>CP139506.1:403163936-403907609 GCA_021014915.2 Artemisia tridentata subsp. tridentata | reverse complement strand
CGGGTGAGAAGGAGGGAGAAATGTATTATGGTCAGCTAGAAGAAATTCTGGAGTTCGCATATTCCCAGTTCAAATTTGTGTTGTTTCGAGTTAAGTGATTCGACTTAAGCAACAAAAAACCGTAGAGTCCAACGTTTTACCACTAGAAACAACATGACACAAATTTTGGCATGTAGCTATGCGTTCGAAGATCAACCTTACATTCTCGCAACACAAGCAAAACAAGTCTTCTACCTTGAAGATCCTGCCAGACGACCACTCCATTGGAAGGTCATCCAAGAAGTAAATCACAACACAACCTGGGATGTCATCGTGGTAGAAGACGATGATGATGTGATACATGGCAACAACTCATCCGATCTCCAACTGTCTGCTAATTTGAATGATTTGGAACTTGAAACCTTAAATATCGATGGTGAATCAACGTTAGTTGAGGCACCACCACCAATCATTCCTGTTGATGACGACGATGATTTTATTGATGATGAAGACGACGATCCTTATGATTTAGTAGATTCTGATAATGAAGTCGCAAACAATTCTGATGATGAAGTTGAAGTTGCGACTAATGTTGTTTATGATAGTGATTGTGATTGTGCAGATTGATCTTAAAATGTAACTTGTAAAACGACATTTATTTTAATGAAATTGTTATGGATTGTTTAAAAGTGTATATTTCTTTTGATGTGTATGTATTTGAATGTGTGCATGCTTATGTTAATTTGTTCCCGAATTTCTATATGTTACTCAACTTGTACTTTTACAGATGGCAGCAGCAGTTGCGCGCAGTCATGGTGGTGACGGTGCCAGTGATCCACCACTTTCCCCTACCCGTCAGATTGAGGGCGGGCACCGTGCTGGTGGTAAGAATTTCTAGATTACATATATATATGTATATATATACACATATTATGTATATATATAGATATATGTGTATATATATACATATAGGTATACACATATATGTGTATATATATATATACATATATCTATATATGTATATATATACATATATCTATATTTTTGTGTGATTATATAATATATATATATATATATATATATATATATATATATATATATATATATATATATATATATAATATATATATATATGTATATACATACATATACATATATCTATATAAGTTACTTTATGACGTTTCCACTCACTCCAATTGCAGGATCAGGGCGACCCCGCCGAGGAGGTCGGGCCAGGGGGGAGGCAGGGGAGGCAGGGGTAGGGGAGATCAGAGTGGCGGTAGGCAGCGCCCACGCGAAGAAAATAAGAATGTGAAGTTCAAGAACGCCGTAAGAGATGGTGGCCCACAGTCGATTGAGTTTGAGATTGTTGATAAGGGGACTTACACTCATGTGGGCCCGAACTCGGCATGGTTTAGCAATTATGTCGGCGAGCTCATTCGGCGGCTGCCGCTCTCCTATGCCTCCTGGTACGATATAGAACCGGAGAAGACGGCTGACTTCCTTCCACAGCTCGGGGTCAGTTATTTCATTTTCCTTTTATATATATTGTTATGTTATCGTGTTTATTTATTTAAATGTGCATATTTATTTAAATTTGTTTATTTATTTATATCTCTATATTTAATTATTTGAATGTGTACATTTATTAAAATTTGTTTATTTATTTATATCTTTATATTAATTTTAACTATATTTGATTGCAGCTTATGTTCGATTTGGAACGCCACAGGAGCAGACCAGACTGGGATACCATTCGCTCGGCGCTCACATCGTATTTCGCTGGTCGATACCGTGACAATAAATATGATATGAAACGCGATTACTTTACAAAAAAAGGGGGGGCTGCTAGAGTGGAAGAGATCAGAAGAAATCCTCCTCCGAGCTTGGAGATGTCTGAGTGGAACAAGTATGTCGATTTGTACATGTCGGAGGCGGCCCAGAAAAGATCGGCTGTGAACAAAGAGAATCGAAAGAAGAACAAGATTCTCAGCCGCCACGGTTCGAAGTCATTTGCGGCATCTCGACACGAATATGTAAGACACATTTTATTTTTATAAGATTATTTAATTTTAATAATATATTAATTAAAATTATTTATAATAAGTAAAATATATATGGTGTTTGATTTGTCATTTTAATTTGTTTCATCCTATATGCATGTGTATATATTTATACAGTTTGAGAGGAGCCAGGACCACCAGTATCCGTCCATGTTCGATACATATCTTGACACCCACTGCAAGAATGGTGCATGGTTGCAGGATGAGGCTAGAGCTCGGTTTGTAAGTATCGTTTTTTATTTATTTATTTTTTCCAAACACGCACTTAGTGATTTATTGAAACATAATCTAGTAATTAACCCCACTAATATATTAATTTTTCATTTTTATTCAACTACACAGGAAGAGATGGTCCGGCTGAGGCAGCCTAGATCTGATATGCCGGCAGACGAGCCGTGCCTCACGGAGGAGGAGATATTTGCTCGAGTGATAGGGGGAAAGCAGCGTGGTCATATACCCGGCGTCGGCAGGGTGGTTCCCTACTTGAAGAGGCCACGGGTAGACATGCCGCCTCCAGCTCCACCAGGTATGTACAGTTGGATAATATTAAATGACGCATCTTATATATGTATTGAAATGACCGTTTTTAAATTTTGATTATTTCGTTTATAGGTACGTCCGAGCTTAAAGGGAAGCTTGCTGAAGCTACGGGGCAGATTGATGAATTTAAAAAGAGTCTGGCTGAAGATGAGAAAAAGAGGAAAAAAGACAAGAAGAAAGCTAAGAAAACTGAGAAGAAGCTCGAGTTGTTGACACGTTATATCTCGAGGAACCCAGACTGGGACGCGTTTCTTACCCAGGTTGGTTCTCGAGGTGACGCTGGAGGCTGCAGTGGGAGCGGCGCGGGAGGGAGCGGCTCAGGCACGGGAGGGAGCGGCTCAGGCGCTCTCGCGAGTGGCTCAGGCGGCGAGAGTGGCTCTAGCAGCGGGAGTGGCTCTAGCAGCGGGAGTGATGATGATGATCCTGATGACGATGATGGGTTGTAGAGGTATTATTTTGTGTTGTTTTGTCTCTGGAACTATATTTTTGACGACCCCAATCTTATTATCTTTGAACACTTAGGATATTGCAACATTTGTACATATAGTAGCTAGGTTTAGCGATTATAACACCCATTTTGTAAACTTTATGATGTATTTTGAGGGTGTTATAATGTTTATGGCCGTTTTGTAAAGTTTATTAAGTGTTTAGTGGTTATATATAGCCGTTTTAGCCGTTATAAACTTTATAGCCGTTTTAGCCGTTGTTTGTATTGGAATGTGTGGTTTATAACAGCAGGATTGAAACTGGAATTGGTAGATTTTTGCTGCACATTTTTGCGGCAAAAATCTGGGCAGTGCAGCTGCGCAGCTGTAATATAACTTCCATACCGACGCCATGTCGTCGGTAGAATAATGCATATGTTTGATATTTCAAACTTTACCGACCAAATGACGTCGGCAAAATTTTGCAATTTGTTGACTTTTCGTTGACTATTGCAAACGATACCGACAAAAGGGCGTCGGCAACATTTACATTAATATTTGACTTTCGTTGACTTTATTTAGTTAATCTAATTAAGGCATTAAATATTTATTATGTTACCGACGACTCGGCGTCGGTAAGAAATTGTCGAACAAAAACAAACGTTTGACCGAAAAACATGTGGGTCCCACTCTGTCGTCGGCGTCATTCGTCGGTATGGACGTTGCCGACGTGGCTCTGTCGACTAGTTGTTGTCGACGACATGACGTCGAGAAGGTATGTTGCCGACGTCATGACGTCGGCAAGGTTGAAAAAAAGTCGACGCCGGAGCGTCTGAATGTACTAGTGTATCATGACATAACTCGCTCACAATTTCAGGTATACATGCTGTCTCAAATCCAGAATTCCTTTTTAGACACTATAACACATGTTTACGCACCCAAACGCATACACGACCCTCATAACTCATAGGACCTGTATTTTAACACCATTTTAACATGATCACAAAATCCCACAAAGATCACCCACGAAAATTCCATCAAAACCCTAACCCTAATTCGTTATTTTATGTGATGTTTCTTATGATTTTATGTGAACTTTTAAGTCGTATAACTTATATATTTATGTGTCGATCATTACCATGTTTTGTATACAGGTTTTTCATGTTTAGGTGAGATCAAATAATCAAGAAAATCAAGGCTAATGATGATACCTTGTGTCGGATAGGAATCAAAAGAAATCGAACCAGAAAATACCAAACCGAATTCAAAACAAGTCACAACCTCTTCAAACCTTGTTCCAACGAATCAAATACTTGAGCCCTAAATCAAATGAGTCACAAACACCTTCTTGAAGCCAGGAATGGATCGAAATAGATAGGAGAAGAATAGCAGCAGCCGTAGTTTTTGTTTTTAGGTTTAAGGGATTATTTTGGATCGTATATTTGTGTTTATGATATCCTGTGATATACTCGGTTATAATTACATTGTGATAGCTGGATATGGGCCTATACAAGCCGTGAATTAGGGGATGGGGTGGTAACAAATATTTTCCAAATTAAATTTCTATGTATATCCTGTATATTAGTGTTTTTTTTTTTTTTTTTTTTTTTTTTTTTTTTTTTTTTTTTTTTTTTTTTGTATTCATCTACAAAAATCGTCCCCTATATATACTTAATACGTCCATGTATGATTTTCATTTATTAATATCATATTATAAGGTTAAATACTTAGGTTATAATCCAAATTAAATGTTTGAGATTTTCGGGTTTTACAAGATGCATTAATTGCAGGCAAAAATTATCCTTCCCAAATATTCTGCCCATGGCTGTTGGTTGTCGGCAGGGATGGTGAAAAGGGTCCTTGGACAGTCAGAAATTATAATGATCAACACACATGTTTGCAATCAAGGGCGCTCAAACATTTTGACCTTAACTTTATCTCAAAGCAAATAACAGAACAAATTCAAACCAATCCACGGATTCCAGTGAAGTCTGTTCATAATCAGCTTACCAACCAATTTGAGCTTGAAGTGTCAATGCAGAAGGTTTTAAGGGCCAAAAGAATAGCAGTAAGAGGCATTAGGGGGGAATTCAAGCTACAATTTACCATGTTGAGAGACTATGTTCAAGAATTGCAGAAGAGAAACCCTAATACAATAGTTGTGATTCATGTGGAACGGCATGCAGAGGATACTCTTCCAACAAGAGAATTCATGAGACTGTATGTTTGTTAGGTGAATTGAAGGAAGGATTTAAAGCCTGTCAGAGACAGTTGTTGGGGATAGATTTGAAGGGTCAACTTATAACAGCTGTGGGAATTGATAGCAACAATGGTATATACCCATTAGCTTATGCTTTTGCTGAATCAGAAAATACAGGATCATGGACTTGGTTTCTTCATTGTTTATCTGATGATCTTGAACTTGAGCCAAACTCAATCTTCACTTTTGTTAGTGACATGCAAAAGGTACTCCCTTAAACTTGTAATGATTTCAAGTTGCTATGTTTTTAAATAGATACTAAGTATATGTATTTTTGTGCAGGATATTATTGCAGCATTAAGAGAAGTTTTTCCAAATGCGGAGCACAGATTTTGTCTTACAAGCATTCATGAGCATATGAAACTTCATTGGAAAGGTAGGGCCTTCAAAGACCATTTGTGGAGATGTGCAACAGCCTCAACTGTTGTACAATTTGAGAAAGCTATGGATGCTTCCAAGGTATTTAGTCAACCTGCCATGCTTGGTTAAGTCAGATACTACCAATCCATTGGTCAAGGTCACATTTCTCATGTAAGTTATCTATACGTGTAACTTAATTGGTATATCTTAAAGTACTCTGAAATGTATAAGTAATACAGCTTTATTTGTCGTGTTTTAGGGAGACCTCATTCTGATGTGTTACTTAATAACATGTGTCAAGTGTTTCATGGGAAAATAATTGAGGGTATAAACAAACCAATTATTACAGCCTTAGAATACATCAGGGAATACTGTATGAAGAGGATAAAGCATGTTATGATAGTCATTGAGAAGAGTAATAGGCCACTAACACCAACTGCACAACACATGTTAGATGGTATTTAGAAAGAGGCTGTTAGGTATAATGTTTTATGGAATGGGGGAGATAAGTTTTAGGTTAGTGGACCATGGGGAGACCAATGTATAGTTAATGTTGTAGACAAGTCTTGTACTTGCAGAAGATGGGAGATACCAGGTTTACCATGTAAACATGTTGTTACCAATTGGAATATGGCTTTAAATGGACAACAAGTAGGAGCTGTGGAAACATGGGCTCATCCTTGTTACTATCTTAACACTTGGGAAGCAACCTACAAACACCATGTCCAACCCATAACTAGCAATGAGCATTGGGAAAAATATATGTGCCAACAACAATTGTTCCACCAAAACCTCAAACAACTACAGCTAACTCAACTAGTAAAAATAGAGTACGGTTAGCTCCTGAAACTGAAGAGATTGTGAAGAATGGTTAGCTGTCTAAGGCTTGGAAGAGTGTAAAGTGTAGTGTTTGTGGCATTGCTAGACATAACCGAAAAACATGTCTTGGCTATGATGGAACTCAAAGTAGTCAAACTGGCCGTAAACAAACAAGTTCAAGTGCTAAGGGAAAAGGTAAACAAGTGCCTCAAAAGGTTGCATCAAAGAAGACACATCCTACAGCTAACAAAGTTGCAGCAGATAAACAAGCTGAAGGTACAGGTGTTGTTGAAAGTCAAAATGATGCAGTTGAAGGAACTTGTGTGCAATCTGGAATTCAAGATCAAGCTACTCAGGATGTTGCAACAGAGAAAGAAGGAAGTTGCAGGTGTTCAATCTGAGAGTCAAGATCAAGCTATTGATGATCCCAGCATACATGATGAATCCCAGTCTCAATCCCAGCAACATGATCAATCACAGTCTCAATCCTAGGTCCATTCAAGTAGTGTGCAACCAGTTTCTGTTTCATCACAGCCTACTGCACGAAGAATGACTAGGCAGCAGGCTGCAATGGATAGAATGATGCCCTCAACATAGGTCAATTATGTTATGCCAATGAACTAGACAATATTTCTTTATGTTTGCTATGGACAAGTTATGTACTCTAATTATCATGCTTTGAAAAGTATGAAATTTCATGCATTTGGAATTATATCCATTTGCATTATCTATGGAACCATGTTGTGTTTCTGTATTTTAATTGTGTGCATAATTTGCATCTTGTGTGGACTGTATCTTACAGAAAAGTCTATTACTGCATCACCTTCTACTGCAAATTGATAAAGGCAAAACTAACCAAAGCTAAAACTTCATAACAATGTTGACAATTAAAAGTCAAATCTAACCAAATTCATAAGCATCTGCATAACCATAAGGTAAACTCAGCAAAAGAACAAAATTCATATCCATGTGGGAGACAAAGTTACTACCATTCAATAGAATATAAAGCTAAAACATACTACATAATAGTTTGGCCAAGGTTCTAACACTACCATGATGGCCTAACAAGTAATTACATTTCCACATAACACAAAACACGGCCATCATACATTAAAGCTAAAAAGTTAACCAAGTGCGTAAACAATCAAGAACAATATCCAACTGAGCACCAGGTAAATCTTCCACTTCCACACATCACCTTGAGCAGCTTCAAAACTTGCCTCCAGCTCATTTCTCCCCCTCAAAAGGCATGGTATGATCATTCTTGAATGAGCACACATTTCAGGATCATACCATCCTATCCACCGACAAGAAGACCCTTAATCATGAATATGGCAAGTCATTAAACAACCACCATTGATACAATGTACTTTGCAACTTGCGAAAACAAACTAATACAATAAATCTAAAAACGCACTTACTTCATCAGGACAACCATAGAATCGACGCCCTGGGTTGGCCGATGTCCACGAAGTGCGAGTTATAGCTTGCTTACCACACCAGCAGCGTACCATGTTGAAAGGTCTAATGATTTGTGGAAGAAAGGTTTTGGGGAAAAGTTAGGGATGATAAGTGACGATACAATTGTGGCTCAAAGTAATATAGGGAACTGGGACACTGTACAACGGCTTGAAATAGGATACTACAGTGAATGACGATTTTGACCTCACCAATAATTCATTGAGCTGACCATTACGGGGCGAGGGACGCAATCGGCCTCAAAAACTTGAGTTTTGGCCTCATGGCGACGATTTTCCTAAGTTTGGGGCCCTGGCGATGCTTTCTAGAAAGTTTAGGGACCAACGGTGTATATTTGTCTAAACTTAAACAAAACCAAAAGTCTACACAAACAAAATATCAGTAAGTCGATGAATTCTAACTTTCAATCTTTGGCATGTTCTATTCCGACCAATAACTTTAAGTATCTTTCTATCATTGCCTATGATAACCAATACATTCTTACTTAAACTTAACTTCAGTATAAACAAACTAAATCTAGACTGAATAATGACGATATGTATTTCTTAAACGGATTTTCTTAACATCTTATATCTTTTGGATATTTTTTGTGCGAGTATAGAGTAACCCATCCATGGAAGATATCCCAGTCCAAGTGCATAGTCAGTAAATACGTGTATTTGAGTTTAGTATAAGTTTTTAATCATAATTTGAAAATAATAAACTAATATGTAAAATGAAGACTAATAATATTCAACTACGACGATAAAGGTATTATTATTATTATTATACTATTTCTTGAGTAAATTACACTGTCCATCCCTGTGGTTTGGCCATAATAACATGGCAAGTCCCTCGACTTTCTTTTTTGCATGGTTGATCCTTATAATGAAGTTTTGTAACCTCATTCATCCTTATCAATTACACCATTCGTCCCCGTGGTTTGGCCTTAATAACATCGCAAGTCCCTTGGTTGTTAGTGTTAAGGATGAATGGTGTTACAATACTTCATTATAAGGACCGACCATGCAAAAATGAAAGTCGAGGGACTTGCCATGTTATTATGGCCAAACCACAGGGACGATCGGTGTAATTTACTCTTATTTCTTTTAAGTTTTAACTAGAACAAATTGTACACTTACATTCTAAAAGGCTAAAAGCTCTTTTATCCCACATCGATCACGAAGGAGAAAGTTTGCCTCCTAATATACTATGGTGCATACACTTATGTAAATTGACATTGGTATAATGTTGTTGATTTGTAGTGTGGAATTCTGTTTAAGGGGAAAAAAAAACATTTTCCGGACTTCAAATTGTCAATTATATAAACTAGAAGGGTACCCGCGCAATGCGGTGGTGGCTAGCCGCTGATAATTTTTGTGGCGAGCAAATGTTTTTCATTTTAAAGAGTTGTAACAAAGTTGAGATCTTGTTTCGTTTCCTTTTGTATTTGAAACCTTGTTGGTTTGATGTTGTGGAGATGATGGAATTATGGTTAGTTGAAGTTGTTGTTTGATTGTTTGTTGATTGTTGATTGAGGAGGATGAGATTAGGATTAGTTTGAAGTTGTTGTGGTTAAGTTTGTTGAGATGTTATATATTGTTTCATGAACTTATTTATCTTCTTGTCTTTCACCTTTTTTTCGATTTGACTTTGACCAATGAGGACAAAAACTGAGGTCAACAAAAGTTCTCGTGTTTACTAAGTTCTCGTGTTTACTAAGTTCTCGTGTTAACTAAGATCCCGGTTGACGTGTTGACTAAGTTCTCGGTTGACAAAGTTCTCGTGTGAAAGTTATGGTAATGATGGTGGCGATGTTGTTGATGATGGCGGCAGAGGGCGGCGGGGATGGAGTAAGGTGAAGAAGGGTGTGTTTTGAGGGTAGAGAAATATAAGTGAAATATCAAATATATTGTGTGCGTTTTTATGTGTTTGGCCATTAGTGTATAATAGGCTTATATACGCATTAGGTTGCTTAAAAGTTAATGTTCGGTTTTAATGGGATGTTACAAGCTTTTAATGGGCTATTACAAGTATGGGTTGTTACAAGTATGTGAATTTAAAACACTTATGGGCTGCTACAATTTTTTTAAATGGGTTGGATTAATATTTGGCTTTTATAATTTAAGACATTTAATTTTTCATAATGTAGTAGAGATTTCCTACTCCGTATTAAAGAAATGTTTTTAGTCTTAACATTTTTTAGACTTCTTTATTTAAAAAGTCTTAAACCTTTCATAAACTAGTATACATATATGTTCAATATTAAGTTACAAAGTTGGGTTAGGCCTCTACAAAAAATATAAAACCCATATACATAATAAATATGGACTAACATAATAAATATCGTTAAGGTATAAAGCCCATAAAGCCCATATACAAAAACCATAATAAATATCGTTTACATTCCATTAGATAGTTGACACAACAATGATTAGTCATTAGTCGATGGTTTCATCACCTAATAATGTGAAAGGGATGATGGAGTTGCTGGTATCTTGGCCAATCTATATATGTTTTGTTTTTAAAAGCCGCGAACATTTATTTCTGCAGAGTATGTAATGATCTTCAATAACAGTGAAACATGTTTAACAATAGCGATACTACATATAGGCTGCTTGTCCAATGGTAGGGTCTGTAATCTAGCAATATAAACTTATTCATTGCATTCACACACAATAAAAAGTCAAAGTAGACACCGATACACTATTCAAGCGAAGTAAAGAACTAACATGAGGGTGGTTTTATTTTACGACAATCAGTTACCATCCAAAAGAAGTTTCTAAGCTATCTTGAAAGGCTCTTAATCATGTTGACAGTTAAGTCTTACAACATTAAGTATAGAGGCTCACATCGGGAAACCTTTGTGAAGGGATAGCAATGAGTGGTTTTATTTTCCTTAGTGTTATGCCAAATCTTTCAGAAAAGTCATGTTCTTCACCCTCTGGCAAGCTCCAGTCAAACAAGTGCAAAAGCGAAGCCAGGATAAACATTTGCATCTTCTCAGCTAATGGCATACCTGGACACAATCTTCTCCCTGATCCAAACGGGAAGAACTTTGAATTATTACCCTTGTAGTCCCATTGGTTTATTCCCTCACAAGTTAAGAACCTCTCCGGATTGAACTCCAATGGATTTTCCCAGTAACGAGGATCCCGATGAATTGACCAAACATTCAGAAACACCGAACTACCCCTTGGGATTGTGTATCCCCCGACTATGCAATCTTGGCTTGGCACCCGTGGAAGTATGAAAGGGAGTACAGGGTGCAACCGAAATGTTTCCTTAACTGTTGCATCAAGGTAGTGTAATTTTGGGAGATGAGATTCTTGGACACGGTTGTTTACTCCTACGATACTTGATAATTCTTCTTGAATCTTTTTCATTACCCTATGATCTCGCATGATTTCAGCCATTGCCCATTCAATCAGTGTTGCCGTTGTTTCTGTTCCTGCTATCATAATGTCCTGATGCAACAAAACAAAAATCAAGATTAGTATATGGTAATGTCGCGAATCCACAAAATGAAGAATGTACAATGAACTGAAAGAATGATATCATCTTCATAATTTTACTTAATACTTCCTCGTCCCAAAATAAATGTCCAACACAAGAAAATCGCACGGTTTTCTGAAGTGTTTAGTAGTTATTACAACTTTAGATTTATTGGTAGAATTCTAGTTTTACCCTTTAACCAAAAACTGCATATCAAAATAGCAATATGGACAATAATTTTAAAAGCAGGAGTGGTTTTAAGAATAAATCTTACCAAGATAAGCGCCTTAATTTGGGTGATGTTAAGTGATGTTGGACCTTCTTTATCCTTGAGATCTAATAATATTTGTAAAAAATCTTTTTTCCCGTTATCTTTCGCAACTCCATCTTGTGATTTTGTTGAGCTAGATTTGATTCGTTCTTCAATGATGCTTGTGAAAATATTATCCAACTTGTCACGTTGCTTCTTCATGTCCCGCTCGATACCTTGTAGATCAAACCTAGCGAGACTGGGGAAGAAATCAGATAAATTTGGCTGTCCAAAAATCTCAACGATTTTTGCAGACACCATTTGTAATTCGGCTCCAAAACTATCTCCAAAATGATCCAATGTATTATCAAAAATCATGCTTGTTATGACATTCCCTCCTGTCATGAAAGTAATCTCGCTAATATTGATTGGCGTACCAATATTACTAAAAACATTCATAATTGTTTTTCTAACTTGATCCCTTCGGAAACAACCACATGCTTCAAGACTCTTGTTGCTCATAACCTCATGGACAAATATCTTACGAAGTTTGCGCCAATGTGAGTTGTTTTTAGAAACTGCCAAATCTTGGCCTCCGTAACTTATTATTGAAGCAGCAACTGTTTGGTCGCGGTTAGAAAAAGCCTCGTCCTGGTCACGAACAACAGCCTTTGCTAATTCTGGGGTATTTATGACGACGTAAAGCTTGCTCGTCCCTAAATATAACTTAAAAATAGGCCCATAGGTGTTAGCCATGTTGGTGAACTGTTTGTGCAAGTCCGGACTAAGAAATGGAAGGTACCCAACAACTGGTAATGAACGAGGGCCTGGTGGCAAAGATGGTGCACCATTTGATGAACTCGAAAGCGTCAACTTGTACCATAACATTGCTAAGATAGCTACTGAAATGGTGACAAGGATAAGCTCTTCGTCGTTTAGTTGTACCATTTTTTCGTTTTGCAAATGATAAATCTGTGATGGTGCAATTTTTTCGTTCCTCTACATATAGCACAGAGACGGTACCCATATTATTGTTGTGGGGCATTTCATGAGTATAGATAGGGTATGTATGGATGAGAGATACCGTATCGATAAGTGTGTTTTTGGGTTTGTGTATGGCGATATTGTTAGTAGGTCCATCACAATCTAAATCTTGCAGAAGCTGTGATGATATTCAACATGTGTTCATTATTTGTGGGGTAGCCTTTCGAAAAAAATAAATTTGTGGGGTAAATTACAAGTTCGTCCATTTGGGGTATGTCGACAGGGATGCACCGTGTACTTTACTCTTGTTTGTTTTCTATAGCAATAACGAGCAGTATTGCCTGTGCGTTGCTGCGGGGCGGCGTGTTTATGTTAAAACATTTAAACAACACATATAACTGAAACTAATCTGTTAGTAGCCTGAGTGTATCCTGCCACTTTCATGCACATAGAACTAAAGTGACTAATGGGAGTCATCATACCTATAGATTAATTCGTTATAGGAGCAAATAACCAAGTTATTTCCAATTATTTGTTAACTGTAACTCAGCAGGCTCCAATGAAAGGCCTTTCTTGTCGCATCAACATTCAAATTCAATAAACTCAAATCGCAAAAAAGAAAGTAGTTTGTAGGTCGAGTATGGTTTAAAGATATATATACTTAATAATCTGAATAAACAGTTATGTATACTCTTGTCCTTTTGTGGTTCCAATTTGTGTTGTGTTCATGTTCCGTGCTGCAGCATCCTCGATGTGTGTTGTTCTTGGTTCACGCAAGTGTCTATTTCTGTATTCGTCGATACCTATGTAAAAATGTTTGTGATTTATCTGAGTATTAGCTTTGTATGTTAATCATCAGTGGTAAATTAATGTAACGTAGTATTGTACCTTGTATAATTGAAGCATAATGTTGTTGAGAAACTCTTATGATTCATGGGAGCATCGATGGTGCAAAAATATTGATAGCTTTAACTGCTTTTCATGATCTATCCAGTTGTTTCATTGCTCCTGTCATGTCTATCAACTCAATCATGTAAATTTATTGCAGCTGAAAACATCGATATAGCTTTTGCTTGGGTTCTTGTCAACCAACTGTCAAAAGTAAAACATGAAAAGATCACAAATTAAGCCCAAAAAAAATCCAAAAATCTCAGTTCTCATAACAATAACAATCTACATTCTCATTTTGACTTTTACAGTAAAAAAATGATATCTTGTTACTAATTTACCATCCGTTTTTTACCTTTTCTGTTGAACAGTTCAGTAACCACGATTATATAAACTCTTCTAAATAATGTGGTATTAATAGTGCTAAAAAAAAACTAATTAAAAAGTTATAGGTGTAAATCAAATGGACATAATTGGCGTTATAAGCTGTAACTATTTTATTCATTTAGAAAACATAAGCTGTCACACCCCAAAAATGGCGCAGCGGAATGGCATTTACGGGGTATGACCTCATAGACAAGAACACAAGGTGTCACAACAGAGAAACACTACATGCATTACATACGGTAGATAATAGTCGCAAACTCCCACAACCGGGATAAGTACAATATCCAAGGTATACATAAGCCTCAAAGTTAAACAACGTCACTAGGGAATATCCAAATGCAACTCCACGAGATATAATCCGGGAGGGTCTTGTCTTAAGTCTTGCTAAGCCAGTCAATACTAAACTTTCTAAGCAGCTTCAATAACACCTGAAAATGGTACTTGAAAACGTCAACATAATGTTGGTGAGCTCGTAGGTTTAAAAGTAAAACCGCTGAGCTGTGATATCATAGTGTAGGACAAAAGTGAGCATGATAACCAGTTATAAGCACATGTCGAAACCAAATAATGTCGCGCCAACTGAACCTGTCACGGTTGCACACATAAACAGAACACACAGATGGGGAGCTACCCCGATAGATCTATCAATTGTTTCGGCTCTTCACGAGAGTTAACAGTTGCGCATCAATGTACACACAGTCAAACTAATTGTAGCACATAATTGTATCAACACACATAATGTCCAAAAACATAAAAACAGTATAATCACAGCATAAAAAACAGTTAAAATGTCATTTGAGTACCATTTTCCCCCAAGGAAAACATAATAAAAATGGGCTACGAGAACTCACCTTTAATGGTCTGGACAGTGAACGCTGTGAAATCAAGGAGTGTACGGCACCAACACGCAACCGAGATTAAATAACCATGTCTTAGCTTCAAGTATTAATTCCAAGTCCTTCCATATTTTAATTTCAATGTTTTAGTACATCTATGTTATTACTTGTGTGGCAGTGAGTGTAGTTACTAAAGTTTCTCCTAAGGATGGTGACGTAGAATCCTATAATAGTCCTAAAGTCAAGGTAACTAATGGTCGGGTCCTTCTATGACCTAAGGTATAATCTAAACTTAGTCTAGGTAAGTATATCGTATGTTAAATTCACCTATGTTGATTTTTAATATGTGACTTAATATTCGAGAAATTTATCACTTAAGGATGTCTAACCACTAATTCGAATACATTAATCAGTCTCTTTATAATGATTTATTTATACATCCTTAGTCTAAAGTTTTATGTCTCGTAATTGTTTAACTACGTTCACTTTTTATTTTATGCATTATTAATATGACAATTTTTAAGTGCTCACTTATTTTATATATATATATATATATATATCCCGTCTCATCTCATGTTCTATGCTATTGTGAACTCGTTCTTATCATATTCGCTTTACTTCAGTTTTTAACCTAGTGTAACTATATTCCTATAACTTTTTCCTAAGCGTTCGTGAAATAATTCGTTTGATACGGTGTATACATACATGTTCATTAATCTAGTCGTGCATTTTCACATTTATATTTATTCCTATATTCAACTATGAGTGAAATCATTTATTTGTAATGTGTATGACTATTTATACCTATTTGTTTTACGTTGGTTTATTACGTTATATAATATCTCCTCATTTGTTAACAACTAATCATTAGTCGGGTTCTTTTTTTATATATACATGTTTACACTTGAGTTTTAATTTCTTTTGATTCATTTCGGCTATAATAAATTGTCGACATGTGTTAATATGTTTTAACCTATGACGGCGTATATATATGTTGTTGACGTTTGTTTTGTAACGACTTTTGTTGTTTTGTATAATCATCTTCGTCATAATTTTAATAATTATCTTCCGACATATAAAGTTGCGTTGCTAGTTTCTTTTGGCGTGGTTTTATTTAACTTCTTTTTCATTATAACGGTAATACTAAAATTTAAGGGTCCTAAGTATCTACTTGGGCTGTTTCTATAAGTTTTCTAGTGAGTTAATGGGCTCACATGTGGGCTTCCAAAATTTGCTGCCAAATGGCAGTTCATGTGTGGTTAATGGGCTTTACCTAAGCCTACTCTTCAATTGTTATTCAAGCCTATATATTACCTAATGTGGGCTCTAAGTGGGCTCATGGTGGCCTGTGGTTCGTCTGGTATTTCCTTTGAAGGGAAACAACTCCTTGCGCCAAGTTTTTCAACCTGGCAGTCTTGTTCGAGACCTCCACTCGGGGTTCTAACATGTTACTAAGTCGTATTGGGGTTCTCATTGGGTGATCCAAGTGGTTGTTTACTCAACCTTTGTGACTTGTTTGGGGTCGACAAGGGGTGTACCTAGTGACCTCACAACAATGAACACTCAAGTTATTTAACTTCTTTTGACCACACAAGCGGTCCTAGTGTCAACCATTGCGTTTCACCTAAGGCTCATCGAGAGCTACTTTGGTGTCCTTCGTGGGTCTAAAACCTCAATTCATCCATGGTTTTTGGGTTTACTAACACAATTCAACTCACCACTATACTAATCTAGTTCCAACCTGCAACAATTATTCGACATCCTACTGCCTTTGCTACATATTATGGTTCGAATGTATCAAAATCCCACAACACAACTCAACTTACCATCTTCCTAATCTAGTCTTAACACCCAAAACCATTTGACAACTCCACTGTTAGTCCTAATGTCATTCGACAACCACACAAGGTTTTTAGTATCACCTAACAATTTTTACTATCATCAATAATTCAATCATGACCCATAAAAATAATCAACCCTATTCGACTAATATTCTTTCCTTCAAGTTTTTAAATCACAGGTTCCTAAATATTTTATTTCGACAAGAACAACATGATTTTTGCTAACCCTTCATAATCATCTATTCGACCTAATTCCTGGTCCTAGGTAACGATTTAAAAAAAATTAATTATAACATACAAGATTAAAGGGTTAACCTGAGTATCTTGAAGTATGAACCCTAGTGAGTAAACCCTTCCAAATCCGAACCCAATAGCTCCAAACTTCTCAATCTTTGGGTGTGTTTGAAAGTGGATGTGATCCGAATTATTCACAGGAGGTATGGATTTATAGTGATTAATGGAGTTGGGCTCCATTTTGTTTTCGGATTGTGGATTGACTATAATTAATTGTGGGTGTGTGTGGTGATGGAGATGGATCGATTTAGTCTTTTTGGGGAAGGAGAAGATGGCGACAAAGGAAGGTGAAGGAGATAGGGTAGCAGAAAAAGTTTTGGGAAAGTGGGTATAGTGGGAGGTGATGGATTTATTTTAGGGAGTGGGTATGTGTATTCTATTTTTATTAGATATACGTAATAGTATAGTGTAGGGTACTCCCTCCGTCTCAATTTATTTGTCAGGAGAGAGAAAACACAAAGTTTAATAAAAATGGGGCCACTTTAATTTTCAACCACTAAAATAGAATATTCCTCCACTAGATTCTCTAGTTTTTACTAAACAAGGAAAGTGGACAAATAAATTGAGACATCCATAAAAGGAAATATGGACAAATAAATTGAGACGGAGGGAGTAGTATAGTGTAGGGTACCAATGGGTTGATAGCCCAGCGGTTCGAATCCTGGAGGGGGCAGGGTTTACTTCAATTTAAGTGTCGTGCCTCCGGGCGGCTTAAATTGAAGGTTTTCCCCCCATCGGGTTGGACAAGGATTTCCGAGGTCGCTAGTAACTCTTGAGCCTCTGCATACTGCCCGTAATGGATGTCACTGCAGGACTCAGGGGCTGGCTTCCCCGTCGCCGTTCAAAAAAAAGTATAGTGTAGGGTACAAGTGCTTTAAAGGTAAACTAAATACCCGAGTCTCGCTAAACAGTATCAAGTCCGGTTCCGTCCTAAAACCATTTCTAATTTGAGACTTTTTAGAGTCATTTCTATAATACTTGAATGAATTTTAGAGCTTGTGAATTTATTATTGTTGTGACATCGGTATGCGTGTGGTGTCGTTCTCTCGTTTCGTGCAGCTAGATATAAATCATACATGAAATAAGTTATCTGACTTCTAAAATATATTATATGGAGTTTTTAAATGTTGAAAAATTCGCGATTGCTACATTCAACCTCAATATTTTGATTATCGACAACACATGGTTCGGCGACCGTTGAAGATGACATAAAAATGTTTTTAATATCTTCTTGCATTTGATTAGTAATCATATTGGAACCTTCATTTTGATCAAGAACGGTAGCACACGATTCTTGGTTCTTGATCTCATCGTCTTGTTTATCAGTTCTTGCATCTACTTGTACCAACTCAATGATCATTTCCAAACTACACTGAACCTCATCTTGAAACTTAGAAATACGATCACGAAGTGACTCATCAACTTTATCTACAAGGCCATCAAATTCGACCTTAAGCAACTGCATACTTGAACTCACATTATATAGCTTCTTCAATAACTTTGTCCTAGTATCCTCTTCACTAGTAGATGCTTCTTGACGGGTTTCGACAATATTTTGAGCAACTTCTTGTGGTGGAGTTTGTTGATGTAGTAAATCAAAACATTGTTGCAACCCATGTTTAATCTCCGCAAGGTCATCAAGAAGTGGCGACGATTCCTGAGCAACTTCATCTTGTGATGGAGCATGTAGCAAATCAGAAACTTGTTGCAACCCATTATTATTCACAGCAAAATCAGCAGCAATGGATCTTGAATCACCGTTAAAAAGTGCAACCGAAAATGATTTTTGAGCAACTACTTTAAGGTTTTCAACAAACAAAGAGTTTTGAATCGTAGACAAAGATGCTTTCATACTATTCACCATTTTAGTCTCTAAATTCACCTATCAAGTTATCAAATCCACTGTTTTTATGATGAAAACAACAACAAATTTGAAAAGGATACCTGTGCACATGCAAGTCTAAAGGAAAGTCGACCTTAAACTTTGATTTATAAATTTGGAATGGTAATCTATCATATTTATAGGCAAAATATTATCGTGTATTGATGTACTCCCTCCGTCCCATATTAAGTGTCCACTTTCCAAATGCACAAAGTTTTAGAAAATTCCACTAACTACACTCTCCACCAATTAAATATCACTATTACCCACTAAAGTCTCTTCTCATTGGTTGAAATATTCCCTGGACACTTAATTTGGGACATCCCAAGATTCCATTATGGACACTTAATGTGGGACGGAGGGAGTAACAGAAGTTCTAGTTGTAGTATAATTCGAATGAAACTTTTTCCATATGGCAAAAGAGATCCTTCAATTTTTAAAATCTGTTTTTTTGGCACACTTTTTCAACCAATTTTTTCAACTAACCGTCTTAATTCTCTTGTGGGCTTACAAGATTCTGGTAAAAGTAGCTTAAGCTTAATGATGAATTTTAGTTTAGACTAATAAATAGATTTGATATTAAAATGAAAAAAAATTAATAATCGCTTTTAACCAATGAGTCTTTAGTTTAGTGGTATCCGTGTGAAATTAATGTGTTCATTCAAGAGATTTTGATTTTAACTCCTGTCAAAAACACATATAAACTTTACAAAGATTTTTATGGACCTATAAATTAGTCGTGTATGATTTTGCCATCCAAAAGTTCATAATAACTACTCTTAGTTACAGGTTATGCAAGAGAACGCTAGTTAAAATGTTGAATCATGGTTGTTAAAATCCCGATCTTAATATTAGGATCTTATGAATTTGCGATATTACAAAGCGTAATATTTTCATAGGATGTCGATTTTGATAAACGATCGTATAATCATGATCCAACTCGATCTTACTTTGCTCGAACCACAAGTTAAAAAAACTACAAATTTATGGATTAAGTTTTTAAATTTTAAAAAGCAAGAGGTTAATTCTCTTAAATATTTCATAATCAATATTTAAGCCGACATTTCTATAACACATTCATATAATTTTGTGTTTGATATATAATAATTTGTGGATTTTTTTTTTTTTTTTTTTTTTTTTTTTTTTTTTTTTGAACGGCACCACAATCACACAATGAAATCCGACCCCCGAGTTAAACCATCCATACGGGCAGGCCCCGGGACCCGAACCACTAGGAGAGACCCGCGAAGGGAAACTCCTAGACTCACGGCTTCGCACGAGGAAGAAACTCCGGATTTTTTGTCCCTTGCAGGACTCGAACCCGGGAAAACTCCCCCCCCCCCCCCCCCCCCCCCCCAAGCTCCAGAAGGAGCCCAGGTGGCCAACTGAGCTAAGCCAGTTGGTTATTTGTAGATTGGTTTAATAATACAATGCCCGTTAAAAAAAATAACATTATAGTAGGATCTCAAAATTCCGATCTGATCTAACAAATTCGGTCTTGAAAAAATGGAAAAAAAATCCTAAGTAAGATCTCGATCTTGTAAACCTTGGTTGAATCTATACTTTCTTTGTTATCAAAACCAAATCAATTATCGATAGCTATGCCAAGCCCAATGTAAAAGTAGTCCAAGAGGTACAAACAGACCAACAACAACATAAGAAGATGAGCCCAAATCTGGAACATAAGGAGATTTCAAGCGATGTTAGGTATTTTCTAGTGATTATATTCTTCCTACTCTACTAACAAGTTTCATTATACAAACAATGATATATTTTAACTTGTTATTGTGTTAAACACAATAAGCTCTTTAAATAAGCAGTCTAAAACCTCCGTTAGCACACCAACTTTGGTGAAAATAAATATGATATGATAATACGGTGTTAGTGCAACACTAAGAACAATTCCAACACCTTAATGGAAATCCAGCAAAAGGATATAGGACAAGAATCAACTCACCACCATAGCAATCCACCTTAGAGATATAGAATTAATACAAGTTCACCACTCAAAGGAAAAAAACACAAGAAGTACAAAACACAATAAGCTTTAAAGCTCAAATAATATTACTTCAATTTCAAGTTTGACTCCATAATTGTTCTAGATTCTTGAATCAATCTGACCAAAATCCAATAACTTCTTTCCTGTTCCTCGTGTATCATTTTTTGTTTTTGTTCTTTCCATATCATCTGAAGCTCCAAGAATATTTTCTTTGGTGGGGGTTAGAATATTACTAATCGTTAATCAATGAGTGATATATTGACGTCTTTATATCTAGCTTTAAATTTATAAGCTATATATATCTCCTAGATCTATCCTACACACTTAAGAGCAATGTACCCTATCATGTAATAGTATAGCTAAGGTAAATCCGGGTTTTGAACCCTAAAAGTGAGTTATTTGGTAACTAATAAGAAATACTAACTAAACCTATGAATGCAGTTAAATTATCCAAGTTGTGCGATCCGCTGGATCAATATTTAAAATACTAATTAAAACTTAAATAAAGAAATAACTACTTCCGGCCGCGCAACGACCTTTAACGCTAGTCACTAATCCCACTGATTGGAAATGACGGAAATTCAATCAAGGAAAGAAATGATGATAACCTCGTTAATCCTCTGTGATGCTAATTTACTTTACCTTAATATGTATCTGAGTAAAGTGGTAAACTCTACTATATTAGATGGTCAAATGGTGTTGTTTTATTCCATAACAAAAGCCTACAGTGTAATGTTTTACGCTTATTAAGCCTACAATTTATAAGAATGTAAATTGATCAAATATCTTACTGTATCACTATGTAAAAATTAACGTG
Organism: Artemisia tridentata subsp. tridentata; assembly: GCA_021014915.2. Classification (NCBI taxonomy): domain Eukaryota; kingdom Viridiplantae; phylum Streptophyta; class Magnoliopsida; order Asterales; family Asteraceae; genus Artemisia; species Artemisia tridentata. The sequence continues at coordinate 403,886,032 of CP139506.1, read as the reverse complement.
GTCTAGTGTAAGTGAACTTGTGTAACATGTATCTTAAGTTTTTACATATATAATTTCACAAAGACATGTTCTCTCATATATCTTAATAAGTTGCATAAAACTGCAAGTGGACTTTTAAGTTCTAACCCTTAAAAAAGTCGCAGAATCAATCTTTGTGTGATGAAAGAACACCAACTCCTTTCTCAGTGAATTTTTTTTTGCTTTTAGAGCGATCGGTACCCTTGGCTGGTAACATGGTGCCGTCGGACCAGCCGAGAAATTTGGATGGCTCACGGTACCGTGAGTGGCGCCATGGTGGCCAGCCCACGCTGTGGATTTATTTATTTATTATTTTTTTTTGTGGGTTTGTGTGTGTTTATGTTTGTATGTCACTATGTTGTGTTTGGGTGAAGGAGGAAGAAGAGAATCTTTTATATATTTAAATGTTACAACTTTTACCCTTAACTTTTAGAACTAAAAAAAATACACTTTTTTTTTTTTTTACAAATTTCAACTTTTATATATTGTGTTTAGTTGCACTATATTTTTTCAATGAAGTTTATTTTAGTTTATTAATATTGTGTATGTTATATTTTATGTAAAAAAAAAAAATGACGACGGCACCACATTTTCTGATGCCATGGGTAACGGTCAAATGTAGTACCGTGGGATTTCTGGTGCCATAAAGATTTTTGCTGACGTGACAGCAACTTTTCGGCCATGGCTTGAGGATACCCATCACTCTTAAAGTGTTTAAACGAACAACATCATACGTGCCTTGAATATTTTGGATAAAACAATACTTATTGCATCCCACATAGGTAAAACATAGGAAACATTGCTAGTTTTTATACTGAAATGTAAACCCATTGCTTGTCTTGATATATAATTATTATATGTTGATCCGCATATTAACTTGTTGGCTATTTGAAAGCTAATAAGGGAATATGTCGGACAACTTGTATAATATATATTTCATTTTTTTTTTCTTTTAAATGTAAAAGCATATATAACATGTATATATCTTAGCATTTTGTTTTTTTTATGTTAAAACATCAATATTTTTTTTTTATTATTATTTTTTTATGTAAAAGCATATATAACATATATATATATCAGCAAAACCTATGTCCAAACATTCATGATAAATTGTACGATTAAGAAACCTCAACTCGCGAATAACTTCATTTCAAGTTTTCAACCTGGTTCATCAGTGGCATTAAAACAATCACAAAAATACATCTCATCTTTTATTGAGCAACGAACTCGATACAGTGAATAAGACGACTAGTGTGCGTATATTCCTTTTTTAGTGCGCGTAGTGACGGTGTTACAGTGGTTAATAGTGGAGTAATAAGTGCGGTGTTATCGAGTGCCAAATCGATAAAATTTTCTTAACTTTTAATCTTTGACTTGTTCTATAAACTTTAGGCAATTCCCAGTCCCACTTATAATACCTATAAGTATCATTGGATCATTGCTTATGATAAACATGTATATTCATGCTTAAACTTAAAACTAGACCGAAAAGATAGGATACGTATCTTGTAACCCAATTTTCTAAACATTTTAACTTTATGATGGATTGTTGTGCACATGATAAAGTTTGGTATCATTTCTCCATAAGTTGAAAAGAAAAGAAAACTATATGTAAAAAGAACTAACTAATTAATATATGATTATGGTAAGAGAAGGTAATACTATGTCTCTAGAACAGCTTTTTGTAAGAGATTGAATTTGTGAAACTTGTACTCAGGCTTTCAGTCTCACATCGGGTAAAGAAAATAAACTTTGCTTAGATATATACAATGGTGCATATTACATGGATAGCTTATGACTAGTATCGGTGTTAGTCTTAATTAAGTGTTGAACGCCGTTGAATGAACAAATGGAATGCACCAGTACTTGAGACTCACACTTCATATAAGTTCTTAACTTTTTTGGCAATCTTAAATATTTAAAAGTCTATCTTCAATATGCAATTAGTACGTCACCTTATCCTCGATTTCCTATTATGTAGTACTGGTAGTTTGCATGATGAATATGGGAAAAGTTACATTCCAATGATAATTATAAGATTTTAGCTTATACCGTTTCATTGTTATGATTTTAATTTTTTATACAGAGAAGATATTACACTCTGTTCTCAAGTATTTTTTTAGAATGAAAGGTAAAGTAAAGAAAATGATGTGAGAGGAAGTAAATGTAGTGAAAATAATTTTGTTCTTAAGTTTGGAGTGAAAGAAAGGTAAAGGAAAGAAATGTTAGTCATTTTTTATATTTTTACTATAATACCCTTGTACACACATAATAAATACAAATTGGTGAGGGGCACTTTTGTCACAAACATTATTTGATAGTGGGACCAGTCACTTTACTTCACTTGCAGCCCAATTATGAGCTGAAAGTTTGACATGAAAAAAACAAGGGTTAATTCTACATATAGGTAACGAACTTTTCAAAATTTCCTATATTAGGTATTTGACTCTCAAAAATACTATGTTAGGTAATGAAACTTGTTGCAACTTTCAATGTTAGGTAATATGACTAATATCGGTTAACTCTATTTGCACCGTTAGTCCTTTTCTCCGTTATCTCCTAACGAGATAGAAATGGTTTACACCGTTAGTCCTATGGGTTAACTCTATTTGCACCGTTAGTCCTTTTTAACATTTTCGTCCGCTTTTTTACGTTTTCGTCCGATTTTTTACGTTTTCGTCCGGTTTTTTACGTTTTCGTCCGTTTTTTTTACGTTTTCGTCCGGTTTTTTACGTTTTCGTCCGTTTTTTTACGTTTTCGTCCATTTTTTTACGTTTTCTTCCGGTTTTTTACGTTTTCGTCCGGTTTTTTTACGTTTTCGTTCGATTTTTTACGTTTTCATCCAGTTTTTTTACGTTTTCGCCCGCTTTTTTACGTTTTCGTCCGTTTTTTTTACATTTTCGTCTGGTTTTTTTTCGTTTTGGTCTGATTTTTTTACGTTTTCGTCCGGTTTTTTACGTTTTCGTCTGGTTTTTTACGTTTTGGTCCCATTTTTTTATGTTTTCGTCCGGTTTTTTACGTTTTCGAACACTTTTTTACATTTTCGTCCATTTTTTTACGTTTTCGTCCGCTTTTTTACGTTTTCATTCGGTTTTTTTACGTTTTCGTCCGGTTTTTTTACGTTTTGGTCCGATTTTTTACGTTTGGTCCATTTTTTTATTTTTTCGTCCGCTTTTTTACGTTTTCATTTTATTCGGTTTTTTACGTTTTCGTTCGTCGTTTTTAACGTTTTCTCCGGTTTTTTACGTTTGTCCATTATTTTAAGTTTTTCGTCTATTTTTTTACGTTTTCGTCCATTTTTTAAGGACAAAACGTATAATAAAAATGACGAAAACTATATAACCGGAAAGTTAATTAAAAGCTGACGAAAACGTAAAAAAATGGACAAAAACGTAAAAAAACGGACGAAAACGTAAAAAAGGACGAAAACGTAAAAAACAGGACAAAAAAAAAAACGAAAAATAAAAAACGGACGAAAACGTAAAAAACAGGACGAAAACGTAAAAACGGCGAAAACGTAAAAAACGGACGAAAACGTAAAAAACCGGACGAAAACGTAAAAAAGCGGGACGAAGAACGTAAAAAAACGGACGAAAACGTTAAAAACGAACGAAAACGTAAAAAAAGCGGACAAAACGTAAAAAACGGACGAAAACGTAAAAAAACGGACAAAACGTAAAAAACCGGACGAAAACGTAAAAAACGAACGAAAAACGTAAAAAACGAAAAACTAAAAAACAAACTAAAAACGGAAAACGTAAAAAACCGAAGAAAACGTAAAAAAAAAAAGAAAAAAAAAAAAGTAAAAAAGAAAACGTAAAAAACTTGACGAAAACGTAAAAAAAACGTGACGAAAACGTAAAAAAGCGGACGAAAACGTAAAAAAGCGGACGAAAACGTAAAAAACCTGACGAAAACGTAAAAAAGCGGACGAAAATGTTAAAAAGGACTAACGGTGCAAATAGAGTTAACCCATAGGACTAACGGTGTAAACCATTTCTATCTCGTTAGGAGATAACGGAGTAAAGGACTAACGGTGCAAATAGAGTTAACCCATAGGACTAACGGTGTAAACCATTTCTATCTCGTTAGGAGATAACGTTGAAAAGGACTAACGGTGCAAATAGAGTTAACCGATATTAGTCATATTACCTAACATTGAAAGTTGCAACAAGTTTCATTACCTAACATAGTATTTTTGAGAGTCAAATACCTAACATACGAAATTTTGAAAAGTTCGTTACCTATATGTAGAATTAACCCAAAAAACAAAGAGCAATATGTCCTTTTACTTACTTCAAAAAACTAGAGAACATGATTTTTTTTTTTTTTGTGATCCTTCATTTACTTCCATTTACTTGCTTCCCAAACTCTTGAGAACAGAGTGTAAGTACTTAAAATAAATAGCATTGTGTAATTTTTTTTAATTTGCTTTTTTGATTAAAAGAAAACATAACAGCTCAACACGAACTATTCGAATCAATTAGAAGTGGAGATTTATGTATTGGCTGTGAAGCGTGTTCATCACTAACCTACAGGTAGTGTGTATCTTATTGTTTAAGAATGGTCAACTCTTGTCTTCAGAGTTGCAGGTTGAAGAAAACAATATTTAACTAGTATTTGATTGCCGAAACAAAGCTGTTGTGTCCAAAGAGAAGAAACAAGTCAAGTTAATTTACGATGGTCAACTTACAGTCAGGGGCGGAGCCAGAACTTTATTATCGAGGGGGCAAAATATGATAATTTTTAGAAACTACACTAAAAATTGGTCCGTTGGGGGGGCAAATTACAAAAATAGCCGAAAAATTTCAAAAATTTACACTACAATTTTTTTCGCCGGGGGGTCACGTGACCCCCCGGACCCCCCTTTATCTCCGCCCCTGCTTACAGTAGTTAGTTTTGGATAATGGAACATACTAGTCATTACCATTACCATCTAAAACCCCTAGCCAAGCACCTCCAAACATGATAAATGTAAGTTTCTGGTGCAATTATTCTACTCTAATTCGTCTATTGTTCAAAACTAGGGGCTGCAATCATAACCCGTTCTTGGAGTTATGGGTCCATTTGGGTCGAATTTTTATTTTTGCTTGGTTGATTTGGTCAACCTCAAGTTCAGAGAACGGGTCTTACAGGCCAAGGTGCAACTCGTTGTAAGTTGCAGGCAGGTAGAACGAGTCATAAATAGCTCATGGAGGGGTTCACATTCATGCTTAGTCACCACTTACAAAGTAGCACTTTCTGACCACCGTTTGACCCTGCTTACCCGTGATAGCAAATGACTGGGTTTGCCCGAGCCCATTAAACCCCCATTGACCTATTACCCGACCCACCCGTTTTACCACCATCATCCAACGCGGTGCAATCCTAACTTAGATGGTTCTTGAACTTGCTCTAAAGTCATTTTTGTCATTTGGTTGACTATAATTGGTCAATTTATCCTCAAAATGCTTACTATATGGTTTTCTAAGGTAAAAGTGGTTCAACTTTACCACAGTTTATCCACAAAATGGTTACAATCTTTTCTCGTCATAGTTTGCAATTTGTGTCAAAAAGGGTGCAAGGGTTTTTGGTTCATTTGGTTGCGTTATTTTGCTGTTGCTCGTGAATTTGGCAATCTGTGGTTGGAATCCAACAGCTTCCTTTAGTCTTTTGGCCGAGAATATGGAGTTCATTTCAGTGCTATCTTCTCTGACTTTTGGCCGAGAATAGTCAACTTTAGTCTTCAAAGTTGCAGGTTCAAGATTTATAGTTACTAGATTGCTTTTATGTCTAATTAAAGTTGGATTCAAGTGTTCTTTATGTTCCAGTAATACTTCCATAGTACGTTCAAAAAAAAAGTTTTAAACTTCGGGATTAACTCTCGTGCCACTAAAAGTAACTTTCTTTGATTTTAATATCAAATTTCTAATAGCTTACCAAGATAAAAAATAAATAAATAAATACCTACTCGGTATAAGAAGAACACAAACGATGTAGATTAAGATTTGTACAAAATTTTTTGTTTCATTACTTTTTCTAAAGAACTAACTTTGCAGTCCCACGTTGGTTAAAGAAACAAAATTTTGTTCAGTCCCACATGGGGTGAACAAAAAAGCCTTTATACGTGTTAGAGACTGGTATTATGTTGTTGGTTTCTAGTGTTGGATATTGTTTAAGAAACAAAATAATCTCACTCACTAAAAATCAGCAATTAGTATAAACTTCTAACATTTTTTTTTTAAATCTTTAATATCATAGAGTCAATCTTTTTTATTTTGTTAGGTTCTCAAATTCTCATTAATGGATACTGTTCAAAGAAAAAACAATATTTAAATCCTTAAGATTACCAATTCGTATAAATTCCTAACTTTTTGTTATCATTGATATTTAAATATTATGAGTAATAGTATCACCCAAAGACTTAGGGTGGTATGTGATTAGCTTATCAATCAAAAGGCTTTGGGTTAAAAACTTAAAATCTCGTCGTTGGAGTCATTTGTGAAACATTATACGTAAGATAGATGATGATGAGAAGAAAAAAAAAAAAAAAAAAAAAAAAAAAAACTAGAACCGGCAATCTTAACCCACCGTTTTGGTTACGGGTCCATTTGGGTCAAATTTCTACTTTAGAGAACGGTTTTTACAGGTCAAGGTGCAGCTCTTTGTAGGTACAACGGGTCATGAATAGCTCAAAGACAGGGTTCACATTCATGGACAATTACCACTTAGATAGGAGCCCCTTCTGACCATGTCTGACCCGTGTGCAAATGACCTGGTTCAACCGGGCCCGTTTCAACCTGAAAGCCGCATCCACCCATTACCCGACTAACCCATTTTGCCACCATCATTCAAAATTGTTATTTGAGTTATACTTGTCCAACACTGTGTAAGGCTAGCTTAGATGGTTCTTGGACTTGTTGTAAAGTCATCTGGTTGACTAAAATGGGACAATTTATCCTCAAAATGGCTACTGTTCTTTATTGGTTTTCTAAGGTATTCACATGTCAACTTCACTTGAATGTTTTTTTTATCTAAAGAGATGAATGTAAGTTGTTTCAATTGGGTCAAAAAGAGTATATGCACATAGTAGAAGTTTTTTTGTTTAAGTCCGGGTGTGAGGATTCTCGGTTCATTTGATGATGCTTGTGACTTTAGCGATTTGTAGTTTGAGTGTGACAACTTTCTTTACTCGATGCAATATGGCCTATTCAAGCTGTTTATTCAAGTTATTTATTGGGAATATGGTTCTTGATCATGGAGTTCATTTCAGTTTTATCAACACATACGATCATGAGTATGCCATCAAATGTTCATACTTCCGTTTTTATCAAAGTTCAAATAACTACAGGATGCACGTTTATTCTAGAGTAAATTACATAAATGGTCCCTGTGGTTTGTCGAAAATTTCACCTATCGTCCCTCAAATTTAAAATAAAAGGACCACGAGTGTTATTCTTTGGAGGTGATAGGGACGATATATGCAACTTTTAAGTTTGAGGGACGATAGGTGAAATTTTTGACAAACCACAGGGACCATTTATGTAATTTAGCCAAAGTCCACCATAACTTAACATACTTCTTAATTCTTCAATTCAAACTCTCTTAGCCCCTAATACCTCCCATCTCCAAGCAGAACAATACAAATTTCTAACTTTTTTCATCTATCCTATTGAAGGATCTTATCTTCTTTATGGTTTTCTAAAGTATTAGTGGGCCAAGTTTTTAAGGATCATGGAGTTTATTTTAGTTCTAACATGTTACGTATTTGTCATAAATCATAGATGCCTCAATGAAATTTCAACCTTAGGCTTGTTTCCTGTCTTTGTGTTAGAGGGCATTGTAAACTCGAAGGTATTAGTTTATTACCATGTATTGTGACTCATATGTAACTTGTAAGAAACTTATGCATGTTGGTTTTGTTGTTTTAGTTAGAGTCTAGTGTTGTTTTCATGATCTTTTATGTATCGATCTATGGGTCTTGTTTTAAGTTGAACCCTTGGTGCACGTTGTTTAGATTGATTGTTTTTTAATCTTATTTCAACCCATGGTGCAAATTGAACGTTGTGCAATATAGACTTCCAAACACGTAGTTGACGCGTAACACAAAGATTACTTTAGATTTTGTATATGTAAAGGATCCGAGTTCAAGAACTTTTGTGATGGTATTATCTAAATGTTGATACAAAAGTTGGGCGTTCCTTGATTCCGTACCAATCAGATCTTAATGCTCGAGACCTGCGCACTAAGAAGACAAAAAGACACCGTTAGGCTTACCGTGAGATTGTCTCCCACGATTATCCTCCGGCGTGAGAGTAAGTAATCGGTTTTTAGTGTTTGGTTGAAGAGTTAGGGTTTGTAAATCGTACCTTTAATGAGAGTCGAAGGACTCTTTATATACACACGAAACCCTAGTTGGTTTCGTGTTCCTCACTCCTCAGCATATCCCGCATAGGGCGGTTACTTGATACATATCCCATAAATAAGAGATATCCTATCAAGACCATAAATAACTTCGGGTTTGGGCCAGCGTAAGCCCAAACCGTTATCGCAATAGCCCATTCGTGATGGGTTTGAGCCCATTCGTGATGGACTTGAGTATGGGTCGGGTTCGTGACCCGAATACGGACTATACGTCATCATGTCCCCCCAGTCTAGTGTGCGCAATGCGAAATTGCGGACGCTAGACTAACAACTGTAGCTAAAAATATTCCTTGATGCGTAGCGGGGGAGTTTCAAGTATTTCCCGCCTAAAAAATCAAATTAATCTAGTCCAAGTACATCCGTATCTCCTTCGTAAATCGTGAAGGGTGGGTGAAAAAGTGCTTTACCTTTTTGCCTCCCAGCCACACGATTAGAGCAAGTGGGGTACATGTGTCGGTCATCCAAGAATGTGTGTAACCCTATATAAAGGTTAGCCGTCTTTTCACTGTGGCTTCCACAGTAAAAACCATCATTTTCCGCCATTGTTAAACCTCCAAACAGCAATCAAAAAATCAACAAGAACTAAGGTAATAGCGCGTGCGCTTATAATAGTTATTGAAGGTTAATCATGGTTCTTCAATTGTCCGATTTTAATTCCGATCTATCTGAGGATGAACTTCGTCAGTTCACTTCAGATTATTACATCCCTCTCGCATTGCATCCGGTCGTTCCGGCCGCAAATGCGTCAATAGCGAATTTCCCGCAAGGGAAAGTAGGGGTATACACGCGTTTTTTCGAATTCGCTAACCAGCATGCGCCTATTTCCCTCTTTTTGTGCGATATTCTAAATCACTATCGTCTTCACATTTCCCAGCTGCACTGTATAGGTGCAGCAAAGATTATCAATTTTGAAGTGAATTGTCGCTTGTTAGCGATAGAACCTACAATTCATCTTTTCCGCGCGTTTTACCACACGTCGTGGTCAAACGGGTGGGTTTCCTTCTCCAAGCGCGCAGGGCAACTGCAGTGCTATACGGAGAAGTTAGATGCACTGAGAGATTGGAGAGAAAATTTCTTTTGGGTTGATAGGGCATTTTTCCCATGGATTTTTGAGTTCTACACTCGAGAATCATTACCAAGAGACGAGCGCCCAGACCCCGGATTGTATAACGTGGTTGATGCGGATATGATAAATACCAATCGCATACCGATCAAAGCGTACCCAGAAGAGTTTTTGGTGCACATGGGCATCAGTCGCAATTACTTCGGTAGTACGGAAGAAGTGCCTACATTTTTGGATGGAAATAGCCGGGGTGGGTGCTTGTCTCCTCCTTCCTCTTCGCTTAGTAGTTGTAAGCGTTCTTCCTTTTATAGCTTATCTAACATACTTTGTGTTTGTTTGTTGTTTTGTTACACAGAGATGGATTTGTTTGATGTTGTTCGCTTGGCGAAGCCCACTCAGGTGATCGTAGGGGTGCGCCCATTGAGAGATGGAGAGGAGCCAGTACTTCAGGCTACTGCAGGGCGCACGATGGTGATCGTGCAGGAGGAGACAGAGGAGACAGAGGAGACAGGGGAGATCCCCCCAGGTGTCACTATGGCTACTCCTCTGCGTAGCGTTCCCGCTCCTGGGTCGCAGATCCCTGTGGAGTTATTGCATATAGACTCGTCGGGGAGTGCTATGGATGAGTCTGAGGAGGAGGGACAAGGGTTAAAGCGCAAGAGATCGTCTGGTGATGATGGCGCAGGGACATCAAGTAAGCGCCCTGCTATTTCTGTCAGACAATCATCTGAGGAGGGTGCGTCATCACATAAAACTCCTCCCCTCAAGTAAGTACTTGTATCTTTGGATCTTCAGTCCTTTAATCCGCGTTTAATACTATATAGTAACATTGTTATTTTGCGTGCAGTGCTGAAACTGCTGTTGATGATGATGCACATGTTGGGAACTCGCCACCCAAGACTGGTTCTGGATATGTTGGTGAGTTTGTGCCTGAGAGTCCAGTAGATGAGGAAAAAACTTCTGGAGATGCGCCAAGAAATCGCCTTATAGAGGAGTTGGCGTTGGCTGCTGCGCACCAGGCTTCATTGGTTGCGCGGCTACAGGCTGAATATGGTGGTGAGGGTAGCCTGGTTGCGCAGAAAGACAAGGAGATTGAAATTCTGAAGGCGCAGTTGGCTGATGCGCAGGCTGAATTGAGGGCATCGGCTATGTATGACCAGAAAGTTGCTGATGAGAAGATGTCGCTCATGGCCGAACTGAATCAAGAGCGCACTGGAGCAAAAGAATACAAGGCCTCCTGCCTTTGGGCCTTGAAATATATGGAGCTAAACAAGGGGAAAGTCTTCTCTAACTTGGAGGAGTTCCGCAAGGCTGTAGAGAGTTCGCTGGAGAATCAGGAGACCAAGCTGCGCAAGCTCAGCATCGAATATGATGAGGAGTTGTATCCACATTTGGTGTCAACAATTGCTGAGCGCAGGTGGCTTATCAGCCATGGCTTGCGTCTTGCTGCCTTGACCACGTTGGAGTCTCGAGAGGTCAAGGACTCATTTGGGGGTGTGGTTCAGTGTGCACTGGCACGTGGTAAGGCAGAAGCTATAGAGGAGCTGTGTGCGGCTAAGGTTTTGGCTATGTCTCCCTCCGAAGTACCTGGTTACAATGAGAACGCTTATGGTGAACTTGTTGCTACTATGGAGAAGTTAAAACTTTTTGAGCTTCCTCATATTGCACAGCTGGAGCGTGACCAGGATTACCCCATAAGCGTAATCATGCAGGGTTTGACTTTGGCTAGGCACTTATCCGAAGACGCTGAGGAACAGTTTGACTACTTTCTGAAGCCAGACGTGTCGCAGCTACATGTGCCTATTTTTGCTCGTCCCCGTGACATCCTCAACCCTTTTGCTCTTGAGAAAGAAATTCCATTGAAGGCGTCCTTAGAAGCCCATGAGATGAGACTTGCCAAGAAGAAGGGCATGAAGGGGAAGGCCATTCTTTGTGGTCTTGGTGCGGCTCACATTCCCAGATCTGATGGAGTGCCTGTTAGCGTGCCAACGGTAGCACCCAAGGATGCTGAGCTGTTGCAGAGGCTTAAAGATGCTAGTTGTGTGGCGCGCCGAGCGGGTAGCTCAGGGCTCAGGCGTACTCGTAGCATGTCTTGGTAGTTTTGATGTAGTGATGTTGTGTGGTATGTCCACTTTTTGTTGTATATATGCGTGTTGAATATGTACTTTTTATGAACTTGTTATCCATAATAAAGTGTTGATTGGAAAAATACGATTGTACGCATATTGTATCAAGTTTGATTGTGGTTACAAGTTTTGTACTTAGTTATTTCGTCTTTGCATAAAAGATGTCTAAGAATCAAACCGTTTGTATAAACACATTTAAAGAAAGTTACAAGGATTTATAATCACTTATATCATAATCGTGTATGAAATTTATGACATAGTCGTGTATGACATGATTGTATATAACATAATTGTGTATGAAATTTACAAGTTGTTGTGTATCCATCGTGGGGCGCACAAGTGTATGGATTGCAGCGTGCTACTAATACCATATTAAGGGGTTAATTGTCTTAACTCCTAATTTGTTAAACGCGCACAGTGTGCATTGATATGTATCCGTCGTGGGGTACGCATCGAACTTACTCCAACGTCTTGAGAGTAAGGTGTTTAACAAGGATGCGTGATCCGATGTTGATGGGTTTGCAACCCTCTTACTCAACGAGTCATTTAGTAGGTTTACTCATCCTTTTTCCATCGTGGGTTTTTAATTAGTGCATGCACGCCATGTAGGCAAAAGATAATGTAACAAACCATATTGAGACATAAATAATATGTAGACAATAAAGTAAAGTGTGTCGCGGAGTTAGCTAGAAACCGCAACATTTTATTAATACTTGCAAGTTTTTGTAAAAAGAAAAAAGAAACATTTGTCTAAATGAAACAAAAATGTAAATACACGGATATTTATTGGGCACTTACTAAAGTGCGAAAGTGTCCGTGTGTTGGGTCGTAACCTTTCCTAAAGATAGCATCTCTTGAGATTGCAGATATTCCATGTGCGTTGTAGCTCACGGCCATCCATGTCACGCAGCTTGTACGCGCCTTGTCCTAGTGCTTCAATGACTTCATAGGGTCCTTCCCACTTTGGTCCAAGTTTACCTGTATCTTCTGCGTGGCTTGCATCATTAGCGCGATACACAAAGTCGCCTGGTCTGAATGAGGTGCTTCGAACTTTAGCATCGTAGTATCCCTTCATCTTTGACTTGGATTTTGCCTCACGTATAGCTACGCGCTCGCGCCTTTCTTCCAACAGGTCCAAGTCTATTCGTCGTTCGTCGTCATTGGTCGCGACGTTAACTTCCGCAGTGCGGATAGTTGGCATCCCAATTTCAGCTGGTATGACAGCTTCTGTTCCGTAGACAAGGGAAAAAGGAGTGTCTCCATTGCTAACTTTGATTGTCGTGCGGTGCGCCCATAAGACATGCGATAATTCGTCCACCCATCTTCCTTTGTGTTTGTCTAGGCGCGCTTTAATTCCTTCGCCTAGACTACGATTTGCGCGCTCAACTAAACCATTGGTTTGTGGGTGTTTAACTGATGCGAAGTGTTGTGTGATATTTAACTCTGCGCACCAGTCTTTGAACGGGTTATCACGAAATTGTTTTCCGTTGTCCGAAACAATCTCCCCAGGTAATCCAAAGCGGCATACAATATTTTCCCAAACGAAGCGTTTTACTTGATTACCTGTGATTGTCGCTACTGCTTTTGCTTCAATCCACTTAGTGAAATAGTCTATTGCCACAATAAGGAATTTCAGTCCTCCCGCTGCGACAGGGAAAGGACCCGCAATGTCAATGCCCCATTTATAGAATGGCCATGGAGAAGTGATAGGTGTTAGCTCTTGTTGTGGTCTGCGCGGGATGGGTCTATGAACTTGGCAGTCGTTGCATTTCTTTATCACATCGCGCGCATCACGGTGCATAGTAGGCCAATAGTATCCTGAGCGCAATGCTCGCGCTACGACGGACCGTGGTCCTGAATGCATACTGCATGAACCAGCGTAGATCTCTCGGAGTACGTAATCTGCCTGAAGAGGTCCAACGCACCGAAGCCATGGTTGTAGGAATGAGCGCCGGTATAGGATACCATCTCTAAGTTCGAACCTCTGCGCTGTGCGCCGTATCCGTCGAGCGTCCTTCTGCTCATCGGGCAGTTTGCCCTTACTTATAAATTCGATGATGGGTGTCATCCATGTAGGATCCTGCTCTTCTATCACCGTAGATATCTCCATCTTCGAGATGGATTTGTTCTTTAGGATCTCCACTAAAACTTGTTTTGACAGGTGCGCGAAGCTAGTAGATGCGATCTTGCTTAGCGCATCCGCTTTCTTATTTTCACCTCTAGGAACTTGCTTAATGGTAAACCTGTCAAAGCCTTGTATTAGTGATTTGGTCTTGTCGAGGTATTGGATCATGTTATCCTCTTTAGCCACATATTCACCCAACACATGGTTGGCTACCAATCGGGAGTCCACATTTGCTTCTAGGTTACGTACACCCATTCGATTTGCAATGCGTAATCCGGCGATTAGGGCTTCATATTCTGCCTCGTTGTTCGTGGCTGTGAATTCAAAACGCAATGCGTAAGTGAATTCCATTCCTTCTGGATTAGTGAGGATAAGGCCAGCGCCCGACCCATCCACGCATGAAGATCCATCGGTGAACAGGACCCATGGTTCCTGTAATTCTACCTTGTTCGGTGGTGGTGCGTCATCGGTATCTGGTTTTTCGATGATGAAGTCTGCTAGTATTTGCCCTTTAACCGCAGTGCGTGGTCTGTAAGAGATGTTATACTCGCCTAGTAGCACACTCCATTTTTGTAATCGCCCCGATGCGTCAGGTTTGGAGATAACTTGTTTGATTGGTTGGTCTGTGATTACCGCTATTGGGTGCGCTTGAAAGTATCTGCGCAGTCTTTTGGCGGCAAATACTAATGCCAAGACCAACTTCTCCATTGGGCTGTAATTAATCTCTGTCTTCTTGAGTGCTTTGCTTACAAAATATACCGGTGTTTGTACAGAATCTCTATCCATCAGTAACACTGCGCTGACCGCTCCATGAGTTGCAGATAAGTAGACGATTAACTCCTCCTCTGGGCGGGGTGCGACTAGCTTAGGAAGCGCTGCTATATGTTGCTTAAGCTGTGTGAAAGCTTCTTCCGCTTCCGTAGTCCAACGAAAGTCTCCCTTTTTTGTACACTTCTTGAGTGTTTTAAATAAAGGAAGCGACTTATCCGCTGATTTGGACAGAAATCTATTTAAACCGGCTAGCTTTCCATTCAGAGATTGAACTTCTTTCAATGTGCGCGGTGAAGGAAGTTGGATGACAGCCTCTGTTTTTTCTGGGCATGGCTTAATGCCATCCGGTTCTATCAAATATCCTAGGAACATTCCTTCTGTAGTGTTAGCTTTAATTTTATATTAAAGTGATGGTCATTCAAATGAATTAGAACTTTGTATAAGTTGGGCTTATGTTAGTCTTAGTATTTTATGTAAATGTTCAATCCAATGGACTAAAGCCCAAAAGCTCACATGAAGCCCACTTAAAAGCCTTTAGGGCAAAGTGGCTGTGCTATTTAAAGCACTTTATCACCTCATTTGTAAGGTGGTTCACTGTGAAGTGTGTTGTGTGTTTAATAGAAAAAGTTCAACTTCCATATCTATCTTTATATACCATACGATCCAACAAATATACATCACAGTCCCATCTCCATACTCTTGTGCATAACGTCCAAATAAGTGTGATAAAGAGTGATTATCGACTACAACAAGTGGTATCAACAGCCTAGCTTCGAGGTAGGAGTTCTTGTGTTTGATTGTTGTTGAAAAAAAAAAAAAAAAAAAAAAAAAAAAAAAAAACAACACATTTTGGTGCGTTGTGTTTTTATGCAAAACGTGGCCTTTGTGTTTTTGGTGGCTACTATATGCAAAGTTGAAGATCAAAGGCAGTAAGTTGTGGTTATTTTATGTTCTAACAACTTGGTTTGGAAGTTTTTTATGTTGTTCTTGGTTCTCAGATCGATTTTAATCAAAAGGCTTGGATAAGATAGTGTTTGTTGAATATCTTTGATATTATATTGGTCCAAGTGGTAAAAGGTGTCAGGGAAAGTTGCAAGTGGTGAAAAGTTGTAAGGCTTCACGTGGGCTAGCACTCAAAAAGTCAAAAAGGGTGGGTAAAGTGCGTTTTATCGCATTTCAGGGAAAACAGCGCTTTTTATCGCATTTGGAGGAAAATCTGCGAATTATCGCATTTGCTCTATTTTATCGCAATTGAGACGAAACACTTCTATCGCAATTCAGGCTGAAGATCTTATCGCATTTGGGCTTCAGCTAAAGTTATCGCATTTGAATCTGACAAACTTATCGCAATTCACGTATCGCAATTGACGTTAGATTTGGTTGTCGCAGTTGTGTCCGAGGAATCCATCGCAGTTCTGTCCGATATCTGACCCAACTGCGATATCGGATAACTCAGCTCCTGCGATATCGGACAACAAAGACATTTCAATAGTTTTCAGATTTGTCATTTTCAGTCCCTGTACTTTCCAGCAGCCCTATAGAACTTCCAGAATTGGCAGTTTTGGCCCTCGTACTTATGTGAAACTTCAAACGGTCATAACTTTTGAACCGTAACTCCGTTTTCAGCGAAACACCTGTCAAAACGACCGTGAGACCGAGGAGAAGGACACGTTGAATTAATTTATTCATTCAACCCAAGTTTCGAGGCCTGAAAACGCTCCAAAATGAAGTTATTAAGGTTTTAAGTTTCCAGACCAAAATTTCCACCGTGACAACTTCAACCATCACCAACAACAAAACAAGACAATCACAACAACCAAGCTTAACCTTCAACAACCTCAACTCCTATTTCGTTGCAAAGATCCTGAATCAACTTTATCACACATTGGAGCTAAATGGAAAAGGAAATGAAAATGAAAGAGAGAAAATCAAGGAAAGCGTTTACTGTGCTCAAGACTCATATTGAGAATGTCATCATTTCTTCAGGATATGACTCAAGTTTCGATCAGGCATTTGAATACTACATAAGATGCCAATTTCATTATTTCACCCTCCACTTCAACAAAGCCTGAATCAATATGAGAAGATACTGAATGAAGAAGAACTGTATACGCACAGCTGCGAGGATGCTCTTGAAGTGATCAAATCTCAACTTCAGATTATCCTGCAACCTGGGATATTAAGCCTGTCAGGGTTTCTCAATGCATTTTCCCGAAAATATCGGCTAGACTTCAAAGACTTCCAAACTCAATTCATCGATTACATGAGTGAACTCGAAAAATCACTTGCTGAAGAAGAAGTTGAGCAGAGTGAGATTGAAAAGCAGAAACGGGAAAGGGAGCAAATTGAAAGAGAACGGCTCTTAAAGGAATCAGTGGGAAATGAGAAAGAGGCAAACAAAGAAGAAAAGGTCGATGAGGGTACAACATCTGATGATAGCTCGGTTTTAATGGGTAGTGACACATCATCAGAACAACAGGTTGTATGCAGTACTCCAAGATACGATTCGGAAGCTGAGGGTTCACACAGGAATGAAGCTGTTTGGGATACTGAAGCTGACCACATCAGACTTTCATCCGACATTGCAATAGTGGCTACGGTACAACATTCAAACGATCATGATAATGTTGTTTTGTTCGATAATGTGTTTGCTTATGACAAGACACATCCTGCGCATCCTGAGTCCATCAGTGACACATATGTGGTGAATCAGTTTGATAGTAATATCACTCCTACGACTCCAGATATGGATCCTAATGGAGGTGAGCCTGCCCAGGATGGATCTTCTCATGATCAAGATCATGCCATATTTGCTTCTTTAATCCATAATTTCAAACATGAACTTGAAAAGTGCAAAGAGGACAATCTCAAAACTAAGCAAACAAACATCTCATTGTCCAAAGAGCTTGAAAAACTAACAAAAAGCAAAGACACTGAAATCTCAAACCTTAAATCTCAAGGTCAGAAATATGTGGAGAGAAATTTGGGCCCTGCTAACAGAAAGGTCCAAGAGCTTTTAAAAGAGAATGTTGAACTAAAAATGAGATACTCAATGCTTCAGGAAAACACTTCAAATCTTAAGATTGTTAATACAAAACTTGAAAATGAAAATAAAGAGGTTTTAAAACGTTCAAACAATCTTGAAGAAAAACTTCGAAAAACAGACCAAAGTGCTCAAACTCTTCAAATGATGATTCCTAAATCTGAGAAAGTTCATAAGGGAAAATTAGGAATTGGTTTTGAAAATACAGATCAGGTTTGAACATAAATTTTTGCCGCCTGATGCTATGTTCATGTCTGAAGAAGATGAAAAATTGGCAGAGGAAAAACGCTTAAAAGCTAAAAAAGGAAAAAGCCCACTCTCGTACCAAGGCTTTGTGTATGGTTGTATACAATTGTCTGAAATACCAAAACCACCTTTAAAAAGAAAAGACACAAATGTGAAAAGATTTTTTAACGAAGTTCAACTTGCTACTTATGATGCTAATTTATGGCAGAATAAAGCAAGGAAACAATTTTGTAATCTTAAATATCACATTGAGCACACGTTAAAGGTCATTTGGTCAAAACAACAATACACCAACAGTGACTATAATCGTCTCATGTCATCAGACGCTTGGCTAAAAAGGGAAGTCTGTAAGTATTTAAAAGATGAGATTGAACCTCTTGTGAAAAATATCAATTTCAGTTTTGAACATTTCGAAAAACTTCTTGTCACTGATATGAGAGAAGATTCAAAGTACATCCATACTCTTGAAGATGAATTTGATGCAAAATGCTTAAATCTTGATATTCAAAAAGAATTTTTCACAAATCAAATTGAGTCACTCAAGTCAGTGTATGTCAATATTGAGCATGAGAATGTGGATTCTGATCATACATATTTTTTGACATCTGAGAATCTTTGTTTCAAAAGGAAAATCGCCGAACTTTCAAAAGAAGTAGCTGAAGTCAAAAAGGAATTGTCAAAAAGAATTGCTTCTTCTAAAAAGGAACAGATTTTTGAAGAAAAGTGTGATGATGCCAAAATCAAGTTTGATTTGGACGAACTTGATACAAAAAATATTGAATTGGAACACGCTGTGGCATCATTACAAAAAGAAAATGCGCATTTGAAACAGACTTACAAAAACTTGTTTGATTCAATCAAGCGTTCACGAGTTCAGACTCAAAAATCAATCTCAAAACCAAAAGAGACTGAAATTTTGAAGTCTCAATTGTCTGAATTCGCTGATAAAGAGTTTGAAAAGGTTTTGCAAAAGATTGACTCAATGAAGAAGAAAAAGACTGAGTCTCAATTCACAAATGTTTCCTATCCAAATCCCCTGTTTGATTCTGATACTCCCGAGTTTGAAACGGAAAATGCAAATCATGTGCTTCAATCAAAAGTGCTTGAGCTTGAAACGCTTTTAGCTCAACGCACAAACGATCTTGAGGATGCCAAAACTGATCTTTTCAACAAAACGAACAAATTCGAAACATATTTTGAAAAACTTGAAAAAGAAAATATTGTTTTTTTGAAACATATTTTAGCTCGTAAAATAGATGATTCAAAAGCTGAAAAAGATCATTTTTTGAAACAAATTGCTTCTTTGGAATCTAAATTGGCATCTCAAGATCTTCTTCAAAAAGAATACAGTGATTTGCGATCATCATACAATGCCTTGAAAACAAAGTTTGATGATCTTAACCGTTCAAAAGGAAAATCTCCTGTTTCAACCAAGTTTCCCAAAGAGGGTAGTGCTTTAAAGAAGGTTTACACGGGTGAATCTTCAAAACCATTTTCGAAAAAGGTTTCCCAGTTTACAACCTATTCTTTGCAAAAAGGAAGGAAGTTTTCAAAGAAACCACGATTTTCTGAAACACCTACTCCTCCAAAGCTTTCAAGGTCAAACATGTCTCATGAAGAGACTTCAAGATTTCAAACTCCACAATCTCGCTTTACACGGGTAAGGCAAGTGTGGAGACCAAAGCAAAGTCCTTCAAACTCTGAAAAACTTCCGCTGCAAAACAAGAATGACTCTGCTTTGAAAAAGATTTTTAAATCTCCGTTGATTCCGCGAGTGTTATTTCCAAATGAAACACCTGTTCTCAGTCCTCGTTGGAATTCAACTTCTTTGAATCAGATTGACACAACTTACAAATGGATTGCAAGACATGCTAAACCCGTTGGTGCAGTGCTCAAATGGGTTCCAAAAGTTGTTGTCTAATCTGGTCAAAATGGCTTTTGTTCAATTCAGTTCAAAACCCGCGCTTCATTAATGGCTTCTGAACACATCAGTTCAGGACCCGATCTTCAAAGAAAGGAAAGTGCTTCATCAAAAATTTTGAGCGCTTATCCTAAAAATCGATGGCTTGTAAGTATTTCAGCTTACAACCCGAACTTCAACGTTTTGGCTTATGAGCACATAACAGTGCATAACCCGTTTTTCAAAGAAAGGACCCTGTTGTACGTTTTAATTGCAACAATCCTAAAAGAAAAGAAGTTTTCATGAAATGTTTATTCAAACTTCTTAACCTTAAGCAAAATTTTCTTCAAAATTTATCAAAAGGTTTTTCAAAACTTTTCAAAAATTTTGCTTAAGATTTTCAAATCGTTACTCCCCACTTGCTCCAAAGTTTTCCAAAATGTAAAAACCAATGCAAGTTTTGAGGGGGAGTATTCCAAAAAGAAATTTTGTTCCAAAAAGTTCATGCAGATCGTTTCTCCCTTTTAGCTTTCAAAAAACAATGATTTTAATCAAACGGTATCAAAAATACCATCGAAATGCTATTTTTGAGGGGGAGAAATGGGATTAAAATGTGATCATGGTTCGAATCTCAAAGACAGACTCAGTTTTAACCCTCGAATTGACGAAATCAACTGTTTGTTATCGAAAAGACTAGTCCGGGACGGGTAATAATTTCAAGCTGAATTTATTCAGTGATGCAAGCGTGTCTCGCAAAGGACTTGTCTGAGTAGAATGTACCAATTCGAGAGATGATCATTGAATATGACCGGGACGGGTAATAATTTCAAGCTAGTCTAACTAGTGATGTAAGCGTGTCTCGCGAAGGTCATGTTCATTGAAAATTGATCATTTCAAATGTGCGAACTCTACCCAACATGTGCTATTTATTTAAAAATGCATGAGCATATGTGAAGGGGGAGTATTTCAGAAAATGCAAAACTCTTGAAGTGTTAACCAAAAATGTGTTTTATACATAAACGCTTTGAGAGATTTTCACAAAAGGTTTTATGGCAAGTGATCAACAAATCTAGGATAATCATGGTGTAATAAGGTGATTATGGTTAGGCAATGTCTAATGATCCGCCAGAACCGGAGGGATCTACCCAAGGACAATTCCAATAGTTTAGAATTAGAAGTCCTTAGGTATGATTGAAAAAAGGAGCAAAATGAGAAAGGAGAAAGAAGGGGTTGAAGAATGAAAAAGAAAAGTTTAATGATAGGGTGAAAAGAAATAGCCCTCCATGAAAACTTAGGAAAGAAACCGGGTCAATACATATGCTATCGGTACTCACTAAGGTGATACTGATATTGAAGACAAGACGTCATGGACCCAGTGACGCGGTGCACAAACCCCTCCTAGCCACTCAGATATCTCTTAAAAGATATTTGTTTCATTTCTCACGGAGATCAATGCATAATCTATCGACCTCTCACTCCGAGATGAGTTGATATTGAAAAGGTGGCACTCTGCTCCATGCCTCCGACGACAAAAACCAAAACGCACATAATTGAGTCTAGAGCCATGAGATTCATCAAAGATCTCTTAGGAACACTTCCAATAAAATACACTTGTGTTCGCCAAAAAGGACATAAGTTGTAAGTGTCATAATGAGATCTGAACCTGGAAGAGCTGGACGATTTATTGCTAACTGTTTTATGCAGGTACTGAAGAAAGTCCATCGATCATCGTATGTCTCAACATCTACAATGGAAGAAAAGACGCTGTAAATACATGAAGATGTTGATCAAGGCAAAGATCAATCCAAAAGGCAATACGATGAAGATCACAATGCATGAAGGAACAAAGAATTACAAAGTTCAAGACCCAGAAGTCTAAAGATCTAATCAAGTAGTGCATAGTTTGAATGACCATCCCTTAGGGGGAGATTGTTAGCTTTAATTTTATATTAAAGTGATGGTCATTCAAATGAATTAGAACTTTGTATAAGTTGGGCTTATGTTAGTCTTAGTATTTTATGTAAATGTTCAATCCAATGGACTAAAGCCCAAAAGCTCACATGAAGCCCACTTAAAAGCCTTTAGGGCAAAGTGGCTGTGCTATTTAAAGCACTTTATCACCTCATTTGTAAGGTGGTTCACTGTGAAGTGTGTTGTGTGTTTAATAGAAAAAGTTCAACTTCCATATCTATCTTTATATACCATACGATCCAACAAATATACATCACAGTCCCATCATCTCCATACTCTTGTGTTTAACGTGCAACTAAGTGTGATAAAGAGTGATTATCGACAACAACATGTAGCGCCAAAAGTGCATTTCTTAGGATTCAACTTCATGTTGATCTTTCGTAGTGTTGTGAACGTTTCTTCAATGTCGCGCACCACTTCTTCTTCTGTATGGCTTTTTATGACAAGGTCGTCCACATAGACCTCTAGGTTGCGGCCCACCTGCTTGTCAAATGCATTATCTACCAGTCGCTGGTAGGTGGCGCCCGCATTCTTCAGGCCAAAAGGCATCTTTGTATAACAAAAGACGCCTTGGCTTGTGTGGAAGGCTGTTTTTTCCTCGTCTTCCTTAGCCATTTGGATTTGGTGGTACCCTTTGTATGCATCTAAGAAACATTTAAAGGGATACCCGCACAAAGATTCCACCTTCCAGTCTATTTCTGGTAGTGGGTAGCAATCCTGCGGACATGCTTTATTAAGATCAGTGAAGTCCACACACATCCGCCAACTACCATCGCTCTTCTTGACCATTACTGGATTGGAGAGCCAATCGTGGTAATAGACTTCTCGCATGATGCCTGCGTCCACAAGCTTGTGTACTTCTTCCAGAATGGCTTTTGCGCGCTCTGGAGCCTGGCCGCGCTTTTTCTGCCTTACTGGGGAATATCCTTGTCGGATTTTCAGCTTGTGTTCTGCAATCGAGCGTGGCACACCAGTCATGTGCTTTGGTTCCCATGCGAAGATATCCAGATTCCTTTGCAACAGTGCACACACGACCGCTCTTCCTTTGTCAGACAACGATCCCCCAATCGATACTTCTTGCTCCGGGTATTCAGGGTGAATTGCAACCTTTAGGTTTGATACTTTAGCTGCGCTCTGTTCTGGGGTATGCGTTGTTTCGCATGTAATCGTGTTACATTCTTGAGGTGGTGCGGCGCTATTGTAGATGGTGACAATGCCACCTTCTACTGGGAATTTGAGCATCCCATGCGCTGTGGACGGTACTGCGCGTATTGCCGAGATTCCTGGTCTTCCAATAATGCCATTGTATGATGAAGGAGATCTGATCACCATAAAATTCATCCAGGCTGTCATGGAGTGTTCCTTACTACCAACAGCGACTAGTAAGCGTAGTTGCCCCATGGGCCATATCTTTTCTCCTGTAAAGCCAGTAAGCGCAGTCGTGGCTGGACTTAACTGTCTTTGTATTTCAGGGCGCAATCTCTTGAAACAATGTTCATACATTATATCCGCTGATGCCCCTCCATCTACATACATGCGGTGGATATCGTGACCCGCCGCATTTATCTCAATGGTGAGTGGTTCTGCCACTGCGTTGTCCGCAGCCAAGGTGGGGAAAGCGATCTCGCTTCTATGAGAAAATTTCTGGCTCACCTTTTGCCTAGTCTTTCGCTGCCATGATTGTATCATGTAGATAGTATCAACTTTTTCCTTAGGCGCTTCTTTCTTGCCTCCGGTTTTCTGCTTGTCTTTCTCATCCTTAATATTTTTAACGAGATGATCCAATCTGCCTTCTTTTACTAGTTTCTCAATTAATTGGCTCAATTGGACACACTCATTAGTGGTATGACCCTTCTGTGCGTGATATTCGCAGTATCCGTTCCCTACGCGCCGATCTTCAGGGGTGCGCATAGGTGGGGGTCTTGGAAAGTTCGCACCTTCCGTCGCAAATATCTCCTTTGGAGTTTTCGTTAGTGGGGTGTACTTGTCGTTTCCCCGTCCGCCCCCTTGACTGCGATAGCTTTTGTTACGATTGCCACTCTGGTCATTGGATTGTCTCCTTGGCTCTTCTTGTGACCTATGGTTCGAGTAGCCTTTCTTGCTATCCGCAGCGGCTGCTTCTCCTTGGACGAAGGACCTCGTGCGCTTCATGAGTTCGTCAAAGGTTTGGGGAACCCTATCGTTTAACTTTTTTATTAGATCTGGGTTATTGATTCCGTTCATAAACCCCGATATCTTTAGTATTTCTGGGCACGCCTTGACCTGTATGCATTCGTCCTTATAGCGCTCCATGAAAGCGCTTGTGGATTCCCCTTGGCGCTGTTTTACCCTAGCGAGCTCGACAGGGTTTTTGGCGCACTTCTTCCTTTGAGTAAAGTTTAAACGAAACGCCTTTCGCAACTCTTCAAACCCACCGATGCTTCTGCGTGGAAGCTTGCTGAACCAGTTGCGCGCATTCCCTACTAATGTAGAGTTAAACATGTGGCACCACACAGGTTGTGGCCAATTTTCGATAGTGGCTGCTGATTCGAAAATTTTTAGGTGATCATCAGGATCACCTGTCCCGTCATATGTTTTGACATTAGCAGGCATGCGCCTTCTCTTATTTTCCGAAAAATCGCTGATGCGCCGAGTGAACGCATCAACTTTTTGGCGGCGCCAGGGACGAGACATGTCTTCGTCTTCCTGGTCGCGGTATTTTCCCCTTGATTTCCAGTGTCCGGTTTCTTTGTCCTCGTTGTCCGAGGAATCACTTGAGGATGAGCTTACTCTTTTACGACGCTTGCGCCAACTATCATCGGAATCTGAGCTTGCTCCTCTGCGGCGCTTGCGCCGACTATCCTCGGAATTAGAGCTTGAAGGGCTTTCACTTGGGGAGCACCGTCGCCCAAGCCTATCATGAACCCTGCGACTACCAAGCCTAGTGTGGACATTGGCACGCCGTTCCCCATCTTCATGCTCCTCCAGATACTGAAAGTCGGTTGCTTCGTCATCCACAACCTTCCTTCCAATCCTAGTAAACATTGGGTGTTTGCGGCTATCCTTCTCGCGTCTTTCCTTTCGGTAGCGCGATGGGGATGCTTCATGCTCAGGGTCGAAGTTGAGCCTGGCGTGCAGACTTTGACTTGACCTCTTTTTTGCTTCCTCCCGCATCAGCGCAACCAAGGTTTCGTAGTTCTGGGACACGAAATCACTTGGCGTTAGTTCAGGCGCAACTCCTTCTAGCGCGAGAGTGTCTGTTTCCAAATCAGGACCCTTGTTTCGGGTGGGCGCATTTGGCGGCTCAGTGAAGTTTAGCTCTGGCATAGTGAGAGGAGTGCGCATTAGATCAACCGTGCTAGTGGTTGTTGTAGTAGCATGGGTAGTCCTTGTGATCGGTTCTACTGGGGTGAAAGCCAGATCTGAGTATGATCCTAGGCTTTTGGGCGCACTGGTTGTTCCAGAGGGCGGTTTAGCGGCAGAATCAGTTTGATGTTTCTTCCCCAGTGGGTCGTCATGCGTTTTCTTCGTCTGCGGAGTCCGCTGATTTTGGTTTCCATGCTTCGTCATTCTAGTTCTTCGTAGAGTTCTTAGTGTAGGGTCCCACGGATGGCGCCACTTGTTGATACAAAAGTTGGGCGTTCCTTGATTCCGTACCAATCAGATCTTAATGCTCGAGACCTGCGCACTAAGAAAACAAAAAGACACCGTTAGGCTTATCGTGGGATTGTCTCCCACGATTATCCTCCGGCGTGAGAGTAAGTAATCGGTTTTTAGTGTTTGGTTGAAGAGTTAGGGTTTGTAAATCGTACCTTTAATGAGAGTCGAAGGACTCTTTATATACACACGAAACCCTAGTTGGTTTCGTGTTCCTCACTCCTCAGCATATCCCGCATAGGGCGGTTACTTGATACATATCCCATAAATAAGAGATATCCTATCAAGACCATAAATAACTTCGGGTTTGGGCCAACGTAAGCCCAAACCGTTATCGCAATAGCCCATTCGTGATGGGTTTGAGCCCATTCGTGATGGACTTGAGTATGGGTCGGGTTCGTGACCCGAATACGGACTATACGTCGTCAGTAAATATAGTGGCGATATCTTTATGTAATATTAATGTGAGCTAATGGTATCGTACCTTTAGCATCTGTTTAATCCGTATTTGAGCTTGGTATCAACATCCCACGGCTCACAAAGAAAAAAATTATGAGTTTTGTACTTTTTATGATTTTAAACATACTAACAATTCATGTTCACAAAATGGATGACATTACGAATTTATTGAATTTGAATACTTCTTATTTATCATCTTGTTATTGTTATTCGAGTTTGGCATCAATTTTGTCATGGTTTCAAAAAAAGAACAATGTATAAAAAGGAAAATATGGATTGCCGCAACCAAGATGTTTTGTGTCTAGAACAACTTTTGCTTAGTTACTTTTGTGAAAATCAAGTTTTAATCATGAATCCCACATGGGTCAATGAAAAGTTATTTTGCTACTTAATACACCATGATGTCAACTTCTTTGATATGTTGATATATTAATGTATATGTTCATGCTTCATGCCTTGACATGCTCGTAAATTCAAAAATCTTTACTAGCATTGTTGATGTGTTCAGCATAGATTTATATAGTTATCAACTTTTTAAGATTTAAGAAATTACATGATTCTTCTATATATAGTAGTAGTGACATGAGAATATTTGGACTAATAAAATACAGTTTGATTTTATTGGATGGTAACTGACGATGCACAACGTAAACGCGTCAAGTATGGGGCTAAGTGTGCGGAGATCGGGTATGGCTTCCTCCCTTTCTCATTCTCCTCTCTAGGGGAACTTGAGACAGACGCGGTGAATTTACTAAAACGGATCCGGAAGTTCTCCATAACTCAAGACATTGGAGCGCGTTCTGCTATTCATATCTTCAGTAGGATTAGTTTTGCAATTGCTAAAGGTGTGGGGGCCCAGTTAGTGTCGAGGCTCCCCACTAATTTTTTGTAATCCTATGGTTTTTCTAATGAAAGTATTGTTTAAAAAAATAAATAAATAAATAAATAAATAAATAATAATAATAATAATAATAATAATAATAATCGACGTCATAAATCCAATGCTAAAATTTAGCTATCAATTGGGTTATATATCAAGGGATTCATCAATTTTACCGAAGATCATGTGTCAACAATTATGATTTATAGGTCTTTCAGACAATGTGAGTGATTAACTATGAGTCGGTGTTTAAATCAAAGGGGAAAGATTACATATCACTCGTATTACTCGTTGTCATAGTTTTATGTTCAGGTTTGTAGCGAGGTTAAAGGTTTTGTGCATTTGGCAATTTGTGGTCTGAATGTAACAGCTCTCGTAAGTCACTGCAATAGGCTTGTTCAAGATGTGTATTCAATCTCGTTATTAGGAAAATGGCACTTGATCATGGAGTTCATTTCAGTTCTATCTTTCTTTGACTTTGGAGTTCAATTCCAACGGCATTACACCATACTTCCATTTTCTCCCCATAGACGGAAATATTTCTCTAGCAGCTATACTTGGTATCACTCCACTAAAAGCAACAACTAAATCAACAATATATGCAAATTAACCAACCTTATAGAGCATGTAACTCTCAACAGATACAATTAAAAACCCATGTCCAAACATTCATGATCAAGTTAACATATAAAATCCTCAAGTCGCGAATGTAACAATATGATGCCGTATACGTAAAAACAATCACAAAACTCATCATTTATGTGGAAAACTAGAAGGGGGGTTGAATAGTTTTTACCGTTTTTAAAGTTTTATTTGCTTTGTTACTTTATGTTAATTCAAAGGAAACAATCACAAATAAATAATCACACAATGTAAACAAAAGATAAAGAGAGAAAAGATCAAACCACACGACACAGTTGTTTATAGTGGTTCGGCTACAAGAACTCTATTCCTTGCCCTACTCCACTCCCCGAGTTTCCTACTCGAGAGTTTATCTTTCACTAAGAAACAAACTCCTTTCCTAGGCGGAGAAAACCTTTACACGTCGCTTACTTCCTTTTCCGGTACTAAGCTAAACACCGGGTTCTTTTCACAAGGTAGAACCAACCTGACGTCGCCTAATTACTTTACCGACACTAAGCTAGATGTCGAGTTCTTTACAAGGGTACAACCACTCCCTACACTCTTTGTACTTTAAGGACTAAAGTACTAACCACACTCACTGATTACAAATGATAGATATGATGTGTGAAACAAACTACAAGATCACACAGTAATGCAACTAAAGGATTACGGTTCTGTAGATCCTTGAATGCTTGATCTCTTTTCTACAAAATGAAAGATCAAAGTGAAATGCAACTATGAATGATGTTAGTAAGATATGTACTGAATGAATATATGTGTTAAGCTATATGAGTGATGAGAGAGCCAAATGATCAGCTTCCTATTTATAGGCAAGCTGATCTTCAGCTCACGGATCCGGCGGATCCCTCAAAAGGGATCCGTCCTTTATAGGACTTGGATCCGTGGGATGTGACAGCTATGTAATAGTTGTCTCTTACCATATCTTAGTTGTATCTTACCATATCTTCCAAGATCTTCAAATGTCAACTATGTTGCTTGCATATCTAACCAAGATATATCAAAGATATTGTATGTGATGCATACAATGATGTCATGGAATGGTTTATGAATTAAAGTTTCCTTTTAAGGAAACAAGTTACTAAACTTGTAATTCTTAGTTAATATGTGAAGTGTAAAGTGTGTACTTAAGAGACTAAGCTAGTATTTATTATTTGCTAAAAGATATTCCTTATATTTGTCATTAACAAAACTAATGAAAGATCAAAGAATATAAATAACGTTTTTGGGACGCTATTTGTATTAACAATCTCCCCCTTTTTGTTGATGACAAAACATAAAGTATATTTTTGAGCAAGAGAATAAATATAGCATGAGTTCTTAAAAATATATATTAAGTTTGTTTATTAAAGAAAAGTTTTGTAAAAAATGTATGTACTGTGATGATTCACAGTTGATGCAAACTTAGTCCTTTCTCCCCCTTTTTGTCGAAACAAAAAGAGTAGCGTAGCGGAATGCGATTTTGAGAACTTTAAGAGCTCCCCCTTGTTTTATACTCCCCCTAAATGGAGTAATCAAGGAAATGATGCATGAATCTACAAAACAAATGGTTAGTATATGAAATGCTTATGAGATGCTCCCCCTTGATGTATACTCCTCACTACTCGAGTACCAACGTATACATTTGAAGGGTATAATATGCTGCAAATGAAGTGTTAGTTATGAATGACTTCAATGAATAAGTAGAAAGCTTGTGAATTGGACTTCCAAACAAGCTTTTCAATATGTTTGACTTTTAAAAGTCAAAGTAAGTGTCTGATCATTATTTGTACCTAAAGCAATCATATTCAAGAGATAATATATGCAATGTAGGAATGTTAGTGCACAATGATAATGAGAATATGCAATATGTTGATCACTCATAAGCATAAAAACATCACATTCATTAATTGAAAATTATGTGACAAAAGTCACAAATATGATATGATGGTACATTACAAAATGAATCCTAAATAAAGACAACTACAACATCATCCTAGAAGGTTCCTAACAACATTTTTATTGAGGTGGATGAGAGATTGCGTTTAAACGTTCAAGAACATGGTTCAAGATGAACCTCATCTCATTTTGAAGCTCATGGACCAAGATGTTGGTCCTTTGGGCCAAGTAAGCCGTTCTCTCACAATGTGCGCAATCATGACTTGAGAAGCCGGGAGGGAGACTAGGCTCCAAGCTTTGCGGTGGTGGTGGTGGTGGTGGTTGGTTGTTGTTGTTGTTGGATGGTTGTTGTGGTGTTTGGAGGGAGTTCATAAGGATGTTTTGAATGTCCATTGCTTCATGAAGGCGATGGTCTACCATACCCGAGAGAGTGTAGAGACGGTTGAGCTCTTCACTAATCTCGTCTTGGGTTTGAGGCACATTCATCCACATTGCCTCGTCAATGGCAACTAGAGTGGATGTTGGTGAGAGAGGTTGTGGTTGAGGTTGGGATGATTGTGCATCATGGTATAAAGGGCCATGGATGTCCGGGTAAACCGGGTGAAAAAGCATGGGTTGTTGACCTTCAAAGGTCATGGGTGGAAGATTGGGTAATTTTGGTGAAAGTTCTTCTAAGTCATCAAGATGTGGTGATGTAGGAGGAGTCCTAAATAATTCCAAGGGTTGGAGTTTGGGTGATTTTGGTGGTGATGGTGATCTAACAGGCTGTGATGGAGCCGGTGGTGGAGTAGAGGCCATTGGAGTAATGGTTGGTGGTGGTGTTTGTATAACAACATGTGATGGTGTTGGGGTGGAGAGTGTAAGGAAGTTTTCACTAGCAATGGGTGATGATATATTGAGAGGAGAATTTTCCTCAGATGAAGAGTTTGCTAAGTTGATAAAACAACAAGGTTTAACACTGATGCGGGCTGTTCTTCTTGGAGTTCTAGATGTGGAAGAGTTGTGTGACTTGGTCATGGTGAAGTATGATAGCTAAGATGTACAGGAGAGGAAATGGTTGTTGTGTGAAGTGATGATCCTAAAGTGCTAATTTATAGACAGAAGGTTTGTGAGTCTGTGTGTTTGGATTTGATGTGAATCCAATAGAGAATGTTGGTTACTAATGATTTGGAACAAAAGTTTGTGCAGGTCATATCAAGGAAGTCAATCCATTGAGCTTTGGTTGAGTAAAATGTTGTGGATTTGCAGTTATTACAAGAAGATAGTGGAAAACATGATGATTTGATATTTCCACGGATTTGACGGATCCCTAAAAAGGGTTCCTTCTTTGTATCAGTTTGGTAACTCACACCTATATTTCAAAAATTTAAATTTTGGTGGGAAATTTTGTTCCTAAGTTTCTAAGAATTCCTAAATTATTCTAAGAGGAATTGTGATCAGTGAATAAATCCTAAATGATACTAAACACTAAGATTTAAGAATCGGGATAAATCGAAAAAGTTTTATAATTTTACTGGGAAACCTGCGGATCCAAGTGGTTGCAAATGCGGAACCTTATTTTGCAATCCGCCAAATCCGCAGGATGGCGGTTGGCGGATCCAACGATAAGCCTTGGCGGATCCTTATTTTGGGATCCGCGGGATCCGTAGGCTTAAAACTAAGAAAGTAAACAGAACATATGTCATATTTCGCGTTTTTCGACGAAAACACGAAAATTCATCTAGACCTTACTTAACATCTAATATGTATAGCAAAACAACTAAATATGATAATATTAACACATGATTGCACATAGTTTAATCCATACTTAGAAACTTACCGTTTTAGGTGTTATGCCAAACATAGGCAATAACTCGGAAAATTGATAACCGTGATGGTTATCTACCTGCAAGTGTTAGTTATTATACATACACAATAAGTATTATCAGATAAATTCAAGACACATAGAATTTTAACATCACAACATCCAACATTGTTTATAACCAAACACTCCATTAACTCAGCTTCTTCTTCAACTTCTTCATCCCCTTGTGTAATTTCATCATCCAACGACCCAGATTCTTCACCATTCCTTTGATGTTTCGATACTCGGCGGATTCATGTGGAATTGGAGGAAGATGGCTCAAGTATTCGGGTGGAGGAATCCTAGAATTTGGCATACCATCATCTTCACTCATGGAAGATGATGAGGATGATGTTGGAACACGAGGACGTTTGCCCTTATCAACACTAACTCTAAAGTCACTCAAAGGAACGAAGGTATGTTCAATTTCATTGTAATCCGGAACAAAGCCTAAATGGTTTGGACGAGCGGGTGCAAAGGCTCTATAGAGGCGGGTTAGGAGCATACCATAAGGCATTGCAATCTTGCTTTGAACCGGAATGTCACACATTCTTTTGGCAACATAATAAGCAAGATTGAATGGTTGACGAGTAGAGATGTTGTACATCATGTGGCATAAACAAGCATTGATATGATCACGGTTTCCTATGGTGCACATCACATTTGCCCTTAATACATCCTCCATCTTCTTGAATTCGGGTCTTAGTTCATTAAGTTCCATTGCAAATGGATCTCTAGCAACTTCACGACCACGATACATTCTTGTGGGGTTGTTCTTAGGAATGAAGAGATGTTCCCTAATCACTTCTTTTGATTGGAGAGGAGTGGCATATGGTGCCGTCCTATCGAGATTGGAGTCTAAGATTGTTAAGGACCATTTGTCCGAGTAAATACATGTACCTTGACTTGGAATTCCTAAGACCTCACCAAATTGATCAAGAGGAATGTTGACAAGATTTCCATTTAGAGTAAAATGAAGACTTAAGTAACCTTCATCACTCGAGCTAAGACCTACACTAGCATAGAACTCAAGTATGAACCTAGGAATGATTGGCTCATCTATGTCTAAAAGAGAATCAAATTGAATTGCGGCTAATTGTTCCCTAAGTTGAGTGCCTTCATAAAATGATGCATCTACGGCTCTACCCTCATGAACATACTTTTTCTCTAAGACTTTGAAAATTTCGATTTGGGCATCGGTTAGACCCTTGGTTTTGTGGACTTTGGGTAAGTAGTCAACGGTTTTCTTGTGATCGTAATTGGTTGCGGGAGGCATGATTTTCCTAAGTACAAAAGTTACATAGTTTTAGTTAAAATGATCGAAGGAAGTGTAAGATTCCTAGTGTGTGCCTACATGGGGACAATGTGGAGGTGCGGTTATCTCGACTCCTTTTGATGCAAGAAAAATTAGTTTATGCAAGTTTTGTTTACAAACGAGAGATAACCCAAACACTCCTATTTCAATGTAGCTACGGTTGAATGTACCCGAAAATACATATTAGTTATGTATTCCCTTTAGCATTCAAGAGACATTATGCAAGTGAAGTCTAAAAGATAACGTTTTTGCATTTGTATGAACAATGTAAGAAAAAATCATTTTACCTAGTCGTTAGAAGATTTTAGTGAAAAATTTTCATGGGGTTTTTGTTAAATTAAGACAATGTGCTATGAGATGCAATTCCTAACTAAGAAAAACATGTTTTTAAGTATAATGCAATAAATATGCTTCATGATTTTTCAAGAATTATGCATATACCCCAAGTTTTGGTTTTGTGCATGAAATGGAAATCCTAGACGCAGATCAGGAGTATAAATATGATAAGAATACTTACAGTGATGTTAGAAGCACAAATTTGTGGAAGAAAATGGTCTAAAATGTGATGGAGATTAAGTGTGTGTCGGATATAGTAAGGTGATATGTTTTGGAGTGAGGAATGAATAGTAGTTGTTCTTGTTTATTAAATAATAAACTGGACTTAGCATGCGGCGGATCCGGCGGATCCCAAACAAAGGATCCGTCTTTGTTGTCGATTGGATCCGCGGATTCAGAACACATGTTTTGGTTTAGTGTCGTGTGTGGCTAAACTAATGTTTATACTAATGTTTCTCCTAATCACTAGGTTCCATTAATCCTAATCCAAGTCTAAGATAGTTGAAAGGTTCACGTTTAAGTGGTTTAGTGAGGATATCGGCAATGTTGTCCTCTGAGGAAACTTTCTCAATTGAGATGATTCCCTTCTGTACATTGTCGCGAAGGAAGTGATGGCGTATTTCAATATGTTTGGTTCTAGCGTGTTGGACTGGATTTTTGCTTAAATCGATAGCACCTTTGTTGTCGCAAAGAATGGGAATGTTGTTGAGTTCAATTCCATAGTCGACGAGAGCTTGTTTCATCCACAGTGCTTGTTGACACGCCTTTCCTGCAGACACATACTCTGCTTCTGTTGTTGAGATTGCGAGGGCAGTTTGTTTCTTAGCGAACCATGATGTGAGACAATATCCTACAAAAGTACAAATACCACTAGTACTTTTCCTATCAACATAGTCACCTGCATGATCTGAGTCGGTATACACTATGGTTTCTACACCCGTTCCTTTGGGATACCATAATCCTAAGTGTGTAGTACCTTTGATGTACTTAAATATTCTTTTAACGGCTTCAAGATGGGACGTTTTTGGATCTTCTTGAAAACGTGCACATAGACAAACACTAAACATAATGTCAGGCCTACTAGCCGTAAGATAGAGTAAACTACCAATCATTCCTCTATATTTAGTGCTATCTACGGATTCATTTTCTTCATCCCTAGTGAGTTTGGTTTCGGAGGACATGGGTGTTCTCATGGGTTTTGAGTCTTCAAGACCAAACTTCTTAAGCATATCTTTGATATACTTTGATTGGTTGAAGAATATCCCATCTTCTAATTGTTTAATTTGGAGACCTAAGAAAAAGTTTAGTTCCCCCATCATACTCATTTCAAACTCGTCATGCATGATTTTTGAGAAATCGTCGCATAACTCTTGACAAGTTGAACCGAATATAATGTCATCCACATATATCTGGACTATGATAATATGTGATCCCTTTTTCTTGGTGAAGAGAGTATTATCTACTAGGCCCATGGTATACTTATGGTCAACTAGGAAAGTCTTAAGTCGATCATACCAAGCTTTTGGTGCTTGCTTAAGTCCGTATAAAGCTTTCTTAAGTTTGAAAACATAATTTGGTTTTTCAAAGTCGGCAAAGCCGGGAGGTTGTGCAACATATACTTCTTCATTTATAAACCCATTTAAGAAAGCACTTTTGACATCCATTTGAAATAACTTAAAATCATGTGCACATGCATATGCAAGTAATATCCTAATAGACTCAAGTCTAGCTACGGGTGCAAAAGTTTCATCGTAATCTATACCTTCTTGTTGATTGTAGCCTTGAGCTACTAGCCTAGCTTTATTTCTAGATACAATACCATTTTCATCCATTTTATTTCTAAATACCCATTTAGTGCCGATTATGGTTTGGTTTTTAGGTGGAGGGACCAATGTCCAAACATCATTTCTAATAAATTGATTTAGTTCTTCTTGCATAGCAATTACCCAAGATTCATCTTTTATTGCCTCGTCTATGTTTTTGGGTTCAACCGTTGAAATAAAACAAAAATAATTACTTTCATTTTGAGCTTTGGATCTTAATGTTCTTTCATTAAGTTTTCCTATTACATTTTCTAATGGATGACTTTTAGTTTCTTTAATATTAATAATTTCTCCTTTTATGGGTTCATTGCCATTTTCAATGTTTTCTATATCATTAACCATTTGACTTTCAACTAAGTCATCATCTACCAAAGGTGATGTCTTAGAGGGAGGCGGACTTTCGTTGAATGTTACGTTCAACGATTCCTCGACTCTTGATGTTTCCTTGTTTAATACAATGTATGCTTTACTGTTTTGCGAGTACCCAAGGAATACACCTTCATACGACTTTGGGTCGAACTTAGTGAGATAGTCCTTTGTGTTTAAAATGAAGCACTTGCTTCCAAAAACTCTAAAATATCCTAATGTAGGCTTTTTGCCTCGATAAATTTCATAAGGAGTTTTATTTAAAAATTGTCTAATTAAAACTCTATTTAGGATATATGTAGAAGTATCTACAGCGTGACACCAAAACTTTTGTGGTATGTTTTGTTCATTTAACATAGTTCTACTCATTTCTTGAATTGTTCTATTTTTACGTTCTACTACACCATTAGATTGAGGTGTACGAGGAGCCGAGAAATTATGAGTTATTCCATTATTATCACAAAAATTTCCAAATTGAATTTCATTGTCAAATTCTCGACCATGGTCAGTTCTAATAGATACTATATTACTTCCTATTTGATTTTGAATTTTCTTGCTTAGAATTTCAAATTTATCAAATGCCTCATTTTTAGTTTTCAAGAACTTTGTCCATGTATATCTAGAGTAATCATCTACTATGACTAAAGTGTAAAAATTTCCTCCATAACTTTGTATAGCCGACGGGCCAAACAAATCCATATGTAATAATTCTAGGCATCTAGATGTAGATACCATGTTTTTAGCCTTATGGCTATTATGTACTTGTTTCCCAATTTTGCAAGCATCACAAAAGTGTTGGTCATATTTCAACTTGGGTAGGTTCCTAACGAGTTCTTTGGAAGACAAGGATTGAATAAGCCTCATATTAGCATGACCTAAGCGTCGATGCCATAGAGTTGAGTTTTCGTCCAAGGAGGTAAGACATAACTTATCTTTAGGTGTTTTATCTAATTTCATAACATAGACATTATTCTTTAAAACACCTTTTCCTACGGTTATGCCATCTTTAAGTATTTTACTTCCATTTTTACTGAAAAGGACGTTATACTTTTTGCGGCATAATTGACTTATACTAAGTAGATTAAATCCTAAATTATCTACATGAGCAACATCATCAATAGATAGAGAGTCATGAGAGATTGTACCTTTTCCGATGATTTTACTTTTAAGCTTGCTACCGAATGTGACATTACCTCCGTCATACACTTGGTAGGTTGAGAAAAGATTTTTGTTTCCCGTCATGTGTCTTGAGCACCCACTATCTTTGATCCACTCATCAGGTTCAAGATCAACTTTCAAGCATACCTCTTCTGTGTCATTAGCCATAAGTGCAATTTCGTTGTTCTTAGGCTCATCATCATCATCTCCTTCACTATCGCTCCAAGCTCCACTAACGAAGGCTCTTTGAGACTTGGTCTTTGGAGGCTTTGGACATTCTCCTATTAAGTGACTGGAGTCACCACACCTATAGCATTTCCTATCATCCTTACCTTTCTTATCGTCACGATCTTTCCGAGAGGATTTCTTTTCATCACGAGGTGGTTTTACAAACTTTCCTCGTCTCCTGAAGAATTTCTTGAAATCCCTCACGGCCATGGCATATTCTTCATCATCACTGTTTGAACAAGACTCATCATCACTTGACTCGACTTTGGCTTTCAAGGCAATAGACTTAATCTTCTCCTTTTTGCCTTTGACAATTTCCGAGTCTTTTTCCATAATCATTTCGTGAACTTTTAGGTTTCCTATGAGCTCATCCAGTGTCATGCTTGAGAGATCCTTAGATTCTTCAATAGCTGTCACCTTTGCTCTCCATTTCGGATGGAGTGCTCTTAGAAATTTCCTGACAAAATTCTTGCTAGAAAAAGATTCGTCAAGTGCTTTAAGTGATGTAATAATAGTATTGAACTTAGCAAACGCACTATCAATGGTCTCATCTTCAGAGATAACAAATTGTTCGTATTGTTGGACAAGAAGATCAATTTTGTTATCTTTTACTTGTGAGTTCCCTTGATGTGTGATGATAAGAGATTGCCAAATATCCTTAGCCGTTTTACACATAAAAACTCTTTCATATTCTTTCTTAGGTAAGGCATTATAAAGCATCATTTTGGCTTCGTTATTTTTGGCAATTAGTTTCTTTTGCTCATCACTGTGACGAGTAAGAGAAGCTCCTTCATCCCGACCACCCGAAATATTATTACTAATAGGCTTGTAATCACCATCAACTATAATATACCATAGATCTATATCCTTTGACTTTACATAAGTCTCAAAGCGATTTTTCCAATAAATAAAACAATTTGGTTCAAATAGAGGTGGTCTCTGCATAGATTGCCCTTCTTTAAAGTTTTCAAAATCCATGGATCGTTTTAAGTTTTAAAATACAATATATTTTAAAGATCTTAAGTAACGTAGCTCTTGATGCCAATTGTGGAAAACTAGAAGGGGGGTTGAATAGTTTTTACCGTTTTTAAAGTTTTATTTGCTTTGTTACTTTATGTTAATTCAAAGGAAACAATCACAAATAAATAATCACACAATGTAAACAAAAGATAAAGAGAGGAAAGATCAAACCACACGACACAGTTGTTTATAGTGGTTCAGCTACAAGAACTCTATTCCTTGCCCTACTCCACTCCCCGAGTTTCCTACTCGAGAGTTTATCTTTCACTAAGAAACAAACTCCTTTCCTAGGCGGAGAAAACCTTTACACGTCGCTTACTTCCTTTTCCGGTACTAAGCTAAACACCGGGTTCTTTTCACAAGGTAGAACCAACCTGACGTCGCCTAATTACTTTACCGACACTAAGCTAGATGTCGAGTTCTTTACAAGGGTACAACCACTCCCTACACTCTTTGTACTTTAAGGACTAAAGTACTAACCACACTCACTGATTACAAATGATAGATATGATGTGTGAAACAAACTACAAGATCACACAGTAATGCAACTAAAGGATTACGGTTCTGTAGATCCTTGAATGCTTGATCTCCTTTCTACAAAATGAAAGATCAAAGTGAAATGCAACTATGAATGATGTTAGTAAGATATGTACTGAATGAATATATGTGTTAAGGGATCCGTCCTTTATAGGACTTGGATCCGTGGGATGTGACAGCTATGTAATAGTTGTCTCTTACCATATCTTCCAAGATCTTCAAATGTCAACTATGTTGCTTGCATATCTAACCAAGATATATCAAAGATATTGTATGTGATGCATACAATGATGTCATGGAATGGTTTATGAATTAAAGTTTCCTTTTAAGGAAACAAGTTACTAAACTTGTAATTCTTAGTTAATATGTGAAGTGTAAAATGTGTACTTAAGAGACTAAGCTAGTATTTATTATTTGCTAAAAGATATTCCTTTTATTTGTCATTAACAAAACTAATGAAAGATCAAAGAATATAAATAACGTTTTTGGGACGCTATTTGTATTAACAATTTAGCCACAATTTCGTAAAACTTTTCGATCCATTTGTACATTTAACACTTCCTCGTGAACTCCATAACTCCTTATAATATATCTCATCTGATAACATAAATAACAAATCACACACACAAATTGCAACAACTAGTCTGTTAACGAACAATGAATTTGATATAATGAATAAGATGACATTTTGGCACTTTGTAATCTTTAAAGCTATAAATAAAACTGAAACAAAAATAGACGAAAACGTAGCAAAACATATAAAAACGGATGAAAACGTATAAAACGTAACAAAAAGGCGAAAACATATAAAAACGGACGAAAAACGTGTAGAAACGGGCGAAAATGTTTAAAAATAGATGTAACGGTGAACAAAAAGGCGAAAACATATAAAAACGGATGCAACGGTGAACAATGGTGTCAATGAAAATGGTGTAAAGACTTTATTTGCTTCTTCGATTTATTGTCCCAGACTGATTGTTCTAGTCTGATTTTTGGGGCAACATTATGGTGTAAGATTCATATGTATAGAATGGTAAGAAAAATAGTTTCTTTTCTTTGGTACGGTACAATAATTTTTTCAAGCGACATAGTTTCAAAAAACAATTAGTAACTAACATTGATGTCAGATCATTTTTTTTAAAGACAACCATTTACTAAGCATAAATCAACAAAATTTAAAAGAGGGGCATCCCACTATTTCAAACAAGATGGTTGTAGTAGAGGACCATTGGATAAATTTAAAACTTACTCAAATACCAACAATTTGCGGGAGGTTTTTACTGTTCAAAATTAGTCTGTGTAGTTTACGTGCGATTACACAAACAGTCCTAGAAAAAGTGAAAAAATCATCCTGAGGTTTACTCGCGATTACACAAACAGTCCTAGAAAATGTGAAAAAAAATCATCATGAGGTTTACTTGCGATTGCAGAAACAGAGCTTACATCTAGAGATTGTTCGGGTAATGAAAAGTGACATAAATAGTTTTTGTCAGTCATTTTTTTTATTATTATTTTTTTTTAACAAACTTTGTTAGTTACCTCACTTTACTAAAAACCGTCAATAAGTGAAAAGTTACATAAAAAGTCCTTGTCAGTTAACTCACTTTGCAAAAAACGGTCCTAAATGCCAAATTTAATAATATTTAGAGTAAATTGCATAAATCGTCCCTAAAGTTTGGCCAAATTGCATGTTTCGTCCCTAATGTTACGAAAGTGCAAGGATCGTCCCTGTGGGGAAACTTTTGGTGCAAATATCGTCCTTTTTGGGAAAACTTTTGGTGCAAGTATCGTCCCTGTGGGGAAGATATTTGCACCAAAAGTTTCCCCACAGGGACGATCCTTGCACTTTCGTAACGTTAGGGACGAAACGTGCAATTTGGCCAAACTTTAGGGACAATTTATGCAATTTACTCTAATATTTATATTAACAATTCCAAAAAATGATGAATGTAAGTCTGGTGGAAAATTTTCTATTCTTATTGGTCCAATTGTTCAATACTAGAACAGTAGAACCGGCATAATGATGCGAACCTATCCCATACTAGGCTCGCATCGGTTCATAAGTCCAAGTGTAGAATTCACTCCAAAAAGCTAACTCAAAGGAGGAGGGGACACCTAGATTTTATAAACCACCAACCAATCCCATACTTGGCCGATGTGGGATCGTAACACATAACCAGTTTATCAAGTTATGGGTCCATTTCGGTTGAACTGGTCATAAATAGCTCAAGGACAGATTCATCGTTTACATTCATGTACACTGTGGACAATCACCACTTAGAAAGTAGCACGTTCTGACCATGTGACCCGTGATTGCAAGTGACCCGTTTCAGCCTGAAACCCGCATCCACCCATTACCCGACCAACCACTTTTGCCACCATCATTCAAAATTGTTATTTGAGTTACACTTGTCCAATAGTTGTAAAGCCTAGCTTAGAATGGTTTTTAGACTTGTTGTATAGTACTATAGTCATTATAGATTGGGAGGATCTATCAACCGTATATTGGGATATTATGAGTACGTATCAGTAACGGATGTTCTATATTATAGTGGAGTGCAAGATGAGATTGGAGTATTGTTCGGGAGATTACAAGGTTAGGATGTCAATGTTGTAAGGTCATAGGATCTTCGGTATTACAAGCCTTAGGTGTTACAAGCTTCGGGTATTGCAAGCTTTGGGTTAGACTTCCGATGCAGCTGGAAGTGATGTATTCCGTACCCGATATTATGGACTTCGAGGTATCCTTATAATACTAAATACAACTAACCCCTCTAAGTTTGCTCCTATATTCAACAACCCAAAACCTGCATCCACCCATTACCCAACCAACCCGTTTTGCCACCATCATTCAAAACAGTTATTTCAGTTACAATTGTACAATAGCTGTAAAGCCTAGCTTAAAATGTTTTTAAGACTTGTTGTAGTCATTTTGTCATATTGTATTCGTCCAGGTCTTTAGGATGCTCATTGTTTGATGAGTTTATTTTGGTACAAATTTACGGAATTTGAGTACATCTTTTTGAAACCGGAAGAAAAGAAAAGAAGTATACTTATGGATCCTGTTACGGGTTGATTTTACTGATAGGTTTAATACTCTTCAAAATAAATAAGTTTGTCAGTAGAACAACTTTTGCTTAGTTACTCTATTGAAAACTATGTCTCAATCCCACAATATATGGGTCAAAGAATAGAAATTTTGCTAGCTAATATACTATGATGTCTACTAGTTGGATAAGTTGATGTTAGTATTGTGTTGCTGGTTGATATTCTTGCATGGTGTTAATCGAAATACGAGTAGTTTATTACCATGCAAATGTGTTGCCAAATAATAATACAAGCTATCAATTTTTTAGTATCTAATTATTTATAAAGCCAGAAATGAATATAAGTACTCAAATTTTAAATATTTATAAATTTACCATACACATGAGAAGATTTTGTTAGAACCTTGAAACGGCGTAAATGAATATAAGTAATCAAATTTTAAATATTTATAAATTAAGTACAGATGGACATGAAACTACTAGCTAAACGAAGTCCTATGCCTTCAGCATGTTGATAAAGATGTTGAATTATTATTCCCTAAGACAATGGTGTCTTCCACACTGGCGAAAGCGATACACGGCCGAGGCTGATATTCAAAAAAGGCAGTGGCAATTGTGTTTGGTGATTGACACGTGTTTTCGATCACTGTTATGACGGAATTGAAAGTTAAATGGTGTTTGCACTTCTCTCTATCAGTGAACCTGTATGACCCGTCAATCATTTAGCCAAACTTTACAACTTACCCATATCATATCAACCCATTTCTAAAACTTATGGTGACCCGTATCACCTGACAGGTCTAAATATTTACCCAGATAGTATTACGGGTTGTGATTGCCAGCTACAATACTACGGAATATGTCTTTAGAAAAAAAATTTGCGAAGTTTATATTTCAAAACACCCCAAACATAATGAATGTAAGTCTGTTGTTCAGAGCAGTTATCTGAGTTACACTTGTTCAACACTATGTAAGCCTAGCTAAGACGGTTCATGGACCTGTTGTAAAGTCATTTGGTTGACTTCAATAGTTCAATCAATCCTCAAAATAGTTGATATATAGTTTCCTAAGGAGTTCATGGGCGACTTCACTTGAGTGTATGTGATTGACTGATCGGGGCTTGCTGCTGCTTGTACATTATCTTTTAAGTATGAATGGAAAAAATTGAAGGTACTTACACATAATGAGCTTAATATGCAGCAAAATTATCTATTGGTTAGCTATCTTGCTCAAGGCTTCAACTCTTTTATGTTTAGAATTTTATTGATTAACGTTATGATGGTTGTTTCATTTGCTTAGATAAATTGAGATGATTGGGAATCTGAGAAAGCGATAACAATCAACATAAGGAGGGGATCATTTTGTTGAATACTCCTTAGAAAGTTCGTCAACTTTTGAATCTTTATATATACTAACAAAATTAAGAATTGTCATAGGTATCCCTCCTGAAACATACAGCGGTAGGCACAAATGTTGAGGTGAGTTTATATTGCTTTAGGCTAACCAGACTTGAGTTTATATTGTAGTTTATATTGCTTTAGCCAAACGCTGATTGTGTATATGACTTTTGATATGGCATTTCATAGGATAATTTGGTGACCTGATACACCAGGAATCATCTTATTTGGTGAGTAATTTGTTTTGTTCGTTATAAAAAAGGTTGTTCTTGTGACTTAATATATATGCAGAGGATCAACTCTTTCCGTAGTTCCAGGTAAGCTCACCTCATACACCAACTTCAATCATATTTATGCAATTATGGGTCTAAATTTAATTAGGTAGCATGAGTAAACCTGTTTGTCATGGTTTTAGAATTTAGATAGAAGGATTGTCTACTTATATCGTATCTTGTATTTGAATGGTTATCATGCTTAATCTAGCAAAATGGATGCAAAGTACTTAAAGGTAAGTAGGTCCTAATGAGTAATCAATTTGCAGATAATAGCTATGGCTCCTAATTTAGAATGTTTTGATTAAACTCAGCATGGTAGGTTAGTTCTTCTATAATGTTTAGCAAACTGCATTTAGTGAAATGTTATCTGCAAACTGGTCAATATCTTCGAAGCCTTTATTTATTTATAAATAGCAGTAGTTCTTTTCATTTTCACATGGAATTACTCCAGAATACATACTTTTCATACTCCTAAGCATAGCAAGACTATCAAGTGAGCTTCTAACATTCAGCTGCCTTAAGCGAGAAGTAAATAGTAGACTACGATAGATTCATTTAATCCACTTGAAGATCATTATTTATAACGAGATTTCAAGTCGAATTATCTAGTTTCTAGTGTTTGTATCATTATGTGTATGAGTTTGATTATGGAAGATTAAAGAATCCACTTGCCACTCCTAGGCCAAAACTC
This sequence comes from Artemisia tridentata subsp. tridentata, assembly GCA_021014915.2. NCBI lineage: Eukaryota > Viridiplantae > Streptophyta > Magnoliopsida > Asterales > Asteraceae > Artemisia > Artemisia tridentata. The sequence continues at coordinate 403,842,835 of CP139506.1, read as the reverse complement.
AACTCTTGGTTTATGTATTACCATTATTTAACTGAGAAACTGCCGACAAATCAAAATCAGGGGAATCACAACAAAAACAGGACACTTTAGAAAAGAAAATAATGCTTAATGTGGACCATAACAATGAGTTGTACCACTTTAAAAAAGAAAAAAAGAAAACGTGTGGACCATAACAGTGAGCTGAATGTTCACCCTTTTCATCCACATACATGGCATCATTTGTGCCCCCACCATAAACCAATTATTAGAAAGTTGCCCATAATAATAATTACACCCCAATAAACGAAGCCTGAATTCATCAATCTAGTGCTACCAATCTCTACTACTATATTCTGTTTCTCTCACCTAAACTTATACTTATGGCTGAACTCGTTCTTTCTGCCTTGCTCCAAGTCATTTTTGAGAAGCTAACATCTGCAGCCATGAACAAGATTGCCCGCTCCAAAGAAATTCATTCCGAGCTGAAGAAATGGGAGAGGAAGTTATCCCAGATCGAAGCATTCCTTGAGGATGCTTCTCAGAAGGAAGTGACCAAGGTAGCTGTTAAGCAGTGGCTGAATGGTCTCCAACATTTGGCTTATGACATAGAAGATATTCTTGATGCTTTGGAAACAGATGCTATGCATCACGAGTTTACCAACGAGTCTGCAGGAATCAGTAGCAAGGTAAGAAAGCTCATCCCAACTTGCTGCACAAATTTCTCACTAAGTACTAGGATGGATGGCAAGTTAAATAGTATTACCACCAGGCTACAAGAACTCATAGATGAAAAAAATAATCTTGGTTTAACTGTGAAAGATGGCGGGTCAAAAATTAAGAATAGAAATTACCAGACCTCTTTGGTAGATGCACCTAGTATTGTTGGGCGTGAAGGTGATAAGAAGGAATTACTCCAGAAGCTATTGGGTGATGAACCATGTAGTCAAAACTTTAGCATCGTGCCCATTGTTGGTATGGGTGGCATGGGAAAAACGACTTTAGCTAGACTTTTGTATGACGATCAGCAAGTGAAGGATCGCTTTGAGCTCAAGGCATGGGTTTGTGTGTCTGACGACTTTGACAGCTTCAAGATAAGTAAAGCCATCTTTCAAAATATAAGTGGGGAAAAGAAGGAATTTGAAGATCTAAATTTGCTTCAAGCAGCTCTTAAAAATCAACTTACAGGGAAACGATTTCTCCTTGTTTTGGATGATATATGGAGCGAAGAGCTGGAAGACTGGGAAACATTAGCGGCCCCATTCTTTGAAGTGGCTCATGGAAGCAAAATAATCATCACAACTCGAAAGCAACAATTGCTTAATAAGTTGGGCTACGATCATCCATACGATCTGAAGAAGCTGTCACATGATGAAGCTTTATCTTTATTTGCTCAATATGCTTTGGGTGTAAAGAACTTTGATTTACATCCGGTGCTGAGACCACATGGTGAAGGCATCGTGAAAAAATGTGATGGCTTGCCTTTGGCTTTAAAAGCACTTGGAAGCTTACTCAGAACAAAAACAGATGAAGAAGATTGGAAGCAGCTGTTGACTAGTGAGATATGGATGTTAAAAGACGGAGGCGGTATTGTTCCAGCGCTTAGACTAAGCTACCACGATCTTTCTGCACGTCTGAAGCAATTGTTTGCATACTGTTGCTTGATCCCCAAGGACTACGTGTTTGAGAAAGATGACTTGATATTGTGGTGGATGGCGGAAGGGTTTTTGCACAATTCAGAAAAATCAATGGAACGCTTGGGTGAGGAATATTTTCAAGAGCTGTTGTCAAGGTCTTTTTTTCAACAAGTCCCTGATGACGAATCATTGTTTGTGATGCACGACCTTATGAATGATTTAGCCACATTTGTTGCCGGAGAATTTTATTCAAGGTTAGACATAGAGGTGGAGAAGAATGTTAGGAAGGAAGCTTTTAAAAAGTACCGCCATATGTCATTTGTTTGTGAGAGATATATGACTTACAACAAGTTCAAGGCATTCGAAAGAGCTAATAGTTTGAGAACGTTTTTAGCTATGCCCAATGTGATGGGAGATGATAGCAGGCAGAAATTCTACTTATCAAGTAGGATTCTGGTTGACACACTTCCCCAGTTACCATTGTTAAGGGTTCTAAGTTTGAGTAGATTAGATATAGATGAGGTACCAGAGTGTGTCGGCAATATGAAGCACTTGCGGTATCTTAATTTATCTCAAACTAGAATCACACATTTGCCAGAAAATGTCTGCAATCTTTATAATTTACAGACACTGATCGTTTCCGGCTGTGATAGCTTGACCACGTTGCCCGACAACTTCTTAAAGCTTAAAAACTTGCGGCATTTTGATATTCGGGATACATTGCTTTGGAATATGATGCCGTCAGTGATTAGTGAGATGAAAAGCCTACAAATTCTTTCCAACAAAGTTGTTGTTGTTGAAAACAACGCCTTCTTTATATCTTGGCTTAGGAACTTAAGGAATCTCCAAGCGGGGATTTACATTAGTGGGCTGGACCAGGTGCAAAGTGTAAGGGATATACGGGAGGTGAACTTATCACAAAAAAAGGTTAGTAAGTTACATGTGGAATGGAGTAACGATTTTAATGATGCTCAAAATGAAACACTTGAGAATGAGGTCCTGAATGCCCTCAAGCCTCATAGTGATAACCTGAAAGATCTTTTAATTGCGTCATATGGAGGTAAAGTATTTCCAAAGTGGATTGGGGATCCCTCATTTCATCAGTTGACTAGTGTTTCAATTCGGGGTTGTAGAAATTGTACTTTTCTACCACCACTTGGGCAACTACCATCGCTTAAGAAGCTGGTTATTCAAAATCTGAAGGAGGTGAAAGTTGTGGGCTCAGAGTTCCTTGGGACTGGTATTGCATTTCCTAAACTTGAAAGTCTAAGGTTTAAAGATATGAGTGGGTGGGAGGTATGGTCAGCCAAGGATGTTGTTGTAGGTGCAGTAATGTTTCCATGCCTTGAAGAGCTTTCTATTCAAGATTGTCCTAATTTGGCTGAAGTCTCACTTGAATCACTACCTTCGCTGAGGGTTTTACATCTCAACGGCTGTGGTGATGGTGTATTGACAAGTCTAATTCATGTAGCTTCAGCAGTCACCAAGTTGAGTATACATGGTATTACAGGACTAAGTGATGAGGTGTGGGGAGGTGTTATGGACTATCTTGGGGCAGTTGAAGAATTAAGTATCTGGGGGTGTAATGAAATAAGATACTTGTGGGAATCAGAAGGAGAGGCAAGTAAGGTTTTTGTAAATTTAAGGAAGTTGGAAGTATTTGATTGTTCAAAATTGGTGAGTTTAGGAGAGAAAGAGGAGGATGGATGCAACCAACTAACATCTCTTAGGATTTGTGAATTATGGAGTTGTGAGAGTCTTGAGCGTTGCAATTTGCCAAACAACATTCAAGAATTGAGAATTCTTTATTGTCCTATCATTGCATCTGTCTCCTTCCCAACAGGAGGGCACAAGCTCAAGTCACTCCAAATTGATGGATGTGAACAACTACTGGAAAAGGAGGTGCTTCTCAACACAAGCACGCCACTGATGCTTGAGGTTGTAGATTTATGTAGTTGGAAAGATCTGAAATCAATCAATGAATTGACTAGTTTCATTCACCTCACCGAATTAAGAATACAAGATTGTTCGAGTATAGAGTCATTTCCTGCTGCCGACTTGCCGAATCTCACCTCGTTAAGAAATTGGAATCAGTTTCAATGGGACTCCAACACCTCACCTCTCTCCAACATCTCTACTTTTGGGGATGCCCAAAGATTCAAGATCTACCAGAAGAGTTGTTGCCTTCACTTTTGAGTTTGACAATCGAAGGATGCACAGATGAATTGAAAGAAAAGACAAGTAGAAGAGGTTCCTATTGGCCCCGCATCTCCTATATCCCATATGTCAACATAGACTAAAGGTATATCCATCTCTCTCCATTTTGACTTTTTTACATATATGATTATATATATTCTATATTTGAATGGGTCTTTTGCTTTGCATTTTCAAGTTAAGTTATCTCATTTCAATTAACAGCTCACTTATAATCCATTGCAGCAAAATTGACTGTCTGATTAGTTACAAGGGTACACGTTACATGAACCTATAGGGGTCGTTGGGCATATTATTCCATGGAACTTCCCTATCGGAATGTTTTTAGTGAAAACCAGCCCGGCATTGGCTGCAGGGTGCACCATGTTGGTCAAGCCCGCTGAGCAATCACCACTTTCCGCCCTTTATTTGGCCCATTTAACTAAGCTGGTACATGCTGGATGATCAACTATATTTCTATTTTTTTACATGTGTTAATTATCGAGTAGAGCTGATTTATAATGGCTATTAATCAGGCGGGTATTCCTGATGGGGTGATTAATGTTGTAACGGGATTCGGACGAGTTGTAATGCAAGCAGCGGCCACCAGTAATTTGAAAGCGGTGTCTCTCGAGCTTGGTGGCAAAGCCCCTCTGATAGTCTTTGATGATGTGGATGTTGATTCAACCGTTAATAAGCTCTTAGGGGCAGTTTCGCTAACAAGGTATATAAATCCGTAGTGGTGGTAAAATGGGCCTGTTTGGTAAACAGTCACACCATGTTTGGATAAAACTTTTTAACTTTTATGCGTTGATACAGCCATAGTTTGTTTAACAGATATCTATCATTTTCAGGGTGAATATTGCGTGTGTAGCTCGAGGATACTCGTCCAGGAAGGAATATACGATGAATTTGTGACCAAGTTTGCATTGTACGCGAAAGGGATGATCGTTGGTGACCCATTTGCGGTATACTATTTTAAATAGAACTCATGACAATAATAAGTTACGGAGTAAAATATTTTGAAGAAATTAAATATTCTAGTTTCAAAAAGAAAGTTAAGTGAGGTAAGCTACATAGGTATTTAAGTATTTACTACATTCTACTTTCACATACATGTAGTTTGTTCATGCTTGAGTTCAATTGTATAATAAGGCTAAAACTCAGACCCAATGAATGTAACATGTCCATGTTGTGTTAAACACAGTATAGTTTTAAGTAAATTCAGCTCAACTTGATCAATCAGTCTCTTGGTTTCTAATATACTATTTTTTTTTTCTTTCACAGATGGGGTTTTAAAATGTCTGGATGTGATTCCTAGCAGGCGAATGAGTTGCTATTAGCTGCTCTAATGGAGTACAACAAACACAAGAGGCCATCGTTAGTGCCTCTATCAATAATTTCAGAAAAGGCGTATTCTTTTGTATCAGTTAATATGAACCTTCCAGGTTTCTTTGATGCAAACTGTAATTGGTTTAGGCCGTGCAGGAGGTTGCTTTGTGTCTCATTTGCAATTGTTATTGGTTTAGGGTATTTAGCTGTTGTTCCACATGACATTTTGTACCTTTTTTGTAATCCTTGAGGGTTCTATAAGAGCACAAGGTGCAGTATGAGTTATCGGATGGTGTAATAGAAAAAAGTGATGTCACGTTAGCTTTTTCCCATTTAACCGTATAAACCATCAATTTCTATAAGTTTCAAACTTTTTGTCAATCTCCAATATTCATGGAGGTTTTAATATAAAGTTTCTAACTTTTTGACAATGTCGAATATTCATGGAGGTTGAGATTTGTATTAGTCATCAATTTGATTCTTTTTTATGTTATGACAATATGTACCACTTATACAAGTTCTCACTTTTTTATGAAGATTGAGGAGTATATCTTTCTCATGTACATGTATATACTTTCACAAGATTGTGGGTAATGATGCTTTACTGCCTAGTCTTGGAAAATGGATCATACTATTATACGCAGTAACTTTCAAACCACCGACGATCGCTACTATTAGAATTTCTTACTCTCTAAAAACCCACGACCAAACACCCCCCAAATATGATTAAGATTAGTATATTTCTACTTTAGAGAACGGTTTTTACGGGTCAAGGTGCAGCTCTTTGTAGGTACAACGGGTCATGAATAGCTCAAAGACAGGGTTCACATTCATGGACAATTACCACTTAGATAGGAGTCCCTTCTGACCATGTCTGACCCGTGTGCAAATGACCTGGTTCAACCGGCCCCTTTCAACCTGAAAGCCGCATCTACCCATTACCCGACTAACCCATTTTGCCACCATCATTCAAAATTGTTATTTGAGTTATACTTGTCCAACACTGTGTAAGGCTAGCTTAGATGGTTCTTGGACTTGTTGTAAAGTCATCTGGTTGACTAAAATGGGACAATTTATCCTCAAAATGGCTACTGTTCTTTATTGGTTTTCTAAGGTATTCACATGTCAACTTCACTTGAATGTTTTTTTTATCTAAAGAGATGAATGTAAGTTGTTTCAATTGGGTCAAAAAGAGTATATGCACATAGTAGGAAGTTTTTTGGTTTAAGTCCGGGTGTGAGGATTCTTGGTTCATTTGATGATGCTTGTGACTTTAGCGATTTGTGGTTTGAGTGTAACAACTTTCTTTACTCGATGCAATATGGCCTATTCAAGCTGTTTATTCAAATTTTTTATTGGGAATATGGTTCTTGATCATGGAGTTCATTTCAGTTTTATCTACACATACGATCATGAGTATCCCATCAAATGTTCATACTTCTGTTTTTATCAAAGTTCAAATAACTACAGGATGCACGTTTATTCTATCATAGCCAAAGTCCACCATAACTTAACATACTTTTTAATCCTTCAATTCAAACTCTCTTAGCCCCTAATACGGTACCTCCTATCTCCCAGCAGAACAATACAAATTTCTAACTTTTTTCATCTACCCTATTGAAGGATCTTATCTTCTTTATGGTTTTCTAAAGTATTAGTGGGCCAAGTTTTTATGGATCATGGAGTTTATTTTGGTTCTAACATGTTTCGTTATGTCATAAATCATAGATGCCTCAATGAAATTTCAACCTTAGGCTTGTTTCCTGTCTTTGTGTTAGAGGGCATTGTAAACTCGAAGGTATTAGTTTATTACCATGTATTGTGACTCATATGTAACTTGTAAGAAACTTATGCATGTTGGTTTTGTTGTTTTAGTTAGAGTCTAGTGTTGTTTTCATGATCTTTTATGTATCGATCGATGGGTTTGGTTTTAAGTTGAACCTTGGTGCACGTTGTTTAGATTGATTGTTTTTTTAAATCTTATTTCAACCCATGGTGCAAATTGAATGTTGTGCAATATAGACTTCCAAACACGTAGTTGACGCGTAATTAACACAGAGATTACTTTAGATTTTGTATATGTAAAGGATCCGAGTTCAAGAACTTTTTTGATGGTATTATGTAAATATAGTGGTGATATCTTTATGTAATATTAATGTGAGCTAACACTCTGTTCCGTTTTTATTTAGAGAGAAAAGAAGAGAAGTGGAGAGGAAATTCAAAAAAGATTGCATTCCCGAGTTTTTTCTGGAGAGAAGAGAAGAGAAGAGGGGAGGAAATTATGCCAAAACTTCTCTTCTAATCTTCTTCCCAAATTGGGATGATTTGGAGAGAAGTTGATTTTAAAGTATTTTTTTGCTAACATCTCTCTTCTTTTCTTTCCGACTCAGGAACACAAAATTAAAAATTATAATTTTTTCCGCTCCTCTTCTTTTCTCTCTTTTTTCCTCTCTTCATTTCTCTTCTTTCCGTTTTATACTCGGGAACAGAGTGTAATGGTATCGTACCTTTAGCATCTGTTTCATAGTAATGTAGTATTTTTAATCCGTATTTGAGCTTGGTATCAACATCCCACGGCTCACAAAGAAAAAAAAATTATGAGTTTTGTTATTTTAATGATTTTAAACATACTAACAATTCATGTTCACAAAATGGATAACATTACGAATTTATTGAATTTGAATACTTCTTATTTATCATCTTGTTATTATTATTCGAGTTTGGCATCAATTTTGTCATGGTTTCAAAAAAAGAACAATGTATAAAAAGGACAATATGGATTGCTGCAACCAAGATGTTTTGTGTCTAGAACAACTTTTGCTTAGTTACTTTTGTGAAAATCAAGTATTTAATCATGAATCCCACACGGGTCAATGAAAAGTTATTTTGCTACTTAGGCTATGTTTGGCGCGGAGCTTTTTGGAGCAATGAGCGGTGAGAATGAGCTTTTTTATTTGTGATGTTCGTTTGGTAAGGGAGCAATGAGTTGTAGCAATTTTTTAGGAAAACTTTTTTTTCAATGCTTCCTTTTGAAGCTGTGGATATTTACAAGAGCTGTGGATATTTACAACTATGTTACCAAACGTTTTTATTTAAAAAACAGCTACTACTCACGGCTACTGCTCACAGCTACTGCTCACTGCTACTGCTACTTTTACCAAACACAGCCTTAATACACCATGATGTCAACTTCTTTGATATGTTGATATATTAATGTATATGGATTGCCGCAACCAAGATGTTTTGTGCCTTGACATGCTCGTAAATTCAAAAATCTTTACTAGCATTGTTGATGTGTTCAGCATAGATTTATATAGTAGTAGTGACATGAGAATATTTGGACTAATAAAATACAGTTTGATTTTATTGGATGTAATAATAATAATAATAATAATAATGATAATAATAATAATAATAATAATAATATGGGTAAACGCGTGGTGATTGAGGCTGCACAACGTAAACGCGTCAAGTATGAGGCTAAGTGCGCAGGTATGGGATATGGGTTCCTCCCCTTCTCTTTCTCTTCTTTTGGGGAACTTGAAAAAGACGCTGTGACTTTGTTGAAGCGTATTCGAAAGTTCTCGATGACTCAAGACATTGGAGCACGTGCTGCTGCTCATATTTTTAGTAGGATTAGCTTTTCTATAGCTAGAGGAGTGGGAGCCCAATTAGTATCTCGGCTCCCTACTAACTTCTTGTAAATCCTATTTGTTTCTAATATAGCGATGTTTATAATAATAATAATAATAATAATAATAGAATTTTTTTTTTTTTTTTTTTTTTTTTTTTTTTTTTTTTTTTCATATCACTTGAGTAGCAATGAAAAGTGTGCTACTCCAGTTTTAGAAAGTGCCTCAAGTCTGGTGGTTTTCTTCTTCCTGCCTTGATAAACTTTTAATAATAGAAACGAACAAAACAATACGTAGTAATGACTTTTAAATCAGTTTGGTACAATTGTAGCTTTTAATCTTTCGTTTGTTCTTTATACTTTAGCCAAATTTTTTATAACATTCTTTAGGTTAAGAATGGTCAGGTATAGTCTTCAAAGTCGCAGGCCGGTTCAACAAATATATGAAGTGTTCTTCATCTTCCATCATACAAATTTGGTGAAATGTATGTTAAATCTTCTGGTGGTTCACTTTAGACGATTCATTACTGGAAGTAGTGTTTTAAGTTTGTATGCTGCATTATTAATTGGTGTCTATTGGGTAAGAGATTTAACAATTTGTATTCTACTTTAAACCATTGTGTTTGCTGGTTTGGTGTAAATAGTACACGAAATGCACTTGTTTCTGCTCACTATACTGCTTTTTTCTACTATATCCATGAAATGTTTAAGAGACTTATCGAGTTAGATGAATGCATGGTTAGTGGTTATGATTGTCAACTGGTCTGCTGGTTGAAGTCTTAACGATCAAAAGGATTATGTGTTCCTTGAACAACTTTTTGCCTAGTTACTTTTCTGAAAATTATGTTTTGTGTCCCACATAGGGTTATATTGGGTGGTATATTTGGTTTGCATAAGTTGATAATTAGTGTTATGTTGTTGGTAACTGATGTTGGATAGTGTTAAAGCAGAAAAATAATATCCTTGATTCGTTATCAATAGTTTATATAAATTCTCAACTTTTTGTCATTTCAAGTTAATAAATACCTCAAGGGATTCTTTACTTGTACCAAAATATATGTGCCTTACATTTTTTAATCAAGTTTTAAAACTAGTGATTGTATCAGGACAAAATGCTGGAATAATCCATCAGATTTGGTTAAGAAAATTGGCGTGTTTAGGTTTATTAGTGATGATGACGTGGATGTTTGAGCTAATAGGAACCATGGAGTGGTGGAATACCGGTATGTGTATCACGAACAAGCTTCTAGCCTGGCGACTATAGTCACTTTACGGCTTCTTTTTTTGACTTACTCTACTACTACCGCCTACTAATATCTACCCGCCAAAATCATTTTGATTCACAGCTTTAACCCAAAAAAAAAAAAAATTGTATTAAATGATATAAATAATATTCAATTGCGGCAACAAATTTAGTTGTCGTGTCACTGGAACCTATGCCAATTTTTATTTTTTTTGAAAAACTTTTGTTAAACTTGCGTTTTCAAGATTAAAGAGTTTATTTTCTCCATGTAGCTACAGATATGGGTGATCTTTCGGCACCTCGTTTTGAATAATGGATCACAATATTCTACGGAGCAACTTACAAACCATTCATTACCTTCTAAAAGCCACAACCAAACACCCCTCAAACATGATAAATCGAAGCATCTGGTGCAAAGTTTCTATCCTAATTGTTCCATTGTTCAAGCTGTGTTACACTTTTCCGACGCTGTGTAGGTTCTTAGACTTGTTTTAAATTCATTTGTATCATTTGGTTGACTATACGGTTCAATTATCTCCAAAATGGTTACAAAATGATTTTATATGGTATTCACGGGTCAACTGTAGTGCTCGTTTCTGATAGCCAAGTATTTGAGGAAACACATGCTGAATTATCATTCCCTAAGACAATGGTGCCTTCCACACTGGCGAAAGTGACACACGGTGGAGACTGACATCCGAAAAATGCGGTGGCAATTGTGTTTGGTGAGTGAAACGTGTTTTCGATCACTGTTATGACGGAACTGAAAGTTATATGGTGTTCACATTTCACTCTATGAGTGAAACATTCGTGACCCGTATGACCCGTCAATCATTTAGCCAAATTTTACAACGTACCCATAGGCCATATCATATCAACCCATTTCAAAAACTTATGGTGACCCATATCAACCTGACAGGTCTAAAAATTTACCCAGATGGACCCGTTACTGAGTGAGCGGGTTGTAATTGCCAAATGCCAACTATAGTATTACGGAATGTCTCTAGAAAGGCAATTTTGCGAAGTTTATATTTCAAAACACCCCAAACATAATGAATGTAAGTCTGTTGTTCAGGACAGTATCTGAGTTACATTTGTCCAGCGCTGTGTAAGCTTAGCTAAGACGCTTCCTGTTGTGAAGTCATTTGGTTGACTTCAGTAGTTCCATTTATCCTCAAAATAGTTAGTATTATATAGTTTTGTAAGGTATTCATAGGTCGACATCACTTGAGTGTAAGTGATCGACTGATCGGGGCTGATTGTTTACTTGCTGCTGGTTGTACATTGTAAACTTGCTGTTGGAATCTGAAAGCCTTTCTTAACTGTATCTAAATAAAACTCCCACAAGTTGTCTACTCTCATATAACAGAAAAAACCCAAGTCCAAACATTCATGATAAATTGCATGGTTAAGAAACCTCAACTCTCTCGTATATAATGATATAACTTCATTTCAAGTTTTCAAAATAATCTTAGCTGATCAAAAAACAAAGAACAAAAATAAACCTGGTGCACGTTAAATCAGATATTTAGTTACCAAGTTTTTGTTGTATTCAGTTAAAATAGTTACGAAGTTTTCTTAACATTTTATAAAGATTGTACAAGTGAGTTTGGTATTATAATAGCAACAATAAATGTTATGTCGATTGAGCTACTTTTTTCAAAACTTGATTGATTTATGTATTACCTTTATTTTACTGAGAATCTGCCAATACAAATCAAAATCAGGGGAATCACAACAAAAACAGGAACATGAAATTTAGTGATTTTTTAAGAGAAATTGAGGTAATTAAACTTGGTTTTGTTGATTTTAGAAAAAAGAAAAGTAAAGATAGACTACTAATGTGAAACAATCAAACAACCTAAATAAGATGTTAAGTATAGGTTGTTTATCTTAATTAGAACACTTAAAGAGGATCATTAGTTGTAGTAATCACCTGCATATTCATTGGTTGTATCTTATAAAAAAAACATAAACTGTAAACTCAAGAAACATTCATTTATAGAGACTCCGAAGAATGATACTAATGACGTGCGTTTCATGACAGTTGTGCCTACAATTACATCCATTAATGCAGGAAAAAATCGTAAAACTGGCAAATATGACTAATCAACAATTTTATGGTTTCTTCTTAGCTTTCTTGGATCCGTTAGTCTTTGTAAATTTGAAATATTCACCTAGCGAAAATCGATTCCTTCCAGCATGAGTACCCACAACTGCCACTTCCCGCTTGCAAATTTCCACTATAAGTTCTGGACTTTGTATATCATCACCTTTGTACACCGGTTTTTTCTCAAGAGCATCCTTGTGTATAGCTTTATCTTTTTCTTGTAAGCGATCACCATCATTCATTCTTTCTTGGGATGGACCTTTTTTACATGGACGTAAGCTTGGGAATTGTATATCATAATCTTGATCGATATCACGTTTAACAGATGGATCTTTAAACTCATCAACGTCTTGTATTGGACCTTTTTTATGACTTACGACATCTTGTTGCATAATTTTGGAGCTATGAGACGTATCAGAGGTTTCAATATCTTCTTGTGATGGATCATCTACTTTCGTTTCTTCTTGAGACGGTTCTTGCCTATCATGATGTCGCATATCATGGTCTTGAACAACAGACGATTCAGGCTCTATGATGACAGGGTCATCTTGTGGTGGACCTTGTTTGTTACTTGCACCTTCTTGTAGCAGAATCTTTGAACTAGCACCTTCAACCTCAATATTTTGATTATTGACAACACATGGTTCAGCAACTGTTGAAGATGACATAAAAATGTTTTGAATATCTTCTTGCATTTGATTAGTAATCATATTGGAACCTTCATTTTGATCAAGAACGGTCGCACACGATTCTTGGTTCTTGATCTCATCGTCTTGTTTATCAGTTCTTGCATCTACTTGTACCTTCTCAATGATCACTTCCAAACTACACTGAACCTCATCTTGAAACTTAGAAATACGATCACGAAGTGACTCATCAACTTTATCTACAAGGCCATCAAATTCGACCTTAAGCAACTGCATACTTGCACTCACATTATATAGCTTCTTCAATAACTTTGTCCTAGTATCCTCTTCACTAGTAGATGCTTCTTGACGGGCTTCGACAATATTTTGAGCAACTTCTTGTGGTGGAGTTTGTTGATGTAGTAAATCAAAACATTGTTGCAACCCATGTTTAATCTCCGCAAGGTCATCAAGAAGTGGCGACGATTCTTGAGCAACTTCATCTTGTGATGGAGCATGTAGCAAATCAGAAACTTGTTGCAACCCATTATCATTCACAGCAAAATCAGCAGCAATGGATCTTGAATCACAATCAAAAAGTGCAACCGAAAATGATTTTTGAGCAACTACTTTAAGGTTTTCAACAAAGGAAGAGTTTTGAATCGTAGACAAAGATGCTTTCATACTATTCACCATTTTAGTCTCTAAATTCACCTATCAAGTTATCAAATCCACTGTTTTTATGATGAAAACAACAACAAATTAGAAAAAGCGAAGTTGCTAACTAGACTTCATATTGGTCATTCGAAACTAATCGACTAAAAATCATTATAAGTAATGCGATGAAATATAGAATCGAAAAGGATACCTGTGCACATGCAAGTCCAAAGGAAAGTCGACCTTAAACTTTGATTTATAAATTTGGAATGGTAATCTATCATATTTATAGGCAAAATATTATCGTGTATTGATGTAACAGAAGTTCTAGTTGTAGTATAATTCGAATGAAACTTTTTCCACATGGCAAAAGAGATCCTTCAATTTTTAAAATCTGTTTTTTTGGCACACTTTTTCAACCAATGTTTTCAACTAACCGTCTTAATTCTCTAGTGTAAGTGAACTTGTGTAACATGTATCTTAAGTTTTTACATATATAATTTCACAAAGACATGTTCTCTCATATATCTTAATAAGTTGCATAAAAATGCAAGTGGACTTTTAAGTTCTAACCCTTAAAAAAGTCGCAGAATCAATCTTTGTGTGATGAAAGAACACCAAGTGAATTTTTTTTTTGCTTTTAAAGTGTTAAAGTCGAATAAAAGAGCCCGGCCACTACGTTATTAGCATGTCCATCATCAGACATCACACAATAAACGAACAACATCATAACTAGATGATAGATAGATGACATGTCATATTTGAATCGAACAACATCATTACTAGCTATGGTACAAACTTTACACCATAACCAAAATCAAAATTAACCCATTTTTAATCCACTAAACTACAATTCATTTAAAACCCACTTTCAAATTCGTCATTTCCCCCAATTAATTTCTCAATATTAACCCAATTTAAAAATCTTGATTTTTTGGTCAAAATTTATAAAAAATGGATTGAATCGTACCCACTTTCAATCCATTAATCTTCTCCGTTTTTTATTATTTTCCTGTAATTGCTTGTAGATTCTGGTGTGAGTTTCGTGGTTGATGGATAAGGGTTTAGGAGAGGTTGATATTCAGTCGATGTTAAATAGTTTTTATACCAAGATTAAGAGCATGGAAGTGAATCCTGAAAAGCCAAGTACTCAAGTGAATGAACATGTTGTTGAGAGCACACATACGAAACTGCTCTTAGTGATGATACAAGAAAGAAAAAGGTAAACTTTCGTTCCTTGAACACAAATGAAATGGTTAAGAATGCGGACTTGGCAATACCCATGGCTTTGGTTGAACAAGTCAATAATCGGTTCGCTAACTCTTTGTATGGGTACTTTATTGGAAAAAAGGCTTGCATTTCCAATAGTTGAGAACTATGTTAAGAACACATGTGCAAAATATGGTCTTAAACGTGTAATGATGGACTCGGATGGGTTTTTCTTTTTCAAGTTTTCGTCTTTGGAAGGAATGGAACAAGTCCTTGAGAATGGACCATGGTTAATACGTACGGTCCCCCTTATTTTAAACCAATGGACAGCTAACACGAGTTTGGTAAAGGAAGACATCAAAAGCGTTCCTGTTTGGGTGAAACTTCACAAAGTCCCGATGGCCGCCTTCACTGAGGATGGTCTGAGCTTGATTGCTACAATGATTGGGAAGCCTATAATGCTTGATGCATACACGAGCAATATGTGTCTCGAATATTGGGGACGAAACAGTTACGCTAGAGCTCTTATTGAAGTAAGTTCGGAACGAAAGCTGCTGGAATCGATGGTTGTGGCAATTCCTTTGCTTAATGGTACAGGTCACACCATGGAAACTATTAATATTGAATACGAATGGCAACCGCCTAGATGTGAAACGTGTAATATTTTTGGCCACTCAACTGAACAATGTCCAAAATTGTTAAGGCTACTGGTGTGAGTGTAGAGAATGACGAGGGGTTTGTGGAGGCTACTCGAAAGGGTGGCAAGGGCAAGCAACCGGCTAGGAATGACACTTGACATGTTGATGGGATTCGCTTGTCTAAACCTAAAACTAGTTACTACTATCGTCCAAAGGCTGAACCCAATAAAGAGAGTGGTAGTGACACTTCCACATCAATGCCCAAGGAAAACAGTGGTGCTAATGAGATACCTAAAGGTAATAAAGCTAGTACCTCCTCATCTCAGAATATTAACTTGGTTTCTTTGAAAAATAATTTTGATGTTCTTAAAGAAAAAGATAATGTTTTTGAGGAGCAAGCCACTGATTTGGCGTCGTATGATAAGGAAGATATGGAAAATTTGGACAAGAATAATGGAAGTGATAGTGATGAGGTTGAAGATATTTTTGATGAAACGACGCAATTTATGGATGTAAAATCCGCTCATGCTAAGAAAGAGGGGGCAAGCACTCCCGACAATATGGTTCCCTATGTATAGTGTTGCTTCTTGGAATATTAGGGGAATGAACCAATCCCCTATACAAAATGAGGTTCGTCAGGTTATTTTTGAAAATCATTTGTCAGTGTGTGCTATTATAGAATCACATGTAGCTACCTCGCGTCTTGAACAACTATGTTCGAAGATGTTTAGGCATTGGAATTGGACGACGAATGGGGCGTTGTGTAATAAAGGTTCGCGTATCATTTTGGGTTGGAATTCGGAGGATGTGGATGTTGTTATTATTTCGCAAGAAACCCAGGTTATGCACACACGCATTTTTTTCAAAGCTAATAAAAAGGAGCTATTTTGTTCTTTCATGTATGCCCATAATCGTTATACCCACCGTCGTGAGCTTTGGCAAAATCTTGGGATGCATAATGTGTATATTCGAGGAAGACCATAGTGCTTATTAGGCGACTTCAAATCAGCCCTTAATCTGGAAGATAAGTCTTTTGGACCATCTATTATTGACATTTCTATGCGGGAATTCAAAGAATGTGTTGAAGCTATTGAGGTGTCAGATGTAAATAGGTCGGGTCTCCAATTTACGTGGAACCAAAAGCCTAAAGGTGATGATGGAGCTCTTAAGAAGATAGATAGAATTATGGCTAATTTGGAGTTTGATGGTGTTTTTTTTGGTGCAAGTGCTTTGTTTCAACCTTATCGTATCTCTGATCACTCGCCGGCTATCTTGAGAATTCCTATGGTTACAAAATTCAAGCCGAAACCTTTCAAACTTGTTAATATTCTCGTGCATAATACAAGTTTTAAAGGGCTGGTACAAGCAAACTGGAATGTGAATGTGAGTGGTTTTTTGATGTTTAGAGTTGTTAAAAAGCTCAAAATGTTTATTAAAAAAAAAAAAAAAAAAAAAAAAAAAAAAAAAAAAAAAAAAAACCGCTTAGGAAGCTTCTTTACAACCAAGGTAACCTTCATGAGAATGTTAAACGCCTTCGATTTGAGCAAGATAAAGTCCAAAAAGCCCTTGATTTGGCTTCGTCTAATTCTTTACTTCGTGAAGAGGAAGCCGTGTATTTGCAAGCATTTAATGACGCTCTTATTAATGAAGAACGTTTCTTAAAGCAAAAGGCTAAGATTGAGTGGCTTCACATGGGAGACTCGAACACGGCTTATTTTCATAAAGTGGTGAAAAGCCGAGCTACTTGAAGTAGAATCGATATTGTTATAAATGCTAATGATGTTTGTTATGATGGTGACCTGGTTCAGAATGCCTTTATAAACCACTATACGAATTTTCTTGGACAAAAAGGTGTAACATCAGACTTTATTATTCATGAACTTTTCATTAACAGGTTGTCAAATGATGTGGCTTTTAACATGGTGCGTACCGTTACGAGTCAAGAAGTGAAAGATGCTATGTTTTCCATGGGTGATGATAAATCCCCGGGTCCGGACGGGTACACGGCTGCTTTCTTTAAAGAAGCTTGGGATATTGTGGGGAAGGACGTGGTCAATGCGGTTCAAGAGTTCTTTACTAATGGTATTCTTCTCAAAGAACTCAACCATACTATTATTGTTTTAATTCCAAAGGTTCATTCTCCGCTTCGTATTAATGATTACCATCATATCTCATGTTGTAATGTGCTCTTCAAGTGCATTAGTAAAATCATTTCGAACCGAATTAAAGAGGGCTTGACAGATTTGGTTAGTCTAAACCAATCTGCATTTGTTCCAAGTAAAAGGATCTCGGATAATATTCTTTTTATTGTCCCAGCCCTTCATCGATTGCCCAACCCAGAATCATGAATCAAATAACTACAAACTATAAGAACACAGGAATTGAACCCAAACTAAATATATTATTATCTGAATATGGGTTGATTTGTCTACAGACTTTTACACCTATATATACTTATAGAACCGGTGTCTTCACGAACAGGCATACCGTTTCTATAAAACTAAGAGACACAACTTTTCCTAAACGTTGTAAACCTAACCGTTTCCTTTTGGACCCAGCCCAATACCATGTATCGGTTTACAGACTCCTAACTAAATACAGAACTTTACTTGTTTGGCCCATCTTGACCCATTACACTAATTCGACCTTTAACTTATAAACCTTACAAACTTGACTCTAAATACATAAACATATTTATGACAACACTTAACAACTTCTGTTATGGTTTTGACATTATCAGTTTCCAACATCTCCTCCCTAATGTCAAAAGCATCTTCAACTTCAATCTTTCCTTGTTCCATCTTCAACTTTAATCTTTCCTTGTTCTTGTTCCATTAACACCACTGTTTGTTGCATGCCACTTCTACATTCTCCTCTCACGAATCGATCTTGCAAATTTGATAATCCAACTGTGTTTCTCTTTCAAATAATCTCTTTATCTTTCTTCTAAGAAACGATCTTCATTCGATCGGTTTTTTCTTTTCTCTTGATTGATTCCCTGAATCAATTTCTTCTGTCTCTCTTCTCTTGACTTCTCTTCTCTGAATCTCGAACACGTATTGCCTTCTCTTGGATTTGCACATGTACCGTAACACTTCTGGTTCCAATCATTCCAATGCACAGCAACAAACAACAATCAACTCCTTTGTGTTTTCTGATCTTCTTCCTTCTAATGTATCCAACAGATCTTCTTTCCTTTTGACCGGACATCCCTCTTCAATTCTTCACCAATTTCTGCCATAATCCCTCACAAACACAACAATCTTTTATCTTCTTGATAACCTTCTTTTCTTTGACAAAGCAAACCGCTTATTCTTCTTCTCTTCCATAAAGCAAACCGCTTATTCTTCTTTTCTTCCATAAAGCAAACCGCTTATTCTTCTTCTCTTCCATAAAGCAAACCGCTTATTCTTCTTTTGGATTAAAACAGGAATTCATACGACTAATCTTCTGATGATGATCGGCCATCTCTCTCTTTGTGTTGATCATAAAACGATTTGATTCTGATTTCTGGATTGCAACAATGATCTTTGATCTTCTTTGAACCATCGGCTTTGATACCAATTATTGTCCCAGCCCTTCATCGATTGCCCAACCCAGAATCATGAATCAAATAACTACAAACTATAAGAACACAGGAATTGAACCCAAACTAAATATATTATTATCTGAATATGGGTTGATTTGTCTACAGACTTTTACACCTATATATACTTATAGAACCGGTGTCTTCACGAACAGGCATACCGTTTCTATAAAACTAAGAGACACAACTTTTCCTAAACGTTGTAAACCTAACCGTTTCCTTTTGGACCCAGCCCAATACCATGTATCGGTTTACAGACTCCTAACTAAATACAGAACTTTACTTGTTTGGCCCATCTTGACCCATTACACTAATTCGACCTTTAACTTATAAACCTTACAAACTTGACTCTAAATACATAAACATATTTATGACAACACTTAACAACTTCTGTTATGGTTTTGACATTATCAGTTTCCAACACTTTTGACCCAAGAATTAATGCATAATTATCATCTTGATAGAGCCCGTCCTAGATGTGCGTTGAAGGTGGACATTCAACAAGCTTATGATACTGTTGATTGGGATTTCTTAAAACAGGTCTTATGTGGTTTTGGTTTTCACTCCCGTATGATTGGTTGGATTATGGAGTGTGTTTCTACTACATCATTTTCATTGAATTTTAATGGTGTTTTGCATGGGTATTTCAAAGGTAAACGGGGTCTTCGGCAAGGTGATCCTATGTCCCCTTACCTTTTTACCCTTGTGATGGAGGTTTTAACGCTTATGTTGCAGCGAAGAGTTCGTTAGTCGGAAAGCTTTACATATCATCAACATTTTTCTAATTTAAACATTATTAATCTATGCTTTGCTGATGATCTCTTCCTTTTTGCGCATGGCGATGTTCATTCTGCTCGAGTTATTATGGACTCGTTGGAAGAGTTCAGGAATGCTTCTGGTCATGTCCCCAGCTTACCTAAGAGTACGGCATATTTCTGTCATGTCCTAAATCATGTCAAGCTTGCTATTCTTAATGTTTTGCCTTTTGAGGAAGGCTCTCTCCTGGTTAAGTACTTAGGTGTTCCCTTGATATCGACGAGACTTGTGTATCGTGATTGTAAAGAGCTCGTTGAAAAGGTTCAACATAGGATTCAAGATTGGAAAAATAAGTTTCTTTCTTTTGCGGGTAGATTGCAACTTGTGGAATCTGTGTTATCTTCTATGCATGTGTATTGGGCATCCTTTTTTATTTTACCCCTCTAGAGGTATGTTGGATATCGAACACTTAATGCGCGGGTTTCTTTGGTGCCAAGGTAATATGCGTAAGGGTAAAGCTAAAGTAGCATGGGAGGTGGTTTGTTTACCTAGATAGGAGGGTGGCCTTGGTATAAGACGGCTAGAGGCTTTTAACGCTGCTCTAATTGCTCCGCATATTTGGAGTATTTTAACGTCAAAGGAGTCGTTGTGGGTCAAATGGATTCATGCCAACAAGCTGAGGGGGCGCAACTTTTGGGATATCCCGTTTCGTGGTAACATGTCTTGGGGTTGGAGGAAAATTCTTCAGGTACGTCCTTTAATTCGGCAATTTATTTGGCATCGTCTAGGAGACGGAAATGTAGCATCGGTGTGGTTTGATAGATGGAGTGCTTTAAGCCCGCTTGTGAGTCTTGTTTCTAATCGTGACATAAATAGAGCGGGTTTTCATTCTTCCTCTAAAGTTGTGGATGTGTTAGATAATGGAAGTTGGAATTGGCCAATTGAATGGCAAGATAAGTACCCTATGGTCTGTTCGCTCACTGTTCCAACTTTGGATCCAAATTCTCGTGACTTGTTGGTGTAGAGGAACCAAAATGATGTAGAAATGCAATTCTCGGTTGCTACTGTTTTGGACACCATAAGACCGAGAGGTGAGGAACTCGCAAATAACTTCATTTCAAGTTTTCAACCTGTTTCATCAGTGGCATTAAAACAATCACAAAAATGCATCTCATCTTTTATTGAGCAACCAACTCGATACAGTGAATAAGACAACTAGTGTGCGTATATTCCTTTTTTATGTTATACAACTCCAACTTAACGGTAGTCACGGTCACAAGAGTGACGGTGTTACAGTGGTTAATAGTGGAGTAATAAGTGCAGTGTTATCGAGTGCCAAATCGATAAAATTTTCTTAACTTTTAATCTTTGACTTGTTCTATAAACTTTAGGCAATTCCCAGTCCCACTTATAATACCTATAAGTATCATTGGATCATTGCTTATGATAAACATGTATATTCATGCTTAAACTTAAAACTAGACCGAAAAGATAGGATACGTATCTTGTAACCCAATTTTCTAAACATTTTAACTTTATGATGGATTATTGTGCACATGATAAAGTTTGGTATCATTTCTCCTTAAGTTGAAAAGAAAAGAAAAGAATGTGTAAAAAGAACTAACTAATTAATATATGATTATGGTAAGAGAAGGTAATACTATATATGTCTCTAGAACAGCTTTTTGTAAGAGATTGAATTTGTGAAACTTGTACTCAGGCTTTCAGTCTCACATCGGGTAAAGAAACAACTCAAGTTAATTTACGATTTACAGTAGTTAGTTTTGGATAATGGAACATACTAGTCATTACCATTACCATCTAAAACCCCTAGCCAAACACCTCCAAACAAGATAAATGTAAGTTTCTGGTGCAATTATTCTACTCTAATTGGTCTATTGTTCAAAACTAGGGGCTGCCGTCATAACCCGTTCTTTGAGTTATGGGTCCATTTGGGTCGAATTATTATTTCTGGTTGGTTGATTTGGTCAACCCCAAGTTTAGAGAACGGGTCTTACAGGCCAAGGTGCAGCTCGTTGTAAGTTGCAGGCAGGTAGAACGAGTCATAAATAGCTCATGGAGGGGTTCACATTCATGCTTAGTCACCACTTACAAAGTAGCACTTTCTGACCACCGTTTGATCATGCTTACCTTTGATAGCAAATGACCTGGTTTGGCCGAACCCGTTAAACCCCCATTGACCTATTACCGGACCCACCCGTTTTACCACCATCATCCAACGCGGTGCAATCCTAACTTAGATGGTTCTTGAACTTGCTCTAAAGACATTTTTGTCATTTGGTTGACTATAATTGGTCAATGCATCCTCAAAATGCTTACTATATGGTTTTAAAGGTAGAAGTGGTCAACTTTACAACAGTTTATCCTCAAAATGGTTACTATCTTTTCTCGTCTTAGTTTGCAATTTGTGTCAAAAAGGGTGCGAGGACTTTTGGTTCATTTGGTTGCGTTCTTACGCTGCTGCTTGTGAATTTGGCAATATGTGGTTGGAATCCAACAACTTCCCTTATTCAACGCAATATGGCTAATTAATTTTGGTATAAACAATATGGAGTTCAATTCAGTTTTAGTCTTCATAGTTACAGGTTCAATACTTACATACAGGGGTGGAGCCATAAATAAATTTTAGAGGGGGCGAAAAAAATTTCGTTGTTTGTAGGACGGAAATGAGAAAAACAAAAGTGTCATTGACGAATTATCTCTAGTTCAGCTTTCAATTTTTGGCTAGTTCTTGGAATAATCTTGCTTACGAATTATCTCTATATTCCTTTACCAAAATTTCTTAACAATTTATCCTTGGATAGTTGTGTGAGTGATCTCTTTCTCATACATAGAGGATATCCAACTAGAGTTGCCTTGTCGTTAAATAACATTGTTTGACTGTCGTATCAAATTTCTATAATAGCTTTTTGTATGGGTTTACTTTTGTAAAACTTGGTGCACGTTTTTAGTTTGCCCCACATCGGGTAAAGAAAAAAAAGTCTACACATTTATATATTGTGGTGTCTACGGCTTAAATATGTTATGATTAGTATTACGGAGTATATTGTTAGTGACTTAAAATGTGACAGTTGTAGTAAACAGTTGTACACATTTCAATGAACTAAAAATCTGATACAAATTCTTAACTTTTTGTTATCTTTTTTAATTTTTGTATTACTTATTACTTTTGGTGTATTTGTACAGGCAAAATGAAGAAGATGAACTTTTTTTTTCTTTTCTTTTTTTTTTTTTTTAACTTTGGAAGTGGGTTAGTGGGCTGAAGTCAAAGAGCAGTATAAAACACGTGAATATAGATAGTGATAAACTGATAACTTTTTTTGGTTTAGATATTAAGTTATTTTGTAACTTAAAAAAAGATGTTATTTGTATTTTTAATATGTTGTAATGTATTTTTATTTTTATGAAATAAATTTAGTTTATTTGGGTATTTGAATAAAAGAAATAAAAATAGATAGTGGTGGAACCCAAATGAAGAGTTTGTGGTATGTTATGGTAAGACCAAGCGTAATGGGGCTTTGTTTGCCCGGTTGTTGCACCAACAGAGCCCAACTCACCAAAACGCAGGGGCGTTGTTGCCCCAAAAAACCACCAAGGCATTGTTCTGACAGCGCCCCCGCCCCAAGCATTTGTGTCTGTTTTTTTTTTTTTTTTTTTTTTTGTATAGACCATGTATTTGTTAGTTGTAAATTAGATGTAAAGTTTATAAAACTTGTAAAATGTTGAATATCTTAGCAAATTGAAACTACATTAAACATCAAATAGAATACATTAAACATCAAATTGAACCTACATTAAACAGCCACTTGAAAAAACAACGAACGATTAACGTAAACAACAAACGAAATTACAAACGAAACTACGATACGGAAATTAAAAGAAGCTATCATCTGAGTCTGGCCAACCATCTTCAGAGGATTCAGGTGTGACCCAACCACTTCAGAGGATTCAGGTGTTAACCCAAACGGATTTGGGTCTTGATGGACAACAGGTGGACTTGGAAATTGTTGTCCAAAATCCTTTTGGCGAGGTGGACTTAGAAACTGTTGCCCGAAATCTTTTCTGGAAGACATTTTGAATTTGAGAAGTTTGGATCTTGAATTTGAAAAGTTTGGATTTTTAATGTGTTTATGTGTGAAATGTGTTTCAGAAGCCAGGCTATTTATAGTGTACACATTTGAAACTTTGAAAGTTTGAATTTGAAATTTGAAATATATCCCGCCCACTTTTTTTGAAATATATCCCGCCCACTTTTTTTATTTTGAATTTGAAACTTTTTTATTTTAAATGTTTAATTAGAAATGTAATATTTAGTGATTAAAAAATATATAAAAAGAAAAGAAAGGGAATGCCACGTGTCAAACAATGTCCCACCTACAATTACACCACTTTTTCAACAAAGCCCCACATGCCACATGTCAAACAACCTCCCACCCTCTTTTACGCACCACTACACATAGTCTAAGGGGGTTGTTTGTTGTGGTGATGTGGCACCCCGTGGGGCCCGAATGAGGAGCTTGTGCTCATTCATGACACCTTGTGCTCTTATCGTTTTTGGTTCATCATCGAGTATTTTAGTTAATAAATAGTATTCTAAAAAAATATATATGTACACCTTGCCGATATAAGTTCTCTATCTGGTTTTTATGTACACCTTACCACAATTAATAATATGTAAACCAAGAAAATGCAATTTAATTATTTATTGTGTTATAACAACAAAAGATGTTCTCACCCTTTGGTGATTTTGAACATTAAACAATTTGTCTTCTTAATGTAGTAAGTAATTAGTGTAAATATATGAAAAGTACCAAGGTGTATATGGCACAATCTGGATGATGTTGTGTCATGCTGTTGCATTCTCGTCAAGCATGCTGATTAAGTACTGTTAGTTTCTTCGATTAATATTCACAATTCTAACAAGTTCTCAACTATTCTGATACGGTTTTATTTTCCCGAGTTTTCTTGATGCCCAAGCGAGTATGGATCCATGGCTGTTGTTTAACCCGGAGTTACTCGAAGGTTGGTGCACGGCATGACTACCTGAAAGGCCAGGAGCCAAGCGCAATTTATAACCCTTGCCGGGCCACTTGGTCAGATATTAAGCAGGCAGGTCCATCAACTCAGACCATGAACCTTATATCTTATTCATTGACCGGGTTCGTGCCTCGTTTTATAGTACTCCGCTCATTTTTTGTCTTTGCTCAACCCATTGATGTGGGATAGCATCAAATTTTTTCTACTTCGTTTTTCTTGTTAATCTTAATTACTTTCAAAACTTTAGCAAAATGTTTCTTGATTATACATCTACATTTTTTATTATACTGATTTGTAGTTATATTGCCATGCGTTTTTAATCCAACCAGCAGTAGGTAAACAACCTATTTAAATGGAAGCGTCCCGTTCGACGGGCATTCCCTCATATAGTACCCAAATCCACGTGTGTTGTCACTATATATTTTTGCTATATTGATTCACTAGTTATAATGCTCGCGCACGATCGGTGTTTTTTCTAATCTTTTAAATAAATTATTATTTTTAATTTCGGGTTTTAATTATTATAACAGAACCTTCAAAACCACTATACTTTGATTGAGGTATTGAATTAGGGTTATTTACGAATGTAGTGGGTTTTAATATTAATTAGATTTGGAGGAGATGTTCTTGTGTCAATGATTGTGCGTGGATGAATGATAAGAGATCGAGTTTAATTGATGGAGGAGGAATTTGGGAATGTGGGGACTTCAGGATTTTTAGTAGGAATGATTGAATTTTAAGTTTTAGACCAAATCTTTGAAAAACTTGCTCCACCGTTTTTAAGTTTTACTTTTTTAGTTTTTGACACATATATTTTTGTAAGTTTTTATGAATGATTACAAATCACATTAGTTTTTTTTTTATAAAATATGGATAAATTTAGAAGTATTTAGGCTTTTCTTATTTAATATTTAAAAAATAATAATAATAATAATTTGATTATTACTTAATATGGTATGATTTGATTTTTTTGAAATGAAAAAGTCCTCACTAAAGGTTTTGTTTTATTATATAAAAGATTATATAGTTTGGTGTGTATTATTTATACGAGTTAGGATAAGTGTTATGTTGCTGTAGCATTATTGTGGGTATTGATTGTGACCAAAAACAGTACCTCACGTATGCCTAGTTATTTGTACATGCCCTATTTTATTTTTTATTTTTTTTTCTCTTCAAATTAAACCAACGCATATGTGATGTTGGAATTTCATGTTGAATGTTATTTAAAATATAAGTTTTCAACTTTTTGTCGTTTAAAAGATTCACGTTAATTATGTTTTACATGAACATTTTAATGTGTTAGTTATACTTTTTTTGTAAAGCATTTGTTTGCTTATTTAGCACCAAGTCATCTCTTATACCGGCTACATGTTGACTTAAGGAATTGACATAAGAACAATGTGTACATTTGTTTAGCGTGAGGTAAAACTACCAACTCGCATCCATTTTAGACCCGGTACTTTTTTTAAGTGCATAGGAAGCAAAACAGATTGAAGTCGATCAAGATTTACAGATTTGCCAGACCTTAGCTCGTGGTGCCTTAGAAATTAACATTGTTTTAGGTCAACATCTATACAACAAGGCTTCCATAAATAGGTTCAAGAAAATATCCATGTACTCATGAGTGAGTCTCGTTAATTTGTAGCAGCAAAGCAACTAATTGTTGATTTAACCGATCATAAACACAAACCACAAGTATACTTTCCATAGAATACTCGAAACCAAGGTTACTAACAAAATGAGGAACATGGTAAGCAAAGCGAATGTACATATATAAGGATAAAATCTAATGGTTCCGTAAGACCATGGTGCCTTACCAGCAGGCTGCAACATGACTGGAACGTGTTTTCGATCACTTGTTATAACGAGATTGAAAGGTAAATGGTGTTTGTATATTTCAGAAATTACATGTTCTGAGGGAATCGTCTGTGACCCGTATGACTTTTTAATCATCTAGCCTAACTCTACAATTCACCAATATCAACCCGTTTCTGAAACTTATGGTGACCCATATCAACCTGCAGGTCTAAAAAAACAGATGGACCCATTATTGAGTTAGCGGGTTGTGGTATCCAGCTCTGTTATTACGTCTCTAGAACAACTCTCAATATGAGGTACAAAAATTGCAAACTTTCATTACTAAAATTCACCCCCAAACATGATAAATGCAAGGCTGTTGCAAAGGTCACTCAGGTTGCTGTTTGTACTATGTAGTACTAGATGATGTTCCGGGATGGTATATATAAACCCATATATCAACAATACCAAACCTAACTTCATGCTAGGTTAAATCATACAAATTATTGGACTTTTTGGGACCTTTGATATGCCTTCTAATGTAATTACTAATAAGTACATACACATGAATATCAAGTATGCATTGCATAGAGTACTTGAAACCAAGATCACTAACAAAATGAAGAACATGGTAAGGCAAGAATATTAAACCAAGTGAATCAGAAGTGAAGATACACATAAATATAATGATTCCCGAAGACAATGGTGATGGCAACATTCAGAGGAGGCTGCGGCGGTGATATCCAACGAAGGAGGTGGCGATTATGTTTGGTAATTGAAATGTAATTTCAATCACTGTTATGACGCGATTGAAAAGTAGATGTTTTTCTCTCTTTTTTTTTCTTTTTTTTTTGTATTTTGTATTTCACTATATGAGTAAATCGTCCGTGACCCTTATGCACCATTAATTGTCTAGCCAAACTCTTCAAGCTCACCAATATAAACCTGACAGCTCTCAAAATTGACCTAAATGAACCCGTTATTGAGTGACTAGGCTGTGGTTGGCTGCTCTAGTATTATGTCTCTAGAACAGCTTTCTATACTGCAACCCACAACCAAACACCCACAAACATGATGAATCGAAGTCTCCGGTGCAAAGTTTCTACCCTTATTGGGCCATTGTTCAAAACAGCTTTTCTTAGTCAATGCAATATGGCCTATTCAAGATGTGTATTCGATCTCGTTATTAGGAAAAGTGGTTCTTCATCATGGAGTTCATTTCAATTCAATCTTCTTTGACTTTTGGCTAAGAATGGTCTCTGGTCTTCAAAGTTACAGGTTCAAGACTGATAGTTATTCGATTGCTCTCAAGTCTAAAGTTGGAACTGACGTGTTCTTCATGTTCGAGTAATACTTCATAACTTAATTCACTTCCTAATCCTATGAATCCTCTCAACTCCCCATACCTCAAATCCCCCAGCAGGACATATCCACAAGCTGGCTGAAACACAAGAAGTCAAGAAGAATACGACAACTTAGAGGCGCCATTTCTTCAACACCAATTCAAGCTCCTTATAATCATTACCTAGATCCAACGGCATCAGACCATACTCCCATTTCCTCCGTAGTGACGATTACGTAACACACTCTTCTAATTCCAATTTAATATCAAACTTGACTGTTTTCCACATTTTCTCAATTTCCCTTCAAGTATTTCCCCAAGGAGCTATACTTGGTATGACTCAACTAAAACCAACAACCAAATCAGCAAAATATGCAGTTGGTGTTTTTCTGTTATATTACCCAAGCTAACATCATAGAGCATGATTAATATTGCTAACATACGGTACGATTAAAAACCTCAACTCGCTAATATAGTGATATAACTTCAAATGAACTGGTTCATCAGTGGCATCAAAACAATCACGATAATAAACAGGTGAACATTTTGGTAAACATCTTGGTGTGCAAATCAAGTCCATTTCCATATCGATTAACCAATTGATAACATCTTCCTACTTGAAACAAAGCACGTGCTTAATACTCAAATCTAAAACTTCCTTAACTTGGGTTATGCGATACTATCATGAACCAAACAACAACTTCCAGTTACTATAATTTTGCCATCATAATTCTTTCTTCACTTGTAACCTACGAAAACTACTGCCAATAATCAACGAATAGCTCACTCGTAATCAAAATGTAGTAATAGTAAATTGACTAAAATAAACTAACAGGTAATAAGTATAAGTAATTGCGAAATAAGCCAAAAAGCTAGTTGAGGTATCAAAAAACAGCTAAAAGTAAGCTATTCTATACGTGTCTGCTTTAGCTAGTTGAGGTATCGAAAATGTCTTGATCATTCTTTTGGGTATATTCTGTGGGCCATGGAAGACCCCTCGTGTTACGAAGAGCAGCAACAGCAGAACAAGGAAACACTATGGCGACTTCACCCAATTTAAAACTGTCATGGAAAATACCACACACTTCGTTAACCAAGCCATCATCCATAACCACGGAGTCACGAACGGCTGATCGAGATGCTAGCGCACTAGCTGAAGTATAAAATGCCACAGGAGGTTCATTGATCGGTACAGGGAAGAAATGTGCATTCCACTCTTCAGCCATCATGAGTGGGCCTTGACAATCGGCGCATACAGGACGCATCGGTGGCAAAAAGTCAGTGTCCGTTTGGAATCTTCCACAACTCATATTGCAACATTTAGGTATTGCGATCATCAATGCAGCACATGTATCCCTCTGTATTACAACCACACTTTTCGCTGCAAGAAATTTGTGGCGCTACTATAAACCACATCATCACGACACGTTGCAATATGAGTTAAACGGACACTGACTTTTTGCTACCGATGCGTCCTGTATGCGTCGATTGTCAAGGCCCACTCATGATGGCTGAAGAGTGGAATGCACATTTCTTCCCTGTACCAATAAATGAACCTCATGTGGCATTTTATACTCCAGCTAGTGCGCCCGCATCTCGATCAGCCGTTCGTGACTTGACCTCTGTGGTTGTGGATGATGGCTTGGTTAAAGAAGTGTGTGGTATTTGCCATGACAGTTTTAAATTGGGTATATTCTGTTGTAGGGGATATACTGCAACCTTTTCATGTGTTTCCTTAATCTGGGAAATAGTTAATCAACACATGAAAAGGTTGCGGAGAAGTCAAAGATGTATATTCCTCTTACTCCACCTCGTGACGTCATCCTTACGTCACTATCTTCCAATACACCTGGGCCTAGATGCAAATAAGAACCGGGTTTTTTTAACCGGTCCAATAAACCATAACCAGTTTTTAAAAAACCGGTTTTTTAAAAACCGAACCGGTTAGACCGGTTTTCAGTTTTGATAGTGGACCAATTTTTTAACGGTTATAAATCCGGTTTTATCCGGTTTTTTCAAATAACCGGTTTTATTTTATTTTTTTTTCAAAACTTTATAAAGAAAGTAGATAAGAGGAGGTGCTCACTGCTCAGAAACTCTATAAAGAATGGATTAGAGGGTTTAGCTAAGTAAAGTCTTACCGATTGTTAATGAAAGATGCAGACACAAGACGAAAACAAACAAACAATAAAAGTCTTACCGATTGTTACCGATTGTTAACTAAAATAAGCCATAAGAGGAGGTGCTCAGAAACTCTTAGTAAAGTCTTACCGATTGTTAACTAAAATCAAACTACAAGATGAAAACAAACAAACAATAAAAGTGAGTATAATGAAAGATGCAGACACAAGTGATTGTGGCTGCTGTTATTTGCTAGGGTTACAGAATTGTTGGATTTATATAGAGAGAAAGTAAATAGCTAGAGTAACTAGAGTACAAGAGTTGGGCTTGTATAGTTGGGCCTAATAGGGTGCTATCAAAACATGAATCCTGTGTTTAAAATTTACTAGTACATTATGTAAACCAAAAAAAAAAATGGAATCCGAACATTTATAACCGAAAATAACCAAACCGGTAAAAAACCGATAAAAAACTGATTCCGAAAATTTATAACCGAAAAAAGCCGATTCCGAACATTTATAACCGAAAAAAAACCGATTTCGAAAAAACCGAAAAAACCGAAACTGGTTTTTAGGAAAACCGGTTTTTTTATAACCAGTTTTCCCAAAATCGAAAACCGGTTTTAACCGATTTATTTGCACCTCTACCTCGGTGGCGGCCGGTTATGATAAAGAGATAAAGAGTGTGTTATGTTAGGTTTAGGGTTAGAAAATGAGGGGGAGGTAGGCTTTTATTATTATTCCCTTGGGCCAAAATGCAGGTATACTTTTTCCCAGTACCATTAGCCGGTTTTAGTCCATGGTCTCTTACATACTGTACTTTTTTTTTTTTTTTTTTTTTTGCATCATGTTTGCACTAAATGACTTTTGGGTACATTACATTTTGAGTAATTGCAAATGGTTTAATCAAATTGTAGGTTTCGTCCTTGTCTTTTGGAAAGTGTAAATATCATACTTTTAAAAAACTTATAAGTGCAATTTTCGTCCCTAGCCGAAATACAATAATTAGAGGTTGTTTATTAAATTAAGTGGTGTAAAGACGTATCTAGTTTAGTCTCTTAATCATGAAATAAGGGTTTTTGTGGGTCTCCCGAATAAGTATGAAACAATGGTATGGGTCACTCATTAAGTGGAAATGAAGCACCTTCTCAGAACTCCATCATCTCTATTTTACGGAGTTTTTAAAAGAAAGAATACAAGGCTAATTTAGTCATTTCACTTTGGTCAAGGACTAAAATTGCACTCGTAAGTTCCTCATAACAACGGTGTCCACACTTTTGAAAAGATAGAGATGAAACATGTAACTTGACCAAATCATAGGGAAGACTTTTGCAATTTAATCTTATATTTTTTTGCTTGTTTAATATCCATTGCGTTAACACAATGTATTGTTTAGTGCCAATATTAGAGACATTTTGATATATTTTGCACTATTTTAATGCAAAAAGTACAAATGATGCTAACATTAGAGATGCTTTTAGCGTTTTATAAATCCATTTATACTTATCTACTTCATCCGTCTCAAAATTATTGTCTAACAATAAAATACACACTTTAATAAAAATGCATTTATTACTGTTTTAAATTCTACAAAAGCAACAAAATGACAATTTTACCATTTGACAATTAATTAATGCTTTCATTTAATTTTGTAAATATTAATTTGAGTAAATATCAAAAATCGTCCATGTGGTTTACCGGGTCATTTGGAAATGGTCAATGTGCTTTAAAAAACTCAGATTTGGTCCCTGTGGTTTACGACCCATACGGTTTTGGTCCCTTGACCGGGTCAACCGTCAGTTGACCATTAGTGGAGGACTCAAAAGACGAATATACCCTCATCTTTAATTATATAAAATAAAACAAAGAACCCTGGACCATATCTGCAGTTGATTCTAAATATAAAACAAAGAACCCACCTGATTTATCAACCAGGTTATAAGATGTATAGATAAAAACCACATAACTGTCTTTAATATGATAAACGAATCCCGTTCTCTATTATCACAACCCACCTGATTTATCAAGTTTTTAGGCTAAAGCAACCGTCATTGTATCCATCACATATCAACACTAAAATCCACTATAAAAAGCACAAAACTACAGATAAAAAGCACAAAACTTCCTTTTTAGATTTAACTTGGATCCTGAATTTTGCTCGTCTTTCTAACAATAGTTCCTTGTTCAAAGACGAAAAATTGAGCTCTTTTGACATGTTACTTGAAGAATCCTCACAACTATCATCCAAACGGATGTAACGCCCCGTGCCCGTTTAGACCAAAATTTAAAACTTTTTACGCGGAATCGACTCACTTTAACGGACATCTGCTTACTCTTTTGACCACTGACAAAAATCTATAAACTTTTAGCCCTTGAGACTATTTTTAAATTAAACTAGACTCAATTACCTTCGAAACGATAGGTGGCACGACCTATTTCGACTTACGGATTAAAAGATATGATTTTTTGAAAACTGCCAAACCTGGAGTGTGGATAGATGCGCCGTATCTCAAAAAGGAGATGCGCCGTATCACCTGATACGCCATATCTCAACAAGGAGATGCGCCGTATCTGCTCTGTCCAGCAAATCTAGACAGACCTACTGTCCCAATTTTGCATTTTCGCCAGGCCCGCTCAGAAACCCGACCTCCCGGACTCGAAACTTGACGAAACTTTCCAGAATCCTTTAGTATGTCCAATAGTTTATTTTCATACAAAAACATTTACCGATTAACACCCTGAAGGGGTACTTTTACAAATGAGACGGGTTATGCA
Organism: Artemisia tridentata subsp. tridentata; assembly: GCA_021014915.2. Taxonomy (NCBI): domain Eukaryota; kingdom Viridiplantae; phylum Streptophyta; class Magnoliopsida; order Asterales; family Asteraceae; genus Artemisia; species Artemisia tridentata. Next base: position 403,810,149 of record CP139506.1, on the reverse strand, counting down.
AATAACCCGTTTTGACCCATTTTCACAACAAACCACTTATACCACTTCCGTTTCACATCTAACTTGACCAACTTCATTTATTTAACATATCAAACATGTTTCAAGGGTACTTGACCCGCTTACTACTCAAAATGGGTACGTTTACACATAAACCAAACGCCCCTTTAGACTTTACTTAAAAAACACATAAAACACACTTTGACCCATCGTTAGACTTCCAAACCGTTACCCGACTTTGACACACATTATACGACTCATAAAAGAGACTCTCGAGGATACAACCATGACTCGAGCTCGGCATTCTACCTAGCTCCTAATGCTTATTATTTCCAATCCACTTCCGTATCCTTAAGCTATAACCCAAACCTTGCTCTCTTCCAAGCCATAGCATCATATATGAGCCTACAAAACATTGAACACTTAAACCGTAAGCACGAATGCTTAGTAAGTAAAACGGATATAACTTAACATTATACCTCATTCAATACATTACACATTACACAACCATTAATCCAATGACATTGAGCATAACACATACCTTAACCACATAAGCCTTAACCTTTCCTTTCCCTTAATCCACTTATACTAACACATCCTCTAACCTTATAATCTCTTACACATACTACCATTATACTAACAACCATAACTTTAACATATTAGCCACATAACACATAATGCATAGAATTCATTATGACTTTACATTATACCGGTTTACTTACCTCAATCCAAGCTACATAACATCAATATCATCATCATCATTATGGTCTTCCATCCTCATCATCATCATCCATCATAATTAAAACCTACTCACATAATACTCAAATACATAAACAAGGGTTATCAAAACCCATCAAAACATACTCATCTTACTAACCAAATCATCATATGATCATACCCATATCATATGATGATTTCCCACTTTTCTTCTCATCTATAACTTTACTAAAACAAGACAATGAATTACTTACTTGTGATGATCATCACTAAGGGAAGGCTATAGACACTTGATCTTCACTTTCTTCTTCATAGATCATTACCTAGCTAATTTCCCTCCTTTTCTTCTCACTAGAAAACCGGCCTTCTCACACACCTCAATAATGCAAGACTCATCTAGAAATAACTAGATATAACTAGTTAGGTGTGGACTTTGGCCCTTTGACATAATTAGTCCCTCAAGTCTCATTCCTTCTATTTTAACCACAACTAACTTATAACACATAATTAACACTTGGCAACTTAGGTCCTTCTAGTTTATTCATCATATTCCATATCACTATGTTAGTCATACTTTGACTATTAGTTTAACTACCGGGTTTGACTTCCATGTAGCTTTGTTGACCAACCAATCACATAAGTTCTTTACCCACTTTCATCTAGGGTGGGGTCCCAACACCTGGGGAACGGGTGTTACAATTCTATCCCCCTTATTTAGATTTCGTCCCCGAAATATGTCGTTCTTTACTATACTACACTTAGTCACATAATTCATATCATTCCAAACACCTCAACTCTTAGTTATATAGTGCAACGATCTACATGATCTTGCAACTCCATACGCACTAAAACACGTCACATGGTCTTAACTCGCATTACATTCCGCTTACTTTTATAATCATACCACTCTTACCTTGTCTATTACACCAAACGAGGCTTACTCGCTAAGGTTAGCTATCATTTTAGTCTGTTCTATTACCGTTACACCACGTTCTCACTTGCTTTATCCTCTATTCTCATTCTTTGACTACTTGATACTTAAGAAACTCGTGTTATTAGACTTTACATAATTTCATTTGGCTAATGCTTTCACGTTCTATTAACATTACTTAATCACTTCTTTTTAAGTTTTTACAATTTTCTCATTTATTCTTCTCCTTTCTTCACGTCATTTTCACTTATCTTACGAGTCTCAAAGTCTACCACATGAAATGGCTTCATAGCATCATACTTTAACATTTATCTTCACATTACACATGATATTCATCATCAACTATTTCCATTACTCATACCTTGCACCATGGCACAATTACGTTTTACAACATTTTGAAACATCATTACAATTCCTTAGTTTCGTCAACTTAGACTTAACACTCAAGCATAGGTTTCTCATAAGTTCTCACTAAAAGGCGTACTCAAATCTTAATCCTCCTATCTTAGTTCTTATAATCTTTTAACTAGCTCTAGACTTTCGCTTTCTACTCTTCTAACCCTACTCGTGCCGTGTCGGCAACACATAGCCCACTCGTTTATAATTCCTCATTTACATGGAGAGGCGTCCCAATCGATGTAAATCAGGAAATATAAACTCATGGTTATGTACTCCCGACATAACACTACCACTCCTACTTCCCAATTAGACTTTTATCATTTCATTTTCATTTTATATTTCACTCGTTATTTAACCTTTCCATTTTCTAGCTTGGATCCACTTCACTTTAACATTTTCCCCGAAGGGGTTATTACACATGCCAAGGATGTAGGCAATCTTTGCCGGTGAAGGCATTACATTTTATCCCGAAGGATCTTTAACACATCCCGAAGGATTCTTTATCATTCGTTGACTTGGTCATCCCGAAGGATACCACCTTTAACATACATCCCGAAGGATCATTGACATTCATCCCGAAGGATCATTAACATTCATCACTTTACCACTTTCACATTCTAACATCGGATCCAAGCCATTAACATTTTATTCTACACACATTATCTCATCCATTTATTTTAGTAAACGCAAGCGCATAGAGCATATGAGCCTGCTTATTATAAATACACACTTCTATGTGTTTATTATCTTACTTTCTAAGCCCGCTTTAGTCATTTTCACCTCTTACTTTACTTTTTTAGTCCACCCGACTCTTTCCACTTTTAGACCTTGCATAGGTTAGCTTACATTCATTCATTAGTACCATTCGTTCTTCTTGCACGTTTTAGTTATCTTACGCATTTTCTGCGTCTTTATACCTTTCACACTAGCTTACGTTCTTTAACCCGCGTTAATCATTTCCACCCCTTTTACATTACACGTTAGTCTACTCAACTCTTTTACTTATAGACTTGATATGTTGTGAGGACCTTGGTTATACACGGTTAAGGTGGTTAAACCTTGTGTCTTTGTGTATGAGATATATTGACTTAATATGATTAAGCACGCGGAATTTACTTAACCACACTTAGAAGGTTATGTATGTTATGGAAATGGAAGAATTATATTTGTTACTTAACAATGAACAAAGAAAGTATTTCACTAAACGATTCAATATTATTCCAAATAATACGAGTGATCTTGAGTTTCTCACTAGGGTTACAAAACCTTGAATCTTATGTTACAACTTGTGATTTGTGTTTGTTCTATGTCTTAACAGTTATGAGTCTATAATTATGCATGTGTGTGTACAATATCCAAGTCTAAGATCTCTTTTATAGTTGCAAGATATCTTTACAAATTGCTTAAAGTCTTGACCGACTTACTTGGTTAACTTATGCATATTGGTGTCAGTACATAAGATACAACATGTATCTATGTATACAACTTGTTAACTAAGCACATGGAGTAAGATATTATCTACCGTATATGTTTGACCAAAATACAACAAATATCTTTTCGATCTTATCCTATGAGTCACTGATCAGCAGTACCTTATACAACTAGCAGTACCTTCAACTTGAACTAGCAGTACCTTCTTGCTCTAGCAGTACCTTGATCATGAACTAGCAGTACCTTTGACTTAGAGTAAATTCTAATACTCTAACTTCAGAATATTTAATTCCCAACAATCCTCCCCTAAACATGTGAATCAATTCAAACATGTTTTCTGAATTAAATGAGGACTTGTGAAGATCTTTCAAACACTTCATGAATCTGAACTATTCTTCTATTCTGAACTCATCTGCTTTGTTCTTCTTTGACTTCAGCAATATCAAAACATTGTACCAAAAGATGGTGCAATTTCCTTGGATGGAGGAATTGTAAGAGGCAATGATTTCAACAAGTGAAATCATCTATCAGCATGCCTTTGCAAGTGATAAACAAACATAATGAACTGAAATTGAAACTTTCCTTCGTTTGATCTAGATAGAACTTTCTCCTTTAGAAATGCTTCATCCCTTCTAGATATTTGATCTGTCTTAATCATTTTCAACCTCTACATCATCATCTTGTATGCTCTTGTCTTTTCCTTCCATATATTGGTTTATTCTTCCTTTTCTGGGAAATTATTTCCTCCCATGAAGCAAATAACTTTTGTTTCCTCCCCTTGTTTGGAAGATCTCACTATGTACTAAAGAACTTCTTTTCATATCACCTGATCTATCAGTTTGAACTTGTTTTCAGACAATATTGTACATGAAGCCATCAATTCCTTAAGAGTTTAAGTTGCTGTCCTCATCACTTCTAGGTGTGTTAACTCCTATGAGAGGTGAATCAGTGGACATTTTGATTCATAATCCATTAATGAATGGTTTTTCTGAATCCTTGATAATCCTTTTAAGAAATCATTTAACTTAGTAGTATGTTTATGATTTTAGAATTGAAAAATCATACTACATTCAACCATTTTGAAAGAATCAAGTGTGTAACAGACACCTAATCAAAATTTCGGTTTAAAAATAACCTCTGGTTGTGTGAGAACCAATGTATTTCAGTTATCACTAACTGCCTGTGAAAAGATAAATCTACTCAAAAGATTTTCTTGACAGGGTTTCCAGCTCATAGTAATTGTTACCTCCAACACAAGTGTTAGATTCACTTTCACTAGCTGTTATTTCTATCAGATGTCCTTAGAGGCTTAGACTAACTCATTATACTTTAAAGTATAAAATGATAGAAAGTGAGTTGCATCAGTTACTATCTGATCAACTAAGTCATCAATTCAATGTGAAATATCATAACTAGATTTCAAGAAAGAAGTTTTAAGGAGGTTTAAGTCCTAAACTCAGTCCATCATAAACCTATTATGGTCAGCAATTTGATAAGAATTTTGCTGTTCCCATTTCACTTGAAATATCCTTTGTGTTCACATATTCATACCTGAAATAGTTAGTCTAAAACCAAAAGAACAATGTACAAAGTACTTGTCTTGTATTAGTTTAATCATAAAACCAACTGTATGAATAACACAATTCAAATTTTGATATATTAGCAGTACCTTATAAATCCAGCAGTACCAACAAAAATTTATGTACAAAAACACATCATATTGAAAAATTTAAAGATTAAGCATTCCAATACTTGCTATTAAGAACTGAAACCTTGAAACATCAAAAGCTTTTGTTAACAGATCTGCAAAATTATGCTCTGAAGCAATTTTAAGAACTTGAATTAATCTTTTCTCATTGCAATCTCTTATAAAGTGATGCCTAATTTCAATGTGTTTTGTTTTAGAGTGTTGTACAGGATTTTTAATAATACAAATTGTACTACTATTATCAATATAAATAACAGTGTTTAAGAAATTGTACCCATAATCAAGAAGTTGGTTTTGAAGCCATAGAACTTGACTAGAGCAACTTGCAGCAGCTATATATTCAGCTTCAGTTGTTGAATTTGCCACACTTGTTTGCTTCTTACACTGCCATGAGACAAGTCTACCCCCAAGGAATTGACATCCTCCAGTTGTTGACTTTCTGTCCAAGCTAGCACCAGCATAATCACTATCCGAATATGCTACCAAGTCAAAAGGAGATTCTCAAGAATACCATATACCCAACCTTGGTTGACCTTTGAGATATCTAAAAATTCTCTTGACTGCAATTAAATGAGAAACCTTTGGAGTAACTTGAAATCTTGCACATACACAAACAGAGAACATGATATCAGGTCTAGATGATGTAAGATACATCAAGGATCCTATCATAGATCTGTAACTGTGTACATCTACATTTTCTCCATCTTCATCTTTCAGAAGGTGCTTCTCTGGGTCCATTGGTGTGCTTGCTATTTTTGAATCAGCAAATTGAAATTTTCTAAGTATCTCTGCAACATATTTGTCTTGACTAATAAATATGCCTTCAGATGATTGCTTAACTTGCAAACCCAAAAAGAATGTAAGTTCTCCCATAGAACTCATTTGAAACTTATCTTTCATAAGCTTCTCAAATTCTAAACACATTTCCTTCCTTGTAGATCCAAAGATAATGTCATCCACATACACCTGCACTAACAGAAGATCCTTCTTGTGCTGTTTGATGAAAAGTGTCTGATCAATCTTCCCTCTTTGAAATCCATTTTCTAATAAATAGGAAGCAAGTGTTGCATACCAAGCTCTTGGTGCCTGATGAAGGCCATAGAGAGCTTTCACTACTCTGTACACTTTGTTTGGATGTAATGGATCAATGAAACCAGGAGGTTGTGAAACATACACCTCTCTTCCAATTTCACCATATAAAAATGCACTTTTGACATCCATTTGGTAGACTGTGAAGCCTAAAAATGAAGAATAAGCTAGAAACAGCCTAATTGCCTCAATCCTTGCTACTGGAGCATAAACTTCATCATAATCTATCCCTTCTTCTTGTGTGTACCCTTGTGCTACTGATGCGTGGTTTTGCGACCTTACAACAGGTTTTACCTCTCGAGGGATCTCAAGAGGCTTACAACCCCACCAGGCAGTGTACCTGACCGATGTAGTATAGTGTAGTGGTAAGTACGGGGGATTGATCGTTCTCCACAGGGAATAGTGTTCGTTAGGTGTGAAAGGCTACTCTAATTAGGTCTAAGGGTTGAGGAAGATTCTTTTTATGTTTTTATAATTTTATGAAAGCAAGTAAAATCTCGGGTTTGAAGGAGTGGGCGGAATTAGTTGCTAGTCAACTAACCCAAATGACTACGAATGCAAATAAAATAAAATAACAAAAATGAAATGTGGTGAGAAACTTATGTGTAGAGAAATGTGTTTACTTAGATTTCCTTACTCCCTAACTATCTTTTACCGGCTAATTAGTGTGTATTAGTCGCGTGGATGACGGGTGTATTCCTTAATACCATTCGTGGGGTGGCGTACTTACTTCCCCAAACTCTACAAGCTCCTACTTCACTCCTATGTCGAGCCGGCTAGGAAGCTCCTAACATGGGATCACTAGAATTCGCTTGTGCATTAAATACAACCATAAAAACCTTTAGTACGCGTTTGGTTCATGTTTCTTAAGACGTTCAAGCAAGTTACCGAATAGGAAGTTAGCCAGTTTTCTTAAGCCTAACATAGATAAACAATCATCCAATACAACTAACAACACACTAATAACCAATAATCAATAGCTAGGTTTCATTAGATCTAAGCAAACACAAGATAAATTTAGCCTAACATGTTAAACAAAAGACAAGCATAAGATAGAATCAAACAACACATAGACATATTGAATGATTAATTGATAACTTATCTTTCAATGAAACATGGAAGATCTCAAGGCAAAAAGCCCTGAAAAAGTAGCTAAAATCGTCTTAGGGTTTTATCCCAAAATTCCACACACTAAGCTCTCTCTAATGACAAAAGATTAGAAAACTATATATAGATTTTTGGATCTGACGGCGTCACCTTATGCATTGTGACGCCGTCACCTCGCCGCTTTTAGGGTTCCCGGGTGACCTTCTTGACGCCGTCCCTCTTTAGCTCTTCAAAAATCCATTCTGGCTTATCAAGGCTTGACGCCGTCTAACCCTGAACGTGACGCCGTCCCCTTATGATTTAAGCCGTGACGCCCTTGATTTAGTTAAAGCGTGACGCCGTCAGAATTCACATGCTAACTCACTGGCCCGTCATGAGTAAATTTCACATCCCACTTTTCTTGCCAAGGCATGACGCCGTCAAGAGATGATTCTGACGCCGTCAAAGGTAAATTTCAGCCGATTTTGAGACTTTGTCGTATTCTTCACTTTAATGCTCCAAAAACGTCCAAAATGCCTCCTTTTCCAGATTTCTCCTCAAAAGTACCTAAAATGACAAAAGGAACGATTTAGGGCAATATTTGATCAAATAAATACGATTTCGGGCTTAAATGACCCCTTAAAAGCGGTACACTTTTCGCCTCATCAAATACCCTTACACTTGAGATTTGCTTGTCCTCAAGCAAATGCGCTTTTATTCTAATCAAAATACAAGTTAGGGGTCATTTAATGCAAACATAAAAGTAATTACAACAAATATTCGTTCCACTTCAATCATAATAAGCACGGAGATTACATACTAGCACCTCACAAGTAGTGTTTAGATACTCACATCTCTCAAGTGTCATCAAAATAAATCTCATAAATGAAAACGGAAAATATCTCTCACTACCTGTCATAGCAAATAGATTACCATAGGCTTGGGAAAGGATCAAAAACCTCCTCCACTAGGCGTAAGCACCTAAGATAAACTATCAAAGAGGGCTTTTAAATGGGTTATAATGTTAGGTGTAGGGAAAAGGAAAACACGGTTTTGTTGGATAAGGGATATTTTACTGGTGGCGAGTTAAAAATCTTGATCAATTACATGTACTATACAATGTTGCTAAGCCAAGACTAGACTCGATCTTAAGCTAGAAACGAAATAACAAAATAACAAAAATATAAAATAAACATAAAATGAAACGGGATGGTAGTCCGTATGTTTTTTCTCTATTTTTCATTTTCTCATTTTTTTTTTTTTTGTTTTTCTTGATTTTTTTTTTTTTTTTTTTTTTTTTTTTTTTTTTTTTTTTTTTTGCATACACTCTTGCCCTACCATCCAAAATAATACATCATAGGGGCATTGCATCCCCCTTACACTTGAACTTTTACATAACTTTACAAATACTAATCTAATGACTCGAATTAAGATAATTGAAACACTTGGAGTACTTTTAAAATATTTAGCACATATGGGGGTAATAAATGATGTTCTTCCCCATTACTCCATTACACTAGTACTTTACCCATGAGTCCCAATCGTCCCAAAACAATATGTACAAGGATATGACTCGACTTAGCAACCATGTAATCAATTAGATAATTAACTTGGGTTTAAACAAATGTTGTAACAATAATGCACTAAAAATGAGTGCATACAAGGTAGGCTAAGGCGATTTGGGTGTACATTTAAGTGGGGTGTAACAAATTCTTCCTTTAAGTAAGATGCTTAAAGGTCGAAACGAAAAGATAGGCTCTGAGGGGTGTACTAGGGGTATCGTGTACTAAAAATGAGTACAACGCAAAGGGGTGTGGGGGAATTACTTGACCAATGTAGCCAATGTAATTATAACAAAAACACAGGTGTAAAACAATGGGTTAATCCTAATGCCTCTTATCATGTAGTAAATCTAACTACACGAATGTAGTCTCACTTGTGGCCTCGGAATGGTCCTAACGCAAGTTCTAGAATCTAAGTGCTACCGGTACACACATCATAGCATAAATGCTTTTCCTACCAATTCTAGGGGCGAACCTCACATATTTGGGGTGGAAAATTTTTTAGTGGTACGGTTTTTGTGCTAGTCATATAACTCCTATCCGTGAGACGCTCATTAGAACTAAAGTTTCACTCCTATATGTTGTAAAAAATTTTAAATTTGGCACTAAAATTACCTTAACAAGTATTTATCTCAGTTTTATTACACATCTACTATCAAACAAACAAAAATCAAGCGCAATTGTATTTTCTAAAATCGTACTTTTACCCTCCCCTTACACTTAAGATGAACATTGTCCCCAATGTTCAAATAACAAGATGTAAAAGTAAATAAGGTAAAAGAATGAAATCAAATACTCCCCTGATTCGCTCGGTGGATAATGAAATTACACGGTTAAATCTTCCTCCAAAGAGAATGTTGAAGCTCCATGACTAATGCATCGCCATAAGCTTGATTCCATAAACATTTCCTTGTCCAAAATAACCTGTTAATCTGAGAAAACAAACACGAAAACCTGCATAACATCGGCGGGATAAAATCTATATATAAGGATATAATGCTTGTGGAATGATAATTTTGCAGATTCCTGGAGATTATAAGTTGGAGATTTTAATAAAAACTTTTTATGAAAACAAAACTTTCAAAAATTTCTGGAAATTAAATCTGACGCCGTCAGGTTATAACCCCTGACGCCGTCAGAAATGACCTGACAAAAATTTTCATTTTAAGTTTCCGGAAAATTTCTGGAAAAACCTTTACCTTACTTCCTGGAAATCCTGCAAAACATCATTATGACTCGATACAAGCATTTGACTCAAACAAACACTAATATGTATGCTAATTTATTATTATTACGATTCATGTTAATTTGTGTTCTAATAAACCGATTTAGATTTCCCTTACACTTATCTTTTGCAAAATACCTTTATATGTAGTTAAGACGAAGTTAAAAACAAAATAAAGCATTTTCACAATTTTAGTTTTGAACATGAATCAATAATAATAATAATTAAACATACATACGGAAGCAAATAAAATCAAACAAACAAATAAATAAACACACAAAGCAAATAAAGCATGGGCTGCCTCCCAAGAGCGCTTGTTTTTGTTCGAGTCACGAGCCTGACTCTACCCTTATTTAACGAAAATAGGGGAGGTTTTCCCTACACTTAGGATTAAGTGCGGGTGAAAGTAGCGATACACACCTTTAGGGTGTGAATATGCCACGTGAGGTGAAGGGGGTGAGTGAATGGCTTCCTTCATCCTAAAACTACCCGGATAATATTGGTTGATGGGTGGGTCGGTTCCCTCTTTTTTCTCCTAGATGTGAATCTAAGGATGAAAAGTTGTGTAAAGGTTGAGGTTCCAATTCATCAACGCTAGGAAATTCCCTAGAACTATGAGTAAGGTCATCACTAAAAGTGTTCAAACCTATATCCTCTAGTTGTGCTTGGTCCAAGGGTTCTACCTCCATCGGGATTCCTAAAGTCTCTTCTACTTCTTCCGGGTAAGTCACGGGCGGTGTGGGTGCCTCAAATGATGGTTGAGTATTTTGTGGGCTTATGGTGTTTACCTCATCATTCCACGTGTCAAGATCACCTATATCCTCATCAATTGTTTTCTTAGGTAGTGATGATAACAAACCTAGCGCTTCTTCCAACATATGGTTTATTGCTTCGGCTCTATCCACAATTCCTTGGCAAACTAGGTCGCTTTTCCTATTGGCCTCACTAAGATGAGATCCTAAACATGGAGGTTGTTCATAAGAATCTATCCTAGGTGAAGGCTCATATGATTCATAAGTGTCTCTAAATGAGGTATTCTGAACTTCTTGGTGTTCTAGCCACTCAACCATATTTTGCAATCTTAGAAATCTAAGTGAAATGTCCATTTGAAGCAAATTACAAACAAAATCACAAAGAAAAGATAGACTACGAGAAAGCTACAAAATAAAAAGAAAAAAAAATCTCACTTGATAGGAATCTTGTGAGTAGACCTAATAAAAATAAAATTTCAACCTAAGCAATAACTACTCCCCGGCAGCGGCGCCAAAAACTTGATTGCGTGGTTTTGTAACCTTACAACAGGTTTTACCTCTCGAGGGATCTCAAGAGGCTTACAACCCCACCAGGCAGTGTACCTGACCGATGTAGTATAGTGTAGTGGTAAGTACGGGGGATTGATCGTTCTCCACAGGGAATAGTGTTCGTTAGGTGTGAAAGGCTACTCTAATTAGGTCTAAGGGTTGAGGAAGATTCTTTTTATGTTTTTATAATTTTATGAAAGCAAGTAAAATCTCGGGTTTGAAGGAGTGGGCGGAATTAGTTGCTAGTCAACTAACCCAAATGACTACGAATGCAAATAAAATAAAATAACAAAAATGAAATGTGGTGAGAAACTTATGTGTAGAGAAATGTGTTTACTTAGATTTCCTTACTCCCTAACTATCTTTTACCGGCTAATTAGTGTGTATTAGTCGCGTGGATGACGGGTGTATTCCTTAATACCATTCGTGGGGTGGCGTACTTACTTCCCCAAACTCTACAAGCTCCTACTTCACTCCTATGTCGAGCCGGCTAGGAAGCTCCTAACATGGGATCACTAGAATTCGCTTGTGCATTAAATACAACCATAAAAACCTTTAGTACGCGTTTGGTTCATGTTTCTTAAGACGTTCAAGCAAGTTACCGAATAGGAAGTTAGCCAGTTTTCTTAAGCCTAACATAGATAAACAATCATCCAATACAACTAACAACACACTAATAACCAATAATCAATAGCTAGGTTTCATTAGATCTAAGCAAACACAAGATAAATTTAGCCTAACATGTTAAACAAAAGACAAGCATAAGATAGAATCAAACAACACATAGACATATTGAATGATTAATTGATAACTTATCTTTCAATGAAACATGGAAGATCTCAAGGCAAAAAGCCCTGAAAAAGTAGCTAAAATCGTCTTAGGGTTTTATCCCAAAATTCCACACACTAAGCTCTCTCTAATGACAAAAGATTAGAAAACTATATATAGATTTTTGGATCTGACGGCGTCACCTTATGCATTGTGACGCCGTCACCTCGCCGCTTTTAGGGTTCCCGGGTGACCTTCTTGACGCCGTCCCTCTTTAGCTCTTCAAAAATCCATTCTGGCTTATCAAGGCTTGACGCCGTCTAACCCTGAACGTGACGCCGTCCCCTTATGATTTAAGCCGTGACGCCCTTGATTTAGTTAAAGCGTGACGCCGTCAGAATTCACATGCTAACTCACTGGCCCGTCATGAGTAAATTTCACATCCCACTTTTCTTGCCAAGGCATGACGCCGTCAAGAGATGATTCTGACGCCGTCAAAGGTAAATTTCAGCCGATTTTGAGACTTTGTCGTATTCTTCACTTTAATGCTCCAAAAACGTCCAAAATGCCTCCTTTTCCAGATTTCTCCTCAAAAGTACCTAAAATGACAAAAGGAACGATTTAGGGCAATATTTGATCAAATAAATACGATTTCGGGCTTAAATGACCCCTTAAAAGCGGTACACTTTTCGCCTTATCAGCTACTAGTCTAGCCTTATTCTTGATCACAATTCCTCTGTCATCCCTTTTGTTCTTAAAAACCCATCTAGTGCCAATTAGCTTCTCACCTGTAGGTAAATCACCTAGCACCCAAACCTTTTGAATCTTGAACTGAATAAGCTCTTCTTGCATAGCCTCTACCCAGCTTGAATCATCTAGGGCTGTAAGAATATTCTTTGGTTCCTTTTGAGAGAGAAAACATACAAATAAACATGAGTTTGAAAGTTCATGTTGTTTTGAAGCATAAAGGGCATCAAGAATCCCTTGTTGGTCTGAAGAGACCAATTGTCTTCTTGTCTTCACACCAGATTGTATATCTCCTATCACATTATCAAGGGAATGAACTTTGTGAATTCTTGTGTGTGGTGTAGTAGGAACATGATAAGATGATGTAAGATTAGTAACATCCACTTCATCTTCTTGGAACTCTGCATCTTTTGAGTGTGAAGGACCAGCAGGACCTTCAGCTGAACTAACAGTTCCTTCAAATGAACTACCAGTACCTTGAGAAGTACTAACAGTACCTTGCTCTGACTCAGCAGTACCATCAATATTTAACATATTGAGTTGTTCCTTTGTTCCAACATCTCTTCTTTGAGCTTCAACATCTTCTTTTGCTTTACCATAAGAAGATTCATCAATGTTTGAAGCTAAATCCACACTGGTACTTGACCACAATGGCATAATGACATCAGATTGATCTTTATCTAACTCCACCTCATTTGTTGCTTGTGAACCTGAAAAATTATTAGTTTCTGCAACAACAGGTAAATAATTCATAGAGTTTGTTAGATAATCAAGATCAAATATCCATTTGGGTCCTTGACCTACTACATTGGATTTGTTTTCCTGAAACTCCACATGTAGTTCTTCTTGAACTTTTTCAGTTCTTAAGTTGTAAACTCTAAAAGCTTTGCTAACAAGAGAATATCCAACTAAGAAACCTTCATCTGCTTTACCATCGAATTTTCCTAAATGGTCTAAGGTATTGAGAATTGTCACATGACATCCAAAAGGTCTAAGAAATCCTATTGCAGGAGTTCTACCATTAAAGAGTTCATATGATGTCTTATTGTGAGGCTGCACAATTAAAACTCTATTTTGAACATAGCAAGCAGTGTTAATTGCCTCTGCCCAAAAGATTATAGGTAGCTTAGAATCAGCTAACATCGTTCTAGCAGCTTCAATTAGTGTTCTATTCTTTCTTTCAACCACTCCATTCTGTTGTGGTGTTCTAGCAACACTATATTCTCTCCTAATACCCTTTTCTTTGCAGAAATCATCCATAACTCTATTTCTAAACTCTGTCCCATTATCACTCCTAATGACTTTTACTTTCTTGCTTACTTGATTTTCTATCAGTGTAATGAATTCCTTAAGAATGTTTGATGTCTCATCCTTAGTGGCTAAAAAGAAAACCCATGTAAATCTGCTATAGTCATCAGTTATAACAAGACAATATTTTTTATGTTGTATACTCCTTACTGAAACTGGTCCAAATAAGTCCATATGCAGCATAAACAATGACTGATTGATAGAGTTAAAAATTTTGGGCTTACAAGTGGCTTTGTGTTGTTTGCCTTTTAGACAAGCAATGCATGTTTGATCATTTTCAAATCTTTTGTGAGGTAAACCTCTTACCAAACCATTCTTAACAATTTTATTTATGGTTTTGAAGTTAATATGACCAAGCCTTCTATGCCATAACATTGATTCATCCAATGTGGCCTTTGATACAAGACAAGTTAAATCTTCTTTAGGAATGATGTTCTTCATATCAACACTATACATATTGGCCTTTCTAGGAATTCTAAGAAGTACTTGATTTTCATCAGGCATCTTAAAATCCTTAGATAGAACAAGACATTCAGTGTCAGTAAAAAGCACATTATTCTTTTTGTCACACATTTGTGAAACACTAAAAAGATTATACTTTAACTCTTGTACATAGTACACATTTTCAAAATCTAAATTTTCGGTTTTAATAGTACCTTTACCAGAAATTTTGCCACGAAAACCACCTCCAAAGGTAACATATCCTCCATTGAATTCTTGAAAATCTGAAAGATAGGACATGTTGCCTGTCATGTGATTGGAACATCCACTATCTGAGTATCCTTGATCTTGATGATCAATAGAATGTCCCTGCACACAAATAAGAGAGTTAGTTTTCTTTGGGGATCCAGGCCATTACTGACTTGGATCTGCCTCTTGCATCAATATAGTTTAATCTTTTAAGGACTGTTGATGCAACATCGGATTTTTGAATCCAACATGCTGAGGCCTTAACAGCATTTGCCCTATTACCCTTAGCAGCAGAGTGAACAACATGTTTAGCAGAGTCTGCTAACTTTGAAGTAACACCCTTTGGTTTCCAAATTTGTTTGTGAACAACTGCTTTTGTTTGAATGGGTCTTAGAACAGTTTTAGATGCATGTATGAAAGTTGTTTTTGCATCCTTAGCTGTTGATTTTGGGTTAACAGTCATCATAGGTCTAACAGTACCTTTTGATCTACCAGTACCTTTAATTTGTTCTGGCAGTACCTTTTTGTCTGTATTAACAGGACCTTTTTGTCTATCAGGACCTTTGGGTCCAGACTTGTTTGAGACTGTTCTGGGTTTAGTTCTATGAGTATTAGAGTGAAAAGGAGTTTGAGGAGTTTGCCTTTTGTAGTTCACCCTATTGTTTTCATACCCAGTTACCATTTGGTTGCAGAATGCTACAAGATGGTCAAAACTACCACATGTATAACAAGCTTTATTATAAAATGCAAAGTCATCACCTATTTGGTTAGACTTGAGGTTGTTCCAATTCCTTTGGTTACCTCTGGGCTTGTTTGTAGTTCTATATTGTTCACAATATCTAACTGGTTTCCTATCAGTCTTAACATTTGACTTAGGCCTGTTAGTGTTGTGATTGACTATCTTAGGAATACTTGTTCCTACTTTCTTAACCAATACAGGTTTAGACATAACCTGTTCTTCTTCACTATCACTATCAGTTGTACAATTTTTAACAACTATAGCATCTCCTTTCTTAACAAAGGACACCTTGTCCTGATAAGATAAAGTTTTATCTAAACTTTTACTTACCTTTTCTATCTTTGGAGATTTAGTGACCTTAGAACCATATTTCATGATTGGTTCTTGAAACTCAGGTAACCCTGTGTGTGCTAAGTCAATACCTGGAGGTGAATGAACACCTCTGTATGGTGGGGGTACAGACTTAAATCCAACACCAGAATTAACCTTATCAATAACTTGGGCTTCCCATAGCTTATTGAATCCTTCTGAGGAATGTGCTAAAACATCCACAGAAACCTTTACATTTTCTCTTTCATTCTTATGTTTAGCTAATGATTCATTCAACTCAACAATACACTCATCTCTAATCTTAATGTCATTTTTTAGTATATTGATGTCATCAGCAAAATGAATTTCATTATTTTTAAAATGTAAGACTTGTTTTTCTAAAACAGCTAGACCTCTTTTGTGATTAGCCAAATTAAAAAGAGAGTTAAGTAGCTCTTCTTTATGAGCTTCAAATCTCTTATTAAGGTCTTCATAAGCTTTAAGATTAGGACATGATTCAGTACAAGATGTAATATTGTTTACCTCTGAATCAGAATGGGCCATTAGAGCAAATTCATTGACCAAAAGAGCAGCATTTGGTGGTGCATCCTCTTCAATAGCCATAGAGCTCCAATCATAACCAATACCATCAATAGCCAACATAGCCTTTGGCTCTTCAACAGTAACTTCCTTTCTCCTATCTTGCTTATACCATGTGTTTCTATTCTCCTGCTTTCTTGGGCTTCTACACTCCTTAGCAAAGTGTCCTAACCTATGACAGTTGAAACACTCCACTTTCTTCTTATCAAACCCAGCAGTATCATTACCATTTATGGTAATTTGCTTCCCAGTTCTTTGCCAATGCTTCTTGGCCCTCATGCTGAGCAAAGCAACCTGCCATTTGATGTCCATCTCTTCCAAATCATCACTATCAACCTGCTCTAGGTCTTCATGATTTAGAGGAGAACCACTAGACTGACTAGATATAAATACATAGAATGCTGTATCACCAAGTCCTGCAACAGTCTTATGTGCACTAGTAGAAGGACCACCATTTGTAGCATTAGAAACACCTTCAACTTCTTCTACCTCTTCAGCCTTACCAATACTAGGAGATGACAAAAGTGCCACGTTCCCAGAACTAGTACCATAAATTCCAGACTTTCTAAGACTTTGTTCAACAATTTTGAAGTTGTTGTACAAATCATTGAGCTTCATTGTTTCAATGTCTGGTTTGTTCATCCAGACAATAACATGAGTGTGGAACTCATCAGGTAGACTTCTTAAAAACTTCATGTTGAGATCTTCCTTCTCTGTCTCAACACCCAACACAGCTAACTGACTGACAAGCTTATGTAATCTTGAGAATAGCTTATCAAGAGATTCATTACTAAAAGCAGTAAAGTTTTCAAATTGTTGCTTTAGTAGTGTCTTCTGTGTCTTTTTGGTAGTTTCATTACCACCAAAATATGCACAAATCTCTTCAAAAAGAGTTTTTGCGTCAAGATACTTGTTAAATGATAGCATCTGCTCACCAGGAATGGTCATAAGCAGCAAATTTCTTGCTTTCTGATCATTTCTCTTCAGTATCTTCTCTTCATTTGACACTGGTCCAGTATTTCTTTTTCTAGTTGTTTTACCTTCTAGGACAACCTCTGAGTAGCTTGGTGAAAAGGAATCACCATATATAATTATATCCCAAAGAGTATAATCTTGGACCATGAAATATTGCTCAATTCTCATCCTCCATAACTCAAACTCATTGGGTTTGATTATGGGCAACTTTGCAGCAACATTTGTTTGAACATCATGAGCTTCCATTTCTGTTTCTTCTAATTCAAATATATCAACCTCTAGCTCTGATACCAACTGTGAGGACCTTGGTTATACACGGTTAAGGTGGTTAAACCTTGTGTCTTTGTGTATGAGATATATTGACTTAATATGATTAAGCACGCGGAATTTACTTAACCACACTTAGAAGGTTATGTATGTTATGGAAATGGAAGAATTATATTTGTTACTTAACAATGAACAAAGAAAGTATTTCACTAAACGATTCAATATTATTCCAAATAATACGAGTGATCTTTAGTTTCTCACTAGGGTTACAAAACCTTGAATCTTATGTTACAACTTGTGATTTGTGTTTGTTCTATGTCTTAACAGTTATGAGTCTATAATTATGCATGTGTGTGTACAATATCCAAGTCTAAGATCTATTTTATAGTTGCAAGATATCTTTACAAATTGCTTAAAGTCTTGACCGACTTACTTGGTTAACTTATGCATATTGGTGTCAGTACATAAGATACAACATGTATCTATGTATACAACTTGTTAACTAAGCACATGGAGTAAGATATTATCTACCGTATATGTTTGACCAAAATACAACAAATATCTTTTCGATCTTATCCTATGAGTCACTGATCAGCAGTACCTTATACAACTAGCAGTACCTTCAACTTGAACTAGCAGTACCTTCTTGCTCTAGCAGTACCTTGATCATGAACTAGCAGTACCTTTGACTTAGAGTAAATTCTAATACTCTAACTTCAGAATATTTAATTCCCAACATATGTGTCTAAATACACATATATTTTACATTGTTTAAACCCACAAAAACGACCAAAAGCACACAAATAACCATATAAATGTTACAAATATCATTGAAATGTGTTTTTGTGTATTTCAAATGCAAAAGGATTGAAAACAATTGAAAAAACAATCAATGTTTGCATAATTGGCAAAACTAGTCCCTCGAGTTTCAAAATTAACATAAAACAGCCCTGGATATTTAAAATTTGGAAAATTAACATTTAGGGTCCTTTGGTAAATGAAACTTGGCAAGAAATACCCTTGGATCATAAGTTTGGAAAATTGGCAAATCAGGTCCTTCAACTTTGAAACCTGACACATTTGGTCCCTGGGAATTTTTAATTTTGGAAATTATCAAATATTGGTCCTTGGGTTATCAAACTATGGCATGATTGGTCCCTATGAATACTTTGGATAAATTACAAATCAGACCCTAAACTTTTCGGTTTATACAATTATGGTCCTTGTGATTAAACTACAAACCAACCGGACCCTATTTAAAATAAACCCAAACCAAAATAAATAACAAACCCAGCCCATCCTAAAATGCTAACCCAAGCCCAATCATAAAACCCAAACCCGACCCAATCCAACTTTATTAATAAAACCGGGTCAACCCTGGTCAAACCCACTACCCCGTTTTTCCTTTTCCCTCCTTCTCTCCCATACATTGAGTCACAAAACCATGGTGGTTTTGGCCACCTGCTACCACCTCACCCTTCCACCTCAACCCCCAGCTGGCTACCAACTTCCTTCCACCTCCATAACCTCCCAAATTTCTTTAATTGCTCCCTAACCTGCTCAAATCCACCTGTTTCACTTTTGGCGCCAAAATGCCACTTGTGTGGTTTTGATGAAATATAAAGATCCAATGATGGGAAATGATCAGAGGTCGACAAGGAAGCATTGGGAATGATATTTAAAGAAAAAGAAGCACAGAAGTTCAAGTTGTCACTGTTTTTAGACCAACTTTCATAGTGTAGTTTTTTAATTAAATCTAGTCAAGTTTCATTGTAACTTTTAATTTCAGTTGAATGTAATTCTCATTTTCAGTTTAAATTCAAAAGCCTTGTTCTTCTTTTCCTGTTGTAATTCGAATTTCAAAGTTATTTCAGTGTTCTAAAATTTGTTGTTGTTTCAAGTTTAAAAGTTTATATTTCCAGTTTGAATAAGCTAAGTACAAGCCTGTGACAACTTGTGGTAGCTTATTATTCACTTATTCAGTGTTAATTTTGAAAAACCAAAAAAGTCAAACAAAGTCAACTTTACTGTAGCTTAGCTTATTTATAACTTATTTCATATTTTTCTGTGTTCATTACTAAGTAACAGTGAATAGGTCAAATTATAAGCATCAGCTTATTTAAGGCTTATTTTAACTTGTAAATTGCTTTTCTCAGCTTAGATAAGTTTATCAATCAATAATAAGTCAGTATTTTAAGTTAGTTTGGTGTTTTCTAGTTTTAATTCCCAAACAGCCAATATAAAGGGTTGTTTGGCTTAAGGGTCAAACTGGGTCAAAAATCATTCTCACTATTCATTTGCAAAAGGGTCAGATTAGATTAAGCTTTTTCTAACTTATATAAGCTGTTTTCAGCATATTTTGGTTGTTTTGAAGCTTTTTGCAGGTTAGGACTTGGATAGTGCAGGCACAGGCAGTGAAACTGTCTCATCAAGCTCCAATAAGCTGGGCTTATTTTGGAGTCAAATTTGCAGTTCTCAGGTATTTTTCATCCCATATTCAGTTCTAAGTTAAACTCCATAGGCCTGGTTCTCAGATTCACCCATATCAGTTTCGTAGTAGTTTTGTAGTTTCATTTTTAAGTTTTATAGTTTTGCAGCCCTTTTCTATCTTAATTTTAAGCTGGTTAAAGTAGATTTTAAGTTCCAATTTTCGTTTTGCTAATAGCTTGTCAGTTAGTCTCATTCCATTTCAGCTTATTTTAGATTTTAGAGCTCATTAGATTGCTTATTTAGGTGTGCAAACTGCCTCAGTTGGCTAGAACTCCCCTGCACTTCCCTTGCACCAGTCTCATCTGACCACTTTCACAAGCCCCTAAACTCCTACCCAGTTGAGCTTGTTGCTTGATTCTTGGTGATTTGGATAGCCAGTAGTATAAGCTTGATTTTGCCCACTTCACTTTCCAAAAAACTGCTTATTACAGTGCTTAAAATTAAGCTAGAAGTAGGTACATTAGGCTTCTTTTATTCAAACTTCTCATTACTCGAAATGGCTGACGGCCTGGGCATATTTTAGTTTTTTGAGTTGAATTAGGTTTGTTTAGGCCTATTACACTATACCTGAGCTTTTGGTGTATTCTAGTGCTTATTTGCTTATTTTTGTGCTTATTTTCAAACTGCTTATTAGCCCATTCAGCTTATTAGTGGGCTTATCTAACTTTTTATATTTTTCCTAGTATTCTGCTATCATATAGTATTTACCTTGAATTTTTCAGATTTTTCCCAAGTCATTTACTATTTTTAATCCTTTTAATTAGTTTCTAATAGTTTTTAATTCATAATAAAAAATATAAAAGTCAGAAAAATATAAATCTTTTTTCTAAAATTTTCTTTTATTATTTAGGATTTAAGAAAAATAATTTTGCACTTGTAAGATTAGATTTCCATATATCTCAGTTTTTAGCCCGTTTTTCACTTTATTCTACTTTTTTCGGTGCTTATTTTAAGTTTTCAAAAATATCGTCTTTTATAAAAAGTGCTTATAATTAAGTACTTTAGCAATTTCGAAAATCAAAAATCCAAAATCTCTTCGTTTTTATTTATTTAATTAGAGTAATTTAGTTTTTAATTAATAATAATTAAATAATTAGTCAAATAAATATTTTTATTTTTCCTAAAATTTTCTTTTATCATTTGGATTCTAAAAATATAATTTTCACATCCGTGGGATTTATATTGGTCAGAATTCACGTTTTATTTTGTACGTTTACGTAATTTTTATTTAAACGTACGCGTTTTTAAGTTTTAAACGTTACCAAGTATTTTTCCTTCACACACTTGTTCTATTAGCTTATTTAAGCTATTTTCTTTTATTCCTTAGTGTAAATCACTCAAAACCCTTTTCCGTTCAATATTCACCCGATCACAAATTCGTTTTATTTCAGTTTACACACCTCGTTGGGACTTAACGACCCGGGGATACACTATACTCCTCTGGTAAATTGCATCGTGCCCTGGATTGTTTGACTTTTGTTGACCAACATCCTTGGTCAGTATTAGGTGACCGTTTGGGGCCGATCAAGACTTTACACATATCGTCAATTGTAACACTTGCATTCATTATTAATAATTACCGCCAATCGCCTTAGCCGTAATATAATGATTTTAAGACGATACCTTAACCTCATGCATACTCGTCTCGTTCACTCTTACATTTTTGACTCATCGCGTTCTTATTCTCATAATCTTATCTGACTTCTTAAATTATTTATGTATTCAAGAGATATTGTTCTATCTCGCCCTTTTACATATCTACCCTTCATGGGTCATTATCTATAACACGCTTATTAGCGTCACCTTTTCTTCGTACACTTTCCATCACATAGGTTCGTTACGTTTACCACACCAAATTTTTATTACATTTTGGCTTTCTTACTTAGCTCATCTCATTACTTATCTATTCATTTAGAAAAATGCCATTCTTGGTCATTATTCACATATCCTTTTGCGTAAATCCCGTTTTATAACTTTTAGTTTACTAGACATTTATTAATCAATACGCCAAGTCGTTTTTACTTTCATTACATCTCACCATAACATTGTTATCATTACTATACATTCATGCACATGCTCAATCCTCCTACCTACTCATCTCATTCTCATTTACATTTTTTTTTTAGTTTATCGCATCTAGCCTTTAGTATTTAAATTTTTCGTTTAGTTTCCATCCTTTATATACCAACCCTTTTTATCACAACTTCACGTTAAAACTTAACCTCAAGTACCTTACCTTACCGTTACCCCATCTCTATACCACTTTAACATTAGCCTTGAGTCGTTAAATATAATAAGACCATATGTTGGTCACATTTTATGACATCATTCCCCGTCCTCATTCTTTAATCTTCAAGTCTTTAAACACTTACTCATTAATTCGCTAGTTTCGTCTTGTCTTTTCACTCTTTACCTTAGTATGCTTAATATCATTACGATTTACACTTAAAATGTCATTGTTTAATCTTATTCATTTTCCTTATGTCAGCAACCCTTAACAATCAGAGTGTTAATTTCCTCTTATCATTACACATTATTATTTAGTACACTTCTCGCCATCACGTTTCATTATTTATGCGTTAACACCTTAAGTTACTTATTGATCCCACCTCTAATACCACTTATCGTTCCTATTCATATCCCATTACCGTTACTTTAACATGTATTCATATAATCATGATGTAATCACCGGCACTAATCAAAGTGCTCGGTAAACAATTCGCTACGTGCCATTATCAATCAATCGCTTCCACTTTACTAATTCTACGTTCACTTCTTATTCATTGCTCAAGTATTTCTTAGACTACACCTTTTCGTATTCTTTTCCCCTTGGTTTACACATTTTTTAGTTACTCGCCCATTACCTTTCATTACTCGACACCATCTTAGTAATGTTCATCTTTTTCATACCCTTGCACATTTGAATATATATATATTACATTTCATCCAAGTTGTCACATTACACTTATCGTTTTCTTGTTAGCTTCACAGTATTCTCTTACTCCATTTTACACATGTTCATTCTTTTAATGTTGCCTATTTCATCCCGATTGACTCACTTAAATCTTGACATGACTTGTCCCAACGTTTAACATGAATCATTTTCTAGACCATACATTGGTCTTACATTATAATTTAAAACTCGTTCATCTATCCCATTTATAACACTTCATATCACAACAAGAATTTTAGGCGTGACTCATTTAATTCAAGTTCCCTTGTAGTTTACTTTTTCCACTTTGTCTATACATCACATTATAACTCGCATACATAATCACCTTGCCTATGCCACAATAACACTTTACATAAAAACAACAACACATTAGTACATACTTATCTCATTCATACTCTTAACCCACACTCGATCATTCTTTTCATAAGAGATAAACGTCACTAAACGTTTACACTTCGTTAATCTATTCTCAATTTATGATTTAGAACATCTGAACACGTCTATGACATACCATTTGTCTATTATCGTTAAGGTACTTACTTCTTTACTTTAGCAATCGATGCAATAGCTACTTTAGGTATCATTCATTACTCGTACGTCTCTTTAATATTTTGCAATTTCTTATTTCGACAATTCGCTTTACTCAACATCTAAGTCTTTGCCATGAACACATTCTCATATAACTTCTTATGCCCACCTATAATTTCTCACTAGTACGACATTCTATTCTCGTCTTTCTATAGCAAGCATACTACTTATACCTTCTATACACATTCTTTATTACTTCTATAGTGTGCATTCACATAATCACATAATAATTACCGACACAACCCAAGGTGCACGGTAATCCTATCATTTACACATCAAGTCCTTCACCACCTAGATTACATAAAACATATTCATAAATCCTCATCATTAAACTCGTATAGCAAGCACATAATCCATTTCATAATTCAACATTCAAATCCTATAACTTTCACAATATTAGCCGGCGTTACTTAAACTTAAGCTCAACACGTCTACGAGTGGTTTAAGTCTAGGCAATCCTAAAGAGAACCTAATTCACTTAAACCTGGCTCTGATACCAAGTTGTAACGCCCCGTGCCCGTTTAGACCAAAATTTAAAACTTTTTACGCGGAATCGACTCACTTTAACGGACATCTGCTTACTCTTTTGACCACTGACAAAAATCTATAAACTTTTAGCCATTGAGACTATTTTTAAATGAAACTAGACTCAATTACCTTCGAAACGATAGGTGGCACGACCTATTTCGACTTACGGATTAAAAGATATGATTTTTTGAAAACTGCCAAACCTGGAGTGTGGATAGATGCGCCGTATCTCAAAAAGGAGATGCGCCGTATCACCTGATACGCCATATCTCAACAAGGAGATGCGCCGTATCTGCTCTGTCCAGCAGATCTGGACAGACCTACTATCCCAATTTTGCATTTTCGCCAGGCCCGCTCAGAAACCCGACCTCCCGGACTCGAAACTTGACGAAACTTTCCAGAATCCTTTAGTATGTCCAATAGTTTATTTTCATACAAAAACATTTACCGATTAACACCCCGAAGGGGTACTTTTACAAATGAGACGGGTTATGCAAATAACCCGTTTTGACCCATTTTCACAACAAACCACTTATACCACTTCCGTTTCACATCTAATTTGACCAACTTCATTTATTTAACATATCAAACATGTTTCAAGGGTACTTGACCCGCTTACTACTCAAAATGGGTACGTTTACACATAAACCAAACGCCCCTTTAGACTTTACTCAAAAAACACATAAAACACACTTTGACCCATCGTTAGACTTCCAAACCGTTACCCGACTTTGACACACATTATACGACTCATAAAAGAGACTCTCGGGGATACAACCATGACTCGAGCTCGGCATTCTACCTAGCTCCTAATGCTTATTATTTCCAATCCACTTCCGTATCCTTAAGCTATAACCCAAGCCTTGCTCTCTTCCAAGCCATAGCATCATATATGAGCCTACAAAACATTGAACACTTAAACCGTAAGCACGAATGCTTAGTAAGTAAAACGGATATAACTTAACATTATACCTCATTCAATACATTACACATTACACAACCATTAATCCAATGACATTGAGCATAACACATACCTTAACCACATAAGCCTTAACCTTTCCTTTCCCTTAATCCACTCATACTAACACATCCTCTAACCTTATAATCTCTTACACATACTACCATTATACTAACAACCATAACTTTAACATATTAGCCACATAACACATAATGCATAGAAATCATTATAACTTTACATTATACCGGTTTACTTACCTCAATCCAAGCTACATAACATCAATATCATCATCATCATTATGGTCTTCCATCCTCATCATCATCATCCATCATAATTAAAACCTACTCACATAATACTCAAATACATAAACAAGGGTTATCAAAACCCATCAAAACATACTCATCTTACTAACCAAATCATCATATGATCATACCCATATCATATGATGATTTCCCACTTTTCTTCTCATCTATAACTTTACTAAAACAAGACAATGAATTACTTACTTGTGATGATCATCACTAAGGGAAGGCTATAGACACTTGATCTTCACTTTCTTCTTCATAGATCATTACCTAGCTAATTTCCCTCCTTTTCTTCTCACTAGAAAACCGGCCTTCTCACACACCTCAATAATGCAAGACTCATCTAGAAATAACTAGATATAACTAGTTAGGTGTGGACTTTGGCCCTTTGACATAATTAGTCCCTCAAGTCTCATTCCTTCTATTTTAACCACAACTAACTTATAACACATAATTAACACTTGGCAACTTAGGTCCTTCTAGTTTATTCATCATATTCCATATCACTATGTTAGTCATACTTTGACTATTAGTTTAACTACCGGGTTTGACTTCCATGTAGCTTTGTTGACCAACTAATCACATAAGTTCTTTACCCACTTTCATCTAGGGTGGGGTCCCAACACCTGGGGAACGGGTGTTACAATTCTATCCCCCTTATTTAGATTTCGTCCCCGAAATATGTCGTTCTTTACTATACTACACTTAGTCACATAATTCATATCATTCCAAACACCTCAACTCTTAGTTATATAGTGCAACGATCTACATGATCTTGCAACTCCATACGCACTAAAACACGTCACATGGTCTTAACTCGCATTACATTCCGCTTACTTTTATAATCATACCACTCTTACCTTGTCTATTACACCAAACGAGGCTTACTCGCTAAGGTTAGCTATCATTTTAGTCTGTTCTATTACCGTTACACCACGTTCTCACTTGCTTTATCCTCTATTCTCATTCTTTGACTACTTGATACTTAAGAAACTCGTGTTATTAGACTTTACATAATTTCATTTGGCTAATGCTTTCACGTTCTATTAACATTACTTAATCACTTCTTTTTAAGTTTTTACAATTTTCTCATTTATTCTTCTCCTTTCTTCACGTCATTTTCACTTATCTTACGAGTCTCAAAGTCTACCACATGAAATGGCTTCATAGCATCATACTTTAACATTTATCTTCACATTACACATGATATTCATCATCAACTATTTCCATTACTCATACCTTGCACCATGGCACAATTACGTTTTACAACATTTTGAAACATCATTACAATTCCTTAGTTTCGTCAACTTAGACTTAACACTCAAGCATAGGTTTCTCATAAATTCTCACTAAAAGGCGTACTCAAATCTTAATCCTCCTATCTTAGTTCTTACAACGGATGTCTTCATTTGGTTTTGTCAACACCGGGAACCTCTTCTTTGCAAGATCAGTTCGCTTGGAACAAGCCCATGGTGGCCTTGTGATGGTGACATCTTTTTTCTTACAAGTTTCTTTAATGGCAACATTCTCTTCTTCACCCCTTATCTCCTGTGTATCAAGGATCTAAACATCTTATTTCTATAAATAGTTGAATTATGTATTGTCAGAACTAAATAACATACAAAATGATCACAATAAAGAGAATTCTAACCTTTTTGCTGAACTTTATTTTGTCATTTGTATCAATAAAGACATCACCTTCATTACTAGCAACCTCATGAATGAAAGCGGACTTCTCTTTTATGTCTTCTGCTTGAAACTCGAGTTCTTGATCAGGAAAATTCGAATTAGTAGCCCAGCTTGTACCATTTCTTCTGTCAAGCTCTTCGAAAGTGCTATAAGGAGCTGTTTTATATACATCCACCATTAACCTCGTCTTCCTAGATTTGATCCAACTTTACTTATAACCTGAGAAAGCAACTTTGTTACTCGAAAGACATGGGAAAGTGTAAAATGGCAGGAGTTCATAGCAACTAAAGGAGGCAACTATAGCTTATATGTGAGATGTGTATTTTTGGATTGTATAAACATTAAGGTTAAAATTTGTTATCTAAAAAGGGGACTAATAAAAAGATGTCAATAAGTTTAAAAATTGTCAAAGGTATACTAAAGAGGCAACTATATGCAAAACCATCATATCCTCCAATGTCTGTAAATTGTAAAGATTGCTCAAATTTTCTGGTAGTTCTTTGATTCGAGTTCGAGATAAGTTTAGATACCGCAAGTGCCTCAAACTACCAATGAACGACGGCACCTCACTAATTTCAAAACCACTCAAAGAAATAACCCTTAACATATGACGGTACTTTGCCAAAGCTTGCTTCTCCATGTGACTGTCAAACTTTAAAAATAAATCTCATAGCAGCTTAGCCTAAGGGCGGGGACGATTTCATCAACGTTTTCTAAATCCCATATCTCACTATTCAACACGTCTTCCCCAATCTTGTTCATCACAATTTGGTGTGTCTATAATTCTCAATTGAAATTTTTACATTTGGTCCAGTTTGGTGATTCATTGAACCATTGTTTTATATTCATTAACTTTATATTCCACATTCTTTTGGATGTGCATTTTGAAAGTGACAAAAACAGATGAACAAGAACTTGCCAGAGTGAGCCTTTATATTCCAGATCTGGAGGTTAGTGGTTACTAGTGATGATGGCGTGAGTGGCTGGTGTTGTCAGCGTGGGTGGCGGCCACGCGAGTGGCAGATCTAGTGGCGTGGGTGATGGCGGCGTGGAATTGTTGATGGCGGTTGTGAAGCATGATGGTGTCGGGTTTTGGATGTTAGTCTTGAGGCGGATGGTGACTGCGTGTTGGTAGGCGATGGTTGCCGGTGGGATGGCCGGCCTAATTTAGTGAGAGAGATGGAGATAATAATTTTAGTCACAGATAAAAGAGTGGTGTTTATGTAGTGAGAGAGATAGAGATAATTTTATATAGGGAGAGTAAAATAATAATAATACATGAAAAGACCATAATACCCATCTCACATAGCTAACTAACGGTCAAAGTAACGGTGGTACCCGGTCAAGGGACCAAATCCAGTTTTTTGTATGGGTCGTAAACCACAGGGACCAAATCCGGGTTTTTTAAACCACAGGGATCATTTCCAAATGACCCGGTAAACCACAGGGACGATTTTTGAAGTTTACTCTAATAATTTTGATTAGGGGTAATATAGGCTAAATAAACAATTTCAACTTCTACTTTTACTAGAGGACAATCTTTTTAGGACAACCTATGCAAACAATCCTGAAGTGGTCATTCTAACCATCTGAAAAGGGAGAGTTTTATCCTTGAGTATGTGTGTCGGTGGGTGTAAACCCTATATATTAGACGGCCAAAGGTTGGAAACTATGATTACCGAAAAAAAAAAGAAAAAGAAAAGAAAGTGGGACAATGATATCGGGACGGATATAGTAGTATGATGTTAAAACTCTCTTATCAATCACTGTTATATTGTTAAGATATATATCAAGGGATCTTTCCTATAAACTAACAAATGAAATCTGATTATACACATAAGGTTTATAATGATTATTTATTTATTTTTTTAAAAAAGACATAGCTCATTACCCATTCACGTGTGCATCATAAATTAGTAAGTCGAAAAAAGACGATGTAATAAGTAATGTATTCACCTGCAAGACGAC
The DNA here is from genome assembly GCA_021014915.2 of Artemisia tridentata subsp. tridentata. Lineage (NCBI taxonomy): Eukaryota > Viridiplantae > Streptophyta > Magnoliopsida > Asterales > Asteraceae > Artemisia > Artemisia tridentata. The sequence goes on along the minus strand of CP139506.1, from coordinate 403,780,821 downwards.
GAATAACTCAACTTGCTATGAACTTCATAACACAATTGACGATCAATCACTTGATCAGAGTACTACACTGCTACCTTTATGTTATAAAAGTCTAGTTGTTACCATTTATAAGTGCACAAACAAAGCACAACATTTTATTCATGTCTTATATATATACTCGTTGTTTTCATTACACCCAATATTAAAAAACCTTAGCAACGTTCTAATTATAAACTTTATAGCTTATACAGTAAAATATTAAAGAAAATGGGTTTCTGAAGAAATAAGAAGGAAAATATATAAAACTGGTCGGTTTTCGGGTCACCGCTTCAACCTGGGTGATATAAAAATTGACGGTTCAATCCGGTTCTAAAATAAGCAAAAAAAATCAATCACTTTCGGCCTGGTCATCGATCCGGACCCCGGTTGAACCGGCCGGATCGACTCGAGTTTTAAAACAATAATGTTTCTTAGGCTTATAGTTTTAGCTTTTTTTAACTACGAGTGATTTTTCTTTTTTTGAATTTATTAGCTTTTTCTTTTCGAATTTAAGACATGTCATGACATGGGTTGGACAACACGCCTTCCCCTCTATTACGGGTCAAGAATTAAATCAGCGTCGACATCACACGTGATGGTGGGATTTTTGTGTTAAAGTGGTGTTGTTGACCACCGATTTACAAACAAAAACTAAAAAGGGGTGTTTGGTGGTACTCATATTTACGGGTGTATGGTGATAAAACTGGTAGTGGAGTAGAAAACTGATACCATGGATAATATCAAAAGAGTAATAATATTGAATTGTGTTTTTTTGTGACTACATAATTAAGATTGCCTATATATTTATACTTAACACATAGGTTATTAAACAAGCAATACAAACCCTAACCCTAATTGACCCAAACCCATAATTAGGTATGGGCCAACCTAGTCATCTAACAATACATTCTTACTTAAAATTAACTTTGGTATTAATAACTAACACTCTGTTCCCGAGTATAAAACGGAAAGAAGAGAAATGAAGAGAGGAACAAGAGAGAAAAGAAGAGGAGAGGCAAAAAAAATGATTTTTAATTTTGTGTCCCCTAGTTGGAAGAGAAAGAAAATGGCATGTAAGAAAAAAAATGGCTTTAAAACATCATTCTCTCCAAATCATCCCAAATTGGGAAGAAGATTAGGAGAGAAGTTTTGGCATAATTCCCTCTCCTCTTCTCTTCTCTCAAAAAAAACTCGGGAACGTGATTTTTATTTCAGTTTTCTCTCCACTTCTCTTCTCTTCTCTCCAAATAAGAACTCGAGAACACAGTGTGAATAACTAAATCTAGACCGAATATAGACGATATATGTTTCTTAACATCTTATATCTTTTGGATATATTTTACGCGAGTAATAGAGTGGTCCATCCATGGAGGATATCTCACTCCAAGTGCATAGTCGGTAAATAACTGTATTTGAGCTTAGTATGAATTTTCAATCATATCTTGAAAAGAATAAAACAATATGTAAAATGATGATTACTATTCAATTACGGCAATAGAGGTATTATTATTATTATATCTTTGAACTAGAACAACTTGTATGGTTACTTTTCTAAAAGGCTAAAGGCTTTTTATATCCCACATCCATCAGGGAGGAGAAAGTTTGCCTTTTAATATATTGTGGTGCATATGCTTATGCAAAGTGAGATTTGTATAATGTTGTTGGTTTGTAGTATGGAATTATCCTATATACTAAAAGGGGGAAAGTTTGCTCCCCCAAAGCAATTGTGGCACAATATTATTGGTCCGGGCACTATTTCGTCCACTGTAGCTAACACGTGGAAAGTGTATAATGGGGTTGCTACTGTTTTGTCAACTGTAGCAGAGGTTCCCTCCCAAAATTAAGTCGGTTCCGGTACACTACCCCAATTTTCCAGAAGAATCTCTTCTTCCATCATCTCTATTGTTCTCATATCCTCTAAACACATAGCCAAAAAAAAAACACACAGACTAATTTCATTTTATTCCTACCAAGTAATACTCTCCATCAAACCCTCACCCGAAAATCCTCTCAACGATCCCCTTCTCAAAAGACAAAATCAATATTAGATCCAGTAAAAAGAAATCAAAATCCGAAAAGCTGATGCATCCTTCATTTATTTTCAGCCACATGTTTCAACCATCCCTATAAATCGGGTATGTTGGATTTCCATTTTTAGTTTCATTTAATAATTAATATATATATATATATATATACTAGATGCAAGGCCCGCCCCGATGGGGCGGCTAGCTTTAAAATTTTGATTATATGATAAAATTAATAGTAAAATAACTATGAACGTGTAGTCACATCCAAGAGACGAAAATGAATAAAATAAACATGACATTATCAAAAAAATAATAACGTTAAACAAAACCTAAAGTTCAAAATAACCGAATTACATATAGTTTATAATATATGAAGAACTTCTCTATATCCCAAACTTAGGCAACACAACACTTTTAGACCTCTCTTGCTTTTTACTCTAGAGACGGCTACATAAAGTTGTCCGTGTGAAAAAACAGACCGTTCCAAATATAGCTCAACCTTAGGCAATGTTTGGCCTTGACTTTTGTTTATAGTCATGGCAAAACAAATGGAAATAGGGAATTGTCTCTTATTAAGTTGAAAAGTCATATTCTTAGGCAATGTTTATAGGGAATTGTCTCTTATTAAGTTGAAATAGGGAAAAAACAGACCGTTCCAAATATAGCTCAACCTTAGGCAGTGTTTGGCCTTGACTTTTGTTTATAGTCATGGCAAAACAAATGGAAATAGGGAATTGTCTCTTATTAAGTTGAAAAGTCATATTCTTGTCGGATGGGCTTATAATCATTCGAGGTATAGAGCGAACCTCACCCACTTTACACAATCCACGTCGTTGATCAATGTTGCGCAAACACATAACCGGAGTGCCAATCTTCAAAACTAATTTATGGTGTGGAAGTCCAGACATTTTGATTGTATTTAAAAAATCTGTAGTGTACATATCCTCGCTATTATTAAAATCCACGTCTAAATATGAGACTGTATCCGAACTATAATATACTTTCTCTATGCCACTAAGTTGAGAAATCATTTGGTCATTAACTTTGTCAACTTCCTCATGTGTTGATGCTAGAATGGCTCGATCTTGGAAATAAGATGGATCCCAAAGATTTTGCTCCCAATTATCGTAATTTTCTTGTATCATAGATTCAAGGCCCGCCCGTTGGGCGGCTAGCTTTAAAATTTATTAAAAATATAAAAGAAGTAGTAAAATGATGAATAAAAATAGCGTTAAATGATATCTATTATATATAAAGATTCAATAGCTTAATTTAATGTGGAAGAGTGATTGTGCACAAAGGTATGTACAGTACAACATAGTTTAAGCTACGGAATTCAATGCAAACAAGTTGAGGAGGCTGCAATTTTGTTTGTGTTTTTAGAAGTAATGAAGGTGAATATGAAGTGGTTCGGTTACTAGGAAGATGAATATGAAGTGTTAGCTGCATTAGATGCAGAAGATGTATGGTTTTTGCAATCAAACAAGTCATTATAAATAGACAACTATCACCATCTTCACCACATCATTTTTTTGGGCACCAATCTTCACCACCATGCCCACATCATTTTCTATTTAGTGATGGAAGTATTGTCGTGCTTTTAAAGTATTGGAAGTGTCTTGGATTAGGAGAGTTGGTTTTGTTAATTTTTTTAGTAGCTTTCAGTGCAGCACCAACTAACCAATTTCCTTTTGATCTCTACTTTTTGTTTCTAGGCACATGATGAGAATGAAATTGATCACATGCTGGCAATTGATATACATTGATCTCTACATTTTGTTTTTTTAGTAGCTTTCAGTGCAGCATCAACTAACCGTAACCTTGGTATGTACCCCATCTGTTTCTATGGCTCAAGATCTGTGATTTAACAAGCTTGCTAATTAGATAAATAGTTTTGAAATACAGAAAGTGTATCTTATTGTATTACACTATCATTTTTTTATTATTTTGCAAATGAAAAGATGGTTGCGGTGACGAATAAAGTGACTAGGAATACTGAAAGGTATATTGGTACGCCTGGATTCTTCACAAGTATGCCTGAAATATAACTCTGTTTTCTTGATACGACAGTTGGAGAAGAAGAACTAACTTCTACACGAACCTTTGAAGAAAAAAAAATCAGCAGCAAATGATCATATGTTTACTGTCTGGTTTTTAATATAGAGAGAAAAATAGAAGTTTAAATAGAGTTAGAGACGTCAAAAGTGGGATTCTTTGATTTTATACTTGATTAAGTTAATCAACATCTTTGTTTTCTATGTATATATTTATTCTCTTTTAATAAAAGTCAAATCCATATAAATAAATCATAAATGCAGCCACACTATCTTATCTCATGTTTGGCCACATGGGAGGGTTAGATTTTATGGGCCGAAATCGGATCAATCAACGATGACTACTTTGTTGTTGTGGAGGAGTTGCATGTGCATGGGTTACCATAGACAGAACCTTATTATGTCTCATTTATGCAGAATTTTGGTAAGTAGGCAAAGATAGTGGAGCAATGTTTATATGGTAACATGAAAATATTGTGACTGATCCTGATCAATAGAATTGGAACACTATATGACCACATTTTATTGTTATGAATTGAGAGATTTTGTAGATAGAGTAATAAGATTGATCATGCTGTGTATGACATATGTGTGTGTGGTTTGATCTTGAAAATTAAGATCAAGTTAAAAGTGCGACACCGAATTAATGATATTACAGTGAGTATTACAGAATAATAGTTTCCATCGAATGATAAATGGTAGTCATCAAATGGCGTGGTTTACTTCATCTATAGCTATCTGTAATTGTGGCTCACGAAAGTTTTGATCGTCACTTGAATGATTATGAGTTGGGTAAAAAGGAACATACATTTATTTGTTTTAAATGCAAGTAATTAAAGATGTGTGGATTACTTAGTGAAAGTGTTTATATGCTTATTAGTTTGTGATGAATTGGATACGACTATATGTCTATATTGAGGGTGTTTCGCATCGGTTATTAAAAGTGATTTATCTACTTATTATGTTTTTAAACACAAATAAGCAGGTATTGGGGTGTTTGGGACTACTTAGTAAAGTGCTGAGTAAGTATATTGAGTTGTTTTATGACATATTTAGTTGAAAGATGTGTTTTTCGAACCTCTGTAATAATTCGTTTCTTTCATAATGCTGCTAAGCTTATTTGAAGTTTCTGCTGCTCGACTTAATTTCTACTGCTACGCTAGAGTGTTTCTACTGCTTTCATGTTTTTCTGCTGCTAGCTTTCATTACTACTGCTCGATGTTAAATGTTTCTGCTGCTACGTTTCAAGATACTGCTGCTACTTATTTAATGTTGCTAGCGTTGTGAGATTCATACTACTGCTGTCATTCACATGGTTTGTATGGTTATTGTTCGATGTGAAAGGTATTATTCTGATACAAAGATCTTTATAGATCTAACACATAAACCCATCATTGATCCTTTGGAAACGAAAACCAACAACAAACAAAACCTACCCGTGACCTCTTAAAAACAATAAACGAAAAAAAAAAAAAAAAAAAAAAAAAGAAAAAAAAAAAAAAGAACACAGATTTGGACTTTTCAAGACTAGATCTTTTAAGATCTTTTAAAACAACCATCACTGATCTTTATATGTGAAAAGGACTCGGACATAAAACGCAATAAAAAAAACCTTAACCTTACCCGAGACCTCATTTAGAGATCTTGAAGCCGATTTAGTCAAGACAAAAGGGGTGTGTTCAATTTGTGTTTCGATTCATATAAAGATTTGTGAAGGTGAGAATTGTTATTTGTGCTCGGTTATAAAAGGGTCTGTGTTTGTGGACTCGGCTGTGATAAAGTAATAAGAATCAAAGGATTTGGGTATTTGTATTTCGGAGTTATAGCAGTTTAAGTGTAAAACAAGATGCGATTTTAGGATAGAGGAGGAGGGCGAGATTAATGGCGGTTTTGAGAGAGATGAGAAGGGTGAGATCTGGATTTTAAGAGTTCTTTGTTAACTTTTGAATAAAATGATAAAGAGACATAGGGCACGACGAGTTGGTCAAAAAGGTTGTACAAGACGCGCTACAACTAATGGTTAAGAAGGTCGTTCAAGACGGGCAACCTTTGTTACAACGAAGCTATAGTCTCTAATAGTGTTAAAACAACATTGAACATTCCTTAATATACCTTTGAATAACATGGAACTTATATATTGTTTGTAACAGTGAACTAGAACACATGTATGATTATCACAAGTTAAGATGGTTTGTTAAAAGGGTTAGCATGGTATATCAAGTAGGCATAAGCTTGATTTTGTACGAGTGTGCATACATTTCGCAAGTGTTGATTATTTAGTCTGATGGTTGGATAACTCTCCTCTTCCCCCTTTGGCCAAGCTATAGCATTATTAGACTCAATACTTAAATATAAAGATCGTACGTAATGTTTGTGCGTGTTCTTCACTTAAATATATCCAAAAAAATCAGCCGACGAACAAACAAATCCAATTGTATGCAACGCAATAAACTAAAAAAAATGGTAAATATGCTTAAAAATTAACAAAATCCTACCGAGGCAGCCCAAGTTATACATTGTTGAATATTTTAGCCTCACCATCACGTTAACAACTCAGCAATTTACTCAAACATTAAGCTATGAACACTTAGATAATTATGAAAATTATGCATTAGAATGGTGTGTCAGTTTTAAGTTTAGATTCTTTGTTTATTAATGTATATTTCTCAAAATGGTTTTACAAATAACATGGTTTATGAGGTTTATGCATTAGAATGACATTGTGGGTGAATTGCAATGCATGGACCCATTTTATATTGTTTATATTCTGATCGGTATATTTGCAAGTCTTTTGCAATGCACTTAAGTCCATTTAAATATAACATCTTGCAAAAAACATCTTCACATGTACTCTTTTAAAGTAAAGTAATTACTTTAAATAGTGTAAACCTAATGAGTACCAACCATTAAACTATGAACACTTAGACACAATTGGTGCAACGCACGGGCTTGACATCGCCTCGTAATGTTAAAAACCAAAAAGTTAGGTAAAATGTTATTTGCAAAACATATGCAAGAAAACTAAATAACATTGATTGTTTAAAAAAAATAGTTAAGAATTAAGAACAAACTAATATTCGATGAAGGAATTCTTTATAGACAAAGTTTGTTGTAGAAATGCAATAGTTGTAATAATTTTATCGCAACATAACACTTTTAGAGCCTTTTTGCTCTTTGCTCTTGATACGGCTATATAGAGTTGTCCGTGTGAAAAAACAGGTTAAGAGATCCAATACAACACATGTTAAGAAATCCGGTATATGACTTTGCTTCATAAACATAAAATATTTTTAGTTTAGAATAATCATTAAAAACGACATAAAACATAAGCACACCTAATCCAAGTGTGGCTACAGTTTACATTTAAATCACCTCCAAAGTTTTTTTTGAGTAAATTATCTCTTGCAAATTTTAGTTTTGTGCGCTGACTTGCAATAAAAACATGAGCTACTGCAGTTATGAAGTGTTATAGTTATACATATTTTATATCTTTTTAGTAACTTTGCACCAATGATTCATGTGTTATTTCACACATAAGTTATATCATATTAAACTGTATGCCTATCATACACGGTCTAACAATATGTATTGTCATTTTCGGTATACTAATTTATGTAATAAAACTAACCTTTATCTATAATCTGATACATAGTTCATCAATATGTGAAATGTCTTATTATACTATTTAAACTAAAACAGCCTATATTACGTAATGACATGCCTATTGATATAGAGTTTAAGTCACTAATACAAAATTTTAATTGATACCATAAAGCTTCAATATCACAACTAATCCAAAATGGTTGCTAAAGTTGTAGTCGTAATCATTCACACAAGCTAACATACCAATCTTGAAATAAAAAATAATAAATAAATAAATAAATGGTAACTAAAGTTAACTAAAATTAACAACTTTGGTAATTTACCTTAAAATAAAAATCAATGAATCAAAATAGTGTTGAATAACCCATTAATAGGGCAATAATAAGAGTATGTTGTGTATCAAAAATGACCTTAACATGACGATGGATGTGACCATGGCAATGCAATTAATCCAATGCCTTCATAATATAAGCAATAGCACACTCTTCAAATTCATCTTGATATGTTGTTTTTACCAGTTACTAAACTCACCAATATTACCACATCCACTAAATTTATCATATATGCAAAGAATTTAGAGCTTAAATAAAGTTACTGGCACAAACAGCTCACAGTCAACTATACTGTCACGTCCAGGTCGATGGGCTTTTCCATTTGAGTGACATTGGCGAAATGATTTGGGGTTCAGTCCAGCAACATGAGGAACAACATCAATAAGTTTTTTCTGCAATGATTGAAGTCTACGAAAAGTTAGCTCATCAAAAGGTGCAATACACCCAATGCTGCCATCCAATGTGCCTAACAGAAGGGCGAATCGGTTAGTCTTATCAGATCCTGGTTGAGCACTGGTTCGATCAGACGTAGGAAGCATCTGTAACCATAGAAACTTAGTCACATGTGCCCCGACATTAAACTCAGCCCTTGCAAGAAGCTTTTGTCCTTACCAACTTTCGGACGCTTTTGGTGCATAATATAATGTCTGAGTTTGATGCAAAAAGAGAGGGTAAATATTAGCATAGTTTTTGAAAATAAATCTAAAAAATAAAGAGTTCAAGTCAACACGTGTCTAGTAACGGGCAAAAAACTATAACAATATAGCAGAAGCATATGCAATGGAATTGCACTATGGGCCACTTTCGAGTTTTGACTTGTTCCGTTAACGCAAAATCTCATAATTTACACATTCGGTAGGTTTCCATTTGAAATTTTAAAGTAATTTGTTTGACCCATTACTGATAAAACTTCTTTTATATCAACTAATCTGTAATAGGTCGAGATTGCCAATTCATATCTAAAGAAATAATCGTGAGGCGATTGAGACTGCATAACAAAATACAGATGGTAGCATACACTAAAGAATACCACATTTAGTTATTTGCATACACCAAGAATACCACATTTAGTTATTTGCATACACCAAGAATACAGATGGTAGCATACACAAAATGTGATATTGTTCTGCTTTAGCATACACCAAGAATACATGTGCAGTAGCTCACACCTAAAAATTACCCATTTTGACCTTTTACCCACTTTGCCATCTCTATTGACATTATTATTTAGTCACCGTAGATATGTTTTTATTAACTTTTGTCCAAGTTCTTTCCGGCCATAAAAGATAGTTACCTCACAGATTAAGCCTTTTTTAAACAATGTTACATTAGTGTTCACTAAGGGTAAACTCTCAACGAAAAGTCAGGTTCGGGATGGACATCGGAAACAGCAGGTTAAAGGTGATTCCAGCTTAAGGGTTAACGATTGATTTAAAAACATTTGGCAGAATAACTTCATACAAACAAAATTCAAAGCAAAGATTCAATAAGACAAACATAAGTCATTCTTACGGCTTATGTTAACTCACCAACCCATATGAGTCGGGTCATTTTGATCAATAACTTCATTATGTGTGTTTACATGGCCGAAAATTTTGATAAGAAAAGTGTTGGTCCTAATAGATAGCTAATAGCCATGGCTACTCCATTGACTTCCATATATTCATAATAGTTGTGGCAGTTTAGAGTTGATGCAATATACGACTCGCAGGCATTTGGGAAGTGATTAGCATTATAAGCATTTTAACCAACGCACACTTCAACTTATATTTAATATCAACTTTATCCACCAACAAACCACAAGTTATCGAGGGACACATAAAGCACATAATCAAACAATAACATATGACAGAAGCACATAAGAAATAATACTAATGTTGCTCATAAACTACTATACATTCTTTTTTATCTATATCTCACCTCGAATCAATGTTTATATATTACCTTTTATATCTTGATTAGTTTGTTCAAAAGTATCCACATTTGAAGGATATATATACCTTCAACAGGTGGTCAATATCACCATCTATATCAAACCATCAACATTTGTCATTTATCCGGGCATGGATACGCAACGTAATGTCTTAGTATGTCGTATCAATAAATCAGTGAATAGAATCATACATTATGACCGAGCAACTTTCTACTCTTGTTTTACCATCTCAAAACACATAAGTTTACATAATTGCACACACGTTTTATCATCTCAAAACATGACATTATCAATCAATAAAATCACTAATAGAAAATGACACACATAAATCAGTAAGAAATGTACCTGAGTAAGATCAATTTCAGATAAACATGATTGTTTTCTTCAGCTAGCAGTCCATTTAACAACTCATCATGTGTACCATCAATTTTGCCTCCCTAAATATAAAAAAGTCACATCAAGATGAAAGAACATAAATAAAGAGTGAACATTTATGAAGTCGCCCGTTTTCATATATACATATGTTACAAAAACATTGGTATTTTATAGCAATAATATATATTTTCCAACTAAAGATTTCATAATTCTTAAAGTTCTACAATAAGCGTAACGTAAACAGTTTATGTTCAAAGGTTTGCTTAGAAATCAAATACCCAATAGAACCTAAAAGTCGCTACTACTTTTCCTTAATTTTGCCCATTATAAGATTGTTATCGCCATTATGTTCAAGGGCTTAATTCTTCCATGTAGTGAGGTCATTAATCAGTACAAAACTATAAGATTACAATGATAATCTAAACTTCCAATTGATAATGCAATTCTACAGGTTTTATGCATAAGTATGAATAATTTAACCCATTTGTCCCATTTCACAGGTTACATGACACAAAATCCAAATCGAAAAAGGGTTAAAATTGGCATTTCTAATCATAACATGTGGTATTAACTGATAAAAAATAGAGATATAGCAAGTCAAGATATAATATGACAGTAAATAATAAAGAAAGCAACATATTAAACGGAATTACCTGCATTAATCTCATTCATTTCCCTTGGCACAGAGGAATCAGGTATAATGTACACCATCTGTATGTGCTCTATGTTGTACCCCAAATTCCCCATCACCTGCATACAAAAGATGTTATAGAGTTTGAGGAGAGGGTAACCTTGAATGATAATCACATTACTTATTTTTATACAAATAAAATTCACCTTCTCAAGTTCCTCCAATACAGATTTTCCAACTTCATCCTTCTCCTCAAAGAGTTGATCCAAAGTGATTCTTGGAACCTAGGCTCATACAACTGAAAGAAGAGCAGTGATTCTTTGTATAAAAATAATTAGATGTTTGGGAAAGGTTTTTTTATGCAAAATATAAATTCTGGATTAGATTTTGAACTTAAGGGGGTGTTTGGGTATTGTTGTTGTTACGATTTTTATCATCTTACTAATATTTAAACAACATACTAAACTATTCCATACTACCGTAAGATACTTTTTGAAACTACCGTATGATACCTTAGTGCCATACCTCCGTAACTCGTTCCAGCAAATAATTAAATAATGCACCTAACTCAATTTGATCAGAAGTTGCTGCACTTACATTCTTTGTAAATGTCAGCAGCAATTGCGCGTTCTATTTCTGCAACCGATGGTTTCTTCTACACAATTTGCTTTCCAGCAGGAATTAATGGCGGACTTGCAACGGAGAAGTCGTGCTACTTGTTCCAACTTCAGCTTTAGTATTTAGCCTATTTTTATCTGAAAGACAAAAAATAATGGGAGTCTGTCAATAGGGAAGTGGCAAAGTTATTAATGAAATACACCACAATTTTTCTCTTGACCAACCCATCTCATATTAATCCTTTTGAATGTAATTGATACAAAAAGAGTAAAAGCAAATTCTAACCTTTCAGAAGCCATGCGAGAAAGAACGAAAGCGATACCCCTGCCTGTAAAACTACCGTCACCTCTGCCAAACATCAATTCACATAACCAAATCAGTCGACAAAGTAAACATCTACAATATAGTGAACCTAGAATCAAACTAACATAATCAATTTTTGATATCAGGCACATATTACTTTATAAATGTTTTTTCAAATATGTATAAGGCTCAGATTAATCCTATGATAACAATTTAAAACCCAATGCGATTAAAAGTGAAACTTTTTCAAAATGTGTGTGGAGTACAAAATAGCAAATCCAAACACCCCCTCATCGATACAATACATGATTGATTGTGCTTAAATCGATATGAATCTAACTTCAGAAAAGACCTGTTCACATTTTTTTTTTTTTTTGAGAAAGAGCATATGTTGCAGCATTCCTTGGAGTGGATGAAATCAGTCCAGTTTGACCTAAACAAAACTAAGTGAGTAGCTTTTTACAGCCTTATCATAAACTTCTATAATTCAATAATTATCATTTTTATTTCACAAGTACTACATGTAGTACCTGCTTTTGTGGTGTAAACTCACCTTAATTATGCCTCAAAGAGCAAAATATATATATATATATATATATATATATATATATATATATAGTGTAACTTTATTTTCAGAACTCTCTTAAGTGCGAGAACTGCGAGAACTCTCTTTAGACCATTGGATTAGTTTAATCAAGGGTTAAAATCACTTGTGCCATAAATGTAAGAAAGTGAAACAACAGGTTAGCTTTTGAAAATAGTCAAAAAGCAGGAAGGGCATTCACGGTATTTCAAAACCACTATTTTCTTAAAAACCGTCCCACTCAATCGGTTAATTCATTTTTTTTTCACCTCACACAAACCCTAAAATAATACTCTCCCTCCCCTCTCTTTTGACCGCCGCCGGCAACCACCAAAACACCGCCACCGCCGCTCATCTTACTACACCGCCACCACCAAAAGACTCCCCTTAATCCCCTCATCACCTTACTCTACCACACGCGCCGTAAAAACATCTCACCACCACCCTTTCACCATCAACGAGCCACCCGCACCACTCCTAACCACCCCTAGTTTATAGATCGAGAAGAAAAGGTAAGGTACACCGAGTCACGCGCGTGGGTGACCCGGTGTGAGTTGACACGTGACTTGCCGAGTCACGTTTTCGTTATATGGGTTCGGGTTAGGATTAAAACTCGTGGGTTAACATTTTCGTTAATAAAAACATGAAAACGAATTTAGTTTGGTATCATATGTTGTGTTTGTGTGTGTCGAATCGAGTCAAACCGTGAGCATAAGCTCACGGTTGTGGTCATCTTTATTGTTGTCGTGTTTTTATGTTGATTCGGATTTGGTTTAGTTTTTGTTGATGTCGAGATGGTGGCCGAGAGTTAGGGTTAGGATTTGTGGATTTGGTTTTATGGCTAAGATTGTTATTGAAATTGTTGTGTCAATTAAATTTTAATCGATCATGGCACTTGTCTTGATGTTGTCAATTAAATTTCAGATGATTGATTACGTATTTGTTGTTGTTATTTTTTATATGTTAATTTTCATTTTATTGAAGATTAATCAAGAAATCGAATTGGTTTGAAAATTTTCCAGGTTGTTCTTGGTATTGTTTTTGAGCCGTGGCCTACATTAGTCCCAAGAGGGATTTTCGTTGCTTGATTTAGTAAATTAATTGTGTACGTATAATTGTCTTGACAAATTGCATGATCTTGTTAAATTAATTGGTTAATTATAACACTTTGATTTATTATTGTATGAGCTGAAAATTTAAGTTTGTGTTCATAAGAAAATTGATTGGTAAATAATTGATATCTGTAAATCTTAAGTTTTGTGGTCTCTTGCTAATCTGATATCTTTATCTATTTGATTGCAGAAACTGAACAAGTTATTGAACATACATGTTATTCATTGAACATACTTGTTTTTACATTGAACATGGTTTTCATTGAACATACATGTTATTCATTGAACATACTTGTTTTTACATTGAACATGGCTGTATTTCATTGAACATAGATTGTGCATATATGTTAGGCTAGTTATTATGATTAAAAAGTTACTTACACTATTTGGTTAAGGTTTAATTGTTTTTGGGCATGTTTGTATTAGATTGATGAAGATGGTGATAGCAATGAAGATCTAGAAGTGGATGCACACATAGATACAATGCGGCGTTTGAAGAAATATGATTATTGGAGGCGTGCATATATGTTCAACTTCTAAAAATGTTGATAATAATGAGTGTGCACATATGTCCGTTTGCGTTATATATATTAGTGCAGGCATGTATTGATCGATTAGATTCATGTATTTATACTTTTTAGAAATTTGTTTTTTAATTGTATTTCAATTGATATTGAAATTTGTATGTAACATTTATGTTTTTGTTTTGTTATAAATTTACATTATATAAAAAACACATATGCACCTTAATATTTGAAAAACATGCATGTTCTAAAATTATTCAAAAACACCTATGCACTACATCTGGAAAATAAAATGAAAAAATTAGTACATAAAAACACCTATGCACTACATCTGGAAAATAACATTAAAAAAAAAAAAAAAAAAAAAAAAAAAACCCCGAAAATTTAGGATTATTTTTAAACGGGATTTATTTAAAAAAAATAAAAAAATAAGATAAAAAAGTCTTTTACAAATATACCCTTTTGAATTAAAAGAAAATATTTAATATTTAAAAAAATCTCATTGGTCTAGAGGAGTTCTCGCAGTTCCCGCACTTAATAGGGTTCTGAAAATAAAGCCCCCCTATATATATATATATATATATATATATATATATATATATATATATATATATATATATATATATATATATATATATATATACACATATTTGAAAGATCAATATTATCCGAAAATGAAGTTTCATTAAGCTTTGGATGAGCAGCTATAGGCTTTTTTTCTGCAGCAATAGGCGTAGTGACAGGAATGCATTAGCCTACCATCCAAGTTTCAATATTGTTTTATTCTTGTGAAAATGTCCATAAAGATTGTATCCCAACTTCCAAGAAGCAGCCCACATCTTTTTTAGAAGCCGTTCTGCTTTCTCAACAATTAATGATTAACTCCTCATAAGCCAATGATATAAAAAAGAACAAAAGCAATAAGAAACATAGGTAAATAGCAAGTAAACTGCCAAAAAGAACAAATTTAAACCTCTAAATAGTTATTATATCCAAGAAGCTTGGGCTTTGCCAACCTAAATTTCATAATATGATCAACAATTGGATTATTATCTAGATCTCCACTTAAAGCACATGTTACATAAGTATGGTAAATTTCATCCCATAATCCTCGACTCTTAGCATATACTCGTACTTTCAATAGTCACATTTTCATGACCTCTATATAGGCATAAATATCTTAGCAAATATTAATGTCTTGTGCTAACATGGACACGAAAGTAATCAGTGTTATTTCAGAACCTTACTATATAAACTACAAACAAAGCTTGTTGAAAAAGTCGTATTAGTTTTGATCTAAGGTAACAATGAGAAACCCCTGAGTGGTCACTAAAACACTACTTCCTACTTTCTACATGGCACATTTATTCATTGCATAAAGAGATTAATAAGCTTTCCCAAAGTCCAAACACTCCCTTATTTGAGACATTTAAATTTAAAAAGACTCATAGATTCATGCTTATCCATACTGCAGCTACTCCTGAACTAAATATTTGACTTTAAATAATAAAAAACAAACATGTGTGTTATGCCTATACTTGAAGCCTAGAAGAATATAGTGCAACTGAATACGTAGGAATGATAACACAAATGCAATATACTACAATAAACATGTGTTTTATGCCATACAATTGGAATACTGCAATGGAGTAAACACAAATGCAAGGCAATAACTCACTGATGTCACTAATATTATTGGGCTGAATCTTTATCAATTATATCTAATTATCCAATATTAGCATCATGATCATAGAAATAAGCATTATTTTTATCAGTATCCTCCCTAGATTTATCAGCCATTAGGTTGTCCTAGCTACATTTTCTAGAGTTGAATACAGAACATTATGATTAAAAGGTAATAAATTTGTTGGCCGATCATTTAAGTAACATTCAATTTTTTCCCTTTTCTGACGCTTCATACTTATGAGTTATGAGCAACAATATTGTAAAAGCGTTGTTTTCTTAAATAAAGTAAGCAACCCATCAACAGAATCAAAAAACACCCAATAGTAATGGAAAAAAATATGATTATCATTATGTGAGCACATACATAGCATACATATGTTAGTATATAGAGGGTACCTGTGTCTTTGAATGCTGAAGGCACATCGGAAGAAGTTATGGGAGCTGAAACTAAGAATCAGAAATGCTTGAGAATAAGCGTATTCCTTACTCGAGCACTGGTTCCATCTCTTCCCACAGCAAATGACTCCTCTACCCGACATCCTACATACCAATGTATAACAATCAGTTAAAAGACAATTTTATGATGTTGTGGTTTATGATAAGTTAAAAGACAAATGGGTATGTTAAGTTACTTATCATACAAATGGGTATGTTAAGTTACTTATCATACCATTGGGTATGTTAATTTAACATACTCATAATGTTCTTTATAGAGGTGCTTATCTCCTTATCTAAAAAAAGAATCCCAAATAACCTCTTATACGCATATATATAGTAATACTCATACCATGAACGCCTTCTCCTGTTGAGGCATTAAGATACGCGGATAATGTCGAAACCAATGTTTTGCTCTCTCCAGTCCTCTGACCCTTATCGTAGACCCTGTGATAAGATTTCAAAAAGTTACTATCATTAGAAGTAAAGAGAAACAAAAGACATATTGGAAAACAACGAAGATGCGACTACAGAGGTTGTGAAAGGCTATAATTACTTCTTTGAAAAGTTACTGAACTTCTTATATGGTGAAGAACAAAAATAAAAGAAAAATTCATATAGAATACAATTTTGAATTATTCTGTTCTCATACAGCAGATGACCCTTCAAAACACCATTTTCCCATTCCTTTATGTTTTGTGTAAAGAGCATATTACAATGTTTGCTAATAAAACATTTCAGGTGAATAGCTTCCCGCCATGGCTGATAATGTAAAGCAAATAATAAGGTGTTGACTATTCTGTTCTCATACAGCAGATGACCCTTCAAAACACATGTTACTTATTACCATTAGACATCCAAACATTATATTATATAACTTGTTTTACTAAAACTGATCATCTGGTGTTAATTATCCAATATAGTTATAAAACACCCATGGCCCATTTTATGGGTGACATGAACAAACTGTCGATAGTAAGTTAATGGCCAATAGTATTTGTAAGGTTTGCAAATATAAAAATAACAACTAATCATGATGCAACTTCATTGAGCAAGTTCACCATATGATCAAAGGCAGTAAAATAATTCATTTCATACCGAGACTCATTTGTTTGCAGTGCCAAGTGTAAGAAAATTATTATTCACCTGGAAATAGTTAAAAAATAATAGCATTAGTGCATGGGCAATTATATTTCTTAATACATGTTGAGCTGATTATATCAGCTATACATATTACCAAAATGAGCAACAAATCCGGTCTTTTTCCAAATGAATATTGAAGTGTACCCCATACCACAACCAATGGAACATATGATAAAAGTAAAATGCAGAAGCCAAATCAGATAAAAAAAACTTGAGGGGGTGCTTGGTGGGGGGGTTAAGGGGGGTGGGGAATGGGTAAGGTATTCAAAAGGGCCCACCTCACTCATTATTTGGTGCTTGGTTAGGGAGTGCAAAGGGATTGATTACCCCGTAGTGGGTAATGAACCATTATAGAGTAAATTGGGGGGGGGGGGGGGGGGTAAGGGATTAATTACCCACCTCACTCATTCCTTTGCATTCCTGTAAAACCCTAAATTTCGAATTCCTAATTTTATGTCCAATTTTGAATTTTTCCTAAGTCATGAACACAGTTAATTACAAACCTAAACCATACGTTATAAATAGTGATGCAATTAATAAAATTAACATAAGATATGCATAATATAAATATCTGTTTCAAAAAAAAAAAAATTACATCACACGAAAATATAAAATCTCCTATAGGGCCTTTTAATTTTGTGCACGTATTTATTTCTGAGTTTATGGCAAGTATATTTTGACTAGTAACCTCCCTAATCACCCCATATAATTCGGTCCAATCAATACTCAGTCACCATTAATTGACGACACTAAATTGTCTCGATCAGATCATGGTCATATGACATTCATAAGGTATAAGTTCCGAAACAAATGACTAACTTTAATAAAGAATATTTTGGCATATTCTATTTCATATTCCCGCACTTTACGAAACACTAATCCTATTTAAACTCGTACAGCTTACTCTATATATTAACCGTTGGATCATTCACGTGATCAAAACCAACGACCAAGTTTAACCCCACAATATTCATGTAGTAATATTCCTTTAGCATCTTACTAGTAAATTTTAACCCTATGTTCCTTCACTATAAATATTGATACTCATATCGTATTTTATGCATTCCAGCAAACATAAAAAAAAAAAAAACCATGGCTGAGAATTCCCTCACTCGCCTATATTAGAAACGTGTACATCATCTCCTTCTCCTCTCACCACTTTGATACAAATCCTAAACAAAACTAATATGCAGCAAACACACATCAAACCGATCCACTTTTCCTTGATTAACAAAGACACGACATGCCATTCTGACACTTATTCCCACACGTTTTCTATATGATCAAAAAGCATTCTTATCTACAGTAACTCATTATAGCCGTTTAAAACCGAATCAAAAACCTAAACTGTCCCAATAAATGCGTGGGTGTTAAGATAGCAAGAGAAATTGGATCTGTGTTTGTGCTGCGATTATGATAAGGCTTGGATTGTGATTGTAAAGTGTTGTAACGGTGCATGCGTAAGCTTTGGGATCGATATTATCAGAATGATTCTTTGTTCCTGCATTGATGGGGTCTTACACTTGTATTATGTTTTATTCTCGATCTCACATTCAACTAGAGGTACTCTTTATTCATCTCACATGTAGTCATGAAATCCTATACGAAAACTAGATGTATCTATATATTCATATGTAATATGTTCATATATAACAGATTATGAATATGTTATAGTTTAAAATATCGAACCATGCATACAATAAATATGATACGTATATAGAAGAAACCCAAATAGATGTTAACGAGATCGAGACGAATAGTTTAAGCGGGATTAAAGGGTTTTGGTCAGGACTTCATACGTGATTTACATACATGGTTTTGGTATCGATTGCGTCTCATTAAATACTGGAATTTATGTGTCGCGTGTGTGTTATGTGCATCAACCCAGTTTTGTTTTCGTGTCGATAGTTTGGAGTCGGGTATGACCTATTTGCATCGTATCCCGCGAGCCGCTTTGAGGTCATGTTTAACAGGCTTGGGTCGAACTAATGTCATCTTTATACAAACCCGAAGATAGTGTAACTCATGGTGTCATGTGGGTTGTGGTTAGCTTCATTTATTCATGAGAATGGTTCGCTGGGTTTTTGTTAAAAGGGTCATTATGTTGCTGCTTTGTGGTGTGTTAACATGGCTCGACTAGGGTGTTTTTGGGTGGGAGGTTTGTGTCGTTAAAGAGTTTAAGAGATCGAAAGGGGGTTGGTGTCAAAATTGTTACTGTCAGTGCATGAATGATATTAGATTATTAGCTATGTATAAAAATTATTATTATTATTATAAATAGGTAAATTACACTTTAGGCCCTCAACTTTATTAAAGTGACAAGTATGAACTCTAATTATTAAAGGTGTCATATGTAGCCCTAAACTAAAATATTGATTATAGTAAGTCTTCAAGTATATTTAATTAATATTTATAACCCTAAACTAAGATAATGATTATTTTAAACCTTAAACTTTGGTAAATTACGTATTTAGCCTAAACTTATTAAATTTCCATAATTAAACCTCAACTATTATAATTTTCATTTTAACCCTTAAATATTAATTGTCACCTTAAAGTATTAAATTATTATTTTGAGAAACCTTCTGAGAATAGAACGTTACTAAAGTTATAAAAAATGAAAAGTCGACTAAAATGAGCAATCTGATTTAAATAAGATATTAATAATAAGACGATCATGTATTCGTGTAGATTCGCTGAAGAAGGAGTTTGATTCCGATCTTTATGTTTCTGTTATGTTTGCACTTGCGGTCTAAGGTACAGATATTCTGAACCTTCTCACAGGTTTCTCATGATCTCTTTCATTTTTCTGATCTGTCAGTTTCAGTATTTATACCATTGCTATGTTCCCTCATTCATGAACTACGATCTTTTGAACCATCATGATATTGAACCTTTTATGATTATGAACCTTTCATTCATGAACCTTTAATTATGAACCCTTGACCATGAACCTTTGCTTATGAACCTTTGCTTATGAACCTTTGCTTATGAACCTTGCTTATGAACCATGATTATGAACTTATGAAACATGATATTGACCTATGCAAGTAAACTAAAAACATGATTCATGATACTTGACCTTTACCCTCAGTTTGATACTACGAGCCACTCACTAGGCATGAGGGTTTCATGTCCATGTCAGTCGATGCACCGATGGCATGACTCTAGGGCAGGAGAGTGATGACCTGTCCCGTCCCTGCATGTTATGTTTACGTAGAGGCAGATTATGGCCACCTGGGGCGTATGGATGCATCCTAGATTTGTTCATGTTCATGTTATGTTATGTTATTCATGGTGACTGATGGTGTGTGCGATACACGTCTTTCACACTCCGGGAGCTAGCTACTCCAACCCATGATTGAGGACACCCCTCATATTTACAGGATACCCATGATTGAGGACACCCCTCATATTCACAGGATACTAAGAGGTCTCCCCTCTGCATGTTTACGATTATGATTATGATTATGATTCATGTTATGTTATGGGCTCGTAGTGGATTTCTGACTTCCTTTACCATGTACCCTTTTACCTTTCCTTATGATACCATGTACTCTTACCTTTCATCTTGATACCATGTATTCATGCTTCACACTCTTTACTCATGTAAATTATACATTATACTACTACTTGTTACGTTATATCTGTTCACTGAGCTCTAGTAGCTCAGCCGCGTTTCTTTTCCCGCGGCAGGTTTTAGTTGGAAGCTGGGTAAGAGTGAAGAGACTTTTGGACTTAGAAGACTTGATAATTATTTTTGGCCTAGAGACGATTGGAAGTTACTACATTGTTAGAATTTGTATTCGCTTTTGTAACCTTGTAATTTCAGTATTTCTTCTGTAACCTTTGAGAATCTTTGTATTACTTTTGAATGTATGCTTTGTTATATCTGATATGAAACCATTTGCGTGACATCTTTACCCTTGTCGGGTTGGGGTGTTACAATTATGGTATCAGAGAGACAGGCTGCGATTCGTAATACATTTACCCTTGGCCTGTGTAATTAGGACCACTAAGTTTCCCTGTAAGCGCTCATAAGATAACCTATAAGATTTGCTTTAGGATCTCCCTATAGGAACCTAAATTTGACCAGTGAGGAATGGGTAGAGTAAGACATATATGTGAGTATCATTTGCGTCCGCATCACTCTGATTCGTGCCTCTGCCCTTAGTTAAACCTCATCAGAAACTTTTCAGGAGTTAGAAGTTTTACAACTTAAGCTTAGTAACCAATTAAGTTTGGAATACCTCGAAAAACCCACCTGGATACCTTACACCATGTAAGTTTCATTTTCAGATTTTGACATCCACCTCCGATTTGTTGGATAAGCTGTTTAACACCTTTCCGACCATGTCGTAAGCCATTCAACCATAATGTGTTCGACACATTTTGTGAATTCATTGCTTATGCTGAATGTGAATGTATCGTCCGATACTACTTAACTTTGCATAAATCCGTTACTACTCCTATGAGAATTCTGGTAATTATTAACCATGGATATAGGAAGTTATGTTCCTTTCCTTTGAATGACGAATCTTGTTCTGCCAACCATTTCCTTTGGAAGGATATGATGCTATGTTACCTCTGTATGGATTTGTTAACTGAGCATGATGATGCTAATAACGGATATTCTGTACATCTCACTTTTGACAAATATACGATGTTCGTATTGCTGATAATACACATCCTACTTACTGCTTATGCTAAGAAGCTGAACAAATCCCCACACTTGAATCATTCGTTTATCCATCTCAACAATTTTATTGAAACATGTGCTGGATTTCGATATATGAACTATCCGTCTGATTCGATGACTGTATTCGTTCTATGAATCTTTTGATCTTGACATGTCTTATTGTGTGGTCTCTTATGTATGGACTGGATGACTATTTGTAAAGCTACCATAGACTACCGTATCTGAAATGTGATCTTAACAATTTATCTTACCCTATTTCGTTATGATGAATCTCTACACCTGAATCTGCTAAAGTTTTGCCACTATGGAAGCACCAACCCTGAACTCATATGATTATCAATTTTCCTGACAACCATTACTATTCACCCTTGGAAAGTTCCGCCATTAGAAATATTCCGTTGTACGAAGATTTTCCGGTATTTCAGGTGTAATATGAATTTTGCTCACCTCAGTGATTCTCTTGAAGTACTCTTGTTGGTCTATGAAGATGAAGTATGTGACGACGTATCGACTATTGTGCACCTAACCGTACCACTATCAGTAATCGTTACCCGTTTTCGCACATCAATGATTGATTTGGTCTTTCTTTTGAAACTTCGTATCTCGTTGCATCGTGCTAAATTTGAAGGGCTGAAGCAGCAACCACAAGAATTTATAAGAAGGGGGTTAACTAACCGAGAGTAACCTTTGTGAAGTAGTTCAGTCTTACTTTGAAGAAGAAGGAAGGCGACATGAGGTGTATGTGAAAGTTTTTCCCCTAAACGATTTCAGAGACGGTCCTCGCACTCGTTATAACCCTATGAGTTTGAGTGATGCCAATAGTATTGGCAAAAATGATCATGTCTTCGTGTGTTTTGGACAAATTGTCATGGTATGACATTGTGTTATGTTCAGAGAACGAAAGAAGAACATAGAGATTATTGGCAGGAGGAGCCTTTGTTCTAGAAGAGAAATTCGGTTGACGTTCAGAGCTCTTAGTAGGCAACACTACCCTATATAATGTGAAGACAGAGTTTCACACAGAAAGGATCAAGAACGAAGACAATTATCAGCGTTAGAAACCGGTGGGAGAATAATAGAAGATGGTTGCGACAAGTGTACCTTAGAAGAAGCACCTAAGAAGGAGAGAGGAACTGGATAGTACTCGACTACACATCATGCAACACGTGAAGATTGCAACTCGGGCATCAAGACAACCAGATCGTATGAGGCGAATCATTCAACACATACCTGGAGCTATGCTGGAAGACATGTCGAAGATGCGCAGTCTTGCTTCTCTATTCATTTTAGTTGTACTAAGATGAATTGAGAGCAGAAGCAGACTTGCGGATGGAGGGTTGCACGATGATCGTGTCAGAGACTGCCGCTACGACATCACCATATCAAGAAGAGTTGCTGAAGGCTTGAGGAATCAGACTCAAGTTTGTAATTCCTTTTCACCATGGGATAAGATGGACAAACATAGATGAACCACTCCAACTTGGAAGAAATTTTGAAATTTACACGATGATCGTGTCAGAGACTGCCGCTACGACATCACCATATCAAGAAGAGTTGCTGAAGGCTTGAGGAATCAGACTCAAGTTTGTAATTCCTTTTCACCATGGGATAAGATGGACAAACATAGATGAACCACTCCAACTTGGAAGAAATTTTGAAATTTAGTATTTGAATTGACGAATTTTGAAGTGGACATTTGCGTTTAGACGAGGTGATTCTGTGAATGATGAAGCTATCGATGACGTAATTCATTTTTCCCTCAACCTACTTAAATTCCGTTACCTGATAATGAAGTCCTTTGAATAATTTGGGTTTCTCTGTTAGTAATTTAGTACTATGTCACTCTGCATTTGTTGAGTAACGAGTTATGTGGAATTTTGACGAATTATGGAAGGGACTTTGTGATTTATGTTTCAGAAAGGACGGATGTTGAAGTAACCACTGATATTGGCTGAGTTGATTTCGGTAAGTTATGAAGTATTGACGCTATTAACGACGTACCTGAATTCTGATGGACATTTTCGGATTTCCGTTACTCTTCGAGTAATTTCGTTCTCTTAGTTATGATGTTTGATTTTAGTGACCTCTGAGACGGTAGGTGGACTAGGTGGATTTAGATAAGTTATGTTAATCACGACTTGAGATAAAGTATGACCATCGTGAGGGCATATTTATATGATGCAAGTATTATGACGTCTGGCCAGCGTGATAATACTTACATCATATAACGTGCACTCTTTGTGGGCATAGGATATTTCGAGAAGTGCCTTAGAAGCCTTAGAATTTCTGATATCTGTTTGAGATCATCCGCGTTTAGTGAGACTTTAGATTCATTCTACCTATATGATTGATCCGCTGTCTTTGATATACGATTTGATACATTTGGATTCTAGACGCGCGTTTTGCCGACCTCTGCATTGCCGATAAGAATCTTAGGTTCTATTATAGAGATTTCTGCTATTGGATGACATCTAACGATATGCTTTCTGTCCGTACGGATTCGATCTGTTATCATACGGGAATACACCTATGTTCTGCTATATATACGTTTCGCATTCGTTAAATCTGTTCATTGTGATCTGCTATGAGTTAAGATATGAGATTTTGGATTCTGAGAAAACAAGGTTTGTTTACCTATGAGAATACCTTTGGAAGGTTATATTGAAGCCGAGACTATTTGAGAAGCTGAAAAGTTGAACGCTTATATCACCCTAATGTTGCTACAATTCGATGTATCCTCACCTGATTCTCCTAATCAATTCGATGTAAATCCTATGTATTTTCTGTACCGCTCCCTAGAGAATACGATTATCATCCGTTCCGATTGGTACACTATTCCTTTGATCTAAATTCAGTATAATATGTCCTTCTGACAAATCCGAAGCTACTCTGACAATAATAACGAGTCATGAGAAACAAGTCTGTTACATTTCCGTTCACTGTCTATTGTGTTTTCTGTTTCGTTTCATTCCAATTTTCGAGGACGAAAATTTTCTTTTAGAAGGGAAGAGTTGTAAAACCCTAAATTCCGAATTCCTAATTTTACGTCTAATTTTAAATTTTTCCTAAGTCATGAACACAGTTAATTACAAACCTAAACCATACGTTATAAATAGTGATGCAATTAATAAAATTAACATAAGATATGCATAATATAAATATCTGTTTCAAAAAAAAAAAAAATTACATCACACGAAAATATAAAATCTCCTATAGGGCCTTTTAATTTTGTGCACGTATTTATTTCTGAGTTTATGGCAAGTATATTTTGACTAGTAACCTCCCTAATCACCCCATATAATTCGGTCCAATCAATACTCAGTCACCATTAATTGACGACACTAAATTGTCTCGATCAGATCATGGTCATATGACATTCATAAGGTATAAGTTCCGAAACAAATGACTAACTTTAATAAAGAATATTTTGGCATATTCTATTTCATATTCCCGCACTTTACGAAACACTAATCCTATTTAAACTCGTACAGCTTACTCTATATATTAACCGTTGGATCATTCACGTGATCAAAACCAACGACCAAGTTTAACCCCACAATATTCATGTAGTAATATTCCTTTAGCATCTTACTAGTAAATTTTAACCCTATGTTCCTTCACTATAAATATTGATACTCATATCGTATTTTATGCATTCCAGCAAACATAAAAAAAAAAACCATGGCTGAGAATTCCCTCACTCGCCTATATTAGAAACGTGTACATCATCTCCTTCTCCTCTCACCACTTTGATACAAATCCTAAACAAAACTAATATGCAGCAAACACACATCAAACCGATCCACTTTTCCTTGATTAACAAAGACACGACATGCCATTCTGACACTTATTCCCACACGTTTTTCTATATGATCAAAAAGCATTCTTATCTACAGTAACTCATTATAGCCGTTTAAAACCGAATCAAAAACCTAAACTGTCCCAATAAATGCGTGGGTGTTAAGATAGCAAGAGAAATTGGATCTGTGTTTGTGCTGCGATTATGATAAGGCTTGGATTGTGATTGTAAAGTGTTGTAACGGTGCATGCGTAAGCTTTGGGATCGATATTATCAGAATGATTCTTTGTTCCTGCATTGATGGGGTCTTACACTTGTATTATGTTTTATTCTCGATCTCACATTCAACTAGAGGTACTCTTTATTCATCTCACATGTAGTCATGAAATCCTATACGAAAACTAGATGTATCTATATATTCATATGTAATATGTTCATATATAACAGATTATGAATATGTTATAGTTTAAAATATCGAACCATGCATACAATAAATATGATACGTATATAGAAGAAACCCAAATAGATGTTAACGAGATCGAGACGAATAGTTTAAGCGGGATTAAAGGGTTTTGGTCAGGACTTCATACGTGATTTACATACATGGTTTTAGTATCGATTGCGTCTCATTAAATACTGGAATTTATGTGTCGCGTGTGTGTTATGTGCATCAACCCAGTTTTGTTTTCGTGTCGATAGTTTGGAGTCGGGTATGACCTATTTGCATCGTATCCCGCGAGCCGCTTTGAGGTCATGTTTAACAGGCTTGGGTCGAACTAATGTCATCTTTATACAAACCCGAAGATAGTGTAACTCATGGTGTCATGTGGGTTGTGGTTAGCTTCATTTATTCATGAGAATGGTTCGCTGGGTTTTTGTTAAAAGGGTCATTATGTTGCTGCTTTGTGGTGTGTTAACATGGCTCGACTAGGGTGTTTTTGGGTGGGAGGTTTGTGTCGTTAAAGAGTTTAAGAGATCGAAAGGGGGTTGGTGTCAAAATTGTTACTGTCAGTGCATGAATGATATTAGATTATTAGCTATGTATAAAAATTATTATTATTATTATAAATAGGTAAATTACACTTTAGGCCCTCAACTTTATTAAAGTGACAAGTATGAACTCTAATTATTAAAGGTGTCATATGTAGCCCTAAACTAAAATATTGATTATAGTAAGTCTTCAAGTATATTTAATTAATATTTATAACCCTAAACTAAGATAATGATTATTTTAAACCTTAAACTTTGGTAAATTACGTATTTAGCCTAAACTTATTAAATTTCCATAATTAAACCTCAACTATTATAATTTTCATTTTAACCCTTAAATATTAATTGTCACCTTAAAGTATTAAATTATTATTTTGAGAAACCTTCTGAGAATAGAACGTTACTAAAGTTATAAAAAATGGAAAGTCGACTAAAATGAGCAATCTGATTTAAATAAGATATTAATAATAAGACGATCATGTATTCGTGTAGATTCGCTGAAGAAGGAGTTTGATTCCGATCTTTATGTTTCTGTTATGTTTGCACTTGCGGTCTAAGGTACAGATATTCTGAACCTTCTCACAGGTTTCTCATGATCTCTTTCATTTTTCTGATCTGTCAGTTTCAGTATTTATACCATTGCTATGTTCCCTCATTCATGAACTACGATCTTTTGAACCATCATGATATTGAACCTTTTATGATTATGAACCTTTCATTCATGAACCTTTAATTATGAACCCTTGACCATGAACCTTTGCTTATGAACCTTTGCTTATGAACCTTTGCTTATGAACCTTTGCTTATGAACCTTGCTTATGAACCATGATTATGAACTTATGAAACATGATATTGACCTATGCAAGTAAACTAAAAACATGATTCATGATACTTGACCTTTACCCTCAGTTTGATACTACGAGCCACTCACTAGGCATGAGGGTTTCATGTCCATGTCAGTCGATGCACCGATGGCATGACTCTAGGGCAGGAGAGTGATGACCTGTCCCGTCCCTGCATGTTATGTTTACGTAGAGGCAGATTATGGCCACCTGGGGCGTATGGATGCATCCTAGATTTGTTCATGTTCATGTTATGTTATGTTATTCATGGTGACTGATGGTGTGTGCGATACACGTCTTTCACACTCCGGGAGCTAGCTACTCCAACTCATGATTGAGGACACCCCTCATATTTACAGGATACCCATGATTGAGGACACCCCTCATATTCACAGGATACTAAGAGGTCTCCCCTCTGCATGTTTACGATTATGATTATGATTATGATTCATGTTATGTTATGGGCTCGTAGTGGATTTCTGACTTCCTTTACCATGTACCCTTTTACCTTTCCTTATGATACCATGTACTCTTACCTTTCATCTTGATACCATGTATTCATGCTTCACACTCTTTACTCATGTAAATTATACATTATACTACTGCTTGTTACGTTATATCTGTTCACTGAGCTCTAGTAGCTCAGCCGCGTTTCTTTTCCCGCGGCAGGTTTTAGTTGGAAGCTGGGTAAGAGTGAAGAGACTTTTGGACTTAGAAGACTTGATAATTATTTTTGGCCTAGAGACGATTGGAAGTTACTACATTGTTAGAATTTGTATTCGCTTTTGTAACCTTGTAATTTCAGTATTTCTTCTGTAACCTTTGAGAATCTTTGTATTACTTTTGAATGTATGCTTTGTTATATCTGATATGAAACCATTTGCGTGACATCTTTACCCTTGTCGGGTTGGGGTGTTACAATTCCCTTTCCCTTTCCCTTTCCTTTTCCCTTTCCCAACTTTGAACCAAGTGGGCCCTTAATAGGCTATTGTCCTGCATCAAATCATGGTAACAGAAATTGAACGAAAACGAATTACATGAATCAAATCCTAGTAACAGAAATTCCTTTAAGAACTAAACAGGCATATACTCGTACTTTCAACAGTCACATTTTCACGACCTCTATATAGGTAAATTTCATCCCCTAATCCTCGACTCTTAGCATATACTCGTACTTTCAACAGTCACATTTTCATGACCTCTATATAGGCCTAAATATCTTAGCAAATATTAATGTCTTGTGCTAACATGGACACGAAAGTAATCAACGTTATTTCAGAACCTTACTATATAGACTACAAACAAAGCTTGTTGAAAAGGTCGTACAGTTGACTTTTTAAACTCTACTTAACATTAGTTGCTTACTCAAAAATAGGTCAAAGAATGGTTACTGGTTTGAATGGATCTAAGTAGCATCCACATCAAAGCAAAAAACCATTAGACATCAAACCACTATAAACAGATGCATGTTCAGGCTGCAAATATCAGTTAACATCCATTGATTACTGAAAATTATAAAGATTATATTCTATACTACTTATAACATGAATGTGGAAACAATTAATGGAAAAACACTTATGTGATGTAACTAAAGAGCAAATAACATGTATGTGTAAAAAGAAAATAGAACATACAAACAGGTCTGGCCAATGGAATGGATTAATAAGTTTTCTGTTTTGAAGATTATTCCATTTCCAGTTGTAAAAACATTCCAATATTAATAATTAACATGATGAGGTTAATAACCTGTTCATCTTGGAATAGAACTTCTAAACCCCACATTTCATTCGGCTTGGTGATAGGATGAGACTTCCATGTACGTACCACCCTGACGAAAATTTTGGCATCATCAAGCATAGGGTAAGGTCACTCAAAGTAGTAATAACTTGATCCATTTGTCTTGCCTACAAAGACACAACAGTAATACATATTTCAAATATGAAATCATATAAACAATAGTAATCATTAAAAAAAATAAAAATAAATAAAATAAAAAATCTCAGGAAACAAATTTAAAAATTATTGATTATTATTAGACATTTCAAATAACTTCTGACTTTTTTTAAGATGAAGTTATATAAGAGATGAATGAGGAGATGTTTAGGATGCACTGAAATATATAGTGGTAGGAATTAGGTTAAATTAAGCAAATTGCGAAATTTCAGTCAATTAAAGATTCGAAATTTAAAAGTTTTAGCTAAAAATCAGGATAATAGTTATGTTGATACGTTTCTTGTGATTGAAATGTAAAATTTTAAATGAAACTGATATTTGATAATGAAAATGAATGTTCTTGATTATATAAATTAACGGAAGTCAGAAATTTATGAAATTCACATTATACCTTGATTTGGAAGAAATACTAATTAAAAAAAGGAACTGTTGGCCATCAGTAATCTTCTTCGTTCACTATCTGGAGTTATAAACTTGATTTAATTTGTATGAATATTGATTTTGATGTTCCAGGTTTTTGATTTTGGAAAAGGGGGTCTAGAGAAAGGCGTGTGTGTTTTTTTTTTTTTTTTTTTTGGGCTGTAACAAATGAAGCAGGGATGAGATATCCCGCCCTTTTTTTTTTGGTAGCGAATGTTTAGGTTGAGAATCAGCTCCATACCGTACGATCAAATGAATTTCCACGTCGAGGATGATTAAATATTTTGGGGGATTTTTTGGGGAGAAATTATAGGACAAAACACCGTTTTGTGTGTGTGTGTGTGTATATATATATATATATATATATATATATATATATATATATATATATATATATATATATATAGGGTAAAGTTAATATAAAAAAATAAATATCCGTACACTACGTAAAAAGAATTTTATTTTTTTAAAAGTTCGCTAAAAAATCTAAACAAATTCCACAAGATCGGGTATGTTGTTGCATAAAACTTTTGTGAAAGAAGTTATTCTGATTTTGAGTTTTTATACGTTTTTTTTAATGCACAAAAAACGAATTTTGATGCGCAAAAAATTTTTGATGCACAAAATTTTCAACTTGTTTTAGTTAGATGCGCAATATTATTTTGATTAAAAAAGTCAAAAGAACTTGGGTGCAAAAACGAATTTTTGATGCACAAAAAAGCGATTTAATCCACAAACGTATTTTTTCATAATTTTTTTTCGGAAAAAATATCCACTTTTAGAAAAACTACCTTCACAACTTTTTCATGCACCAACATACCTGATCTTGTGGAATTGTTTTGGAATTTTTAGAGAAAATTTTTGAAAAAAAAAATCTTTTTACGTAATGTACGGATATTTGTCTTTTTATTTGATCTTTATCCTATATATATATATATATATATATATATATATATATATATATATATATATATATATATATATATATATATATATATATATATATATATATATATATATATAGTATATCTTTATTTTCAGAACCCTCTTAAGTGCGGGAACTGCGAGAACCCACTTTCAACCCTTGGATTAACTTGATCAATGGATAAGAATGTTCCATGGCAATTTTGTAAATAAAATGAAAGTGATTTCCTGGAACATTTATGAAAAGGGCATAAATGGTATTTAACTTTTACACACTCTCATTAACTGCTTGCTTAAAATCCGGGTATTTTAGTAAAATTCAAGGGGTAATTACCAATTTTCATATGATGCAATCTCTTGCGGATTATTTATTCCAATTTGTGTAGGGTGAAGTGGAATTTAGAAGTGTGAGCTACATACCGGGAATGACACCAAATGATGTTTGTCGGTAAACAAAGGTATATTGACTTTCATTGTAACATTTAGTGTTGTTGTTTTTTCCCAGTTTGAAGATATTGGGTCACGTGGAACAAAGGTATATTGACTTTCATTGTAACATTTAGTGTCTTGTTATGGGTTTGTGAAAAATTTATGATTTGGGTGAATAATAGTTGGTAGTGGTCGGGTTCGAGTTTGTTTTCAATCAATACAAACGTCCTAGTTTAAGTGATATCATGTGTAGATAATACATGTCTAGATTAAACGTGGAATTCGTGTTTGAACATACTTGTTTTTTCGGTGAACATACTTGTTTGAACATACTTGTTTTTCAGTAGGCATTTTGGTTTTCATAGAACATACATGTTATTCATTGAACATACTTGTTTTTACATTGAACATGGCTGTTTTTCATGTTATTAACATACATGTTATTCAGTACACATTTTGGTTTTCATAGAACATACATGTTATACAAGATTGTGCATATGCGTTATAATAGTTGTTAGGATTATTTTTTATTTCTTATTTGTTTATGGTTTAATTATTTTTGTGCATGCTTGTTTTAGATTGATGAAGATGACGATATCATTGAAGACCGAGAAATGGATGAACAAAAATATACATGAAGATAATTTGTGATTTTTGAAGATATGCGATTATTGCTTACGTGTTTTATGTTCTTGTAATTAAGTGGAAGGTAACATTTAAGTATATGAATCTTATTTTTTTCTTTTATAATAATTTATTTTCTTTGATTTGTGTTTCAAACTTCCTAAAAAATATGGGTAGACAAAAATATTGATAGGTTGATAAAAAAATGTGAACAATTACATTATAGAAACACATTTAAATTTACAATATTTAAAAAACATGCATGCACCTAATTTTTTTCAAAAAAAAAAAAAAAAGAAAAGAAACAAAAACACATATGTTTTTGTAATATTCTGGATGCACATTACCAAAAAAAATAAAAAAATAAAAAAAAAATCCGAAAATTTAGGAATCTTTTGAAACGGGATTTAATAAAAAATTCAAAAATAATATAAAAATTGTATTTTACTAAAATACCCTTATGATTAAATAATAATCTTTAATATTTAAAAAAATCTTATTGGTCTAGAAGAGTTCTCGCAGTTCCCGCACTTAACAGGGTTCTGAAAATAAAGTCCCTATATATATATATATGCAAACAGTCTCGTTGGGGAGATTGTTAGTGCAAGCAGTCTCGTTTGTTTTGATTGATGACAAACATGTAACTTGATACATAACGTAAAATGTACAAGTTGCTTGTAATCATATCTTGTCTCAACATACATTCAACACCTCTCGAGTCCTCATATGATACAACACAGGTTCGTACATGTTTGTTATGTGGCATTATGATCAAACCCTTAACAAACCATTTAGAATGTTTAAAATACGACTAGGTCATTAAGTATTTTAAAAAGGCTAACTATTCTACTTAGAACCTCATTTGTCATGTTTCCTAAATAGGATAAGTACACTTTAGGTGTCAAACTAACATGATACATATTGGCAAACATATATTAGTTAAGCTAGTATATACATAGGACATACATATATACATTTACATTATTTACATTTTAAGAATTAAAATGGAAATATGTTCATGACATCATTGCATACATCATTAGAAAATCTTAGGAAGATATGGAAAGATATATTTTGGAAAGATTCTTAAATAACAAAGTTGACTTTGGTAGATATGGTTAGATATGGAAATATCTTGGATAGATTTCATGAAGATTTGATTTAGGTGATATTTTGGAAAGATCTTTAAGTTACATAGTTGACTTTGCAAGATCTTGACATGACTTAACATGATATGGAATGATATGGAAAGATTTGTTGAAATCCTAGCTGTCATGTACCCACGGATCCAAACCAATACAAAGACGGATCCAATTTTTGGGATCCGCCAAATCCGTGGCATGTACAAATTGTTTTCCTATAAATAGTAGCCCATTGTTTACCCATAGTTTCATCCAACCAGAACACACATTCCCTTCATTATTTCACACACTTAGATCAGTAGCAAACCATGTAGATTCATAAATTAATCACCCTTTACATAATGATCATAATGTTACTAACTTTCATTATGTTGTAAGCATACACTGTTAATGATCCTGTGAAGCAAACTCAAGATCATGAGTCATTATCCATAGCATACTTCCTGATCCACCATGAAGGTTAGAAGATCTTGAAGTCATTATCCATCATAGCATTCCAACATATGAAGATTAAAGAGCACTTGGCATCCTCAATGATTGAAGACTTCCTATTCAAGAAGTTCATGTAGATTCCATATGCATATATGAAGATCCATCACAACAAGTTTAGGGAGCTTTTGATCTTCATCCATTGAAGGCTTCCTATCAACGGAAGTTCATTTAGATTAGACATTCATATCCATGACCCATTTATCTCATGGATCATCACTGTAATCTATTCTTATTAGATTAGATGGTTTATGTGTCTGTGCCATAAAATACAAGGTTTCTATGTTGGGCCATAAAACATAGCGGGAGTGGTTGTACCCTTGTAAAGAACTCGGTATCTAGCTTAGTACCGGAAAAAGGTTAAGCGGCGACGGGAGTGGTTGTACCCATGTAAAAGAACTCGACATCTAGCTTAGTGTTGGAAATTGTATAGGCGACGTTAGGTTGGTTCTACCTCGAACTAGAACCCGGTATTTAGCTTTGTACCGGAAAAAATGTAAGCGACGTGTGTAAGGTTTTCTCCGCCGAGAAGGGAGCTTGTTGATCTAGTGAAGTAACTCTCGAGTTGGGTACTCGGGCAGTGGAGTAGGGCGGAGAGGAGCTCCGTGACCGAACCACTATAAATCATCGTGTTCGGTTTCCGCTTTCTTTTACTTATCTCTTTACTTTTATGTTTGCATTATGTGATTGCTTGTGTTGTGATTAGTTGATAATACTTATGTGACAACTTGGTAGACATAAACTACAACAGACAGCTTTCATATTAGAATAAGCCAAATTGGAAATTTGATACAACAAGTTTTAAGTTTTTAAAACGGGAACCTATTCACCCCCCCTCTACGTTTTCACACACACACACACACACACACACACACACACACACACACACACACATATATATATATATATATATATATATATATATATATATATATATATATATATATATATATATATATATATATATATAGATAGATAGATATTGGTTCATGAGAAAAGTTGATTTTGGTAGAAAAGTGAGAAAAATGTACAAATCACCTCCTCCCCTTCCCCCTTCCTTTTTCCCCCAACTCAAGGGACCTTATTGTAACTTCTTTTATTTTATAAGGTTTGTTTCTTAGCTTTTTCATCTTTTCTCTTCTTATCATATTTTTCTATTATTTACGCCAGTTTGGTCAAACGATGCAATTCAACTTTTTCAAAAATGTGTCTCGTGTGATCAGTATACACCATCAATTGGTAGCCTGTATACATTTTCTGAATATTATAAATTAAGCATTCACCATGGGCTCGCAACTAATTATTAAAACTCATTTTCAATATAGCTACACGTTTAACTGCTGTGTTGGTCACATGTGATATGAATAATAAACCAAAAGCTAAAAAAGCCACACAAATTAATTCATGTTATACTAAATAAAAACAAAAATTATCCAAGAATGTTCTTCTTGAGCCTCAACTTGATATGCAACATTTCCAGTTCCGATAGCCCAAACTGACATGGCTCTAGCTCTTCAAGCAGTTGCTTTGTCTGGTTGATTCTACCTTCTACTGAGCTCAAAAATGATATTTGCAGCTGCAATTCTACCTTCTACTGAGCTCGACTTAAGAAGAACAAGAAGTGGAGGAATGCAACCCCGAGCAATACTTTAACCCGTAATTCATGCAAAGTTAAGAGCAACAATTACTGAGCCTCGACTATAAAAGAACCATATTATCCTAATGATGAAGTGACAAAACCTCCACAGATAGTGTATCTACACTTATACATATAACATATTGAACACTTGACTCGTTTAATAACAATATATGTGTAAACAGTTTACCTGGACCACACCTTCACTAAAACCGTTGCCAACTTTGAGGTCCTGAACAGCCTTTGAAAAGGCACTCGTAAATTTCTCATATATGCCTACAGGGATAGTAGTTGTCTAGTTAGGAGAAAAATAGGTATGGATAACAGGATATACCTAAACATTCACAAATATTAATATTTGCTGTCATTGTTAATGTTTGCCTTTTTTCAAAACAGTTAAAAAGCAAACAAGAAGTGTCTGTTTACATGTTTTGAATGCTTTACTCTCCGATTAACATGATTATACAACTTCATCAAGAAAAGAATAAAAATTAAATTTACCTTCTTGCACAAGTATTCTGTTTGCACAGACGCAAGTTTGTCCAGTGTTACGGAATTTGGTTGCCAACTGAAATCAAACAATGAAATAGAAATTAGTTGATAATAATACGCTGAAGTCAGGTTTTATACAATCTTTTTAAAACATGAATGGAGATATCACAAACTAAGGGTCATGTAATCACGACTAAGTTTATATCTTCC
The DNA here is from genome assembly GCA_021014915.2 of Artemisia tridentata subsp. tridentata. Taxonomy (NCBI): domain Eukaryota; kingdom Viridiplantae; phylum Streptophyta; class Magnoliopsida; order Asterales; family Asteraceae; genus Artemisia; species Artemisia tridentata. The sequence goes on along the minus strand of CP139506.1, from coordinate 403,744,795 downwards.
GTCCCTTCCAAACTTTAGATCAGATATAGATGCTATCATCTCAGTGAAGAATGATCTTGAACCAGGTTCGTCATGTTCCTCAAACCTATAAAAAGAATAAACTAGTGCTTTTTATTTATACATACGCCGTAATATGTGTTCTATAATTGTTTCAGAATACCCTAAATCATATTATCTACATTAATAAAGGCATCAAAAGCAATAAAAGCATAACTTAATTATAGGATTGACACTGAAAAAAACACTTACAATCTAGGGTGTTTGTCACATAATGCAGACTGACGCAAATCAATGAGGCGAATGGATCCTTTTGAACTACTATACGCTAGTGTGCATGTGTCCTACCGTAAGTAGGATGAAACTCAGCCGATGTAATCACCTCTACAGTAGAAGAACATTTACAGTCAAGATAGTAAAATCAAACCAACAAACAAAGAAATAAAAAATAGACATATATCAATGCATAAAAAATAGTCATAGACTGAGCTTGTTGTGAAGCTAGTACTTCTGTCCTCGAGTAGAGAAACCCAGCAACTCCATGAATAACGAAATAGATGCAACCCACACTGCCGAATAAACAGCTTTTCCAGCAATTTCATAACCCATCTGTAATTCAAAAGATACAAAATATAACTTAAAAGTCATTTAGTAGTACTTATCATACCATCATAATAAAAGCAACAATAAAAAATTGGTTGAAAACGAGTGTATCACATATGATCTTCAAAAATATGGCATACAATAAATGTAAAACATTGAGTAAAAGTAAACCGGCAGCAAGTAAGCAAATTGCATACTTCAAACAGAGACTTGTAAACTATAATAAGTAAACAGATGCACTAACGCTTATATTAGATGCACTAATCAAACAAACAGATGCGCTAATGCTTATTTTAGATGCTCTAACTTATACAGCGAGCCCAATATGCCAATAAACATGTACTACTACCTACTGATCACTATCAATGGACGAAATCACGAAGTTTGCTGATAACAGAATACGAAATCATAAAATTATAAAAGCATTTTACTGTTATTATTACCTTTTACAGCTTAAAAGATAAATTATACTTATAGATTTATACCCGGTTGCACTCTACCCACAATGGACGAAATCACGAAGTTTGCTGATAACAGAATACGAACAGCTATGCAACATCTTACAAACAATGAAGCACTTGGTTTATTGTCCTTCAGCAGCCAACTTCGTCTTCAACTCCTTTTTGTTCACCTGAATTTACACAGAAGTTGATTCATTAAGTTTCCGCTGTAGATGAAAGATAGGTTATATTCACATAATTGATCCAAACAATCTCCAATATGTTAGTAGCTATGAGGAGGAATATGCCATTCCTTGTTAATAAAATCTATGTTATACATCTCATATGACGCAAAAACCATTTTATCTTTGAAAACTGAAATACTAATGCAAGCTAACAAAACAGTGTATTATTACCTTTCCCATGGCATTACGAGGCAGTGACTCCCATATAAATAAGCGGTTTGGTAGCTGAAAACAGTAAACACAAGATCAGTAACTTTATATATGCTCGTAATAATGAGAAAAAATCCCATCTAAGATGAAACATATACGAATGGTCTTCATAACATAGAGTATCAATTGTTGATAAATTAATATGAAGATCAACTTGATAAAGGGCGACCTTGTATGGTGCGAGTTTCTGTTTAGCCATTGAGCAGAGTTCATCGAGAGTTAAAGCATGCTTCAATTCATTGTCACGAGCCTTTTTAATCTCTATGTCGGGCACAACTATTGCAGTCACTGCTTCTCCATAAGCTTTATCTGGTAACCCCAAAACACAACATTCTGAAACGGCTGGATGCTATACAATAATCAAGCATATTGATTTATTATGTAAATGCATTTCCAATTTTCATCACCTATTTAACAGATACAAGAAATAACTTACCTCTAAAAGAATTGCCTCGATTTCTAATGCTGACAACTTGTATCCACCAACCTTCATTATGTCAGCATTAGTACCTGATTGGAGGACATGCAGATGTGAATATGCTTTGACTGATAAAAAGCAAAAAATATTACAGAAGAAGAGTAATTGGATCTTACGTCCCAAAATTACATAATATCCATCTTCATCCACTTTAACAGCATCACCAGTCTTGAAATAGCCACCCTCTATAAATGAATCCTTGGTTACCTAACATTTTTTATGATTCAATATTAGACAACAAAATATGTGACATGATATCAAAGTTTCGTCATCTACATAGAATGTTATCCAAGTTGGCAGATGGTTTGTCCTCTAATCCTATATGTAACATTGATATCGACTCCCATGATATTTTGATGCCCTACTATTATACAAACGGATGCACTAAAGTACCTCAAATGGATGCACTAAAGGTCCTCAAACGGATGCACTAAAGTACCTCAAACGGATGCAATTAAAAAAGTCGGTTCCAAAAAGCTTTTAGGATTTTGACTTACCTAACTGGTTTTCTGCGTTAGAAAGACAGATTCAACAATTAAATAAGTACATATGTTAACCCATAATGTATGCAATGTGCCTCCGGTTTTAACGATAGAAGACAGGTCTGGCGGGCTTGACAACGACAGCAAAGTCACATGTTAAAGGCCCTAATTACATGAAACAAATGGATGCACTAAACATACACATTGATGCACATGTTAAAGGCCCTAACCTGAACTCATTCTTTCACATATTAAAGGCCCTAATTACATGAAACAAATGGATGCACTAAACATACACATTGATGCACTAAACATACACGTTGATGCACTAAACGTACATGCTGATGCACTAAACAAATGGACCCATAGTTATCGTACCTAAGTGCCTAAAACGATAGGTTTCGTAAGTAAGTATGTGCCCTATTTGCCTTATAAAACCTATCCTCCCATTGTACCACCATACCAAATGCTGATTATTGAGTAACAGTATCTTAACCGGAAGATTTTCCACACGAATAGTTGCTAATTCTTGAACATTCATGATAAAGCTGCCATCACCATCAATATCCACAACAACCGCATCAGGTCTTGCAACAGCTGCCCCAATAGCAGCAGGAAGTCCAAATCCCATTGCACCTAATCCACCAGAGGTCAACCACTGCCTCGGTCTGTTATACTTGTAAAACTGAGCAGCCCACATTTGATGCTGCCCGACACCAGTACTTATAATCGCGTCCCCACCCGTCAACTCATCAAGAACCTGAATAGCATACTGAGGCGGTATAGCCTCACCAAACGTCTTAAAACTCAATGGAAATTTCACCTTCTGCTCATCCAACTCACTCCTCCACGACGAAAAATCAAAACCTTTCCCCTCACCCTTCTCCAAAATCTTATTCAAACCCTGTAACGCAATCTTAATATCACCACAAATCGACACATGTGGCTGCTTATTCTTCCCAATCTCCGCCGAATCGATATCAATATGCACAATCTTAGCCCTACTAGAAAACGCCTCCAGCTTCCCCGTCACACGATCATCAAACCTAACCCCAAACGCAAGCAACAAATCACTCTTATCAACCGCGTAATTAGCATAAACCGTCCCATGCATTCCAAGCATCCTAAGGGACAAATCATCCGAAGCAGGAAAAGTCCCAAGACCCATCAAAGTATTAGTAACAGGAATACCAGTCAACTCCACAAAACGCCTCAACTCCTCACTCGCGTCCATACACCTAACAATCTGATGCAAATGATCCCCATTAGGCGTCTTAGGCATCCTAGACAAATAACCAGGCAATCTCATAGGCTCATCCCACTTAGGCACAACTAACTGCTACTGAATATCCTTAGGTTCATCAATCAAAACCGGGCCAGGGAGACCCGATCTCGCCAAATAAAAAGCCTCCCTAACAACACGAGGAATATCCTCACATCCAAAACCAAATAATTATGCTTAGTAATAGACCTTGTAACCTCAACAATAGGAGTCTCCTGAAAAGCATCAGTACCAATCATCCTACGTGGCACCTGACCAGTAATAGCAACTAAAGGTACACTATCTAAAAGAGCATCAGCAAGACCAGAAACAAGGTTAGTAGCACCTGGACCTGACGTGGCAATACAAACCCCGGGTTTCCCGGAAGCACGTGCATAACCCTAAGCAGAGAGTAGAACAATATCCGATGATGGATGAATCTGCTCCAAAAAACAACTTGACCATCAATATTCAATTGGAAAGCATCAAAACCGACTACTGTGTAGTTACATATAACAGAAACTTACATTCATATTCGACGACGGATGTGTCAACTCAGGTATGAATCAACAATTCTTGATTTAATTACATAGCAATATAGCATGACTAGATGGTAAACTCTACTGAATCAAAGGCGTGCAAATGGATGCACTAATATGTCCAAACAGATGCATTAACCTTGCAAATTGATGCACTAAACATTACCAACAGATGCCAAGTAGTTCCAGTGATGCACTAAAAATAAACATTGATGCCTTAATATGTCTGACGATGCACTAGACTAATCATACTCATTGATGCCCGAATATGTTCATCGATGCACTAAACATACAAACAGATACACTAAACACACACACCGGTGCCTTAATATGTTTAACAATACACTAGTCATAATCACTTGTGCCCTAAACATACTCACTGATGCTCTAATATGTTCAATGATGCACTAAACATATTTTTGATTCAATAATCACACAAACAGGTGCCGTAACAAGTCATTTGATACACTAATATTACTAACAGATGTTGTAACAACTAATCCTGATGCACTTATCATACTAACAAACAGATGTCGTAATACATTTTTTTGATGCACTAAGAAAACAATAAGATGCCCTAACTTAACATTATGCACTTATCATAAAAAGAGATTTTGTAACTCATTTTTTAAGCACTAATTATACAAACAAATGCTGTAACAAGTCGCGTGATGCCCTAACCATACTAATAGATGCGCTAACACTTATTTTAGATGCGCTAATCAAACAAATAGATTCTCTAACTTATAACATGATTCTCTAATCATACTAATCATACTAACAGATGCGCTAACGCTTATTTTAGATGCACTAATCAAATAAATAGAATCCCTAACTTATAACATGATTCTCGAATCATACTAACAAATGCAAAAACATGAATCGTGATGCACTTATTCAGACAAACAAATGTTATAACATATTATTAAGAGAGATGCACTAAATTGTAACTTTATACATACATAGGCCTTAATATGTCATTTCATTCAAAAATAACAACAATTATATTATAGTTTACACAAAGATGCACTAAAATAACATAAAAATGAAAAAACCTGTAAACACTTACTTTTTATCGGATTTGGTTCACTTATGATTCCTAAACTTAATTTTTGTCATTTTTCTGAAGATCGAAATCAAATTAGTTCATCCACGAGTTTTTTTATCGGATTTTTATTTGATTACGATAGCTTTTTAGGGTTTCTTGATCGGAATATGTGTTTTCGATTGGAGTATGTGTGTTTTTGATCAGAGTATATGTTTTTTGACCGGCGGTGTGACGGTGACGGTGGCGACGGTGGTGGTGGTGACGGAGTGTGTGTGTTTAAATCGATGTGTGTGTGTTTGAACACAGACCGTGTGTTTGTATCAGTAGTAGTAAAAAAAGATGGTTCCATTCTCTTTTTTTAGGTTTTTTCTTTTTTTACCCTGAACTTTCAAGTTTTTCAATAATATACCCTGTAACTATTTTTCTCACTTTTCTATCTAATTATACTTTTCTCTAGAACCGGACCCTATATATATATATATATATATATATATATATATATATATATATATATATATATATATATATATATATATATATATATATATATATATATAGGGGGACTTTCTTGCGAGAACCATCTTATCTGCGAGAACTGACAAAACCACCAAAAACATACATGCACGCCTTTTAAAATAAAATAAAAATACATGCAAATCATCAATAATCGTAAGTATCCACCTATGTTCTTCAATATCATCATGAACTCATCATCTTTTTTCACAAAAACCTTACACACGGCCGAAATATTATCATTGCACACCTTATAAGAACATACATTGCACACCTTCAAAGAAAAATTTTTGTATTTCCAATTTCTTATCAAATTCTTTAGAACAACAAACCATGTTTTTTTTAAAACATATATGTTGTTTTTAGAACATATGTGCAAAAATACAATTATTGAAGGCGTGCATGTATGTTTTTGGTGGTTCTGTCAGTTCTCGTAGATAAGATGGTTCTCGCAAGAAAGTCTCACTATATATATATATATATATATATATATATATATATATATATATATATATATATATATATATATATATATATATATATATATATGATACAAGGGTTCTTTATTTTGATTAAATGTGTGATTGATTCTTGACTTTGGTTTAATGTTCTTTTCACTTTTAAATTGGTGATTTATTGATATCTAACGAGTCAGGTGTTTGTCATATAATTAAAATTGTTAGTTATTGAATATTATATATGTAGGTAAGGTGTTTGATGAAATGCTTACTAATATTTCTAAATAGCCCTGACTAAATAAAGAATGAACAGTTCACTTATTTGTAGGGATTTGCGTATTTGGAGTTGATGGAGTGATGTGCCAGATAGTTAGCTACCTTTCAATTGATCCCATTACATAAACGCCAAAAGCCAATATGAGTTAGAACAGATCACAAGTATGAAGGTAGGAACCAACCAATCTTTTGGCACCATGGAACATATAAAGTGAGTATCTTAGGGAAACAGAATTGAATCTACCTTTGTATAAGCGTAATCTTAGTTGGCATTTGTTGGCTTAGGTAATTGATGACAACATGAAACTGTTTACTAAAATTCAAAGTTGTGTTTTTAGCCCATTTGTAGTATCAGTTAGATGTAAAAAAAATTAGACCCTTTTTAGTACATGTGGCATTTCCTTATTCAACAATAATCTATAACAACGTGCCTGTGACAAGAGATGTATGATTTAGCTTTAACATTATCAGGTTTTTAAAGAAAAAGCCTACCTTGCACGTGTTGCACGTAAATATGATACATCAGAGTTATTTAGCATTGAAGAGTCACTTAAGGAACTGACTCAACTAGCTGATACGGCTGGACTTATGGTCATTGATTCAACATATCATAAGTCAGTTACATGTGTTCTCATCCTCATTAGTTCTATTTGGTTTGGTGTATTTCCATATCATATCCATGTGTTATATTTTTTTTAACAGTCATTTAATTTAATTTATGATATAGATTATCTACCCCAAACCCAAGGGCAAACATTGGATCTGGCAAGGTTGCAGAAATTAAAACTGCAATTAATGGTTATGGTGTCGAGACTGTAATATTTGATGATGAACTCTCACCAAGGTTAGTTACTTATATACCTTATCTCAGCATACTTCATTCCGTGATATATGCATCGTTTATTTTCATAAGCTACACAAATAAGCATCTGTTAATACAAATATCGTCCTAAAAACGTTATTTATATTTTACGATCTTTGCTTAGTTTTGTCAATGACAATTACTGTAATACCCGAAATTTTAAAATATGCAAAAGTACCAAATTGCCCCTGAAACCTTAAAAGTTAATTAAAACACTTATAAAGTACCAAATTAATTCCGAATCTCTGGTAATAAGCTACACATGAAGTAAATTAATTTTGAGGCAACCTTTCAACATTTGTACATGTCCAAAAAAAAATTATTCTTGCACACACATATTTATATATACACCAAAAAGTTATTTATTTATTTAATTTATATTTATAAAACCAATTTAAATGAGATAATGATTAAAATAATTAGGAAACAAATAAAGTAAATTAAAATTCTGATATTATCCACCCATAAGCCGAAATCCTAGCCATGCCCTCCCCAAATCTCGGTCCATCTAATTTAATTCTAAATAACTCCTAATTTATTACACTAAAAACCCTAAGTCGACATAACTAAAATCCCTCCTCCTCCCATACGATTTTCTGAGCAAGAAACAATATTTTTTTGGAGTTCATTGAGGTGTAAGGAAGCTAAGAAAATTAGGATTGGATTTTTGAAGCCTTGATTCGATCGTGGTAATTGTTTTGTTCGGTTTTGTTCATCCGTGAGGTATTAATTCCATTCGACTAATTCCTACATTCTAAAATTAAAATAGTATTTTTAGAATGATCCTTAGGTCATATATAACTCAGGAAAAATAATAAACATGGGTCATGCAAGATAAATCAAGCGTACGAAATTTAAATAGCTAAAACACACTTAATTCCCAAATATTGTTATACGAATTTTCTGGGTTGTGACCATAATTTTTACGTGTTCTATGATGATCATATAAGTCTGGAAAAATAGCCTTTTGATTGGTGGAAGCTTTAATCATGTGTTCTTGAATTAATGGTATAATCAGATTATAAGAAAAATCAAGAAAAATTATGAAAACCCAAGGAACGATTTGGGTTTAGGGTTTTCTGGGTTGGATCTGATCAATAAATGTGTTACAATGATTGTGTAATGAGTGTTTAATGATTGGATAAAATTAGGGCTTGTTTTGGATTTAAAAGGTGTAATCCGATTTGTTTTTAAATTACAAGGGTATGTTTTGCCAATTTTGAAACTTGTGGGGTATTTTTGTAACAAGTTTTGGACCTATTTCAATGTGTGAAAAATATAATATAAGGGTCTTATGTGTAAAATTCGCAAGAAAAGGGTTTATTTGGTAATTATTAATTCGATTTGAAAAATAATAAAATGGAGGGACTAAAAGTGAAAATTCTAGAAACTCATGGTTATTCTGTGAAAATAATGATATTAGAGGTGTAATGTGTAAATTTGAGGATTTGTGGGCTTAATATGTAATTGTTATTAAATTATGATTTGAATTATAAGTTTTGTAAAGTTAAGGGACCAAATGTGTAATTTTGAATTCTGAGGGTCTGATTCGTACTATACTTAATTCTAAGGTTACATTCTATAATTTTGTAAAATAATATGCTTGGTTGGTAAATATGGATATTACAGGGATTAAATCATGAATTATGTAAATCTAGGGTTTGTTTTGTAAATATTGAAACTAGAGGGGTATAAACTGTAATCTGTGAAACTAAAGGGATTAAGATGTCATTCTGAATAAAATGAGTATTTAAATCAGTAACTTAAAGTATTTTCATGTTAGACCTTTGAATTTAGAATATTTGCATTTAAAACCCTACAATATGAAAATCTATCATAATTAACCCTAAAGTTTTGCAACTTGATAAAATATACCTTAATCCCATAATAATTTGTAAATAAGGACTTAACCTACTATGTAATGATAGTATCTTGTTAAATATGGAAATCTGTTAATTCTGGAAACCTGCTAAATAAGGAAAGTTGCTATTTCTGGAAAGTTACCTAAAAAGGAAAAGTTACTAAAACTGGAAAGCCGACTAAAATAAGTAATCTGAAATTAAATAAGCTTTTAATAAGTTAGTCATGAATTCATGTAGATCCGCTGAAGACGGAGTTGCTTCCGACCTTGTTGTTCTGTTGTGTTTTCATTTGCGGTATAAGGTACAGATATTCTGAACCTTCTCACAGGTTTCTCATGATCTCTTTCATTTTTTTGATCTGTCAGCTTCTGTATTGATGCCATTGCTATGATCCCCTTTACTTTGAACCTCTCATATGATTCCCCTTTGTTATAATTCCTGATATGAACTTTGTTATGAAACTTGATTCTGAGCCATCTGTTATAAACCCTTTGAAATATGAACTTGATATAACACTCTGATTCTGACATGATATCTGACTCTGAATTTTCCCTTGATACTTGACTCATTACCTTGTGACCTGAATATGCAAACCTCTGAATACCCTGAAGATTCATTTTGACATTTTAACTGAAATTGGAAACTTTCCTTAATGATATGAAAATGTTTTTGAAAAGCTTTTGAGTACGATGTTATAAACAACACTAAAGGTTTTATAAAAATTTCTTTTAAATACTATATGTATAAGAAGGTTTTACCAAACATCATTTTATGAAAGTCACTGGAAGATTATTTAAATAAAAGTTAAATATGAAACCTTTGAATTAAAAACTTTTCTATGAACCTATAAACCTTTTGATTATGAACTTTTGATATGACCTATTGAACCTTGATTTAAACCTTATTCTAAACCTGGTTATAAACTCTTGTTTGAAACTTAATTTGAACTTTGATATAAGTATTAATCTGATATACTATTTCTGAACCTGGACTTGAACATTGTTATAAACTCTGATATAAACCTATCTGATTTCTGAACCTCTGATATACACTTCTGTAACATCTGACATGGACCTTATAATCTGAACCTTTTGACATGACCCTCTGTTTATGACATGATACTTGACCTTTGACCCACGGTTTGATACCCGAGCCACCTCACTAGGCATGAGGGTTTCATGTCCATGTCATTGATGCACCGATGGCATGACTCTAGGGCAGGAGAGTGATGACCTGTCCCATCCCTGACTTTATTTTATCTGGTGTGTATTGGTAGACTCTGGCCACCTGGGTGTATGGATGCATCCTAGATTTGTTCTGTTTCTGTTATCTGTTTATATTATCTGTTATATCTCTGGTGACTGATGGTGTGTGCGATACACGTCTTTCACAACCTTTGGGAGCTAGCTACTCCATTTGATACATGAGGACACCCCTCATATTATCTGGTTACTGAGAGGACACCCCTCTGATTGATGATGATGGCATGGTTATATATATATTATCTCTGTTTCTGGGCTCGTGGTGGATTACTGTTTACCTTTACCATATACATTACTTACCTTTGACCATTATTATACCTTGCACTATTTCTTTTTACCTTTACCTACTTATTATTCCCTATCCTTTATCCTTACTCCTTTATTCATCCTTTGATTCTGATTATATCTGTATGACATATATTTCTGACACTCTGTACTATTCTTTATTACTGCTTTGTTACCGTTATATCTGTTCACTGAGCTCTCGTAGCTCAGCCGCATTTCTTTTCCTGCGGCAGGTTTTTAGTAGAAGCTGGGTATGAGTGGAGAGTACCATTGGACTTAGAAGACTACACTGTGATAGCCATTTGATATAGATGACTAGAAGAATTTATATTTTCAGACTTAGTATTTATTCCTTTGTAATTTTGTATTTCCTTGAAATTTCTTTGTAACCTTTGTATTCTTTTGTATTATTGAAGATGTATGCTTGTGTATGTTTCTGATATGTCACCATTGTTGTGACATCTCTACCCTTGTCGGGTCGGGGTGTTACAATTACAAAGTTTATTTAAGCAAAGCATAAATAAGATTAAGTCTTTTACATTTATAGTGATAAGTATTTTACAAACATATTTTCACATTACAAAGTTTACTAGGAATAACATATACACATTTACATGTTTATTCCTAAAATAGAAACTTTATTAGTTAAATATTAGGAAGACATCATGGCATGCATCATGTACACAATCTTGGTAAGATTTTGTGATATTTTGTTTAGATCTTCAAGCCAAAGAGTTGACATTTGAAGAAGTGGAAAGACATGGCAAGATTTTGAAAGATTTGAAGATCTCTTAGCTGGCCTGACACGACGGATCCAAATGCATACACGGATGGATCCAAGTTTTGGGATCCGCCGGATCCGCCGCCTGTTGATCAGCTTTGCCTATTGATGCGTGGTTTTGCAACCGAACAACAGGTTTTACCTCTCAAGGGATCTTGAGAAGTTTGCAATCCCCACCAGGCAGTGTACCTGACCAATGTAGTATAGTGAAGTGGCAAGTACCGGGGGATTGATCGTTCAACTCAAAGAATAGTGTTCGTTAGGATTGAAATTTATCTACTAGGTCTAGAGGTGAGGGATGATTCTTTTTGTATTTTTATATTTTATGAAAAGCAAGTAAAATCTCTGGTTTGAAGGAGTGGGCGGAATTAGTTGCTAATTAACTAACCCAAAAGCTACTAATTAAACTAATGTGCAGGAAAGTAAACTAGGGTTCTACAAGGGAAGTGAAGCATGTCTACCTATGATATGTTACTCCTTGCTAGCTATCCAATTCTACCTATTGAATTGTCACACCTTGTTTTAATTGACGGGTTGTATTCCTTAATACCAATCGTGGGGTGGCGTACGTACTTCCCCAACTCTATAAGCTCCTACTTCACTCCTATGTCGAGTCGGCTAAGAAGCTCCTAACATGGGATCACTAGAATTCGCTCATGCATTAAATACAACCAAATAAACCTAGTACGCATTGGTTCATGTTTCTTAAGACGTTCAAGCAAGTTACCGAATAGGAGGTTAGCCAGTTTTCTTAAGCCTAACATCGATATCACCCAATCAAACAAGAGACAATAGGAAACAAGAATTATAAGCTAAACCAATTAGATCTATTGAAATGTCACACCTTTATTGATGACGATAGACACATACATCAACAAGGAATCAATAAGATCTAATTAATTATATACAAGTTTCACACAATCATAAGTAGACACAAGGTGAATTAGCAAAGCATGATCAATGAAGGGCAAACAACCATAATAATGAAAGACATAATTAAGTTAGAATCAACAAACCAATATTTGATGTTTATGAAGTGATTGAAACCCTCTAAGTTGCTGGAAAAACACCTACCTAAACCCTAGAATCGGACTTAGGGTTTAGGGCTTACAAATAATGAAGTTATAAGGTTGTATTTATAAGCACTTTTTTGCCCGGCCCGTCTTGACGGCGTCAGACTAACCTTGACAGCGTCAAGACCAACTTTTCTTCACTAAATTGTAGATCTTTTCGTCCCGAATCCGTGGCCTTTTGAATCACCTAAATCCGAGTTCGTATGAGGATTTTATGGCCAAAACAGTAACAGCTACTCCGCGCGCGAGTTGTGATTGTCTTGATTAACTTGTGGCGGTTTCACTAAGGTTCCTTCTCGTGTAAGAATACTTTGACGCCGTCACTCTATACCATCTGACGTCGTCAGGTCTATGATCCTGACGCCGTCACCATCAAAAATCCTCTGGCCCGTCTCTCTTTAACTTAACACTTGACGGCCTACATCCATTAACACGTGACGCCGTCACAAAACCTTCTGGCGCGTCACGTGTAAATTCATATTCATCCTTTTGCCAGTACGTGACGCCGTCACCTTCAAAGCGTGACACCGTCAAGCTCTGTTTCCAGCTTGATTTTTGGAGACTTTGCCGTTTTCTTCACTTTTCGCTCCAAAAACGTCCAAAATGCTTCCTTTTCCAGATTTCTTCTCCAAAGTACCTAAAATGACAAAAGGAACGATTTAGGGTAATATTTGATCAAATAATCACGAATTAGGGCTTAAATGACCCCCTAAAAGCGGTACACTTTTCGTCTCATCAAATATCCCTACACTTGGGATTTGCTTGTCCTCAAGCAAATGAGCTTTTCCACCAATCAAAATACAAGTTAGGGGTCATTTAACATTAATATAAAAGTAATTACAACAAATGATCGTTCCACCTTAGTCAAAACAAGCACGGAAATTATACACTAGCACCTCACATTAAGTGTTTGGATACTCTCATCTCTCGGGTGTTGTAAATTTATATATGAAAATGGAGAAATATCACTCATTACCTGTCATAGCAAATAGATTACCATAGGCTTGGGAAAGGATCAAAACCTCCACCACATTGGCGTAAGCACCTAGGATAAACTATCAAAGAGGTCTTTTAAAGGGTTGTAACGTTAGGTGTAAGGGTATGAAAAACACGGTTTGTTGGATAAGAGATACTTTACTGGTGGCAAGTCAATTGTCTTAGTCAATTACATGTAAAATGAGGCGTTGCTAAGCCAAGACTCGACTTAACTTAAGCTACTACGACTCTCTTTTTGTATTTTTTCAAGACACTATTTCGACTTAAACAATAAAATAAAAGAAACGGATGGTAGCCCGTATTTTTTTTTTTTTTTTTTTTGTTGCATACATTTTTACTCTACCATCCAAAATAATACATCAAAGGGAGCTTGTTTCCTCCCTACACTTGAACTTTTACATACTTTACAAATGACTATGCTAATGACTCGAATCAAGAAAATTAAAACACTTGGAGTACTTTTAAGATATTAACGCACATATGGGGTAGTAAATGATGTTCTTCCCCATTACTCCATAACACTAGTACTTTGCCCATGAGTCCCAATCGTCCCAAAACAATATGTACAAGATATGACTCGACTTAGCAACCATGTAACCAATTAGACAATTAACTAAGGGTTTAACACATATGACAATAATGCACTAAAGATGAGTGCATACAAGGTAGGCTAAGGCGATTTGGGTGTACATTTAAGTGGGGTGTAAACAAATTCTTCCTTTAAGTAAAATGCTTAAAGGTCGAAACGAAAAGATAGGCTCTGAGGGGTGTACTAGGGGTATCGTGTACCAAAAATGGGTACAACGCAAAGGGTGTGGGAGAATTACTTGACCAATGTAGCCAAAGTAATTATAACAAAAACACAGGTGTAAAACAATGGGTTAATCCTAATGCCTCTTATCATGTAGTCAATCCTAACTACACGAATGTAGTCTCACTAGCGGTCTCGGTATGCATCACAAACGCAAGTTCTAGAATCTATAAACTACCGGTACACTCATAAGCACCAACAATGAATGCTTTTTCCTAAAGATCTAAAGGCGAACCTCACATATTTGGGGTGGAAATTTTTGAGTGGTATGGTTTTTGTGCTAGTCATACAATTCCCTATCCATGAGACGCTTATTAAAATCAAAGTTTCACTCCTATATGTTGTAAAAAAATTTAAATTTGGTGCTAAAATTGCCCTAACCAATATTTCTCTTGGCTTTATTACACATTCACTATTAAACAAAACCAAAATCAAGCGAAGTTGTAGTTTCTAAGGCATCCTAATTTACCCTCCCTACACTTAATCCGAACATTGTCTCCAATGTTCTAGACAAAAGATGTAAAAGTAAAAATAAATGAGAATGGAAGAAACTAATACTCCCCTGATTCGCTCGGTATGGATGATGTGATAATATGGTTAAATCTCCCTCCAAGAGAATGAACATGATAAGCTTCACTCCAGAAATATAATCATCCTCTTGATGTGTTGCACGTACATCTTCTTATCCAATAATACCTGTAACCAACGAACACAAAAACCAAAGCATCAAACCGAACAAAGAAAAACCACAACTAGATGTATTTCCAGACTTAGAAATAAAAACAAAACAAAGCAATAAAAGGATAGGATACTTGCGGGATGACTTACAAATAGGGACTCATAAAACATGTCCACAAGTATTGACACATAAACAAGATAGAATACATGCTAATCATGAATTGTGAATTTTCCATGTTCGAATTTTGTTCTTTTTAACAAAATATAAACTTTCCTACACTTATCTTTTTTTGTAAAATACCTTTATATGCAATTAAGACGAGGTTAAAAACAAAATAAAGCATTTTCACAAATTATTCGAAACATGAAAATTTAACAATTATGATTAAGCATATATGACACAAACAAACAAATAAAATAAAAACATCAAACAATTAAAAACATGGGTTGCCTCCCAAGAAGCGCTTGTTTTTGTTCGAGTCACGAGCCTGACTCTGCCCTTATTTAAAGGATAAAGGAGAGGTTTTCCCTACACTTAGGGTTAAGTGCGGGTGAAAGTAGCGATACACACCCTTAGGGTGAAAATATGCCACGTGAGGTGAAGGGGGTGAGTGAATGGCTTCCTTCATCCTAAAACTACCCGGATAATAAGGGTTGATGGGTGGGTCGGTTCCTCTTTTGTCTCCTAGATGTAAATCTAAGGATGGAAAGTTGTGTAAAGGTTGAGGTTCCGTTTCATCAACACTAGGAAATTCCCTAGAACTAAGAGTAAGGTCATCACTAAAAGTGTTCAAACCTATATCCTCTAGTTGTGCTTGGTCCAAGGGTTCTACCTCCATTGTGATTCCTAAAGTCACTTCTACTTCTTCCGGGTAAGTCACGGGCGGTGTGTGTGCCTCAAATGATGGTAGGACTTGTGGGGTATTTAGCGAGCTTATGTTACTTACCTCATCATTCCTTGTTTCAAGATCACCTATGCGTTCATCTTGTATTATGGTAGTGCCTAACCATGACATGCAACTAGGTGGCTCAACTCTACCCTCATCCCCAAACAAACATGTTTCATGATCCTTGAAATTTGTGGTCAATTGACTTGTACTAACGTTTGTTGGTTTGTCTACTCTATAATAATATTGGGCACAATCTTCTATGGTATCCCATGCTTCTTCAGCATTTAATTCCCTAAGGTCCCTATTGGCAAAATCGTTAATGCACATTTGGTCATATCGGTCGACACGATCGTAAAAGATTTGGGTTAGGGATGCTAAATCGAAGCTATGATGAGGGACTATTCGGAGTAAGTTTTTAAAACGAGTCCATGCATCATATATGGGTTCATCTCGATATTGGTTGAACATCAAGATGTTATTAGGGGCAAATGGATTTCGTGGTCGGTAGTATGGTGGGTTCGCGTACTCCATATTGGTGAACGGAAGAGTCAATGGAAAGGTTTTTACGAACAAAGACACAAAGAAAAGATAGACTACTAGAAAGCTAATAAAAAGAAAATAAAAATCTCACTAGATAGGAATCTTATGAGTAGACCAAATAAAAATAAATTTCAACCTAAGCAATAACTACTCCCCGGGCTGCGGCGCCAAAAACTTGATGCGTGGTTTTGCAACCTTACAACAGGTTTTACCTCTCAAGGGATCTTGAGAAGTTTGCAATCCCCACCAGGCAGTGTACCTGACCGATGTAGTATAGTGAAGTGGCAAGTACCGGGGGATTGATCGTTCAACTCAAAGAATAGTGTTCGTTAGGATTGAAATTTATCTACTAGGTCTAGAGGTGAGGGATGATTCTTTTTGTATTTTTATATTTTATGAAAAGCAAGTAAAATCTCTGGTTTGAAGGAGTGGGCGGAATTAGTTGCTAATCAACTAACCCAAAAGCTACTAATTAAACTAATGTGCAGGAAAGTAAACTAGGGTTCTACAAGGGAAGTGAAGCATGTCTACCTATGATATGTTACTCCTTGCTAGCTATCCAATTCTACCTATTGAATTGTCACACCTTGTTTTAATTGACGGGTTGTATTCCTTAATACCAATCGTGGGGTGGCGTACGTACTCTCCCAACTCTATAAGCTCCTACTTCACTCCTATGTCAAGTCGGCTAAGAAGCTCCTAACATGGGATCACTAGAATTCGCTCATGCATTAAATACAACCAAATAAACCTAGTACGCATTGGTTCATGTTTCTTAAGACGTTCAAGCAAGTTACCGAATAGGAGGTTAGCCAGTTTTCTTAAGCCTAACATCGATATCACCCAATCAAACAAGAGACAATAGGAAACAAGAATTATAAGCTAAACCAATTAGATCTATTGAAATGTCACACCTTTATTGATGACGATAGACACATACATCAACAAGGAATCAATAAGATCTAATTAATTATATACAAGTTTCACACAATCATAAGTAGACACAAGGTGAATTAGCAAAGCATGATCAATGAAGGGCAAACAACCATAATAATGAAAGACATAATTAAGTTAGAATCAACAAACCAATATTTGATGTTTATGAAGTGATTGAAACCCTCTAAGTTGCTGGAAAAACACCTACCTAAACCCTAGAATTGGACTTAGGGTTTAGGGCTTACAAATAATGAAGTTATAAGGTTGTATTTATAAGCACTTTTCTGCCCGGCCCGTCTTGACGGCGTCAGACTAACCTTGACGGCGTCAAGACCAACTTTTCTTCACCAAATTGTAGATCTTTTCGTCCCGAATCCGTGGCCTTTTGAATCACCTAAATCCGAGTTCGTATGAGGATTTTATGGCCAAAACAGTAACAGCTACTCCGCGCGCGAGTTGTGATTGTCTTGATTAACTTGTGGCGGTTTCACTAAGGTTCCTTCTCGTGTAAGAATACTTTGACGCCGTCACTCTATATCATCTGACGTCGTCAGGTCTATGATCCTGACGCCGTCACCTTCAAAAATCCTCTGGCCCGTCTCTCTTTAACTTAACACTTGACGGCCTACATCCATTAACACGTGACGCCGTCACAAAACCTTCTGGCGCGTCACGTGTAAATTCATATTCATCCTTTTGCCAGTACGTGACGCCGTCACCTTCAAAGCGTGACGCCGTCAAGCTCTGTTTCCAGCTTGATTTTTGGAGACTTTGCCGTTTTCTTCACTTTTCGCTCCAAAAACGTCCAAAATGATTCCTTTTCCAGATTTCTTCTCCAAAGTACCTAAAATGAAAAAAGGAACGATTTAGGGCAATATTTGATCAAATAATCACGAATTAGGGCTTAAATGACCCCCTAAAAGCGGTACACTTTTCGTCTCATCACCTATAAATAGCAAGTTGATCATTTGGCCATTTCATCACTCATATAGCTTAAATACATAATCATTCATTTACTTGTCACTAACCCATAGATCTTTCCTTTTGTAGCAAAGAAGATCTCAACATACAAGGATTAACAGTCTGTTATTATCCTTCTAGTATAGAGTCTGTGTGTTCTTGTATTAGTCACACATCATTGTTACTATCATTTGTTCAGTAGAGTTTGGTTAGTGTTTTAGTCCTTAAAACACATAGAGTGATCGGGAGTGGTTGTACCCTTGTGAAAGAACCAACGGGAGTGGTTGTACCCTTGTAAAGAACCCGGTGTTTAGCTTAGTACCGGATAATGATTAAGCGACGTGTAAAGGTTTTCTCCGCCTAGAAGGGAGCTTGTTTCTTAGTGAAGAAAAACTCTCGATTTAGAGGCTCGAGGAGTGGAGTAGGGCAAGGAAGAGAGTCCTTGTAGCTGAACCACTATAAACAACTGTGTCGTGTGGTTTGATATTTCCTCTCTTTACTTATTTACTTACTTTACTTGTTTGTGTGCTTGATAGTTTACTTACTTTGAAATCACGATAAGTAACAAAGCGAATTAATTTTAAACGGTAAAAATTATTCAACCCCCCTTCTAGTTTTCCACAATTGGTACCAGAGCGGTGTTACTCAAGATTTTCAAAATATATTGTAATTTAAAAAACTTGAAACGATCAATGGATTTTGAAAACTTTAAAGAAGGGCAATCTATGCAAAGACCACCACTATTTGAACCAAATTGTTTCATATATTGGAAAAATCGCTTTGAGACATATGTGAAGTCAAAGGACATAGATCTTTGGTATATTATTGTAGAGGGTTACTATAAGCCCATTAGTAATAATATTTCAGGTGGTCGGGATTTAGGTACTTCTTTTATTCGTCACAGTGATGAGCAAAAGAAGTTGATTGCCAAAAATAATGAAGCCAAAATGATGCTTTACAATTCCTTACCTAAGAAAGAATATGAAAGAGTTTTTATGTGTAAAACGGCTAAAGATATTTGGCAATCACTAATTATCACTCATCAAGGGAACTCACAAGTCAAAGATAACAAAATTGATCTTCTTGTTCAACAATATGAACAATTTGTTATCTCTGAAGATGAGACCATTGATAGTGCGTTTGCTTTAATACTATTATTACATCTCTTAAAGCACTTGATGAATCTTTTTCTAGTAAGAATTTTGTCAGGAAATTTCTAAGAGCACTCCACCCGAAGTGGAGAGCAAAGGTGACAGCTATTGAAGAATCTAAGGATCTTTCAAGTATGACACTGGACGAGCTCATAGGAAACCTCAAAGTTCACGAAATGGTGATGGAAAAAGACTCAGAAATAGTTAAAGGCAAGAAGGAGAAAATGAAGTCCATTGCCTTGAAAGCTAGAGTTGAGTCAAGTGATGAAGAGTCTTGTTCTAGTAGCGAAGACGAAGAATATGCCATGGCGGTAAGAGATTTTAAGAAATTCTTCAGGAGACGAGGAAAGTTCGTTAGACCACCTCGTGAAGAAAAGAAATCCTTCCGAAAAGACCGTGATGATAGGAAAGGAAAAGTAGACAGGAAGTGTTATAGGTGTGGTGATTCTAGTCACTTAATAGGTGAATGTCCAAAGCCTCCAAAGAACAAGTCTCAAAGAGCCTTTGTCAGTGGAGCTTGGAGTGATAGTGAAGGAGATGATGACGAGCCTAAGAACGACGAAGTTGCTCTCATGGCTCACGACACAGAAGAGGTACATTCTGACTCATCATACTCTTCTATAGATGATGAAACCTTAGAAGTAGAATATAACAAACTGTGTGATATAACCTTAAAAATCATAAACAAAAACAAACTGTGAAAGAAAAAGAAACTGTTCCAACTGAGTCAGAAGCCCACGGATCCGACGGATCCAAAGTTTTGGATCCGCCAGTAGTACCAAAAGGATCCGCCGGTACAAGTTGTGAACAGAAGGTTCTAAAAACTGACCGTACTGAATTCGTTAGAGTCACTAGAAAACCTAGTACTAGTATAACTAATAACAAACAAAAACCAGCAGTTTCTATAGGAAGAGGTCAAGCTAGAAATGAGTATAGAGTTAAAACAGTTCAACAGAGACCTCAAACTAGTTTTCCCAAACACCCTTTTTCCAAAAAGTAATGTTAACCCACAATATACTTACCAAAGTAATTGGAACCAAAACATGTCTAGAAACTTTCATGGTCCTAATTACATGCCATGGAACAATTGTCCACCATTTCCTTACATGAACCATGATAATGTCATGTTTAACCCAAACAGACCCATGAGATATTGGGGACCAAACGGTTGAGTTTTTCTTGAACTTAGGTATGCTTAAAAGTTGAATTAGAACTAGATGAGTGGATTAAAGATAGTGGGTGTTCAAGACACATGACGGGAAACAAAAGCCTTTTCTCAGACTACCAAGTATACGACGGATGTAATGTCACATTCGGTAGCAAGCTTAAAAGAAAAATCATCGAAAAAGGTACGATTTCTCATGACTCTCTCATTATTGATGATGTTGCTCATGTAGATAACTTAGGATTTAACTTGCTTAGTATTAGTCAATTATGCCGCAAAAAGTATAACGTACTTTTCAGTGAAAATGGAAGTAAAATACTTAAGGATGGCATAACTGTAGTGTGGACGTATAGCCTGGACTGGGCCAGGAATGGGCCAGGCCCGGCAGACAGCGGCCCACTCTACGCCTAAACCCTAATCCATGCCCTATAAATATATGGTTGGGATCCCCTTCTTCAGGGAGAGAACATAACAGAACAGGTTATTCTAAAACCTAACTCTTGTAGGCTATATCGCATCGATACTAACTTGACCGTCGGAGGTGGATCCCGGGGCTACGGCCTCGGGTCCACTCCTAACGGGTTCTCTTTGTTGAACAGGTCTACTCAGGGCTCGAGAAGACGACGAACGGCCCAGGGAGAGTCGTCGAATCCAGCCCGCGCCAGATTATGTATCAACAAGTTGGCGCCATCCGTGGGACCCGAC
The DNA here is from genome assembly GCA_021014915.2 of Artemisia tridentata subsp. tridentata. Taxonomy (NCBI): domain Eukaryota; kingdom Viridiplantae; phylum Streptophyta; class Magnoliopsida; order Asterales; family Asteraceae; genus Artemisia; species Artemisia tridentata. The sequence goes on along the minus strand of CP139506.1, from coordinate 403,723,288 downwards.
AAGTTTCGTGCTCTCACCTCACCGGAAAGCAACCATCGAGTTCAAAAGCCGGTATTTTGATCTTTTACCTACAGTACATATGCCACATGCATGATGCATGTAGCATTAACTCCTTTACTGTGCGAACAATAATATCCAACAGATATATACACAAGTCAACATCTTCTATTTACTGTACGTGTTTGTTAGTGGGTAGAAAAGTGAAAGCGACCGATTGGTTAAATCGGTTTTTAGGGATAAATATTATTCGGTTAGGGATAAATTGGTAATAAGATACTACCAATGTTTTCTAAAATTTAAAAAGATATCCCAATATTTTTTGTGCATGTCTTTTAAATCGGTAAGATATGTTATCTTTTAAATATTCAGAAGATTTTATGTAAATCTTTTAACTTGGTAAACACGATTTTATCTATAGTCGCACTAAGTCCGCACGATCGGGCCTACTTTATCTTTTAGCCGCGAATTAATTCGCGCACATAATGTTTTTACGGTTGGTATGCTTGTTCGCACTTGTTTGCACGTTCGAACGCAGTCACGATAAATCTACCCGCGTTAGGCTGTGCGTTCGGACATCTTCGCAGATTAGCTAGTCAATCGCCATGAGCGCACTGGACAAAAGCGGGAACAGTACAGGCACCACGATGCTATTCAATCGCCATGAGCGCACTGGACAAAAGCCGTGGTCATGTTATGTTCATCTGCGATCATCCACAAACGTTCGAGTCTATGCGGTCACGATACATTCATCTGCGTCTGTGCATGCGATTGCAACTATTAGTCGCGGTCACGGTGTGTCCATCTGGGTTATTGTTTTTTTTTATATATATATATATATATAAAAAAAAAAAAAAAAAAAAAAAAAAAAAATTAATTATTTATGTAGTTTGTAAAACCTCACGATAGGTGTAATTCGCACTGCTACTTCTCTTATGTGTTAATTTCACATGCTATGTGCTATATATTGCTTCACGCTAATCTTTTACTTCATTAGGTTTTATATGTTGCGATTCGCGGCATATACTTTTAATATTTGCATTAAGTGTTTTTCAGGATTTGAATAACTAAGTTTAATGCTCCTACATGAGTAGCACCATCAAACTTGGGGGGCTACCAGGGTATATAATACCACTATTTCCGTACGCGTCACGCAGGTATATTTGGAAGCACCTCCTTGTCGCGCACAGCGCGCACCTCCTTGTCACGCACAGCGCGCACCTCCTTGTCGCGCACAGCGCGCACCTCTGCCATAGAAGCACGTCTTCTGTCACACCATGCTGCATCGCTACTGGTACAAAAGGTACGCCCTTACCCAGGATGCGGCATACGGGATCCACCTTCACCATTGTGAGACTCTCACAATCGCAATGTCAGTGTTACCCCAACTATAGAACTACGTGTTCTTCTTACGGGGTCTTTACTGTCACACTGTGGCGGGAAACCTAGCATATGCGCATCCCTCCCCGTCATGTAAGAACGAGTGTTACTCAGGATGGAACATGGTCACCACGGACGCGCCTACAAGGTCGCGGATTCGGATATAGTCTAATGGGCTAAACATGACTGCGCCGTGGACCCAGTGCGCACTGTCGCATTTGGGCTGCGCGGTATGGTCCGTCCCATGTGCACACCTGAGTTGCGCACACATGGGCCTACGAGGCCATGAACAAGAACTTAAGTCTAGCATAACATAGCCATGCACTATGTCACACTAGACTTGGGGGGCTTGTGGACGTATAGCCTGGACTGGGCCAGGAATGGGCCTGGCCCGAGAGACAGCGGCCCACTCTACGCCTAAACCCTAATCCATGCCCTATAAATATATGGCTGGGATCCCCTTCTTCAGGGAGAGAACAGAACAGAACAGGTTATTCTAAAACCTAACTCTTGTAGGCTATATCGCATCGATACTAACTTGACCGTCGGAGGTGGATCCCGGGGCTACGGCCTCGGGTCCACTCCTAACGGTTCTCTTTGTTGAACAGGTCTACTCAGGGCTCGAGAAGACGACGAACGGCCCAAGGAGAGTCGTCGAATCCAGCCCGCGCCAGATTATGTATCAACATGTAGGAAAAGGTGTTTTGAAGAATAACGTTTACGTTATGAAACTCGACAAAACACCTAAAGACAAGCTTTGTCTTACCTCCTTGGACGAAAACTCAACTCTATGGCATCGACGCTTAGGTCACGCCAATATGAGGTTAATTCAATCCTTATCATCTAAGGAACTCGTTAGGAACCTGCCCAAGTTGAAATATGACCAACACTTTTGTGATGCTTGCAAAATAGGAAAACAAGTTCATAATAGCCATAAGGCTAAAAACATGGTGTCTAGAATTATTACATATGGATTTGTTTGGTCCATCCGCTATACAAAGTTACGGGGGAAACTTCTATACTTTGGTAATAGTAGATGATTACTCTAGGTATACATGGACTAAGTTTCTAAAAACTAAAAACGAAGCATTTGATAAATTTGAAATCTTAAGTAAGAAAATTCAAAATCAAATAGGAAGTAACATAGTATCAATTAGAACTGACCATGGTCGTGAATTTGACAACGAAATCCAATTCGGAGCTTTTTGTGATGCCAATGGCATAACTCATAATTTCTCGGCTCCTCGAACCCCTCAATCTAACGGTGTAGTAGAACGCAAAAATAGGACAATTCAAGAAATGAGTAGAACTATGTTAAATGAACAAAACATACCTCAAAACTTTTGGTATCACGCTGTAGATACATCCACATATATCCTAAATTGAGTTCTAATTAGACCATTTTTAAATAAAACTCCATATGAACTTTAATGAGGCAAAAAGCCTACTTTAGGATATTTTAGTGTGTTTGGAAGCAAGTGCTTCATTTTAAACACAAAGGATTACCTCACCAAGTTCGACCCAAAGTCGTATGAATGTGTTTTTCTAGGATACTCACAAACTAGTAAAGCATATATAATTTTGAACAAAGAAACCTCAAGAGTTGAGGAATCATTGAACGTAACATTCGATGAAAGTCCACCTCCCTCTAAGACATCACCTTTGGTAGATGATGACTTAGTTGAAAGTCAAATGGCCAATAATCAAGAAAATATTGAAAGTGAGAAAGAAGATGAACCGGTAAAAAGAGAAATAGTTAATATCAAAGAAACCAAAAGTCATCCATTAGAAAACGTCATAGGAAAAATCAACGAAAGAACATTAAGGTCTAAAGCTCAAAATGAAAGTAATTTCTTTTGCTTTGTTTCAACAATAGAACCTAAAAATGTTACTGAATCCATAAAAGATGAATCTTGGGTCATTGCGATGCAAGAAGAATTAAATCAATTTGTTAGGAATGATGTTTGGACATTAGTTCCACAACCTAAAAATCAAACCATAATAGGTACAAAATGGGTTTTTAGAATAAAATTGATGAAAATGGCATTGTGTCTAGAAACAAAGCTAGGCTAGTAGCACAAGGCTACAATCAACAAGAAGGTATAGATTATGATGAGACTTTTGCACCCGTAGCTAGACTTGAGTCAATTAGGATATTACTTGCATATGCATGTGCACATGACTTTAAACTATTTCAAATGGATGTCAAGAGTGCATTTCTAAATGGTTTCATAAATGAAGAAGTATATATAGCACAACCTCCCGGCTTTGCCGATTTTGAAAAACCTAATCATGTCTACAAACTTAAGAAAGCATTATATGGACTTAAGCAAGCACCAAAAGCTTAGTATGATCGACTTAAGACTTTCCTAGTAGACCATAAGTATACCATAGGCCTAGTAGACAACACTCTATTTACCAAGAAAAAGGGATCACATATTATCATAGTCCAGATATATGTGGATGACATTATATTCGGTTCAACTTGTCAAGAGTTATGCGATGAATTTTCAAAAATCATGCATGATGAGTTTGAAATGAGTATGATGGGGGAACTAAACTTTTTCTTAGGTCTCCAAATAAAACAATTAGAAGATGGGATATTCTTCAACCAATCAAAGTATATCAAGTATATGCTTAAGAAGTTTGGTCTTGAAGATTCTAAACCCATGAAAACACCAATGTCTTCCGAAACCAAACTTACCAAGGATGACGAAAGTGAATCCGTAGATAGCACTAAATATAGAGGAGTGATTGGTAGTTTACTCTACCTAACGGCTAGTAGACCGGACATCATGTTTAGTGTTTGTCTATGTGCACGCTTTCAAGAAGATCCTAAAATATCCCATCTTGAAGCCGTTAAACGGATATTTAGGTACATAAAAGGTACTACACATCTAGGATTATGGTATCCGAAAGGGACAGGTGTAGAAACCATAGTGTATGCCGACTCAGACCATGCCGGTGACTATGTTGATAGGAAAAGTACTAGTGGTATTTGTACTTTTGTAGGACATTGTCTCACCTCATGGTTTGCTAAGAAACAAACAGCCCTCGCCATATCAACAACTGAAGCCGAGTACGTGTCAGCAGGAAAAGCTTGCCAACAAGCACTGTGGATGAAACAAGCTCTCGTCGACTATGGAATTGAGCTAAACGACATTCCCATTCTTTGCGACAACAAAGGAGCTATCGATCTTAGTAAAAACCCAGTCCAACATGCTAGAACCAAACACATAGAAATACGTCACCACTTCCTTCGTGACAATGTTCAGAAGGGAAACATCTCAGTTGAGAAAGTTTCCTCAGAGGACAACATTGTCGATATCCTCACAAAACCTCTCAAGAGAGAACCTTTCAACTATCTTAGACTTGGTTTAGGATTAATGGAACCTAGTGAGTAGATTAAATGTTAGCTCAAACCTTAGATTAACCAAACAACAACCACAATCATGCTCTGATCCTGCGGATCCAAACGACAACAAGGGCGGAACCCTTGTTTGGGATCCGCCGGATCCGTCATCTGCTGAGGCAGTTTTTATATATATTAAACAAATACCCTGTACTATTCATCACTCTCCCTAAAACTTATCACCTACTGTATTCGACCCATAATTCACCAAAATCATAATTTAGGCTATCTTCTTCAAACAATTTGTGCTCAAATCATCACTGTAAGTATCCTTAACATGTTTACACTCCTGATCTGCGTCTAGGATTTCTATTTCATGCACAAAACCAAAACTTGGGGTTATGCATAATTCTTGAAAAATCATGAAGCATATTTACCAAATTGCATAACAAATCATGTTTTTCATAGTTAGGAATTGCATCATGTAGTACATTGTCATTATTCATCAAAAACCCCATGAGAAACTTTTGCTAAAATCTTCTCACGACTAGGAAAAACGGTTTTTGAACATTGTTCATACAAATACAAAAACATTATGTTTTAAGCATCACTTGCATAATGTCTCTTGAATGCTAAAGGGAATACATAATTTATATGTATTTTCGGGTACATTCAATCGTAGCTACATTGAAATAGGAGCGTTTGCGTTATCTTTTGTTTTATCATAAAACTTGCATAAACTCAATTTTCATGCATCAAAAGGAGTCGAGATAACCGCACCTCCACATTGTCCCCATGTAGGCACACAATAGACCTTAATTCGTATTTTTGATGATTTCAACTAAACTATATATTTTTCGTGTCTAGGATAACTATGCCTCTCGCAACCAACTACGATCACAAAAAGACCCTCGATTACCTTCCCAAACATCACAAAACCAAGGGTCTCACCGAATCCCAAGTCAATATATTCAAAGCCTTAGAAAAATGATACGTCCATGAGGGTAGGGTTGTAGACTCCTCATTCTATGAAGATACCAATCTCCGCGAGCAATTGGCCGCAATTCACTTCGATTGTCTTTTAGACATTGATGAACCCATCATTCCTAGGTTCATTCTCGAGTTCTATGCAACCATAGGTCTTAGTTCAAGCGACAATGGACTCATAAGCATTCACTTTAGTGTCAATGGAACCTTGTTCAATATTCCCTTAGATCAATTTGGTGAGGTCTTAGGAGTTCCAAATTATGAAACATGTCTCTACACGGATAAATGGTCATTAACAATCTTAGAATCCAACCTTAATAGAACGGCACCATATGCCACTCCTTTGACCGACAAAGAAACCATTAGGGAGCACCTCTTCTTATCTAGGAACAACCAAATGAGGTTGCATCGAGGTCGTCAAGTACCTAGAGACCCATTTTCCATGGAACTCAACGAACTTAGGCCCGAGTTTAGGAAGTTAGAAGATGTTTTGAGAGCTAATGTCATTAGCACGGTAGGGAATCGTGATCATATCAATGCATGTCTTTGTTACATGATGTATTGTGTGTCCACCCGTCAACCTTTCAACCTTGCATACTATATCGCCAAGTGAATGGCCGATATTCTGGTACAAGGTACCACGGAAATGCCCTACGGGATGCTCTTGACTCGTCTCTATAGAGCCTTTGCACCCATTCCTAGAAATGCCTAAGAATTTGTTCCTGACTATGATGAGATTCCACACACATTCGTTCCTTTAAGCGATTTTAGGGAAGCGGTTGCAAAGGGCAAACGTCCTCGTCCTCTGATGCGTGCGATGTGTCGTTGCGGTTTAGCAGTATTAATGCCTACTCAAGTTTTAAATTTATATTTAGCCGACTTATCAATAACACACACACTTAACGAGCAGTGTACCCGGTCAGTATGAATATAATGGTAAGTAGAGTGTCGATCACTAAGAGTGGAACGTATTATCTAGTTATTCTAATCAGTATTTTAATATATTAAGTTAGCTATACAACCTAATCTAACGCAAGGGGGTTCAGCCTGAGAGATTGGCACTATTTGGTTGCAATTAAATAATAAACTAAACCAATAGGCACGAATCAGCGAATAGCACACACGTACACAGATAAATACTTGAGACAATAAGAAGACTGTCCTTATAGATAAGTAGTTTGTCACTTGTTTTATTGCTAGTTTTATATGAAGTGTATAGTTCGATGCAACGCACCGAGATTAAGTCCTTTCTCGTTGGTTCTAATCTTATCGGCGAGTAAACCCTTAATGATTACTTATGACTATCCTATTTATCTTTCTTCCTACTTTTCTACAGACGATAGAATGCATAGGCGATCTAAATAATAGGCGAGGGCAGAGGCATGGCGACCCGATCAACGCTCAGCTAGACACAGAGGTTATCAATGCACTAATAAAAGTCACCAAAGACATCAACATATAAACTTTAATTAATGAGAAAGCAGTTTTAAGGGAGTGCAACCTTTCCGTTGTCACATTACACAAGCCACCAATCTTGATGAATTAAAGTTTACTAACACAATAAAACAAAACTACTTAATGAATTAAACACATGCAGCACCTTCTTACAGCTCTTGTATCTTCGTTCGGGTGTGTCTTGTGCTGCCTATTCGTCTGAATTCGGCCTTAGGTTTCTGTACTTCGGTCTTCTGTCGAAACTTCGGAACTCTTAATTCGTCTGGTCTTTGGGGTATTTATAGTTTTTGTCTGAGGGTAAGATGCGACGCATCTAGTAAGTAGATGCGGCGCATTGACTTAACTTCGCGTGGGGTCCAAGATTATAATATTCAGGAATATTCGTACACCGCCAGAAGATGCGGCGTAACTCCATAAATAGATGCGGCGCATGTCCTCTTGTATCTTGGATCGTATCTGGTGAAATATTGATAGTGATGCGCCGTATGTGATAAGCAAGATGCGGCGCATCTGGAGCAGAATGTCTTGATCTTGTACATTTCAGTAGACTCATAACTTCTTGCATGTTTTGCTCCATAATTAGTCCAAAATCGCCAAGTTTCACCAAATGCTTGTTTTTACCTGAGAATTACAAAAGTAAACGATTAAGTATCAATCCTCATACATAATATAATAAAACAAGTAAAATTAATAGGATAAATGATAGTAATAAAATGTACTTATTTGAGTTCATCAAATATCCCCCCACTTGAACTTTACTTGTCCCCAAGTAAACCTTAGAATTAATCTTATGAAAATGTATCCTAAAAGATATTAGGATTTATTTTTACATTTAAGCATGTATTCATTTTTGTCATAATCACACAACTAAACACTTAACGAATTAGAAGTTAAATAAAATAATTTGATAAAAGCAAATCTAATCGTTTAACTGTCCAGTCGTGACGAATATTCTATCATAAGCTTGGCAAGTATACACATCTCCCCCACTAAAGCCAAGGAATAACAAGTCTAAAGCGGTAAAAAGGGTTTTTAGGCTTAAGGGTTAATTATTCTTTTTAATCTCTATCGATCTCAAATTCCAGAAAAGGCGACAAAATCACAAATACATGATCGAATCCACGAACACGATACTTGCAATTGCTCAAATCCTTAACTCGAATAGGCTAAAGATAGGTCCAAACTTCACCAATAATATTATATCAAAAAGGGCGACAAAATCATAAATACATAGTCGAATCCACGACTACGATACTTAAGATTGCTCAAATCCCTAATCTCAATAAATCAAAGGTTTGGTTGGATAAAGAATAATACAGGGTATGGATAATATTTGGGATATAAATTGGTGTAAAAAACAAAACAAATAAATTAAAATCCTAAGTGTGGTTAATCACTATCCCAACCATCCCATGAATAAGACTCATATCATTGAATAACTCACGCTTTAACACTTGAAACACACGCTTTAGGTAGACACGAATTATACTCAACAAGATCTTAATCAGAGAATAAACCTTAGTTGGCGTTCCCATAACTGCCAACTCCCATTCAATCCATAAATATAATATACAACAACTAGTGGTGATATCGACCACTTAATACAAAACTTTACATAAGTTGGTTAAACAAACATCCAACTATTCTTTTTTTCTTTTTCTTTTCTATTTTTTTTTTCGATTTTTTTTTTTTTTTTTTTTTTTTTTTTTTTTTTTTTTTTTTTTTTTTTTTTTAACTTGAAACATAAACATAGATGTGTAAAATTTCACCACATCACTATAATGATAATTCTGGATAATTTTTCCATACTTTTCATGACTTTAGAAATAACGGTAATAGTGAAAGTAGTAAACACACGAAAAATAAACTCAAAGATATACAATATTTACTTTCACTCCAATTGCATTGTGCAATTTCCCGACCTAACCATAGATAATGAATTACGCACGCGAACACAGGTAATGTAAGGAAATACACTTTGCCTATAGCAATTAACCAACCACGGATTCTAATCTACAGGGTAGGCTAAGGTGTAAGGGTGTAACGAAACATTTTAACAAAGGTGTAAGAAACGAAAGGAATGGCTCTGAGTGTTTTTCTAGGGGTATCTTACTCTAAAAGTGAGAGTAACAAAAGGGTTTATACGGGGGTTAACTAACCAGTGTAGTTAGCTAATAACACAAAACATATAATGGCTATTTGGGTGTAATCCTAGAAATTTACCAATTTAGACAAGTCATTCCAATTATATAAATAATACTCATTATGGTGGTCTCGAATAGTATACAAGCCAAGTTCTAAAGTTTACAAGTCACCGGCACACTCATAGATTTGTGAATTTTGAAAAGTCACAATTTTTGAAAATAACGTCATGTGTGCAGCTATGCAACTTAGACTTTAAACAAAAACATGCTAAAAAAATTTAAATTTTTATATATTAAGCACATTTTAAGCATATTTTGAATAGTTTAGGACAAGTAAGTGTTAAGTGTTCTAATTCTCCAATCCCCCCACTTAAGTTAAACAACGTCCTCGTTGTTTGTATAAAAGGTTAAAAACTGGAAAATAAAAGAATTAGAACAGAAAAACTCCCCTGAGATTTGCTCGGTATGATCCTCCATTAGTATAAGAGCAAAAATCATCTTCTTGTGGATTAGAATGTTTAAGCTTCATAATTGATGTATCCACAGGAAATGCAGGAAACTATAATACCACCAAGGCTTTAAAACACACCTAAGGTAAGAAAGGTTCAAACTTGCATAATACATTAGTAGTTAGATAAAAATAAAACTTAAAAATTAAAACTGAAAAATCATCAGGTCAGTCGATGCGCCGTATCTTATGGAAGAAGATACGCCGTATCGAGCCTGGAATAAATACGGATTAAAAACAAAATAAAGGATAGGATGCGGCGCATCTGTTGTACCAGATGCGGCGCATGTGTTCACCAGACAGACTGTTAACAGTCTGTTGTAAAATGGCACATTCCATGGTTTTCTCTCACGTCCTCTCGTACTCTCATGCTGAACTTAATGCCAGTCTTTGTCAAGCACATTAAGAAATATAGACTGAAACATCAAATGCATAAATGATAATATCGATTAGTACAGTCCAAAAAGAATAATAATAATGTGCATGGAACAATGTCAATAAACACGTGGAATCAAGAGATCAAGGGTCAGTGCGGTCGTGCGGGTGGGTCCCCGAAGTGCTGGCATCATCGGTCCTAGGCCGGACTCTGCGAGTGTATCCAAGTGTCACTCCTGAAACATGAGTACCATCTGGACGAGTGTGGGTAATACCCTGCTGCTCCAAAAGTCGGCTCACACTCGTAACCAGCCACTCTGAGTCCCTCCTCATACCATCAACAATGCCTCTCAAGGCTCTCAGCTCTCCCTCGACTGCCTCAACTCTCTGACTCACAGTGCGTACATGTACAGGTGGGGGTACTGGTGCCTGTGGCTCCTCCTGCGGGGCTGGAGCAGCAGCCGGAGCTCCCTGGGGATCTCCCTGCTCCGCCGCTGGTCCTGCAGCTCTAGCAGGCCCCAATGCTATCCAAACATAATCTCCCATAGCCAACTGACAGATCCCAAGTCTAACCAAATAATCCCTGTCAATAACCGGGAGATGGGTCACCACAACCTCCAGCCCCGCTGGAATCTCCGCTCCAATCACTCCAAAATGGCGGGCCAGCCTAGAAACAAAATGCCCGCCAGTCATATGGCTCCTCCTATCTCTCCCTGCGGCCGACCGGTGAAGGTAATGTGCCAAAAAGTGGGGGATGTTCACTGACAACCCCTCATCCATGCTCCTCAAGAGGAAGAGATCCAGAGTGGTCACCTTCTCAGGTGACTGACCTCTCCCAGCAATGGTAAGTGCTATCAGACGGTGGCACAGCCTCCTCATCGGCTCCCTGATCAAAGTGTAAGAGGGGGTGGATGTAGTGATATCACCCCCCGAAGAAATCCTATCCCAGTAATCACTGAACAATCCTCTGTCAGGGACCGCTCTCAAACTATCATCCCAATATCTGGCAAACCCATCTGACTCAAGCTCCTCAACCGTATGCAAACCCATGGCCAAAATGAACTGTCTCATAGACATCTGCCTCGGCACACCACCCAGTCTAAACACAAGGGTGTCAGCAATATCCAACCCAGTATCCATCTCTCTGTAGTAGACTGTACTGAAAAACTCCATCATGAGCTCCCGTACCAAGGGCTCGTCAATCCTGAACAATCTCTCCCAAGCACTAGATCTGAATACCACCTCCTCATCATCACCAATAACTACCATCTCCATCCTATGCTGTAAACTCTCAGCAGCATGTCCTCCCCCAATCAATCCCACATCAGCGAAATCCAAAACCTGTACCCTGAATATTCTCTTAAAGTAAATCGACTCAAGTCTCCGTAAGTAATCCTCCAAAGTGCCAGGGGTCAGTCCCATATTCTCGAAACGTAACCACTGATGTCGTTGTGAAACCTCTGGTAATGCCATCTTAATTGTATGATTAGGTGAAGGATTATGGATCGGATTAGAGGCGGATTTTAGAAAAATGCTCGGAATTGGAGTGTAATTTTACTGCGTGTACTGTTCTTAACTGTGTGAGTTTTTGTGGTAAAAATTTTAGATCCGGCGCATTCCCGTCGTATTTATAGGGCAAAACGATGCGCCGTATTGAAAAATTGGGATGCGCCGTATCTATTTAATCTCGTTGACTAGTCAATGAGTCCTAGTTGGTCAGAGATACGGCGCTTTGGATATTTAGATCCGCCGTATCGCTATGTTAGTGAACGAAATTTAAATAAGGAACGTACCTTGGCCTCCGCAACACAATTCTTTATACATCAAATTGGGGTTAAACGGTCATACCATATGATGTAATTGAATTCAAAATAAGAGCAATAGGCATAAACGTTTTATTAATAATTGTAATCTTATTGTTTTAGTGGATAGGGACAAATATCGTTTTTTAAGCATACAAAATTAAGATTACAATTTTAATCAGATGTATTATATGGATAATAAAATTGAGATTATATTGTAGAGAACTTCCCTTTGGGCAGGTTGAATTATCGAAGAGTTTACCTGGAATTATATTTCAAGAATTTAAGACGTTTAATGTTACCAGTATTGAGTTTTCCTCCACTCTTGTTGTCATAAGTTCGATCACTCCAGCTAGCGTCTCTCGGTTTGGTTCAGAATGTAGTCTTTCATGGTGATGCATGAGTCATCATTTATCCTGAAAATAAACAACTTGCACACGAGAGTAGCGGACCGATCAAAGTAAATATCAAAAATCAACTATATTTATCAAATTATATTCGTCGTATTAACAAAGGTTAATGCGCCGTATTTTCGTTACGTTTCAAAATATAAGATTTTTGATTCAGAAGATGCGCCGTATCGATAAAAATCGATACGCCGTATCTGTTTAATAATTCGAAAACTGTTTTTAATTAAAATAATAGATACGCCGTATCTGCCAAAGCAGATGCGTCGTATGGCGTTAACGTTTAGAAAAAATTTTTATCAAAAACAGATACGCCGTATCTTGGGGAAAAGATGCGTCGTATCGAATTAATTAAACGCGTTGTATTTTATAAAAATTAAACGCAATACGCCGTATCTGAGAAATCAGATGCGCCGTATCGTTCGATTTAGCTCAGTACAACGATAGCAGAACACAAAAATACGAAAAAATAAGAACAAATAAAAAAAACAAAAACGAAAATAAACACAAATAAAACAAATAACACACAAAAACAAAAAATATGCAAAATAATACAATGAATGCAAATTAATCTAATATACAACACAGAATTAGCGGTTAGATAAAAAAAAATTAAAAACCTAATTAAAATACTAATCAAATTAACAGATAATAACAATTCACTCCCCGGCAGCGGCGCCAAAAACTTGATGCGTGCGATGTGTCGTTGCGGTTTAGCAGTATTAATGCCTACTCAAGTTTTAAATTTATATTTAGCCGACTTATCAATAACACACACACTTAACGAGCAGTGTACCCGGTCAGTATGAATATAATGGTAAGTAGAGTGTCGATCACTAAGAGTGGAACGTATTATCTAGTTATTCTAATCAGTATTTTAATATATTAAGTTAGCTATACAACCTAATCTAACGCAAGGGGGTTCAGCCTGAGAGATTGGTACGTGATGAAGCGAAAAGTGTACCGCTTTTAAGGGGTCATTTAAGCCCTAAATCGTATTTATTTGATCAAATATCGCCCTAAATCGTTCCTTTTGTCATTTTAGGTACTTTTGAGGAGAAATCTGGAAAAGGAGGCATTTTGGACGTTTTTGGAGCATATAAGTGAAGAAAACGGCAAAGTCTCAAGAATCGGCTGAAAGTTACCTTTGACGGCGTCACAATTTACTCTGGACGGCGTCATGCCTTGGCAAGAAAAGGTGGACGTGAAATTTACTCATGATGAGCCAGTGAAAATAGCATGTGAATTCTGACGGCGTCACGCTTTAACTTGATCAAGGGCGTCACGGCTTAAATCAAAAGGGGACGGCGTCACGTTCAAGGTTAGACGGCGTCAAGCCTTGATAAGCCAGAATGGATTTTTGAAGAGCTAAAGAGGGACGGCGTCAAGAAGGTCATCCGGGAACCCTAAAAGCGGCGAGGTGACGGCGTCACAATCCATAAGGTGACGCCGTCAGATCCAAAAATCTATATATAGTTTTCTAATTCTTTGTCATTAGAGAGAGCTTAGTGTGTGGAATTTTGGGAGAAAACCCTAAGACGGATTTAGCTTCTTTTTCAAGGCTTTTTGCCTTGAGATCTTCCATGTTACATTGAAAGATAAGTTATCAATTAATCATTCAATATGTCTATGTGTTGTTTGATTTTATCTTGTTCTTGTCTTTTGTTTAACATGTTAGGCTAGATTTATCTTGTGTTTGCTTAGATCTAATGAAACCTAGCTATTGATTATTGGTTATTAGTGTGTTATTAGTTGTATTGGATGATTGTTTATCTATGTTAGGCTTAAGAAAACTGGCTAACTTCCTATTCGGTAACTTGCTTGAACGTCTTAAAAAACATGAACCAAATGTGTACTAAAGGTTTTTATGGTTGTATTTAATGCACAAGCGAATTCTAGTGATCCCATGTTAGGAGCTTCCTAGCCGGCTCGACATAGGAGTGAAGTAGGAGCTTGTAGAGTTGGGGAAGTAAGTACGCCACCCCACGAATGGTATTAAGGAATACACCCGTCATCCACGCGACTAATACACACTAATTAACCGGTAAAAGATAGTTAGGGAGTAAGGAAATCTAAGTAAACACATTTCTCTACACATAAGTTTCTCACCACATTTTCATTTTTGTTATTTTATTTTATTTGCATTCGTAGTAATTTGGGTTAGTTGACTAGCAACTAATTCCGCCCACTCTTTCAAACCCGAGATTTTACTTGCTTTCCATAAAATATAAAAATACAAAAAGAATCTTCCTCAACCCTTAGACCTAATTAGAGTAGTCTTTCACACCTAACGAACACTATTCCCTGTGGAGAACGATCAATCCCCCGTACTTACCACTACACTATACTACATCGGTCAGGTACACTGCCTGGTGGGGTTGTAAGCCTCTTGAGATCCCTCGAGAGGTAAAACCTGTTGTAAGGTTACAAAACCACGCATCAAGTTTTTGGCGCCGCTGCCGGGGAATAGTTATTGTTTAGGTTGAATTTTTTACTTTATAGGTCTACTCACTAGATTCCTTTCTAGTGAGATTTTTATTTTCTTTTTCTAGGTTTTCTTTAGTCTATCTATTTTCTTCGTGTCTTTGTTCGTAACCATACCATCCGACATCATGGAAGATGGTAATAACCTTAACCCCCACAACCCACCACCACAACAACCACCACCACCTCCTAGAGCCCGTACTTTAGGAGAGTATTCCCGTCCTAGCCACCATGGCTATCGAAACACCATTGAGCTCACTCAAGGAGCCAATATCACACCCTTGCGATCCGACACCATCCGGTTGGTGCAAAGCGGATGCGCATTCCATGGACTTCGTTCTGAAGATCCTAATCAACACCTCAAGGACTTTCTTAAAATCGTTGATTCTATAGACCTTGATGTTGCCACTCGAGAGACGACCCGATTGCGTCTCTTCCAATTCTCTTTGCGGGACCAAGCTAGTCAGTGGCTAGAACGTCAACCCGCAGGATCCATTACCTCTTGGGATGATCTCACCACTCGTTTCCTTGCTCAGTTTTTCCCACCGGGAAGAACTACCAAGCTAAGGTATGATATCTTGATGTTCCAACAACGTCAAGGCGAAACTCTCTACGAGGCATGGACTCGATTCAAGGACTTACTCCAAAAAGTCCCTCACCATGGCATAGAACTTTGGCTCCAAGTCCAAATCTTCTATGACCATATCAATCTCTCCACGAGGCAAACCATTGACCAATCGGCCGGTGGCAAGCTACGTGATCTAAGTGCGGAACAATCATGGGCTCTCCTAGAGGATCTTGCTCTTTATGACAACGAAAATTGGAGTGACCCCCGTGATTTGAATAAAACGGTCAAGGCAATATCTTTGCCTTCGAACAATTCAAGCACTTCCGACCGTAGGATCATAGAACTTGAAGACCAAGTCAAGTTTCTCATGAAATCCTACGAGGCTCCTAACCCTTCAAGCCAAGTGAACAAAATCACTTCTTCATGTGAATTATGTAGTGGTCCCCACGACACTCGTGATTGCATGGAACTCCCCGAACAAGCTTTTGTGGACTACGCATCCTCGCGTACCGACGGAGCGGGAGACAAGTGGTACACTTTCAAACCCGAGCCAAACCATTACGGTGATACATACAACCCCTCATGGAAAAATCACCCGAACCTTAGGTGGAAACAAAACCAAAACACACAACAAACAAATTCTTCCAACCCACCTAGTCGTTTCCAATCAAGCGGTTCCAACTCGAACCGTACTTTCAACAACAATCCTTCCGGCAATGGTAGTACCGATAACTTTGAAGGATTGATGTCTCAATTTATGGCATCTCAAGAAGCTCGTTTAGCCAAGTTTGAAGCCGATTTCAAACAAAAACAAAGCGAGATGACCGATAAGATTGACACCTTGTTGAAAGCCTTCAATGACCGAGAAATGGGAGCACTCCCTAGCAACACGGTCAAGAACCCGAAACCAAACGTCAATGCTATTTCATCGGTTTCGTCCCCTAGTTCTTGTCCACAATATTATTCGGTCAATTCCATGAGCACGTGTTTCAAACAAACCCAAGTCGTTCCAAATGACCAAGAAGTTATGACATCCAAATTGGTCAACAACATAGTTGAAACACCTCCCACTCAAAACCTTGACGAAGAATTCAAGGAGCTCCACCTTGAAAGTCCGGTTGTTGATGAGTTGGATGAGAAGAAGCTCAAGTTAGGCGAAAAAGGGGCCGCCTTTGTTCAAAACAAGCTACCTAAGAAGTTAGATGATCCGGGCTTATTTGTTCTACCTTGCAAGATCGGTAATTCGGGGGCTTATGACACATTAGCCGATCTTGGATCAAGCCTTAACCTACTTCCGTTACCTCTCTACACCTCTCTAAAACTAGGAAAACTTGAAGAAACCGAGGTGATAATAGGATTAGCGGATGGAAGTGTTGCTTACCCGGTTGGAGTAGTTAAGGACGTGTTAGTGCACATTGGAAAACTAACCATTTTAGCCGATTTCCACGTCCTTGATATGGTTAGCGACCCTACATGCCCCTTGTTGATAGGTAGAGGATTTTTGGCAACCGCTAGTGCCATGATTGATTGTAAGGAATCCAAGATAGCGGTAGGAGAAGGAGATACTTGGTCAGTCTATGATGTTAAGAAACACGCCTATGATACTAGTGAGGAACCGACACCCCATTGGTTAGAATTAAATAGGAGACCATCTAGATATGGACCTTGGATAGATAAAGGCTTCATAGGACCCCAACGCCCATTTTACCTAGAAGAGGACTTTGTTAACCGAACACATACGGTAGAGCAACTCTTGGCTAGGGACACCGAATTGGATCCATTTGAAGACTCTCTAGTTTTTAGGAAGATGATTGATTTCCTAGGAGTTTTGCCAATTAACCTAGGAATGAATAAGTGGATTTGTGAGGAAGATGATCATAAGTGGAATTGGGATAAACCACCCAAGGATGGAGATGGGTCATGGCATATTAAGATGACATTGTATGACCCGGATGGAGAGAAGTTTGAAAAGATATATCGTACTAAGCGGACCAATAGGAAACTTCAATCCAAGCTTAACCCTAAAGACGTCCTCGATGACGAGCTTACTTACATAGGGTAGCGTGACTTTGAGTCTAGCTACAAGACTCGTTAATAAAGAAAAGCGCTTCTTGGGAGGCAACCCAAGCTTTATTTGTTTTATTTGCTTTGTGTGTTTATTTATTTGTTTGTTTGATTTTATTTGTTTCCGTATGTATGTTTAATTTTTATCATTATTGATTCATGTTCAAAAGTAAATTGTGAAAATGCTTTATGTTGTTTTTAACTTCGTCTTAACTACATATAAAGGTATTTTGCAAAAGATAAGTGTAAGGGAAATCTAAATCGGTTTATTAGAACACAAATGAACATGAATCGTAATAATAACAAATAAACATACATATTCGTAATTGTTTGAGTCAAATGCTTGTATCGAGTCATAATGATGTTTTGCAGGATTTCCAGGAAGTAAGGTAAAGGTTTTTCCAGAAATTTTCCGGAAACTTAAAACGAAAATTTTTGTCAGGTCATTTCTGACGGCGTCAGGGTTTATAACCTGACGGCGTCAGATTTAATTTCCAGAAATTTTTGAAAGTTTTGTTTTCATAAAAAGTTTTTATTAAATCTCCAACTTATAATCTCCAGGAATCTGCAAAATTATCATTCCACAAGCATTATATCCTTATATATAGATTTTTTCCCGCCGATGTTATGCAGGTTTTCGTGTTTGTTTTCTCAGGTTTAACAGGTTATTTTGGACAAGGAGATGTTTATGGAATCAAGCTTATGGCGATGCATTAGTCATGGAGCTTCAACATTCTCTTTGGAGGAAGATTTAACCGTGTAATTTCATTATCCACCGAGCGAATCAGGGGAGTATTTGATTTCATTCTTTTACTTTTTGCTTTTACATCTTGTTATTTGAACATTGGGGACAATGTTCATCTTAAGTGTAAGGGGAGGGTAAAAGTACGATTTTAGAGAATGCTATTACGCTTGATTTTTGTTTGTTTAATAGTAGATGTGTAATAAAACTGAGAGAAATACTTGTTAAGGCAATTTTAGTGCCAAATTTAAAATTTTTTACAACATATAGGAGTGAAAAGCATTTATGCTATGATGTGTGTACCGGTAGCACTTAGATTCTAGAACTTGCGTTAGGACCATTCCGAGGCCACAAGTGAGACTACATTCGTGTAGTTAGATTTACTACATGATAAGAGGCATTAGGATTAACCCATTGTTTTACACCTGTGTTTTTGTTATAATTACTTTGGCTACATTGGTCAAGTAATTCTCCCACACCCTTTGCGTTGTACTCATTTTTAGTACACGATACCCCTAGTACACCCCTCAGAGCCTATCTTTTCGTTTCGACCTTTAAGCATTTTACTTAAAGGAAGAATTTGTTACACCCCACTTAAATGTACACCCAAATCGCCTTAGCCTACCTTGTATGCACTCATCTTTAGTGCATTATTGTGATAACATTTGTTTAAACCCAAGTTAATTATCTAGTTGATTACATGGTTGCTAAGTCGAGTCATATCCTTGTACATATTGTTTTGGGACGATTGGGACTCATGGGTAAAGTACTAGTGTAATGGAGTAATGGGGAAGATCATCATTTATTACCCCCATATGTGCTAAATGTTTTAAAAAGTACTCCAAGTTTTTCAATTATCTTAATTCGAGTCATTAGATTAGTATTTGTAAAGTTATGTAAAAGTTCAAGTGTAAGGGGGATGCAATGCCCCTATGATGTATTATTTTGGATGGTAGGGCAAAAGTGTATGCAAAAAAAAAAAAAAAAAAAAAAAAAAAAAAAAAGAAAAAAAAAAAAAAAAAATCGAAAAATCAAGAAAAATACAAAAAAAAAATGAGAAAAAGAAAAATAGAAAAAACATACGGACTACCATCCCGTTTCATTTTATGTTTATTTTATGTTTATGTTTTGTTATTTTCTTTCGTTAGCTTAAGATCGAGTCTAGTCTTGGCTTAGCAACATTGTATAGTACATGTAATTAATCAAGATCTTTAACTCGCCACCAGTAAAATATCCTTTATCCAACAAAACCGTGTTTTCCTTTTCCCTACACCTAACATTATAACCCATTTAAAAGCCCTCTTTGATAGTTTATCTTAGGTGCTTACGCCTAGTGGAGGAGGTTTTCGATCCTTTCCCAAGCCTATGGTAATCTATTTGCTATGACAGGTAGTGAGAGATATTATCCGTTTTCATTTATGAGATTTATTTTGATGACACCTGAGAGATGTGAGTATCTAAACACTACTTGTGAGGTGCTAGTATGTAATCTCCGTGCTTATTATGATTGAAGTGGAACGATTATTTGTTGTAATTACTTTTATATTAGCATTAAATGACCCCTAACTTGTATTTTGATTAGAATAAAAGCGCATTTGCTTGAGGACAAGCAAATCTCAAGTGTAAGGGTATTTGATGAAGCGAAAAGTGTACCGCTTTTAAGGGGTCATTTAAGCCCTAAATCGTATTTATTTGATCAAATATCGCCCTAAATCGTTCCTTTTGTCATTTTAGGTACTTTTGAGGAGAAATCTGGAAAAGGAGGCATTTTGGACGTTTTTGGAGCATATAAGTGAAGAAAACGGCAAAGTCTCAAGAATCGGCTGAAAGTTACCTTTGACGGCGTCACAATTTACTCTGGACGGCGTCATGCCTTGGCAAGAAAAGGTGGACGTGAAATTTACTCATGATGAGCCAGTGAAAATAGCATGTGAATTCTGACGGCGTCACGCTTTAACTTGATCAAGGGCGTCACGGCTTAAATCAAAAGGGGACGGCGTCACGTTCAAGGTTAGACGGCGTCAAGCCTTGATAAGCCAGAATGGATTTTTGAAGAGCTAAAGAGGGACGGCGTCAAGAAGGTCATCCGGGAACCCTAAAAGCGGCGAGGTGACGGCGTCACAATCCATAAGGTGACGCCGTCAGATCCAAAAATCTATATATAGTTTTCTAATTCTTTGTCATTAGAGAGAGATTAGTGTGTGGAATTTTGGGAGAAAACCCTAAGACGAATTTAGCTTCTTTTTCAAGGCTTTTTGCCTTGAGATCTTCCATGTTACATTGAAAGATAAGTTATCAATTAATCATTCAATATGTCTATGTGTTGTTTGATTTTATCTTGTTCTTGTCTTTTGTTTAACATGTTAGGCTAGATTTATCTTGTGTTTGCTTAGATCTAATGAAACCTAGCTATTGATTATTGGTTATTAGTGTGTTATTAGTTGTATTGGATGATTGTTTATCTATGTTAGGCTTAAGAAAACTGGCTAACTTTCTATTCGGTAACTTGCTTGAACGTCTTAAGAAACATGAACCAAATGCGTACTAAAGGTTTTTATGGTTGTATTTAATGCACAAGCGAATTCTAGTGATCCCATGTTAGGAGCTTCCTAGCCGGCTCGACATAGGAGTGAAGTAGGAGCTTGTAGAGTTGGGGAAGTAAGTACGCCACCCCACGAATGGTATTAAGGAATACACCCGTCATCCACGCGACTAATACACACTAATTAACCGGTAAAAGATAGTTAGGGAGTAAGGAAATCTAAGTAAACACATTTCTCTACACATAAGTTTCTCACCACATTTTCATTTTTGTTATTTTATTTTATTTGCATTCGTAGTAATTTGGGTTAGTTGACTAGCAACTAATTCCGCCCACTCTTTCAAACCCGAGATTTTACTTGCTTTCCATAAAATATAAAAATACAAAAAGAATCTTCCTCAACCCTTAGACCTAATTAGAGTAGTCTTTCACACCTAACGAACACTATTCCCTGTGGAGAACGATCAATCCCCCGTACTTACCACTACACTATACTACATCGGTCAGGTACACTGCCTGGTGGGGTTGTAAGCCTCTTGAGATCCCTCGAGAGGTAAAACCTGTTGTAAGGTTACAAAACCACGCATCAGTACGATTTGGTTGCAATTAAATAATAAACTAAACCAATAGGCACGAATCAGCGAATAGCACACACGTACACAGATAAATACTTGAGACAATAAGAAGACTGTCCTTATAGATAAGTAGTTTGTCACTTGTTTTATTGCTAGTTTTATATGAAGTGTATAGTTCGATGCAACGCACCGAGATTAAGTCCTTTCTCGTTGGTTCTAATCTTATCGGCGAGTAAACCCTTAATGATTACTTATGACTATCATATTTATCTTTCTTCCTACTTTTCTACAGACGATAGAATGCATAGGCGATCTAATAAATAGGCGAGGGCAGAGGCATGGCGACCCGATCAACGCTCAGCTAGACACAGAGGTTATCAATGCACTAATAAAAGTCACCAAAGACATCAACATATAAACTTTAATTAATGAGAAAGCAGTTTTAAGGGAGTGCAATCTTTCCGTTGTCACATTACACAAGCCACCAATCTTGATGAATTAAAGTTTACTAACACAATAAAACAAAACTACTTAATGAATTAAACACATGCAACACCTTCTTACAGCTCTTGTATCTTCGTTCGGGTGTGTCTTGTGCTGCCTATTCGTCTGAATTCGGCCTTAGGTTTCTGTACTTCGGTCTTCTGTCGAAACTTCGGAACTCTTAATTCGTCTGGTCTTTGGGGTATTTATAGTTTCTGTCTGAGGGTAAGATGCGGCGCATCTAGTAAGTAGATGCGGCGCATTGACTTAACTTCGCGTGGGGTCCAAGATTATAATATTCAGGAATATTCGTACACCGCCAGAAGATGCGGCGTAACTCCATAAATAGATGCGGCGCATGTCCTCTTGTATCTTGGATCGTATCTGGTGAAATATTGATAGTGATGCGCCGTATGTGATAAGCAAGATGCGGCGCATCTGGAGCAGAATGTCTTGATCTTGTACATTTCAGTAGACTCTTAACTTCTTGCATGTTTTGCTCCATAATTAGTCCAAAATCGCCAAGTTTCACCAAATGCTTGTTTTTACCTGAGAATTACAAAAGTAAACGATTAAGTATCAATCCTCATACATAATATAATAAAACAAGTCAAATTAATAGGATAAATGATAGTAATAAAATGTACTTATTTGAGTTCATCATCCTCAAACATCATCATCATCATCATCGATGAGTGACGATGATGGATTGCCAAACTCTAGGATCCCTCCACCGGAGTACTTGAGTCAACTTCCTCCAATCCCAAATGAATCCGAGGAGCATCGTTAAACTAAGGGAATGATGAAGAATTTGGGGCGTTGGATCATGAAACTTCACAAGGGCTACAAGAAATTGAGCAAGAAGTTCAAGTGAGAGGAGTGTTTGGGTTTAGACATTTTCAAACAATGATGTGTTTAACTTATGTGTATCTTGAGATATTATATTAGTACTTGATGTGTATGTGAACTAACTCAGATTTGCAGGTCCATAACACTTAGTGTTATCAATTTTTCGAGAATAAGCCACTGTTTGGCTTAACTTCATTTAAGGTAAGTTATGATGATCGGATTTATTTATGTGCAAACGTGTGTTAGAATATATATATATTTAGTATATTTGTAGTACATATTAGCTATTACATACGTTATAGGAGAAATTTCGGGTTTTGGTCGAAAAACGCGAAATTTGCAATGCTCGCTGTTTGTTTTAGTAGTTTCAGACGACGGATTTGGCGGATCCCCGAATTTGGATCCGCCTAGTATAGCACTTAGATCCGCCAGTCCAGAACCCACGGATCTGACGGCTCTCAAACTTTGGCTCCGCCTTTGTTTTCGATTGGATCCGTGGGTACTAACAGTAACTTTATTCAAAAATTCCCGACTCATCCCGACACTTAGATTTTGATTTGTAGCTTCTTTAGATTATATTCACTGATCATTAAACTATCTAGAATGATTTAGGAACTCTTAGAACCTTAAGAACTCAATTTCCCACCAAAATTTGAATTTTCAAATTTTACATGTGAGTTACCTTTCCTATACAAGCAAGGAACCCTTTTGAGGGATCCGTCAAATCCGTGGAAATATCAAATCACTTGATCTTCCACTATCTCCTTGCATTTACTACAAATCCTCCTCATATCACTCAACTCTATTTCAATGGATTGACCTTAGGATGTGACAAGCTTAAATTTTTGTTCCAAATCATTAGGAACCAACATTCTCCATTGGATTTACATCCAATCCAAACACAAAGACCAGCAAACCTTCTGCCTATAAATTAGTATCTTAGGATCATCACTAAACTCACTCACTCACCATTTCTTCTACTTTCTCTCCTGTACATCTTAGCTACATTACTTCACCATGACTAAATCAAACAACTCTTCCACCTCTAGACCTCCAAAATGAACTGCCCGTATTAGTGTTAAGCCTTGTTGTTTCATAAACCTAGCTAACTCATCAGAGGAGGATTCTTCCCCTCTTTATATTTCATCTCCCATAGCAAATGAGAATTTCCTCAACCTTGCTACTCCAACACCACCTACCATCATCATCACCACACCACCTCCAACTATTACTCCAATAGCAACCACACCACCACCCGCTCCATCACAACCCGTTAGATCACCATCACTACCAAACTCACCCAAACTCTAACCAATGGAGTTATTTAGGACTCCACCAACATCACCACATCCATATCTTGATGACTTGGAAGACCTTCCTCCAAGATCAACCAATCCTCCACCCATGACCTTTGAAGGTCAAATACCTATGCTTTTTCATCCCATTCATTGGGAGATCCATGGTCCTCTTTACTATGAGGCACCACCACCTCAACCACAAACACAACCTCTCTCACCCACATCTACACTAATTGCCATTGATGGGGCAATGTGGATAAATGAGCCACAAACCCAACAAGAGATCGACGAGGAACTAAACCGCCTCTATGGTCTCTCTAATATGGTAGATTCTCGCCTTGATGAAGCGATGGATCTCCAAACCATCTTGATGAACTCCATCCCAACTCCACTATCAAACAACCAAGAACCACCACCAACAACAAATCAACAACCACCAACCAACCAAACAACCCAAAACAATGAGCCCACTCCACCTCCCGCGTATCAAACAAATGATTGCTCTCAATGTGAGAGGACCGCTCGATTGGCCCAAAGGACTAACATTTTGGTCAATGAGCTTCAACACGAGATGAGGTTCATCTTGACCCACATCCTCGAGCGTCTCAATGCAATCTCTCATCCTCCTCAATAGGAGCTTTTTAGTTTCCTCTTATAGGAACTTTGAGGATGTTGTTTTAGAATTTCTATTTAGGATTTACTTTTCTTGTTTAAATGTAACATCATTTTTTTAAAAGTAATGAATGTTATGTTTTTATGCTTGTGGGTGATCAACATTAAGCATATTATCTCATTTTAGATTACTAACATCTTAGTGTGGTTGTTTTAACTTAACATATTGCTTTGATCAAATGTACATTAGGTACAAAAATTTTAATCAGACACTTCATTTTGACTTTTTAAAGTCAAAAAGGTTGACTTTCTAGTTTGATTGACTATTGCATATGCATATTGCTTCTTGATTGAAGTATCTCATTACTAACCTTTATTTTGTAGCTTTTCTCAACCTTTAATCATATACGTTGGTACCCTAGTAACGGGGAGTATAGATCGAGGGGGAGTATATCATATACTAACTCATCATTTTTAGGCATTTCTCATCCTTGAAACGTATACGTTGGTACTCTAGCAATGGGGAGTATACATCAAGGGGGAGCATATTATAATCTAACCATTTATTTTGTAGGATCATACATCATATACTTGGTACTTCATTTAGGAAGTATAAACCAAGGGGGAGCTTTAAAGTTCTCAAAATCATTGCATTATCATATTTGGTACTCCAAATTAGGGGGAGTAATCACCAAGATTTAACTACCACATTCCGCTACGCATATCTTCTTTTTGTTTCGACAAAAAGGGGGAGAAAGGATTAAGTTTGCATCACACTGTGAAACATCACAGTACATACTTTTAGCTTAAAATAGATTTTAAAACTTGCATAAACTAACTTAATCTATATTTTTAAAAGACTCGTCCTTTATTTAAGCTCCTAAATTAAGAATACACTTTATGTTTTGTCATCAACAAAAAGGGGGAGATTGTTAATACAAATATCGTCATAAAAACGTTATTTATATTTTACGATATTTGCTTAGTTTTGTTAATGACAATTACAAAGTTTATTTAAGCAAAGCATAAATAAGATTAAGTCTTTTACATTTATAGTGATAAGTCTTTTACAAACACATTTTCACATTACAAAGTTTACTAGGAATAACATATACACATTTACATGTTTATTCCTAAAATAGAAACTTTATTAGTTAAATATTAGGATGACATCATGGCATGCATCATGTACACAATCTTGGTAAGATTTTGTGATATTTTGTTTAGATCTTCAAGCCAAAGAGTTGACATTTGAAGATATGGAAAGATATGGCAAGATTTGGAAAGATTTGAAGATCTCTTAGCTAGCCTGACACGACGGATCCAAATGCATACACGGACGGATCCAAGTTTTGGGATCCGCCGGATCCGCCGCCTGTTGATCAGCTTTGCCTATAAATAGCAAGCTGGTCATTTGGCCATTTCATCACTCATATAGCTTAAATACATACTCATTCATTTACTTGTCACTAACCTATAGCATTCTAACATTTCATAGATCTTTCCTTTTGTAGCAAAGAAGATCTCAACATACAAGGATTAACAGTCTGTTATTATCCTTCTAGTATAGAGTCTGTGTGTTCTTGTATTAGTCACACATCATTGTTACTATCATTTGTTCAGTAGAGTTTGGTTAGTGTTTTAGTCCTTAAAACACATAGAGTGGTCGGGAGTGGTTGTACCCTTGTGAAAGAACCAACGGGAGTGGTTGTACCCTTGTAAAGAACCCGGTGTTTAGCTTAGTACCGGATAAAGATTAAGCGACGTGTAAAGGTTTTCTCCACCTAGAAGGGAGCTTGTTTCTTAGTGAAGAAAAACTCTCGAGTTAGAGGATCGAGGAGTGGAGTAGGGCAAGGAAGAGAGTCCTTGTAGCCAAACCACTATAAACAACTGTGTCGTGTGGTTTGATCTTTCCTCTCTTTACTTATTTACTTACTTTACTTGTTTGTGTGCTTGATAGTTTACTTACTTTGAAATCACGATAAGTAACAAAGCGAATTAATTTTAAATGGTAAAAACTATTCAACCCCCTTCTAGTTTTTCACAGCATCATCTAATGCGTTTAGCTATGTGCAATAACTTTCAATAACACACCGTTAAGTGTAACTATTGGTTTCTTGCATGAAATATTACCATTTTTAATTGTAAACACATACTGTGTTTACCTATGTGCAATAACTTTCAATAACACACCGTTAAGTGTAACTGTTGGTTTCTTGCATGAAATATTACCATTTTTAATTGTAAACACACACTGTTGGCCAATTTGGTTCATTGGAAAATCCTCAAACACATACTTTGAAATTCTCATGATTTTGATATAGGAAAAATTGCACAAATTGTGCGCCTAACACTATATGGGATTAGCTCATTGGTTTATGTAGTGGGACCCTTTGTTGCAATCAATGAAAGATGGATACCTAGGTTTAGACATAAAATTAGCCATGAGTTTAGGCATCCCAATCATTCCTACACAAATAATTATATTTTGGTCAAAGTGCAGTCAGTTGCGTAAGTTCGAAAAGGCTTTTGGTGGAAACGTAACAGTGTGTGATCGTACTGCTCTCATCCTAGATATATTTGACCAGCGAGCAGCAACACATGAAGCTGCTCTACAGGTAATATTATATATAGAGGTAGCAAAAGGGCAGGTTGGGTAACAGGTCAAAATGTGTAATATCTGCGATAGGTCCAAACGGGTCTTTCGGTGTTGAACCAAAACATTGTTTGACCAAAATTTCAGATTAAGCATATTATTTTATTATTGCAGAAATGAATCAAATTATATTCAATGGTAATCTTATAACCGGAAAAAAATGATTTAGGAGGTTTTGCATTAAACGTTTCAATTTGGGCGACTTTTACCCGTTTGACCATTTTCTTATATATATTTTAACGTTGTCGTTTTGATTCTGGGCTATTATGTACTTTTTTGGCGACCATATGTTGGGCCTACTAACGCTTACCCATACCTTTTTTTATTGCTCAAACACGCCACTCTTCTTATTTCTTATACACCCACGTACCATCCAACAAACAAGCTTGGACCACGTGTGCCTTATTTTTTTTATTATTATTATTATTTTTGCTATATTGAATTGGTGTTTAACTTTCCATTTTGAAATTTAGTGTTTTTGTTGTGACCAATTGTCGTTATGAATTTGATTTTTTTTTTCTTTTTAGGCATTGCACACATGGTTGCCACCAGTGAATCATACAATTGTCGACTTGAATCATCTAAAATGGTCACCATTATGAGTTTTTGCAGCATACACTTAACCATGTGTGCGCTTTTTTTGTTTTTAAAATTTTGGCTATATTGAATTGGTGTTTAATTTTACGCTCTGAAATAGTTTTTTTTGCTGTGGCCAATTGTCATTATGTTTTTGATTTTTTTTGCCATTGCAGACATGGTTGGCGCCAGTGAATCATTTATTGTGAACCTGAAACATATAAGATGGTCAACTTTATGAGTTTTTGCAGCGTGTACCTACCTCTTCTTTACCTAAATAAGAAACTTATCAGACCTTTAAATAGTGATTATGATTTTGTGTCGTTAATTTTAAATCTTCCGACTGTTTTCAACATTTAGCAAATCCATAATGTTTAAAAACATCATTTAGCATGATGAAAACTAATATGTATTTATTACATGTTCAGGAACGGTGGCAAGTCAGACTGACGAGTGTGTTACCAGGAAGACAGTGTATTATATACACTGCACATCAGAAATGATATTCATCACCAATTTATTGACCGAAGAGCGAGAGAAGCTTGCGGTCCCGTTGCTTGCAGAGATGTACGGCACATTTTTTAGCAAAAGCTTGCTTAATTGGTATTTTGGTTAATTGGTCTATACATCTTTGGTTTCCCGGGATCCTCTTTGGTTTCACTGTTGTAATTTGGGGTTATGACTTAAGGTTCAGTGAGGAATAATTAGTTTCTTATATATAAATGTGTAAAAGGTAAGAACTTTATTATAAAACTTGATCTGATTTCATGTTTCTTGATGAATGTAGGGTCATAGTGAAGGGTCGATGAGGAATACCGTTAAAAAATGACCAATTTACCTCAACGGACGACTATTCTCCCAAGGTATGTTTTCGTTTAGTGACATTGATTGTCGAATTTTTTTGAGTTTCCTTATTAAAAATCTGATATGATACCTATTTTGGAAGTTAGTATTACAATAAGTTGATCTAAATAGTCAATCTGAATTGCCTGTAATTAGTTTAAAAACTAATCCAAACACCCCTTTTATATAAACGTTAGTTTAGTTGTGCCCTTTTGAAAGCTACAGGTTTTGGAGGATTGTCAACTTTAAATGCCTCTAAATTAACTGTTTCCCTTTTAAAAATTGCAGTTTCCGTTGGATTGTCAAAGGGTTGATCATGTATATGTTCCAACAAGATTACGCAGAGTTATGTATTTTGACATGCTACTTTGAGAATGTTGTAGTGGAGCTTTGTTTTGATCAAATATAGGGATGCTACTGTGTGAATTGAGCTTAAAGTTGACGCTCGGAGCTGATGTTCCATGTTCCATGTTTATTGAGGTAATATATGAGTATATAACCTATATTTATATCTAACAAACATCAGAAAAATTTGGGCCCAAAAACTATTTGATGTCATCTGCTATTTGGGTATGATATATTATTTGTTCCATTTTTTTTTCTGTTTCTTAACTTTAATCACAAAATAGTGGGGGTGTTTGAAATAGCTTATTATTTGTGCTTATCTGAATATTGTGAAAAGTTGTCGCTTATTTAAATCCACATGCTCAACTTTAATTGCTGTTACATCTATAAAAATTTAGGCAATGTTTGGATTAGCTTATTAATTGAGAACGTGAGGTTAACGAGAATGAGAATGTGAGTTCTTCTCTTCTCATGGTGAGTTTGGACTTGCAGATTCAAAGGCGCAGAAGGATCGGAATATGAGAAATATTAAGAGTTTGTTTAATGAGGAAGTAGATGAGATGTTAAACACAATACTGTTGTGCGATGAGAATGAGCTGGATGAAAAAGGCTGTAGGTGGTTTATGCAGGTTTTGGAGTCGATTAATTGCTTATCTGATCCAAAAATGAGTGATTGTATATTAAGGAATGGAATTATACGAAGCAGTTCTGACAGTAGTTGTTCATGCCTTTGTCCATCATGGCTGAAGGTTCTTTTGAAGGCGTTTTATTTCTTGAACATTTACTGTACTTTTTTTCAAGTGCAACAGAAAACGGTTACCTTGCTTAGTTTGGAGAAAAGACTGAACCAGCTACGCCAATTCAGATTTGGAATTGAATATGCTGATCTCAGGAATCTTTCTTTGTCTTTTCCTAAGGTAATTGGCTGTATTTATAGCTTAAGTAAGTACTAGAACTGCATGTTTTCACCTTTAGGTTTTGCTAAATAAGTCACTAGGCATATCTGAATGTCGAAAATGGGCGAATTTCACTCAATTGAGTGTGTTTCCAGAATCCGCAGCCCCTATTAAAATTTTTACTAGCCTAAGTACTAATGCTACTTATTATTTATAAATACCATTAAAATAAATAAATAAATAACAGTAGAACCATCACTCAGAAGTTTAAAATCATGTATCGAGTTGTGTCTAGCCATACAAACAGTTATCCACGTGTATCAGCTTCTCATTAGTTGATTATGATTGTAAATTGTTTTTCTAATAACACATTAACACTCACTTCTTAGTAATCATCAGTCTTTATTTACAGTCTTGACTCTTGACACAAACATACACGTCCCTTTTTTCTTTTGCAGGTTATACAGTTTATTGATGTGTCGTTTGTGTGGTCCATGTGATACAATACAATTGCCTACGACAACACAAATCAAGAATGCAAAAAAATCCCTCAAGAACCCAACAGTAGGAATTGTATATATAGCATGAGTGACATTGGTTGTTTTAGATATTCCAATATTTTTTTTCGTTTTACCTTCTTCAACACCTGATTATTGTACTATTTTTGAATCTTAATGAATAACATGTTGCATTAATCTTTTTTCTTTTGTTTCAATCAATGTGTCATTCTATGAAACAAAGTCTAAAATACTTTTATTAATAACACACATGCAAAAACTATACTGGCTTTGTTACTATTGTATCAACTATAGTAGTAACATTTAATCATTTATACCAAAACTTCTTCCTAACATATAATGAACTAATGTTTACTTGAAAAAAAACATGCTTCTATAATCGACACAATAATAATCTAGAATTGACAAAATAGTAACAGACCAAATCTACCATAAACAATATACATCTAAATACTCCCATTGCAACGCACGGGCTTCCCAACTCGTTTTGTCTAAGTAGAAAAAAAAATCTGATGCTTCAAACTATCAATTTATGTAAGTTTCCAACTTTTAACTTTTTTGTCAATCTCGAATATTCATGGAGGTTGAGATTTGTATTATTGTACGTGATGATGTACCCTCCGAACGGGTCGAAGGGAACCCCTTCGAGCCTGTACGAAGCCTTCTCTTCGAAGGCCCAGGTCAACCTCCTATAATCTTCATTGGCATAAAAGGATTCATCTATGAAGTGGTTACCAGTTGGGAAGCCGCCAATCGAAGCCTTAATCCCTTCGGGGTTCCTCATTCGAGGATACTAGAAAAGAGAACCACATTGACTTGGCCATACCCACGTTCCCCTTTTTCTTGAGCTTTCCCGCCAAGGAAGAGATCGTGGGTCACAAAGCCCTAGCGGTTACCACAAATCATGGGACGCCCCCATGATCTCCGAATTACGTGCAAGAGCTCTCTAAGGCCTATTTTCTCCCTTATAAATAGCTTAGACGGGCTGAGAACTATGGTATGCAAACTCAACTCTCTTATTTCATTAACTTATCATATCACATACTTATTCGCACGCCGTAGGTGGTTCGCAGGGTCCAACTGTTAGGTCCGTCAGTACCCAAGCGTCCTGAAAACAGGATTTGGACACAAATTAGCCAAGTGTTAATCAACCTTAAACACTCTTAAGTCATTGAGTGAACAGTCACTCAGTGAGTTACCTTTAAGATACTTAAGACGACTCTAAGAAGAAAGATTCACCATTCAGTGAGGCGGAACTCCCTGAGTGTCACTTAAGCCAAAGAAGAAGTTAATGGGTTCAGTGAGTCATGACAAGAACTCACTGAACCCCAGTCTCCCCAACAACAATAAATGATTGAAGACTGAAGACTGAAGACCTAGACTGAAGAATCTGAAGTCTGAAAAAAAGGCGGGATTAGGCGGGAAGAGTTTGAAAAGATAAGGAGAAGTCTTATCGGGCCGAAAGCAAACCATCCCTAAAACGGCTTAAAGTCAAGATGTGTCATAGCTAACACTCGGAAAGCACTTTTAGCTTATTCCCAATATAGATTCATTTTAAATGACAAAATACTGTTGTATTTTGTCAGACCAACTAGGTTATTCTTTTTGTATTCTAATCATGGGTGCTCTTTTATACTTGTGTATAAATAAGAACAGATGGGAGAAAAGTGGGTTAAGTCTTGTGCATTAAAAGCTTAGACTTTCACAAAACCACTTTTCTCCTCCAAAGAGTAACCACGTCCCTAAGATAGCTCAGTGGTTCTTTATTGTTGCCACTCAAGAATAACTTGAGTTTAGAGAGGAGAACATACCATACCTTGTCTATTCAATCCCAAGTGTTTATTCCGCAAACACTTTGGGTAATGGATTCTTTTGATTAATTTCTAATAAGAATTTAAACGTTGAAAAACTTGTGTTTTTATATTTACGTTTTACTTATCTGTTACATTAATCAATACATTGTATCAGTCATGGAACACAATTAGATTAACTTTGTAGTTACTTCTACTTGTGTAACGGGAACAACAAGTGGTATCAGAGCCTCTGGTTTATAAAATCTTTTCAAAAACTAAGAGTGCTCAAGGTTTTTAAAACCAAGATCCTACTATGGATGATATTAATGTGCCCCAACTCGTCGATAAAAAGGGAGGAAGCTATTCAGCTGTTGCTCCCCGACTCGAAGCTGGAAAATTTAGCAAGTGGAAAAAGTGCATGCTTTGCTACTTGACTGGTATGGAACCATACTACATCACTTGTATCAATGAAGGTCCTTATGTCCCTAAGACTGCTAAAGGGTTACCTAAACCTGAAGCTCAATGGACCATTGATGAGAGAAGGGTGGTCAATCAAGACCAACGCCTGAGAAGCATAATTATATCTTGTCTTCCTGACGATATAATGGAATCAGTCATTAACTGTACATCAGCCAAACAAACTTGGCTTGACTTGGTTAATAGATTCGAAGGTCCCTCAGATACCAAGGAAAACAGGATCATGGACCTGAAACTTGAGTATAACACTTTCAGGGCAAAAGACTCTGAAAGTCTCTCTCAGACCTATACCAGATATAAGACCATGATAAATGAATTGTCAAATGATGGTGTAGTTTTGTCTAAGCATGAGATAAATGTTGGCTTTGTCAACAGTCTCCCTGAGAAGTGGTTAAACTTCTCTCAGGGCCTCAGGAATGCTAACCACATTCAGACCCTTTGAGCTCCCTGAGATCTATGGGAAGTTTGTCTACGAGGACAACTAAATCTCTAGGAGATACCCTGACTCAAAGAAAGCTCTTGAGACCAAAAAGGCCCTGACTTCCTCACCCATATCAACTGCCTTTTATTCTAATGGTGTTGTTCAGGATTTTCAAGAGGACTCTGATGATGAGATTGATGAAAGAACTAGTGATGAGTACCTAAATGATTTACACTTGGAATTCCAAGAAAGGGCACTCCTTGCTAATTCAAAACGTTTTATCAAAAGAAATCAGTCAAACTTTTCAAAAGCTAAAGCAAATGAAACCACTGAATGTTTCAAATGTGGTAAAAAGGGACATTTTGCTAGAGACTGTTATTCAAAAACCATCTCAGAACCCTCTTATAAATTTTCTGGAAACACTTCTTCTTCAGGAACTAGCAAGTTTCAACCTAAAATGTTCCAGTCTTCTCAACATTTTCAAAATGGTCAAAAAGACTTTGAAGCTAAATATAGGAAAGCTAAGGCAAAACTTGCTCTTCTTGAGGCCACTCCCTCAGTTTCTCAGGCGGCTCAAACTTCTAAACCTGTTCAAACAAAGAACAAGGTCCTTGTAGCTGAAGCCTATGACTGGGATGAAGAAGAGGTCTCATCAGATGATGAAGAAATTAGAGTGAATGCACTAATGGCACTTTCAGATGGTGATCAGCTGGCCGTTGGAAAAATCCATGCAAGGAATGGAGAATGGGTCAACATAACCATGAAAAAGGTAAATATTTTACTTTCAATGAATGATAATTCTGATTGGCAGTCTTATATGAATTACATGAGTGTAGATCTTAAGCTTGTAGAAGAACAAAGGCTTAATTTGCTTTCAAAATATAACAATCTTGTGTTAGAATTAAATAAGTGTAGAGATGAGTTGCTTGTATTAAAACAGGCTAAGTTAGAAACTATTACACTACAAATTCAAAACACTGAGATTTTGAAACAAAATCAAGCTCTTCAAAATGAACTTAACAAAGAAAAGGCTGTCATTGAAAACTGTACTAAAAAGAACCCCAAAGTCTATGAAACTGTGATTCTAATTCCTAGTGAAAACAAGAAAGTTATAGGAATAGACCAACTCACTGAAACCCCCAGTGAAAGTCACAGAGAAAAGGCTTTTATTCCAGCTGGCATATCATTTGAGCAGGAAATTGAACCCAAGTCAAATGACTGGATTGTTAGGGACAACCCAGTCAGTAAGTTACCAAACTTTGAGACTGGGAAAATCTTGCTTCCTAAAAGTCAGGCTCTGAAAAATATGCTTGGACTCACTGACCAACCCAGTAGTACTGAGTCAGTCAATGAGTCTGAATCAGAATCACTTGCACCACTCCCACCTCTGAAAGTCCTTCAGGGAGCTGCACCAAGCTCAGACCTCACACTATTGGTCTACTCTCAGCATTCTCCAAAGGAGAAGCCAGGAATGGGAATAACCATCCTGAAAAGGCATACCCCTGAAGTCTCAGTTCATACTGATGACTCATCAACTTCAGTCCTTTCTGAAATAAAAACAGAAAGCCCTGACTCAAAAATTGATCAGTTGGCTAAGCTTGTCAGGAAGCTGAGTGAGAAGATTGAATCTTCTGAGAAAACTCCTCAATCTAAGATTAAGGAACCAAAATCAGCTTCCTTAAGCACCAAACCAAAACCCTCCAAACCTCTGCAAAGGTGTGAACTGTGTCACTATACCAATCATACCACTGATGATTGTTTTAGAATCCTTTACTGCATGATATACAAAAAGGATGATCACAGGACCTCTGATCACCAATCATACACAGCCACATCAAAGATTGCAAACTTTAAAGCACAGGCTTTTAAGTATCGCTCTAATTCTAAGCAGAAACAGAAACAAAAGGCCAAGCCTTTTGCACCTTGCCCTCACTGTGGCTTCAATGACCACCTTCCTGAGGATTGTCTTATGGACACTAGATGTGACATATGTGGAGATCCCACTCATGACACCTCAGGACATGAGAAGGTCATTCAGACCAGAAAAGGTATGACCAAGCCATCCTCTCAGTCTACTGAGTCCACATCTGTAATCAAATGCAAAATTTGTGGTAGTACAGTCCACTCAACCACTGACCATGAATCAATTGTTACTTTTAAGAAGGCTATTAAAGCCAAGCCCTCCAAGAAGAGGGGTCCTAGAAAGAACTAACTCAGTTTACCATTTGTGCATAGACATGCCAGGGAGCTAGTTTGACATCTAGATAATGGATGTTCAAGGAGCATGACTGGTTTGAAAGAGTATCTGCACAAATATGTAGAAGAACCAGGACCCAAGGTGGTATTTGCTGATAATTCATCATGTCTTACTGAAGGTTATGGTTCAATAAACTGTAGTGGCATAGTCTTTACTAGGATAGCTTATGTAAATGGTCTTAAGTACAATTTGATCAGTGTCAGTCAACTATGTGATGCAAAGTACATAGTTTAGTTTGATGATAAGCAAGGAACCATCTTCAATGCAAATAAAGAAGTTGTCCTTATTGCACCAAGAAGGCAAGATGTTTATGCGTTAGACATGTCTAGTCTAACTCATAATGGAACTTGTCTCTTTGCTAAGGCCACTGAAACCCTCAACTGGCTTTGGCATAAGAGACTTTCCCATCTGAACTTCAAAAACATAAACAATCTTGTGAAACAAAACAAGGTCCTTGGCTTACCATCACTTGTGTTTTCAAATGATAAACCATACTCTGCCTGTGAAAAAGGTAAACATCATAGAACATCCTTTAAAACCAAAACAAACTTTTCCATCAGGAACTGCCTTCATCTTCTCCATATAGATCTCTTTGGGCCCACCAGTCCTAGATCCATTAACCATGAGAAGTATACTATATTCATTGTGGATGAATACTCAAGATACACTTGGGTTTACTTCCTGATAAAAAAGAGTCAGGCAGCTGAAACTATAATATCCTTTGTCAGGAATATTGAAAATCAGAATGACATTAAAGTCAAACAGATTAGGACTGACGATGGGACTGAGTTCAGAAACCAAGAGCTTGAAAGTTTCTGTGATGAGAAAGGTATTTCCCAAAAAATTTCCTCTCCTTACACACCTGAACAAAATGGTGTTGCTGAAAGGAAAAATAGAACACTCATTGAAGTTGTCAGGACAATGCTAAATGGATCAGTCCTTTCCAAACACTTTTGGACTGAAGCAGTCAAAACTGCCTGTTATACACAAAACGGATCCATCATTGTCAAGAGACATAGCAAAACTCCATATGAGTTATTCAAGGGAAGGATCCCTGACATCAGCTACTTTCATGTCTTTGGGTGTCTTGTGTTTATTCATAATCACAAGGATCACTTAGGGAAATTTGATGCTAAGGCTGATGATGGATACTTCCTAGGATACTCTCTTGTCTAAAAAGCCTTCAGGGTGTTCAACACTAGGAGACAGAAAACTGAGGAAACATTTCATGTTACCTTTGATGAGAGTACTGAAGCAATCAGATTCTCAAATACCTCAGTGGAAGAGATAGGAATTGATGATTCATCTAGATACCCTCCTGATGAATATCATCCTGAGAATGATCCTTTCACTCATTATCAAGCAAATGCTGATATCTCCTACTACATCATCCCTCACAACCTTCCTCACCCAACCATCACTGAGTTTGTTGAGGCACAAACAAGTACAGATGCAATCAGTCAGTCTGAACAAAGTGCTCAGGAACCAAACAATCTCAGTGATCAGCCAACCCAGTCAGACACTCAAGATCCTGAAGATCATCAAGTGATTGTACCAGAACCTACACCTCCACCCAATCAGGCCTCCACAAGTTCTAATCAGTATCCAAGACCTTAGGACAGTTGGACTAGGTCTCAAGATATAGAACTTGTCAATATAATTGGAGAGCCTACTTAAGGCATGCTTACTAGAAGCATGACTGCAAAACTAAGAGCAGCCTCAGCCAATGAATGCCTGTTTGTGGACTTCATTTCCACAATTGAACCCAAAAGTGTCAAAGAAGCACTTAAACATCCTAGTTGGGTTCAGGCCATGCATGATGAACTAGAACAATTTGACAGAAACAAGGTAATGACCTTGGTCAAATGTCCTCAGGACGTTACAGTCATTGGCATGAAATGGGTGTTCAAAAACAAATCTGATGAAAATGGCATAGTCATCAAAAATAAGGCTAGACTTGTAGCCAAAGGCTATAATCAACAAGAAGACATTGACTATGAAGAGAAATTTGCACTAGTGGCAAGAATGGAAGCCATCAGGATCTTCCTTGCATTTGCAATCTACATGAACTTCAAAGTGTACCAAATGGATGTAAAAGTACATTCTTAAATGGTTCACTGAAAAAAGAAGTTTATGTTCAACAACCTCCTGGATTTGAAAGCAGTGAGTTTCCTGACTATGTCTGCAAGCTTGACAAAGCCCTTTATGGACTGAAACAAGCTCCTAGGGCATGGTATGAAACTCTTTCAGCCTTCCTTATCTAAAACAAATTTGTCAGAGGCAAGACAGACAACACATTGTGTAACCACCTGTAATTTTTCCGAATATATTTTTATTCGAGACTTTACCCGTTTCTCATAAACGGATCCTTTCTGAACTATTTTGATTCTAAAACGTGAACCTATCTCGCGAAACGTGAAATTTGTACACAACGCGTACTGGCACAATCGACGATTTGTTTTGATTATTTTATTATTCGTGAGAAACGAGACGTATGAATAGTCGTTCTTAATGGAAAAACGATTTTATAATTTATGGAATAACTTTCGGATGCTCGGGAAATATTTACAACACGATTTATTGGTCTCGTTGGCGTTTCGTTAAAAATATGAAGAAATTGACAGTTTTAGTCCCTGAGGGCGCGCTAGGGTTTGCCACAAGTCCCAAGAGAGCCCTATATATATATCTCATTATAACCCACCTAGGGTTTAGTATTTCTCCTTCCTTCTCACAGCCGCTCTCTCCTCTCTATTTTCCGGCGCCAAATTCGGCCATCTGAGCCGTCACCGTCGCTCACCCTATTACACCACCACCACCAAAATAAACCTTGAGATCTCCTCATTATTTTTATATGGCTCACGCGCCACCTAAACCTTCCTCCACCATCACTGCTGCTGCTGCCGACACCACTACGCGCCACCATCTCCGCTTGACCTTTTCTCTTTTCTCGTCATGGTAAAACCGAGAAACCTGTTCGATATTATTTTTTATTTTTTTTATATATACCGATTTATTTTGTTGTGTTTGTCGTGGATTAAAACTTGTTACTATTATTTTGTGATTAAAACCCGGAGTTAAAACGTATTTTGAAATCTTCGTGTGGTAAGATTTAATATCAAATGGTGTTGGATTTGAGTTATGGTTGTACTCGTGTTGTAATCGGATAAGGGAAACCACCGTGGGGTGCTTGTTGTTGTTTTGGCTGTTATTCGAATCCTTTTGGTTAGCGTAGTCGCAAGGGTGCTGTTTGGTTCGTGTTAGTTCCAACCCGTATAGGGTCGTGGACTGTTGGCCTCGAATAGATGAAAAACACCCACGTAGGGTGTTGGGTTTTGCGGTCTTTTGGTTGATAATGGTTCGAACAGGGTAAATTCAAACCGAGACCAAGTGGTCTCGGTAAGTCCTGTAAACTTCATTTTGGGTCCGTTTGGTTGTTCTTACTCGTGGTTGTGTCGTTGTTGCGTTATTCTTGTTGT
Organism: Artemisia tridentata subsp. tridentata; assembly: GCA_021014915.2. NCBI lineage: Eukaryota > Viridiplantae > Streptophyta > Magnoliopsida > Asterales > Asteraceae > Artemisia > Artemisia tridentata. The sequence continues at coordinate 403,684,406 of CP139506.1, read as the reverse complement.
TTCGGTTTAACAGCCCACTAGGGTGTTCGGTTGCATCGTCCTTGTTCTCGGGTTATGTCTCAGTTGAGACTAGGTTTTAATAGTTTTGATCTTGGATTGAGTCTCGGTATTGGTTTGGTTTTGTCAAGGCTCGACAAACCCAACTAGGGCGCGTTTTGTTAATAATAGGGTGTGTTTGGTTTAAAGAATGGGCCGAAGCCCAATGATGTTTGTTTGGTTAAAAGGCTCATAAGCCCAATGTAAAACTAATGGGGTTGTTTGTTTAATGTTGAGCCGAAGCCTGAAGTGGTAATAAGGGTTCGTTTTAAAAGTTAAAAGAGTGTTTTGATACAAAACTGTTTGGTGAGTTTGAGATATTGGTACGTTTCGGTTACTTGGAAAATTAATACTCGGTTACTTGACTTGTGACATGACATTATTGAATTCATATCGGATTTTGGTTATTATATTTGGACGTTTGGAAAATCATGAATCGTTATCGGACTTACAATATTAGATGATGGACTTATTGAACGTTTTGAGACTTGTGACGGCATAATATATTAAACTCGAATAGAATTTAATATATTAAACACGAAACAGACACAAAATCTTCAATAAAACCAAAACTAATATTTACAAGAACAATAGCGAGACATAAACTTATTAAATATTGAAATTTCATATTTGATTAACCCAAGTCTCGACGACTCGAGAAAAACTAGTTTTATTAGTTAAAACTCATTTTTATTATGAAACGATTTATGTTTTATACAAATTATTTGGGGATAACGGGGTAAATGTTGAAACGTACAAACTGAGTTATTTTATCTGAGGTGTTTGTTAGTCGTAAACTTCTAGAGTTGTCTTCATTGGTTTGAGTTCTCATCAATATCCTCTCGAGTTTGTCGATGTCTATTATCTTTGGCGTGAGTTGTCTGTCGAGTCTACGTCTTCTTACCACACCACACGAAACGTTGAAACTAAACTTTTGATAAGTTTTGAAAACTGAGTAATCCACGAAAACTACGACACGATATCTTTTATAGACTTTATTATCTTGCGCGACGTATTTTGAGATAACCGTATACGTATTAGGTTGTGCCGATCCTAGACCGTTGTGTACCGCCGTGCTTGTACCTCCGTGTACCGTCGTGCCGTATGTTTTGAGACCGTTGTGATATGCTCTAGATGCCAGTCGTGTCAGTTGTGATCTTGCATTGCTGTGGCTAAGGTGAGTTCATGGCCCCTACTTTTACCGGTTTTACAACTATTTTTGGGGGAGAATACATGCTCATTTCTACTTAAACTTAATGATTTTTTTCTTGAAACATGATTTATTTTCTCAAACGTACTGTTTGGTTGAAATATCTGACCTGGCTATTTGAATGCGTTATGTGCTTACCTGTTTATTTGACATGGCCTGAACTGTGATTGTGGTTTATGAAACTGTTACGCGAGCTGGCTAAGGTTATTATTCCATGTCTGCAATTGTGCGGAGTTATTGATATGAGTCGCATCTGTGCGAGATTATTGTTACATGACGCAATCTTGTGCGTGCTTATGAATTGATGTGCTGCGTGTGTCATTGCGGTTTAGCAGTTTTAATGCCTACTCAAGTTTTAAATTTATATTTAGCCGACTTATCAATAACACACACACTTAACGAGCAGTGTACCCGGTCAGTATGAATATAATGGTAAGTAGAGTGTCGATCACTAAGAGTGGAACGTATTATCTCGTTATTCTAATCAGTATTTTAATATCCTAACGCAAGGGGGTTTCAGCCTGAGAGACTGGCACGATTTGTTTGCAAGTAAATAATAAAGTAAACCAATAGGCACGAATCAGCAAGTAGCACACACGTACACAGATAAATACTCGAGACAATAAGAGGGCTGTCCTTATAATTAAGTAGTTTGTCACTTGTTTTATTGATAGCTTTATATGAAGTGTATGTAGTTAACCCTTTCTCGTTGGTCCTATTCTTATCGGCGAGTAAACCCTTAATGATTACTTATGTCTAAAAGTTATTCCTAAGTGATCAATTTAGTAATAACCGTGGGAGCCACATTATGTCCCGCAGTCAAATGCCCGCAAGCCACTAATAAACACAGAGGTTATCAATGCACTAATAAGTAGTAACCAAAGACATCAACATATAACCTTTAATTAATGAGAAAGCAGTTTTAAGGGAGTGCAATCTTTCCGTTGTCACATTACACAAGCCACCAATCTTGATGAATTAAAGTTTACTAACACAATAAAACAAAACTACTTAATGAATTAAACATATGCAGCACCTTCTTACAGCTCTTGTATCTTTGATTTGGGTGTGTCTTGTGCTGCCTCCTTGACTGAATTCGTCCTAGGTTTCTCCTGTTCGGTCTTCGAATCTAATATATTGCGTACGGAATTCGTCTGGTCTTGGGGTATTTATACTTTCTGTCTGAGGGAAGATGCGGCGCATCTATTAAGTAGATGCGGCGCATTGACTTAACTTCGCGTGGGGTCCAAGATTATAATATTCAGGAATATTCGTACACCGCCATAAGATGCGGCGTAACTCCATGATTAGATGCGGCGCATGTCCTCTTGTATCTTGGATCGTATCTGGTGATATCTTAATATAGATGCGCCGTATGTAATGAGTGAGATGCGGCGCATCTGGAGCAGAACAAGTTGGTTATTCTTCGTTGACCAAAGTTTCATATGCGGCGCATGGGATAAATCCATGCGGCGCATTCTTCAAAGTCAGGCAGTGGTCTTTATTTTCTTCATTCCAACAACCAATTCCAATCTTGATCATTTTACTCTGTTTTTAGTCCATAATCGCTAAGTTTCACCAAATGCTTGTTTTTACCTGAGAATTACAAAAGTAAACGATTAAGTATCAATCCTCATACATAATATAGTAAAACAAGTCAGATTAATAGGATAAATGATAGTAATAAAATGTACTTATTTGAGTTCATCAAATATCCCCCCACTTGAACTTTACTTGTCCCCAAGTAAACCTTAGAATTTCTCTTATGAAAATGTATCCTAAAAGATGTTAGGATTTATTTTTATATTTAAGCATGTATTCGTTTATTTCATAATCACACAACTAAACACTTAACGAATTAGAAGTAAAATAAAATAATCTGATAAAAGCAAATCTAATCGTTTAACTGTCCAGTCGTGACGAATATTCTATCATAAGCTTGGCAAGTATACACATCTCCACCACTAAAGCTAAGGAATAACAAGTCTAAAGCGGTAAAAAGGGTTTTTAGGCTTAAGGGTTAATTATTCTCTTTCACTATCGATCTCAAATTCCAGAAAAGGCGACAAAATCACAAATACATGATCGAATCCACGAACACGATACTTGCAATTGCTCAAATCCTTAACTCGAATAGGCTAAAGATAGGTCCAAACTTCACCAATAATAATATATCAAAAAGGGCGACAAAATCATAAATACATAGCCGAATCCACGACTACGATACTTAAGATTGCTCAAATCCCTAATCTCAATAAATCAAAGGTTCGGTTGGATAAAGAATAATATAGGGTATGGATAACATTTTGGGATATAAATTGGTGTAAAAATAAAAATAAACAAAACAAATAAATTAAAATCCTAAGTGTGGTTAATCACTATCCCAACCATCCCATGAATAAGACTCATATCATCGAATAACTCACGCTTTAACACTTGAAACACACGCTTTAGGTAGACACGAATTATACTCAACAAGATCTTAATCAAAGAATAAACCTTAATTGGCGTTCCCATAACTGCCAATTCCCATTCAATCCATAGATATAGTACAACAAATAGTGGTGATATCGACCACTTACATAACTTTACATAAGTTGGTTAAAACTAACATCCAACTTTTCTTTCTTTCTTTTTCTTTTCTTATTTTTTCGATTTTTTTTTTTTTTTTTTTTTAGCCATAAACATAGATGTGTAAAATTTTACCACATCACTATAATGATAATTCTGGATAATTTTTCCATACTTTTCATACTTCAGAAATAACGGTAATAGTGAAAGTAGTAAACACACGAAAAATAAACTGAAAAATATAAAATATTTACTTTCACTCCAATTGCATTGTGCAATTTCCTGACCTAACCATAGATAATGAATTACGCACGCGAACACATGTAATGTAATGAAACACACTTTACCTATAGCAATTAACCAACCACGGATTCTAATCTACAGGGTAGGCTAAGGTGTAAGGGTGTAACGAAACATTTTAAACATAGGTGTAAGAAACGAAAGGAATGGCTCTGAGTGTTTTTCTAGGGGTATCTTACTCTAAAAATGAGAGTAACAAAGGGTTTATACGGGGGTTAACTAACCAGTGTAGTTAGTTAATAACACATAACATATAATAGGCTATTTGGGTGTAATCCTAGAATTTTACCAATTTAGACAAGTCATTCCAATTAAATAAATAATACTCATTATGGTGGTCTCGAATAGTATACAAGCCAAGTTCTAAAGTTTACAAGTCACCGGCACACTCATAGATTTGTGAATTTTGAAAAATCACAATTTTTTGAAAATAACGTCTTGTGTGCAGCTATGCAACTTAGATCTTAAACAAAAACATGCTAAAAATTTTTAAGTTTTGATATATTAAGCACATTTTAAGCATAATTTTTGAAAAAGTTTAGGACAAGTAATTGTTAAGTGTTCTAATTCTCCAATCCCCCCACTTAAGTTAAACAACGTCCTCGTTGTTTGTATAAAAGGTTAAAAACTGGAAAATAAAATAATTAGAACAGAAAAACTCCCCTGAGATTTGCTCGGTATGATCCTCCATTAGTATAAGAGCAAAAATCATCTTTCTTGTGGATTAGAACGTTTAAGCTTGATACTTGATGTATCCACAGGAAATCCAGGAAACTATAATACCACCAACACTTTAAAACACACCTAAGATAAGAAAGGTTCAAACTTGCATAATACATTAGTAGTTAGGGAAAATAAAACTTAAAAAATTAAAACTGAAAATCATCAGGTCAGTCGATGCGCCGTATCTTATGGAAGAAGATACGCCGTATCGAGCCTGGAATTAATACGGATCAGAATAAAGATGCGCCGCATCCTTAACCAGGGATGCGCCGCATTAAAATAAACTGATAAATAGTTTTAAAGTCGAAAATAAAAATGCAGAAAAATAAAATAAGATATGACCATTGCAGGAGATGCGTCGCATCTCAGAATTGAGATGCGCCGTATCCTCGGCGGGTCTGACTGACTCGACACAGAAAACAGAATAATAAATAGATAGATCCGGGTTGTCTCCCGGCCAGCACTTGTCTTTATTCCAGAGTCTTCAAGTTAGACTCACGTTCAGCTCTTCATTTAGTTCTTGTCACGGTCCATCCTTCTTCCTTCATCCGGAAGATGTTCCCGTATAGCATTGCGACGTTTTCTTCTATCCGGCTTAATCTTCTATAACTCTTGGTCTTCGTCGCAACATACTCTTCATCAGGTCCAAAAGAATGTTTGATGATTTTAAATTTTTCAAAAACAATCATGGGTGGCTCATTATAAGGAATCCCAAGTAGTCGACACTTTCTTTTGGTGAACTCTTCCTCGTCTTTATCAACAAACTTAAAATAAGGATCCTTAAGCAAATAGTCATATAGTTCTTCCATTAATGACTTATTGTCTTGAATCGCCTCCCATTCTCTTTCCAAATCATATTGTAATCGTCGACTAAGCTTTGTGAAATCATCAAATTGTTTATGCACCCATTCCCAGAAAGTAGTATCCGATGTCCCCTTAAGTCCTTTCAAGCGTTCAATCCTGCCCTTTTCTTGTAAAGCCTCCGATTTTCGTGGGCAGTCTTCAACATTATCGTACCACTCATAATCTTCAAAGGTTACATCGTTTCCAACCCGTCTCATCCCAATTATACTTCCCCCATTACAGGTTCCGTCACTTTTATAATCATAGGTCGGCCAAACACTACTCCCGTCCTTGAAAACGAAGGGTGTACAAGTATGATTAATGTGCTCAAATTCCCATGGTTTATCCCAAACCCATGGTACTTGGTCATTCCATTCATAGTACCAGGTGTTTTTGAAATAATCATAAGTCTTAAATCCTGGTAGATCTCCGGTAAGCACATCATCATCGACTTGAAGAAGGTAGTTAAATTCCTTGAACTGCTTGCACAAGGGTGTCTCATAATCGAACACATCAATGTCTATTCTGAATAACTCTTCAATGCCTTCATTGATTGTTGAATCATGAAGTGACGACCCATAATCGCTTTCTACTTCTTCATCTTCTCCTCTCATCCAATATACCCATAATGCATCCTTAGTAGCTCGATCCATACTCTTATGGTTATTAAACTTACTAGCCAACCACTCTGAAAAATTAACATCGTTAGGGTCATGGTTAACGTCAAAGCAAACCTTTCCAATCATATTCTTTTTTATCTCCATGAACTCGTTAAATTGCTTCTTAAAACTCCGTGTCAACCATGAAGTCATAATCTGCTTGACTTCATTTACAGGGGCGAATTCCGGACTACCATATTTAAGTTCAAGCCAATCATTGAGGGAGAGATCAATCAATCGTACCAATCTGCCATGAAATAGTAACTCTGCCAAAGCATAATTCATGTCATTATCCTGATATTTCTCATTTAATCCCCAGTACTCCTCGGAATATGGCATGTAAGAGTTTTGGGTATTGCCTCCACCACAGCTTTCGTTGCTTGAGTCCATATATGCCAGATAGAATTTTCCATCATCTTCTTCGATAGTAGTCCAGTTCAATCCTTTGGCTTCAATGACAGGCCATAAGAGCGACAATTCTTCTCCAGTGTACCTTACAAATACATCATAAGAGAATACCCCTTCGTCAATGTTGCATAAACGCATGAATTCCTTAAAAGCAGCTTCAAGAGGGGTCTCCCAAGAGAATAAATCTGCATCGATCATGAGTACATTGAATGAATCCGAAAGCAAGCATTCCTTAGCAAGATATCCGTTAACTGTCATGTCTTCCATAGCAAAATCTGTCATCAAAGGTAAAATCATCAGTAGGATTTGTTCGCTAGAAGAGAAATTAATGAATATAGAAACGGATATATGAATACAAATAGCTGATATCTGCAGACGATGCGCCGTATCCAAAAAGTTGGATACGCCGTATCTTATAATCGTTAAAACTTAATCAGACTTTATTCAGAAAATAGATACGCCGCTTAGAATTTATGAATGCGCCGTATCGAATTAATTAATCAAAAATCAGCTTATCTAATTAAAATTAAATGCGTCGTATTAACGAAAGTTAATGCGCCGTATTTTCGTTACGTTTAAAAAATAAATATCGATTTTTGATTCAGTGGATGCGCCGTATCGACAGAGATCGATACGTCGTATCTGTTTAATAATTCGCAAACTGTTTTTAATTAAAATAATAGATACGCCGTATCTGCTAAAGCAGATGCGTCGTATGGCGTTAACGTTTAGAAAATTTTTTTTTATCAAAAACAGATACGCCGTATCTTAGGGAAAAGATGCGTCGTATCACTTTATCGCTTAGAAAAATTTTCTTATTAAAAACAGATACGCCGTATCTTGGGGAAAAGATGCGTCGTATCGAATTAATTAAACGCGTTGTATTTTATAAAAATTGAACGCAATACGCCGTATCTGAGAGATCAGATGCGCCATATCGTTCGATTTAGCACAGTACAACGATAGCAGAACAGAAAAAGTACGAAAAATAAAAACAAAAATAAACACACAAACAAAATAAACACAAAAACAAATAAAAGCAAACAAATAACACACAATACAACAAATATGCAAAATAATACAATGATGCAATTAATCTAATAAAAAGAAAAACCTAATTAAAATACTAATCAAATTAACAGATAATAACAATTCACTCCCCGGCAGCGGCGCCAAAAACTTGATGTGCTGCGTGTGTCGTTGCGGTTTAGCAGTTTTAATGCCTACTCAAGTTTTAAATTTATATTTAGCCGACTTATCAATAACACACACACTTAACGAGCAGTGTACCCGGTCAGTATGAATATAATGGTAAGTAGAGTGTCGATCACTAAGAGTGGAACGTATTATCTCGTTATTCTAATCAGTATTTTAATATCCTAACGCAAGGGGGTTTCAGCCTGAGAGACTGGCACGATTTGTTTGCAAGTAAATAATAAAGTAAACCAATAGGCACGAATCAGCAAGTAGCACACACGTACACAGATAAATACTTGAGACAATAAGAGGGCTGTCCTTATAATTAAGTAGTTTGTCACTTGTTTTATTGATAGCTTTATATGAAGTGTATGTAGTTAACCCTTTCTCGTTGGTCCTATTCTTATCGGCGAGTAAACCCTTAATGATTACTTATGTCTAAAAGTTATTCCTAAGTGATCAATTTAGTAATAACCGTGGGAGCCACATTATGTCCCGCAGTCAAATGCCCGCAAGCCACTAATAAACACAGAGGTTATCAATGCACTAATAAGTAGTAACCAAAGACATCAACATATAAACTTTAATTAATGAGAAAGCAGTTTTAAGGGAGTGCAATCTTTCCGTTGTCACATTACACAAGCCACCAATCTTGATGAATTAAAGTTTACTAACACAATAAAACAAAACTACTTAATGAATTAAACATATGCAGCACCTTCTTACAGCTCTTGTATCTTTGATTTGGGTGTGTCTTGTGCTGCCTCCTTGACTGAATTCGTCCTAGGTTTCTCCTGTTCGGTCTTCGAATCTAATATATTGCGTACGGAATTCGTCTGGTCTTGGGGTATTTATACTTTCTGTCTGAGGGAAGATGCGGCGCATCTATTAAGTAGATGCGGCGCATTGACTTAACTTCGCGTGGGGTCCAAGATTATAATATTCAGGAATATTCGTACACCGCCATAAGATGCGGCGTAACTCCATGATTAGATGCGGCGCATGTCCTCTTGTATCTTGGATCGTATCTGGTGATATCTTAATATAGATGCGCCGTATGTAATGAGTGAGATGCGGCGCATCTGGAGCAGAACAAGTTGGTTATTCTTCGTTGACCAAAGTTTCATATGCGGCGCATGGGATAAATCCATGCGGCGCATTCTTCAAAGTCAGGCAGTGGTCTTTATTTTCTTCATTCCAACAACCAATTCCAATCTTGATCATTTTACTCCGTTTTTAGTCCATAATCGCTAAGTTTCACCAAATGCTTGTTTTTACCTGAGAATTACAAAAGTAAACGATTAAGTATCAATCCTCATACATAATATAGTAAAACAAGTCAGATTAATAGGATAAATGATAGTAATAAAATGTACTTATTTGAGTTCATCATGAATATTATTTTTCGCAATTGTGCGGGACTATAGTGTGCACCTATAGGGAACTATTTTCGTGATTTAACTTCTGCGACCTAGCCAGCGTAACAGTTAAACTTGCATGACACTATATGAGTATAGTACTTGTATGATTGATTTTGGTTGGAGATGTTTGACTATGTTATTATTTGCGGATTTGGTTCTGGAACTATGACTTAGGCAGTGTTAGCCTACGTTGGACTTGACTTGTTTTCGAACGATGATTTGAACTCGGAAAACCTTGTGGTTCAACCATACTGTTTTAAACTTAAACCTATGAACTCACCAGCGTAAGCTGACCCCTTTTAGCATGTATTTTCAGGTTTAATGCTATAGCTTATCTCTGGAGGCGCTTGGCAAGGGGCATGGTCATAGACGACTCTGATATTTATATTTGGGACCGCTTTATTATTTTTCGGTCTTACTTCCGCACTATTTTCAAATGATGAAATTTTAATACTTTTGATAATGAATTTTCTTCTAAACGGTTGAGGTAAAACCGTTCTTGGTAACTTGTGTTTTGATACCAACTGAGTAGCACCCCAGTGACATGTATGCTTCTGCTGGACCCGATTTTCGGGGTGTTACACATTGTTTATCTATAGGACAAATGATGATGTCATACTTGTACAAGTATATGTTGATGACATCATATTTGGCTCAACAAGTTTTAAACTTTGCAAACAGTTTGAAAAACTGATGGCAAAGAAATTTGAAATGAGCATGATGGGAGAACTCACTTACTTCCTTGGACTGCAAATCAAGCAGACTGAGAAGGGAACTTCTATTAGTCAAGAGAAGTACATCAGAAGCCTACTAAAAAAGTATGAGCTCAGTGACTGTGCCTCAGTCAAAACTCCTATGGTTCATCCCAACAATCTTGGTCCTGCCTTGCTGGTAAACCAGTCAATCAAACTCTATTTAGAGGAATGATTGGGTCACTGATGTATCTACTTGTATCAAGTCCTGACATCCAATTCTTAGTCTGTTTGTGTGCCAGATATCAATCTGACCCAAGAGAATCTCATCTCACAGCTGTGAAAAGAATACTCAGGTACCTGAAAGGTACTCCAAACCTTGGATTATACTATCCAAAATGCTCAGGCTTTGATCTAAAAGGATACTCAGACTCTAACTATGCTGGATGCAACATGGACAGAAAAAGCACCTCAGGCTCCTGCCAAATCCTTGGTGGAAAATTAGTCTGTTGGAGTGCTAAGAAGCAACAATCAGTTGCCATGTCCTCAGCAGAGGCTGAATATGTTGCATCAGCCAGTTGTTGTGCAAATGTACTATGGATGAAAAGTCAACTCAGTTACTATGGTATCCATTATAAGACGGTTCCCATCTTTTGTGATAGCACAAGTGCAATTGCCATCTCCAACAACCCTGTTCTTCATCAGAGAACAAAACACATTGATATTAGATATCATTTCATCAGGGACCATGTCATGAATGGTGACATTGAATTACACTTCATTCCCACTGAATATCAGCTAGCTGATATATTCACCAAACCATTGGATGAACCAACTTTCACAAGATTGAAAGCTGAATTGGGAATGTTGGATATAGAGAATCAGACCACTGATTGAATCCATCCAACTTAGTGTAAATTCTGAAAACCTCAGGTCCCTGGCTCAATGTGTCCCTTAGTGAAAAAGATCACTGAATCACCTTCCCTGAACCCCTCACTGAATGAAAAGTCATTCAGGGCCCTCAAGATGACATTCAATGCTAGCTTAAATTCTCTAAGTATCTAGTTAATAATTGTCCGAGGTTGGTAACAGAATACCTATTTAATATAGGAATATATGTTCCTTTTGCCTTCTGGCATGCACCTCTTGGGCCCCCACTTACCCACTTAGCATTTAATGCCTCTCCTCACACATCATATATGTGATGATGTAAACTCTGCAAATTACACTTTTTGCAGACGACACAACTGTTCACCTCGACTGTTGCGCAAAACTCGGGAAAATAGAGTGGTGACATTTAATGCGGATCCCAAACATTTTATACAAAACGGTTTTCAATATTTAAAAAAAAAATCGCTTAATGCCTAAACCACCCCTCTTTCCACTTCCCTATAAATACCCCCAACCAAATTAACACACACACATTTTTAGAAAATTTTAAGCAAACTCTTGCCCCTTTTCTTTAAAAAACTATTGTGTATGTGTTCTTCACCTTTAGACCCAGACCAATTCTCTTACAAAACCAAGACTCTTTAATGGCTGCTTCTAAAGCTGTAACCTGTGCCCCAAATGTGGAATTCACAATGGAGGGCATGGATATGACCAAAAACAACATCGTAGGGAATTTTGCCTACCCCGAAAAATTTTGGGCGTATAAGAATGTAGTTAAGTATCAACAAAACTGCTTTCTTTCTACAGCGTTTTCCAAAACACCCCCAGTCATATATCATGACTATCTTAGGGAATTCTGGTGTACCGCAGTGGCAACTAGCCCTGATGACATCAAGGAAACCCTGATAATGTTATCAGTGATAAACGGGAGAAGGACCCTCTCCCTTGATTACCAAACCTTTATCAAGGCCACATGCCTTGATTTCGCTGAGAAATTTGAACCTCAGCCCACTGACGCAGAAGTAAAGGCCGAATTGCTTTTACTAGGGCCACATGATGAAAAACATCCTGAAGTGGCCCCAGGAACCCTATTGGCCAAAGCCTCAATAATTAAGACTTGGTTCCCTGCTGTTTGGAGGATCCTGATGACCTTTGTCATTCAGGTCCTTGTAGGCAATAAATCCTCCACGGAGCAATTGAACACATCACAACAAATGATTATGTTCAGCCTCCTGGAGGGTAGAAAGATAGACATCGGAGAGATAATCTTCCGAGACCTCGTAGCCAAGCTATCAGGAAAATCTAGACAAAGACATATGTCTTACCCTAGGTTCATTTCCTGTGTGCTTCAGGACTTACTAGGCTCTGAATATGTTAGGCCAAATGTTGAGGGATCTAAACCTGACGTCTTACACAAAGCCAACTATTCAAGAGACCTTACTGAGGTAAAACCAGTCCCCCTAACCACATACATGCTGATGGTCATTCAGGGGCAGAAGCGGTCTCACCAGTGCCTTCTCCTACAAAGAAGGAGAAGAAGAAGAAGGCAGGGTCCAGGAAGGTGGTTCAACCTAAACCACTTGCCACTGAGACCTCTGCCTCAAAGCCTAAAGAAAGGCAAACAACGGCCAAGACCTCTGAGACACCCACAACTGAGACCCTCTTGACCGTAAAACAAACGCCAATGGAGGGTACGGAGAAATCATCCTCAGTGTCCTCGGGCAAACCCTTTCCTCATGGCTCTACTGACATACACAAGTCAGTGGGGTCTGGAACCTTCACCCTTTCACATCCCGATGAAGGCATTAGTCAATCACAATCTTTGCCTGAGGGATTTCAGGGTCATATACCCTCAGTAGAGCAACACCACTCTGCTGAGAAGGGGACCCACACCCAATCACTTCCCGTTTACGGCTTTGGCATATCACAGCCAGAGTCCCAGGGAGGACCGGCCCCTAAATCTTCACCAGGGCAGCACAACCTTGGTGGAAAGGGGAACACAACAAAATGATATTTTAACTGTTTTTCATGCTGTGATTATACTGTTTTCGTGATTTTGGACATTACATGTGATGATGCGATTATATGCTGTGACATGTTTGTTTTGTGCGACCATGACTGCGCAACTGTTAACTCTTTTGAGAGCCGAAGCAATATGATAGATCTATCAGGGTAGCTCCCCACAGTGTATGTTTATGTGTGCAACCAACGTGGCAGGTTCAGTTAGCGCGACACTAGTTTGTTTTGACTTGTGCTTATAATTGATTATCATGCTCACTTTTGTCCTACTCTATGCTATCACAGCTCAGCGGTTTTACTTTTAAACCTACGAGCTCACCAACTTTATGTTGACGTTTTCGAGTATCCATTTTCAGGTGTTAAGAACGAGAATACTATAGAAGGTTGAGTATTGGCCCGACTTAGCAAGACTTAGTCAAGACCCTCCCGGGTTATATCTCGTGGAGTTGCATTTTGATTAGTGATGTTGTGTAACTTTGAGACTCATGTTGTTTGTATATTGTACTTATCCCTGTTGTGGGAGTTTGTGACTACTATCAGTTCAATGTATTACATTTAGTATTTCTCTATTGTGACACCTTGTGTTCTTGACAATGAGGTCATACCCCGTAAATGCCATTCCGCTGCGCCATTTTTGGGGTGTGACAGATTGGTATCAGAGACAAGGTTATAGAGAATTAGGTGGTTTAACCTAGACTATAACCTAAGAACCCCCATATAGTTTGCATTATAGGAATTACGTGTGCGATTATGTGTATAGTATGACACGAAGTGATGATGATAAGTAAATGCAACATTATGCTATCTTAAAAACGCCTGGCCAACGTTTTTACGATAACATGATGCGGCATGGACTTATCAAAGTCATGGATTGTCAGATAGAAGTTAAGTATAGTAGCACGACACGTATACCGACCTATCTTACCTATCTCCTACCTAACGTTTACCAATGTCCTACCTTGTAGAATCATGCCTCCAAGAAGGTCGACTCGAGTTAACCGAGGTGTTCCACTACCAAGGGGTGGAAGGACTGGTGGACGAGGAGGTAGGGCAGGAGGTCGCGGCACGGGAAGCGACGATGCCAACAATGAGACTCCTGATGTTGCTACTATTATCGCCCAACAACTACGGGAACTGTTACCCACTATCGTCACCCAAGTTGGCGACCATATCAGCAACCAAGGGAACAACGTGAGTGGGAATGATCAAGCGAACAACGACGATGGAAGTGATTACATTAATGATGGGAACCATAACAATGGTAACAAGGGATGTACTTACAAGGAATTTACCACGTGCAAACCGTTGGACTTTGATGGCAATGGAGGTGCGATAGCTTATACTCGATGGGTCGAGAAGACGGAGTCAGTGATTGACATAAGTGAGTGTGCGAGCCAACAGAAGGTGAAGTATATTGCCTGTTCATTTATTGGAAAAACATTTGAATTTATTAAAAACATTCTTGAGCAAAGTTCGAAAGTTGAATGTTTTTAAACTTTTAAAATTCTTAAATAATAAAAAATGATTTCAACATTTTCGAAAAATTTTACAGTAATATTTTCAAAAAACTTGAGAACTTTCTCTTAAAATTCGAATGAAACTTTTGATGTGTAAAAATCATTGAAATTTTTGAAATTCTTCTAATATAGAAAATTTTGAAAAAAAAAATAAATTCAAAACATCTTGAAAATTTCAAATCTCAAAAAACTTAGAAAACTTTTCAAAATTTCAAAATTTTTTGCGCCAATTATGATATATTTCACTATTGTTTTTTAAGTTTATACTTTCTCATATGACTTTTTGAAGCCTAACAATGATTCAATAATTTATTTAAGTGGGATAAATCATGAACGAAAGATCTTACAATTACTTTTGTTAATTTAAGGGAAAAAAAAGATTAATCAAGAAAGGTTTTCATGTATTTGGTGGGCTCATGTAGTGATGTCAGAATATTTTGACTATACAAGTGAATACCATACTTTGACTTGAGAAATGAGGAAAGTTGGTTGATAAAGGAAAAAATTTGATTCAAATAATATCCTTTCCCAATGCTTAGTAAGGTGTTTTTTGTTTTTTAAGAGGTTTTATGTCCGAATCTGAATACCACTTCTGAATATAAAAAATGGTCCAGAAGTCTGAATCTGAATTATTTTAGACCGTCTGTTTTTCTAAAATGTCTTAATCTGAATAAACAAAAAACAATGATTTTGCTATAAAACAAACCATAAGTCTTAAAATAATTTGACAAAGTACTTGTGTGTGAACATAGGCCATTATAGATACTAGACGAGTACCCGTGCATAGCAACGGGATTTTCTAGCGGCAAACAATTATAGTTGTGATATTGTAGCTAAAGTGTTTCCTGTGACGTTTATAAATAAAACATAAAATAATCAAAATGTAACTGAATTTTTTTTTCCTCGCATGCCAACTTTGTGTTGCGTTGTCTATATAGATATAACGTATCAATTACATGCTATTTTTCATCTCTTTATCTTAAGGATGCACCATCCAATATATATCAAGGCATACGAGAGTAATATATACATGGTGCCTTGTTATCCTGTAAAACGTCTTTGTACTTTATCATCAAGAGCTTCAGTGGGCCATTGAAGATCACGTGTACGTACCACTGAAATCATTTAACATTTTCACAAATTGAGATTTGTGAGAGAATCAATTGACATAATAAAAAAAGGATCCTAAGGCTAAAAGCAATGGTGGTGAGTTACTCACCGCAACCTCAGCGCCCCCTTAGCTTTCTCTCACTCCCATTACCATACATCCATTTCGGTCACTCCCACTCACCATACATCCCATTTTTTATTTAATTAAATACTTTGTATTTATAAACTAAAAATGTAAAGGTGAACGTAAATTTAAATGTAATCGTACGAAATTAAAAACGTACACGTACGAAATTAAAAATATTTATTCATACATAGCTTATAAAAAACTTAACCCTACGGAATTAAAACATTACATAGATTATTAAAAACTTAACCCTACAGAATTAAAACATTAGATAGATTATTAAAAACTTAAACATACGGAATAAAATATGTAAATTAAAAGTCCAAATCCCACTTCGCTTTGATCCCCGCCCTTATCACTTCCATGGCCCTGAGTGCATCCCCAGTCAAGTGATCATATGACTGCATATAAAACATTAAGTCCTTTTGTTTTGCCATATATTCCTGCATTTCCACCTCTCTCTTTTTTTTTCTCCAAAAATGCAGCGCGTTCTTTTTTATTTTTATATAGTGTAAAATGAGAAGTAAATTGTTGAGATTATGAGAGTATAAAAAATATTGAAGTTGGGTTTAAAAATGGTGAAGTTATTGGGTATTTATAGGTAAAATATTGGGTAGTGGGATTTTTTTTTTTTTTTTTTTTTTTTTTTTAAAATATAGTTTCAAACGGTTATATTCCTTTTGGGCCCCACATATATACGTTTATTGCTTGGTGACTGGCTCACCATACGCACGCATTTCTTGGCCTAAATCACGCGCGAGTTTGGCATCCGTTTTGTAACTCACGAGCGTGAGTCACTCACTCACGGAGGAACTCACCTCCATTCCGTTTAGTCTAAGACATTTTCAAGAATTAATTTGCTATGGATTATATATTTAGAGGTAAAACATCAGTTAACATAATTAATGTTTCAAAATAGAGTTCACTATAAAATTATACATAAACATAAAGGATGATATACCTTGAAAAACATAATGAGTGTTGTTTGAGGTTTATATATTACATTCCAAAGTATTGTAATCACCTCATTCAATTCAAGAACTTCGCGAATTTCCATTAGAATAAAACTAAAGCATCAAAACTTATCGATCACCATTCACATTCACATGTACTATTCACGTATACTGCAATGTCTAATTCATCTTATCTTATCAAAGTAGACGAGTAATATTTCTGAAATCAAAAGTTTATTTAGGATGTTGATATCACAAAATAAATCAAAAGTGAACTCAAAGTCAATTAAAAATTGAAACAGTTACCTCATTATTGAAGGCTTCAACTCCATATAGTCTCCATACACCATACTTGCAAAAAAACTAAATAACAACAAAGAAAAGCTTGACATCATATATAAGCCCAAAGACTATTTTAAATAAGCTTGACATCAGAGGTTAATAAAATTAAAAGAATTGAAACCAACAAAAATATATTCTTAAATACATGTAAGAGTAAAAAAAAGTTAATTTTGTATGCAAACCTGTTTGTCCACAAGTATCATTTCAAGGTTTATCTCATGCGGATTAGATGAAACCATTTTGTAAACTTTGCCTTTAGGTTTAAGCTCTCAAGAAAGACGACGTTGGATGGTTGGGAACAAAAGTAATTAATGAATGTTTGATTTGATGGAGAACAACTCATTTAGAATATGATTTAAACATATCATGCGTAATTGAAATTTGTAATTGATAGGAATGAATTAAATGACGATTATAATTGATATTAATAGATAGTCATATCCCATCAAGTTCAATAAGTTTCTTGCACCTTTAAATACTTTCCATCAATGAAATAAGTTTTTTGTCCATGAGAAATGTGTTTCCAGCAAAATATACGTGTTAACAGCCCATGTAAGTTTCTTTTGCAAAGCCATTTAAGACAAAGGGGTACTAATTCAGGAAACATACAAAGCCATTTAAAACAAAAAAAGCTGTACATTCTCATTCATGGAAAGAACAACCTTTTACATGCACATACATTGTTAATACTTTCCAAGATTGTGTAGTTAAGATTATACGTGTTAACAACCTTTTACAATCAATGTTTTTCAACATTTCACAAACCTTGACTTTTCCACTTTCCTCCTTTGACCATTCTAACATTATATGTAGTTAAGAAGAAGGGCAAGGGTAGAATAGGCAAAACATATTTTCAACAATCTTGACTTTTCCACATTCCCCTTTGACCATACACCCATTATATGTAGTATAGATCAGTTTTGTCATCGCCAATCTTTAAGATTTTCATCACCAATCTTTAAGATTCCGATCAATTTTGTCATCACCAATCTCTCTCCGGTTGATTCCGATCATCACTCCGACGAGCCACCGCACCATTTCGATGATCCTCTTCACCACTCCGATCAACTTCCGGCAACCGTTGCGCCTACAACTTCCGGCAACCATTCCAATAACTTTAACAGGTTTCATTTCTTTTCAAATAAAATTAAGCAAAGATAATGATGATTGTTAATTAAGCAAAGATGAATACAGATTTTAAATCAGAGAATATTCAGACATATACCCAAGTCTAATTGAATCAGAGAATATTTACCTCTTAATCTGAATTAAAAAAAAAAAAAAAAAAAAAAAAAAAAAGAAGCAACACCCAAAAGTATTATAATGTCTGATTCGGTCAGAGATCAGAGATATTCATACATCTTCTTGAAAAACAAACAGCACCTAATTGTCACATTATATTTTGAGAATTTGATAAGCTTTTATATAACTTTATCTTCTTTTTGGATACAAATTACCTATAAAAAATTAAGAATTATTAATTTATTATGGATGAGGTGAAATAATCGGTTGATAAATGAAGCCAAGAAATATGCTTCAACTCCCAACTGTTTATGCAAAGTTAAAAAGGGGTTGTAGTTTGATGCAAAAAGGTATCATAAAAGCACCGGGTACCCTCATGTAGTTGGGTGGCGCCGTTGTCAGAAAGTGCCGCCATGTCAGCAGAATACTTTATGACACTAGAAATCTTTTGACACTATATTTTGTGTCGTTACCTTTGTCACCATAAAATATGGTGCCATTGGGGAAAAAAAACATTTTACAACGTTCGGATATTTCAAAAGAAAATTTTTTCAATCGCGGTGGCTGGTCACCATGGCGTGAGCCAACCAGCTCCCCGTAGCCCTTGGTCTAACAGATCTTTAATATCATATCAAATCTTTAATATATATGATCAAAAGTATTACTATAATCGATATCGCATGCAAAAGTATCAATAGTATCAAAACAATGCTCAACCACTTGGAACTATTTTTTCTTCTTCTTGTAATGCTAAGCAACATTACGTGCCAATAACACATTTAAAAACACCATATTAGCTGGCAAAATAAACAACACACTCATAACATAACAAAATTGTTGGAGAGTCGATGCATCACTGTCAAATAAAAAATATTCGGCATAAAGAATGATGCAACAAGAATTAACGAAAAGCATACACCACTGACACTAGATGCGGGTACTCGACTACTTTCAAAAATAAGTTTTTCATTTTCAACAACATTGCAACTCGGGAAGCTTTTCATCGGTAAATATTTGATGTTGCCACTATGCGGATACCATACAATACACGCCGTTATGCAACCATGCCAAAAGCTTTTCATCGGTAAATATTATGTTGGTAGTTCATTGTGTTTGATGATGTTTAATGAGAAACATCTCAAATTAAGGCTATGTTTGGCGCACGAGCTTATTAGAGCTTATCGTAGCATGAACTTATTTTTTTTAGAAAAATAAGCTACCATTGAAAATAAGTCTCGTTTGGCTGACACGGCTTGAAGGAGCTTGTTAAAAAAATAAGCTACTAAATGAAATGCTAGTTGTACTAGCATGTACAAAAAAGCTCCAGCCACATGCTCCAGCAACCAGCTCCAGCAACCCGCTCCAGCTCCTACTTGTGCCAAACATACCTTAAGATGAGCTATTAATTTGTGCAACTTCTTCAACTTTTTTTTTTTTTTTTTTTTTTTTTTTTTTTTTTTTTTCATCTTAAAAGGGTTAATATACGAATATGTCACTAAACTTTTTTAAAATACGTTTAAAGTAACAAACTTTGATTAATTTTACTTTTTTTTTCATCTTAAAAGAGTTAATATATGAATATGTCACTAAACTTTTTAAAAATGCGTTTAAAGTAACGAACTTTATTGTTTTTATTTTATTATTATTATTTTTTTCATTTTTCCATCTTAAAATGGTTAATATACGAATATGTCACTAAACTTTTTTAAAATACATTTAAAGTAACAAACTTTCATTAATTTTACTATTTTTTCATCTTAGGCCGGGCACAGTCTGTGACCCAAGCGACCTGGGTCACCGGGTGCCACGTCAGCTTTCTCTCTCCTGCGACCAGAAGCGACCAAAGTGCCACAGTCGAATAAGTTTTTTTTTTTTTTTTTTTTTTTTAACACACAAACATATACAAACTAATGTTTTAAATCAGTCGAACAAACGATCGATATTGAATTTCTTGGCCAACCGACCGACCAACCACAACCCAAACGACCAAAGGTAATATCGGTCGGTTTTGATTTGGGTGAACGACCGACCGATTTTTTTCCGTGGGACTGCGAGTAGCCTTAACGAGTTAATATATGAATATGTCACTAAACTTTTTAAAAAATGCGTTTAAAGTAACGAACTTTCATTAATTTTTACTTTTATTTTCTTTTCCATCTTAAAAAGGTTAATATACGAATATGTCATTAAACTTTTTTTAAAAATGCGTCTAAAGTAACAAGCTTTCATTAAGTTTACTTTTTTTTCCCATCTTAAAAGGGTTAATATACGAATATGTCACTAAACATTTATTAAAATGCGTCTAAAGTAACGAACTTTTATTATTTATTTATTAATTTTGTCTTTTCCATCTTTTAAAGAAAGGTCAATATACAAATATGTCACTAAACTTTTAAAGTAACGAATTTTCATTTATGTTACCGAACTTATACTTTTATGGATGTTTACGTATATTTTTATAAGCTCGGTGACCTCAAAAATGTCATGTGTCATGAGTTCAGTAATCCAAATGAACAATATGAAAATTCACTTAAGACACATTTTTTAAAAAGTTTAGTAACATATTTATATCAACAATTCATAGAATATATCTTTTAATGTGATGGTTTTTGTTAATATGTGCATACGCGCGTTTTTTTACAACATATATTATTATGTTGTAGAATTTATCTCTACGTGTGATCAATTTTGTTATCATATATGGTTTTATGTGTTCTAACTTCTATGCATGTTTGGGTTACTATGTTGTAGGTTTGTGTTTGATGTTGTTTATTAAAAAATATCTTTATGGTTTTATGTGTTCTAACTTCTATGCATGTTTGGGTTACTATGTTGTAGGTTTGTGTTTGATGTTGTTTATTAAAAAATATCTTTAGGCATTTTTACCTGTTAATTTATAGTATAAGTTCTTAATTTATATTAACATATGACACATGGGTGACGTTAATAACGTTGACGCGTCCAATGACGCTTGTTACAACTAGTCTTATAGGTTGGCTAATGGCTATACATCAGGAAAAAGGTTTAACTAAACACATCCTTAATTTTTACCAGGTTCATCACTTCCATCAAAACAATCATCGTTCAACCACCCCATCCGCCGGCCACCATCATCCCAGCCGCCGCCGCCACCATCTCAGCCGCCATAAAAAAGGTAAGGTTTTCTTCCATTCTTTTGTTTGTGGGTATGTCAAAAATGAGGTTTTGAACTTTAACCCGTGATATTTGAGTACCCATTTCATCATTAAAGTTGTGGGTATGTTAGAAATTAGATCTTTGTACCTTTTTAATGTCATTTATTAAGAAATGATATGTTTTGAACTTTGTTTGTGTGGAGTTGTTTTGATGTTTTGATCTTGTGGGTATGCTTAAAAAATGGTTATTGGTTATTGGTGATATGCTTTGCTCCATGAACATTGATCATTTGTTAACCATCTGTTGGAATTTTGTGTGTAAGTAGGTTGTTTGTATGATTAGATATTTGTTGCTGTATGTTGTTTTGGTATGCTGATTTTTGTTATAATCTTGTGTTATATCTAAGGGTCTTTGACCTTTTTTGGATAGATTTAGAGGGTTCCATCTTTTTTTAATATTGTTATAATGGTTGTTTCACTGCCACCATATCAGGTAGGTTGTAGTTTTAGTAACCAACAATGCTCTGTTTGAGGCCGATTGTGTATTTGCACGCCTAGGCTATGGTGTGGTTTTTGTTGGATGTAATTATTTCTGAGGTAACACGCTATGGATCTAAGCATTTTCAGTTTTATTTAGATATATAATGTTATGAGTTTTTTTTTTTTTTTTTTTTTTTTTTTTTTTTTTTTTAGTTTAATAATGTTTTGTAAGTCTAATAATTTACTTTGAGCTCTTTAACCATTGTCGTCATAATTTTAACAAAGACCCAGAAGTTGTGACATGTCTAGCATTAGCTATGGTATTTTCTGATTGTTGAGTTTAATTGATATTGGATGTTCATAATTTAATTTTTTGTTTAGTTATTTAAATGAGAATATTTCGTCAATATGAACTCTTCTCCGTAACAACATGCGAAGGCGTTTAAAAATTGTTTAATTGTGACTATGACTACCTCTTTAGGAATAAGTTTCCACTTCAAATTACTTGGACAATAGGACTACCTCTTGGCCAAGAACATGACATTTCAATGAACAATGAATGTAATATGTGAAGTTACGTAAATCAGTTTATGATAGTCGTGGTGGCTTGACTTATTCTTGTTTGTTACAGTATCATGCTAATGTGTTTTTTGTGGATTAGCGATACTTATTTGTTGTTCTGTTGTCGAAGTTACATACTTGTAGGAACATGTTTGGTTTGTTCTCTACTTAAAGCAAATTAAGCAACATGTTATTCCACATTCTGCATCTTATCGCGTTAAAAGTAATTGTTGAATTTTTCTCCTGTTTGTCCAAATGGAGCAAGTTAAAAGATGGTAATGCACTTTTTAGTCGTAACAAGATGTTGTTGTTATCCATTTATGTAATCAGTATAAGCAAATGAAAAAGAGTATGAGGTTTGTGTCTTTGAAATTTTATGTTTTACAAATTAAAGTATAATCCGTTAACTGTGATGTGCCGGTCGCTTCTTATGTTTCTGCCACCATTGGACTAGGTATATGCATTTATGTTAACCTATGAAATTTGCTGCCCTTGTTCATATTAGGCATAATTTTTAGAGAATAGAAAATGATGTTTCAATTTGCAAATTTATAACCAAGAAATGGCATCTTATTAATGACATTTTTGTACAGCTGTGGGTGTTCCTATATATTAACTTTTGGTTTCCTGGTAGTTGATAGCCAAGACAGGCATCTAAGTTAGATGTTCAAGTAAATATCACTGGAAAAAAAATTACGCAATGGACCACTTTTTGTAACTTTAGTAATGAAGATAAGCTAGCACCGATCAAACCTTTAGCCAAGGTTTTGACATGTAAGTCAATAGTACTCCTGACATTGTGGTATGGTGTTGCTGTTGCATTTATTTTTTGACGGCAGCCCTTAAAGGCTCTTTAGCGCATGAGTTAAAAACACATATTCAAGATTATATCATATGTATCGAGGTGAGTAATAAACTTTATCTTTGTTACCGGTTTACCATAGCTAGGAAAAGAGTATAAAACGGATGAATTGTAGTTACCATGCGTCTAATTAGTTGAATCTTGTGCAGTAAACAGAGGGGAGTAGTAAGGGATTCTGATGTGTTATGTGTTATGGAAAAGATTAGAAACAGTTTACTGCTGGTCTAGTCGTGGTGCTTATTGTGTTGTGTACAGTTTACTGCTGGTCTAGTTGTGGTGCTTATTCAATGTTAGTGGATTCTCAGCTCTTAGGGAAGCATACAAGAAAACCAGAGCCATCCGCAGACGTCTCACCAAGCATCAGGTAATGCTCTTTCACTATTGACTTTGAATTTGGATAGGTTTATGAAACATACTACTCCTTTTGTTACTGCTCAGCATTTTCCTAAGGTATATTGATTTATAAAAGATTTTGTTAGTATATTTATTTGATGGTTTTGTTAAGTGGGTACTTGAAAAAATGTGATGGTTCTTAGTTCAGATGATTAAAAGTTGTAATTGTTCTTGTTAGTTAAGTATTCGTTGATGTTTTCTTGTCTTGGTAATTTGAAAATGTGATAATTCTGGACTTCTGGTTTTAGATTATCAAGTTTTCATCATGTTTATGTTTACGTGTTCTTGGTTGTTTTCTGGTCTTGGTAGTTCTAAAAATGTGATAAATTGGATTTGGTATATTGAAAATCATCATTTTCTTGTTGATCTAGTTTTGTTTGATGTTTTCCGTGTATAGTTTATCGAGAAACGTTTGTGTTGAAATGTTATCGAACTTTAGAGGCTACTGAGTTTTTCAAATGGTGTAAAACACGATTATAACTTTTAGTTTTTTTGGGATATGTAGACTAGCATGAAAGATTGACTAGATCAGTAAATATTGCACAAATAAGCAGAACATAATAAATATTGCAGGTTGCACTTCAGTTCAACTTCCATCAAATGTCATAAGAAATATTAGAGAAAGATAGACTAGATCAGTGGTGTAGTGGTAAATTTATGGGCATATCCTCAGCAGTGGCCTTTTCTACTATTGTTTAATACTGTACTGTATTTATCTAGTTGCAAAATTCCAATCTTACAAAAACCAATCGTGCTATTCAGTTGTGGTATGTAATAAGGTTATAATCTGGTATGCATCAAGAATGTCAATAATGTCATGAGTAGGCTAACTGCCTTAATTGTGCTATTAGTAGCTTATTGTGTTGTGTACAGCTAACTGCCTTAATTGTGCTAATCTAAAAGAGGTTATTAAATAATGATCTCCTTATGTGTATTTGTTATTGTTACAATGGAAGGTCCCAAGCCACGTAAAAATTGGTCCAATGAAATGATCAAAGTCTTACTAGACACGTGCATTGAAGAGATGCAAACGATGTAATAGGGTGTTTGGGATTGCTTGTTAATATATAATAAGCAGATAATCAATCTCAAAGGGGGGATTTTTTGTAAGGCAATACATAGATAAGCAGTTTTAAGAAGCAATTTTAGAAACCATCTATGTGCATTAAAAGTAGGCTCGGTATACAATTCGCGAAATTTGTTGAAAGTAAGATTACGCATTTGTGACATGATGGTCATAGATTGACTCACGGTTACACATTTGCAAATATGGAAAGGAAGACTTAGAATATGTTTAGCAAAATTAGATGGAGATGTGAGCCGTGAATTGTAACTTTTAGCTTGTGTTGTATAAAAGTGTCTGAAAAAGTATCGTACTTGTAGTTGTAGCTGTAGCCAAGAGGTGTAAAATGACCAAAAAAAAGGATACATACATAAAAAAGTGTCTTGAGTGCTTATTAGTGTATGATTATTGTAAACGGGTATCTGGGCAATTTCTGTTATAGAAGCTTTGAGCTTAATTATGAAAGCTACTTCTAGTGTGATCATCACCCCAACCTTGTATAACCGAGGAGCCTTGGTTTACCAAGTCATACTTTTTACGGCTTTGTTCATCATTGTGATGTATATGCAGTTAGAATATTTGTATCTGATCTCCATTTATTGCCTTGCTCTTGTCTTGACAAACAAGAATCACTATTTTATTTACTCGTTTGACTGTGACCCAATGCTGTAACTTCTTTTACAAGATTAGCCGCCAAACTATCTATAAATGCACTAATCAAGTCTTTGTTTTCAGGTAACAGTTATATCTACGAATTTCAAGGATCATGTCTTTTACCATAACCAACTATTTGATGATTTTAACCACTATATTCACCCTCATTCAATCCCCAATTTCCGGGTCACCACATGTAATCGAATTCAAATCACCAAACCTTTACCCCGAGTCTATAACATACGACCGAAGCGCCCAACACTTCGTAGTCGGGTCCCTCCGCCACCCGACCCTCCTATCCGTATCTGATGCTGGTATAACCAAGACCATAGTCTCTGACCAATCCCTACCCGCCAACTCATCATTCCTCGGTGTCACAGTCGACAACATTCACAAGCGTTTGTTAGCGGTGGTTTTTCAGCATTCAGACCCTTCCAACTGTGGTCTTGCAGCATACGACCTGCGGACCCCACATGAACGGATCTTTCTAACCACCCTTTTTGACGCACAATCTTCCACTTCTGCAGCTGGAGCTAATGATGTCGCGGTTGATTTTTTAGGTAATGCTTATGTCACGAATTCAGCTAGTAATCTGATATGGAAGGTTGATATCGAAGGTAAAGCTTCAGTGTTATCTGAGTCGAAAGCTTTTACCAAAACACCAGTACCCGATTCACCATACTCCTCGTGTGGGCTTAATGGTATTATTTATTGTAGTAAAGGGTATCTTATTGTTTCACAATCAAACACGGGTAACTTATATAAAGTTGATCATGAAGACGGGACTGGAAGAAGAATTTCATTAAACAAGGAACTGACTTTTCCTGGTGTTGCGCTTAGAAGTGACGGGGTTCTTTTGGTTGTGTCGCAAGGTAAGCTTTATTATATAAAAAGTGATAATAGTTGGAGTGACGGTGTGGTTTATGACGAAACTGCTCTTGACTCGTATAGTTTCCCGACCTCGGTGACTGTAGGAGATGAGGATCGGGCTTATGTACTGTATGGTCATGTGAAAGAGGGCATCTTGGGGAATTCACAAAGGGAGAGGTTTACTATATTAGAGGTTAGGTCGGCTGATGAGAGTGGGAGTGAGGCTGTTTGGGTTTATATATTGATCGGGTTTGGTTTAGTTTACTTCTGGATTTGGAGGGGTTTCAAATGCGTCAACTTGTTACAAACATGAACAAGAAAGTCGCGTGAAGTGGTTCTTACAGGTTTTATGTAGACATTTTTATGTTCTTTTTGGTTTCAAGTTTATGATTTTTAAGATTTTGTAGATTTCTTGATAAAAATTTTCACACTTTGCAGAGCAATAATGTCTGAAATGTTACTGTTCGTAGATGAAAGGTCACATTCCGTAGAATTAGTCTCTAATATGTTGTATTTTAATGTGCTGAATTTTGTAAATTTTATTCAGGAAATTACTCTAGAATCTGGTCGATGTGGTAGTATTGTAGTAATAAAATATAGCTTCAGAAATCGTCTGTCATGAACAAAATAGTGTGTGCTAGGTAGTTGGTATATATATTTATACTGAGCCAAATGGTGTGACTGTATAAGATGAGCCAAGCTGAGCCTAAAAGTATTGGTTTAAAGGGTGTTTGAGATTGTGTTTAGAAACTGTTTATCAACTTCTTGCTGTTTGATAAAGCTGATAGACGCTTAAAGTGTATGGATGCTGGACAAAGTTGATGCGGTCTATCACCTAAGTCACACCGTTTGGGATTGTGTTTTGAAGTTGTTTATCAGCTTATTGCGGTTCTTTAAATTGTTTGGATGCATGACAAACTTAATGCTTGTTTTTTAAGGCTTCAAATTAGCTTTTCTTAGAGCAGGTTGAAAAATCTTCGACATAAGTTGTTGCATTAGCTTAATCCCAAACTTATGCTTTTAGTTGAAACTTAAGACTGTAATATCACGAGTATTGCTGAGCTTAATTAGTGTAGGAGTTAAGACGGGTCGTGTGGTAAACAAAACTTGTACCCAAAATTGTTCATTTAAAGTAATCCAAACTATGTTTATGTTGTTTAATATCAAACACTAGTAATTTTCCATAACTTAATTATATCAATATGACCTGAGTTGGGAGAGATTGCTTTTCATCCAACTGTTACAAATCTTGCTTCTAATCGCATATTTAATTTTGAGTTAATTAGTAATTTAATTATTTAGTCTTCAAACAAACCATTAATCAATCATTTATTTTGTAAAACTTTAGCTATAATCACATACTCCTCGCGCATTCGATACCCGCTTACCTTGTAAGGTAATTAGGTTTATTTTGACCAGTACTTCGACGCCGATCATATGTCAAACGTCGCTTTTGTTTGTCAAACGCCGATCATATAGTTGCTCAAATTGGTATCGATTGATTGGTGTAAGTGGTGTAATTTCGATTTGATGTAACTTTGGCCTTGATTTGGCGTTCTCCTCAATCTTGGAGAGGTTCGTTGGCCTGTTTTTTTTAATGAAGTTTGCTTTTTTTTAAAAAAAATATATATATATAGTTGGTCAAATGATGCTTAATGTGGACCCAGTGAGTTGTACCACTTTAGAAAAGAAAAAAAGAAAACGTGTGGACCATAACAATGAGTTGTACCACTTTAGAAAAGAAAAAAAGAAAACGTGTGGACCATGAGCTGAATGTTCACCCTTTTCATCCATATACATGGCATCATTTGTGCCTCCACCATAAACCAATTATTAGAAAGTTGCCCATAAGAACTACACCCCTGTAAACTAAGCCTGATTTCATCAAAATTCATCAATCTAGTGCTACCAATCTCTACTACTATATTCTGTTTCTCTCACCTAAACTTATACTTATGGCTGAACTCGTTCTTTCTGCCTTGCTCCCAGTCATTTTTGAGAAGCTAACATCTGCAGCCATGAACAAGATTGCCCGCTCCAAAGAAATTCATTCCGAGCTGAAGAAATGGGAGAGGAAGTTATCCCAGATCGAAGCATTCCTTGAGGATGCTTCTCAGAAGGAAGTGACCAAGGTAGCTGTTAAGCAGTGGCTGAATGGTCTCCAACATTTGGCTTATGACATAGAAGATATTCTTGATGCTTTGGAAACAGATGCTATGCATCACGAGTTTACCAACGAGTCTGCAGGAATCAGTAGCAAGGTAAGAAAGCTCATCCCAACTTGCTGCACAAATTTCTCACTAAGTACTAGGGTGGGCGGCAAATTAAATAGTATTACCACCAGGCTACAAGAACTCATAGATGAAAAAAATAATCTTGGTTTAACTGTGAAAGATGGCGGGTCAAAAAATATGAATAGAAGTTACCAGACCTCTTTGGTAGATGCACCTAGTATTGTTGGGCGTGAAGGTGATAAGAAGGAATTACTCCAGAAGCTATTGGGTGATGAACCATGTAGTCAAAACTTTAGCATCGTGCCCATTGTTGGTATGGGTGGCATGGGAAAAACGACTTTAGCTAGACTTTTGTATGACGATCAGCAAGTGAAGGATCGCTTTGAGCTCAAGGCATGGGTTTGTGTGTCTGACGACTTTGACAGCTTCAAGATAAGTAAAGCTATCTTTCAAAATATAAGTGGGGAAAAGAAGGAATTTGAAGATCTAAATTTGCTTCAAGCAGCTCTTAAAAATCAACTTACAGGGAAACGATTTCTCCTTGTTTTGGATGATATATGGAGCGAAAAGCTGGAAGACTGGGAAACATTAGCGGCCCCATTCTTTGAAGTGGCTCATGGAAGCAAAATAATCATCACAACTCGAAAGCAACAATTGCTTAATAAGTTGGGCTACGTTCATCCATACGATCTGAAGAAGCTGTCACATGATGAAGCTTTATCTTTATTTGCTCAATATGCTTTGGGTGTAAAGAACTTTGATTTACATCCGGTGCTGAGACCACATGGTGAAGGCATCGTGAAAAAATGTGATGGCTTGCCTTTGGCTTTAAAAGCACTTGGAAGCTTACTCAGAACAAAAACAGATGAAGAAGATTGGAAGCAGCTGTTGACTAGTGAGATATGGATGTTAAAAGACGGAGGCGGTATTGTTCCGGCGCTTAGACTAAGCTACCACGATCTTTCTGCACGTCTGAAGCAATTGTTTGCATACTGTTGCTTGATCCCCAAGGACTACGTGTTTGAGAAAGATGACTTGATATTGTGGTGGATGGCGGAAGGGTTTTTGCACAATTCAGAAAAATCAATGGAACGCTTGGGTGAGGAATATTTTCAAGAGCTGTTGTCAAGGTCTTTTTTTCAACAAGTCCCTGATGACGAATCATTGTTTGTGATGCACGACCTTATGAATGATTTAGCCACATTTGTTGCCGGAGAATTTTATTCAAGGTTAGACATAGAGGTGGAGAAGAATGTTAGGAAGGAAGCTTTTAAAAAGTACCGCCATATGTCATTTGTTTGTGAGCAATATATGACATACAACAAGTTCAAGGCATTCGAAAGAGCTAATAGTTTGAGAACGTTTTTAGCTATGCCCAATGTGATGGGAGATTATAGCTGGGAGAAATTCCTTTTATCAAGTAAGATTCTGGTTGACACACTTCCCCAGTTACCATTGTTAAGGGTTCTAAGTTTGAGTAGATTAGATATAGATGAGGTACCAGAGTGTGTCGGCAATATGAAGCACTTGCGGTATCTTAACTTATCTCGAACTAGCATCAAACATTTGCCAGAAAATGTCTGCAATCTTTATAATTTACAGACACTGATCGTTTCCGGCTGTTATAGCTTGACCACGTTGCGCAACAACTTCTTAAAGCTTAAAAACTTGCGGCATTTTGATATTCGGGATACATTGCTTTGGAATATGATGCCGTCAGGGATTAGTGAGATGAAAAGCCTACAAATTCTTTCCAACAAAGTTGTTGTTGTTGAAAACAACGCCTTCTTTATATCTTGGCTTAGGAACTTAAGGAATCTCCAAGCGGGGATTTACATTCGTGGGCTGGACCAAGTGCAAAGTGCAAGGGATATACGGGAGGTGAACTTATCACAAAAAAGGGTTAGTAAGTTACATGTGGAATGGAGTAACGATTTTAATGATGCTCGAAATGAAACACTTGAGAATGAGGTCCTGAATGCCCTCAAGCCTCATAGTGATAATTTGAAAGATCTAAATATTACGTCATATGGAGGTAAAGTATTTCCAAAGTGGATTGGGGATCCCTCATTTCATCAGTTGACTAGTGTTTCAATTCGGGGTTGTAGAAATTGTACTTTTCTACCACCACTTGGGCAACTACCATCGCTTAAGAAGCTGGTTATTGAAAATCTGAAGGAGGTGAAAGTTGTGGGCTCAGAGTTCCTTGGGACTGGTATTGCATTTCCTAAACTTGAAAGTCTAAGGTTTAAAGATATGAGTGGGTGGGCGGTATGGTCAGCCAAGGATGTTGTTGTAGGTGCAGTAATGTTTCCATGCCTTGAAGAGGTTTCTATTCAAGATTGTCCTAATTTGGCTGAAGTCTCACTTGAATCACTACCTTCGCTGAGGGTTTTAGATCTCAACGGCTGTGGTGATGGTGTATTGACAAGTCTAATTCATGTAGCTTCAGCAGTCACCAAGTTGAGTATACGTGGTATTACAGGACTAAGTGATGAGGTGTGGAGAGGTGTTATGGACTACCTTGGGGCAGTTGAAGAATTAAGTATATGGGGGTGTAATGAAATAAGATACTTGTGGGAATCAGAAGCAGAGGCAAGTAAGGTTCTTGTGAATTTAAGGAAGTTGGTAGTATATCTTTGTTCAAAATTGGTGAGTTTAGGAGAGAAAGAGGAGGATGGATGCAACCAACTAACATCTCTTAGGATTTGTAGATTATGGAGTTGTGAGAGTCTTGAGCGTTGCAATTTGCCAAACAACATTCAAGAATTGAGTATTCAAAGTTGTCCTATCATTGCATCTGTCTCCTTCCCAACAGGAGGGCACAAGCTCAAGTCACTCAGAATTGAAAATTGTGAACAACTACTGGAAAAGGAGGTGCTTCTCAACACAAGCACGCCACTGATGCTTGAGGTTGTACAAATAAACCTTTGGAAAAATCTTAAATCGATCAATGAATTGACTAGTTTCATTCACCTCACCGAATTAAGAATAGTACGTTGTTCGAGTATAGAGTCATTTCCTGCTGCCGACTTGCCGAATCTCACCTCGTTAAAACATCTGGCAATTAGTAATTGTGAAAATATGGATGTTGCTTCCTTTGGGCTTTGGCCTCCGAAGTTGGGTTTCTTAAAAATAGGGGGTTTGAAGAAGCCCATATCAAAGTTTGGCCCACAAAACTTCCCACCTTCTCTTGTTAACCTAGAGCTAATCGGTGGATCGGCAGAAGAAGAAGATGATGTGACTAGTGGAAGTCAGTTGTCTCATATGCTTCCTTCATCTCTTACTACACTTTATTTAACTAATTTTAAGAAATTGGAATCAGTTTCAAAGGGACTCCAACACCTCACCTCCCTCCAACATCTCCGAATTCGCTATTGCCCAAAGATTCAAGATCTACCAGAAGAGTTGTTGCCTTCACTTTTGAGTTTGATAATCAGGGGATGCACAGATGAATTGAAAGAAAAGACGAGTAGAAGAGGTTCCTATTGGCCCCGCATCTCCTATATCCCATATGTCGATATATTCTAAAGGTATGTACATCTCTCTCCATTTTGACTTTTTTACATATATGATTATATATATTCTATATTTGAAGGGGTCTTTTGCTTTGCATTTTCAAGTTAAGTTATCTCATTTCAATTAACAGCTCACTTATAATCCATTGCAGCAAAATTGACTGTCTGATTAGTTACAAGGGTACACGTTACATGAACCTATAGGGTGCACCATGTTGGTCAAGCCCGCTGAGCAATCACCACTTTCCGCCCTTTATTTGGCCCATTTAACTAAGCTGGTACATGCTGGATGATCAACTATATTTCTATTTTTTTACATGTGTTAATTATCAAGTAGAGCTGATTTATAATGGCTATTAATCAGGCGGGTATTCCTGATGGGGTGATTAATGTTGTAACGGGATTCGGACGAGTTGTAATGCAAGCAGCGGCCACCAGTAATTTGAAAGCGGTGTCTCTCGAGCTTGGTGGCAAAGCCCCTCTGATAGTCTTTGATGATGTGGATGTTGATTCAACCGTTAATAAGCTCTTAGGGGCAGTTTCGCTAACAAGGTATATAAATCCGTAGTGGTGGTAAAATGGGCCTGTTTGGTAAACAGTCACACCATGTTTGGATAAAACTTTTTAATTTTTATGCGTTGATAAAGCCATAGTTTGTTTAACAGATATCTATCATTTTCAGGGTGAATATTGCGTGTGTAGCTCGAGGATACTCGTCCAGGAAGAAATATACGATGAATTTGTGACCAAGTTTGCATTGTACGCGAAAGGGATGATCGTTGGTGACCCATTTGCGGTATACTATTTTAAATAGAACTCATGACAATAATAAGTTACGGAGTAAAATATTTTGAAGAAATTAAATATTCTAGTTTCAAAAAGAAAGTTAAGTGAGGTAAGCTACATAGGTATTTAAGTATTTACTACATTCTACTTTCACATACATGTAGTTTGTTCATGCTTGAGTTCAATTGTATAATAAGGCTAAAACTCAGACCCAATGAATGTAACATGTCCATGTTGTGTTAAACACAGTATAGTTTTAAGTAAATTCAGCTCAACTTGATCAATCAGTCTCTTGGTTTCTAATATACTATTTTTTTTTTCTTTCACAGATGGGGTTTTAAAATGTCTGGATGGGATTCCTAGCAGGCGAATGAGTTGCTATTAGCTGCTCTAATGGAGTACAACAAACACAAGAGGCCATCGTTAGTGCCTCTATCAATAATTTCAGAATAGGCGTATTCTTTTGTATCAGTTAATATGAACCTTCCAGGTTTCTTTGATGCAAACTGTTATTGGTTTAGGCCGTGCAGGAGGTTGCTTTGTGTCTCATTTGCAATTGTTATTGGTTTAGGGTATTTAGCTGTTGTTCCACATGACATTTTGTACCTTTTTTGTAATCCTTGAGGGTTCTATAAGAGCACAAGGTGCAATATGAGTTATCGGATGGTGTAATAGCAAAAAGTGATGTCACGTTAGCTTTTTCCCATTTAACCCTATAAACCATCAATTTATATAAGTTTCAAACTTTTTGTCAATCTCCAATATTCATGGAGGTTTTTATATAAGTTTCTAACTTTTTGTCAATGTCGAATATTCATGGAGGTTGAGATTTGTATTAGTCATCAATTTGATTCTTTTTTATGTTATGACAATATGTACCACTTGTACAAGTTCTCACTTTTTTATGAAGATTGAGGAGTATATCTTTCTCATGTACATGTATATACTTTCACAAGCTAGTAGTAATTAACTAACCGCCATTACCACCAATATTGTGGGTAATGATGCTTTACTGCCTAGTCTTATTATATGGATCATACTATTATACGCAGTAACTTTCAAACCAGTGAAACCACCAACGATCGCTACTATTAGAATTTCTTACTCTCTAAAAACCCACGACCAAACACCCCCCAAATATGATTAAGATTATTATATGTAAACGCCATCACCTCTAAAGCTGTGGGTACAACTAGATGAGTATATGTAGACGCCATCCTTCGGAGTGTAATATAAATATTTTCACCTTTGCACAAAAAAAAAACAAAAAACAAAAAAAAAAAAAAAAAAAAAAAAAAAAACAAACAAACAAACTAGAACCGGCAATCTTAACCCACCGTTTTGGTTACGGGTCCATTTGGGTCAAATTTATCTACTTTAGAGAACGGTTTTTACAGGTCAAGGTGCAGCTCTTTGTAGGTACAACGGGTCATGAATAGCTCAAAGACAGGGTTCACATTCATGGAACAATTACCACTTAGATAGGAGTCCCTTCTGACCATGTCTGACCCGTGTGCAAATGACCTGGTTCAACCGACCCGTTTCAACCTGAAAGCCGCATTTTACCACCATCATTCAAAATTGTTATTTGAGTTATACTTGTCCAACACTGTGTAAGGCTAGCTTAGATGATTCTTGGTTCATTTGATGATGCTTGTGACTTTAGCGATTTGTGGTTTGAGTGTAACAACTTTCTTTACTCGATGCAATATGGCCTATTCAAGCTGTTTATTCAAATTTTTTATTGGGAATATGGTTCTTGATCATGGAGTTCATTTCAGTTTTATCTACACATACGATCATGAGTATCCCATCAAATGTTCATACTTCTGTTTTTATCAAAGTTCAAATAACTACAGGATGCACGTTTATTCTAGAGTAAATTACATAAATGGTCCCTGTGGTTTGTCAAAAATTTCACCTATTGTCCCTCAAATTTAAAAGTTGCATATATCATCCCTATCACCTCCAAAGGTGATAGGGACGATATATGCAACTTTTAAGTTTGAGGGACGATAGGTGAAATTTTCGACAAACCACAGGGACCATTTATGTAATTTAGCCAAAGTCCACCATAACTTAACATACTTCTTAATCCTTCAATTCAAACTCTCTTAGCCCCTAATACCTCCTATCTACCAGCAGAACAATACAAATATCTAGCTTTTTTCATCTATCCTATCGAAGGATCTTATCTTCTTTATGGTTCTAACATGTTACGTTATGTCATAAATCATAGATGCCTCAATGAAATTTCAACCTTAGGCTTGTTTCCTGTCTTTGTGTTAGAGGGCATTGTAAACTCGAAGGTACTAGTTTATTACCATGTATTGCGACTCATATGTAACTTGTAAGAAACTTATGCATGTTGCTTTTGTTGTTTTAGTTAGGGTCTAGTGTTGTTTTCATGATCTTTTATGTATCGATAGATGGGTCTTGTTTTAAGTTGAACCCTTGGTGCACGTTGTTTAGATTGATTGTTTTTTTAATCTTATTTCAACCCATGGTGCAAATTGAACGTTGTGCAATATAGACTTCCAAACACGTAGTTGACGCGTAATTAACACGGAAATTACTTTAGATTTTGTAAACGTAAAGGATTCGAGTTCAAGAACTTTTGTGATGGTATTATGTAAATATAGTGGTGATATCTTTATGTAATACTAATGTGAGCTAATGGTCTCGTACCTTTAGCATCTGTTTCATAGTAACGTAGTATTTTTAATCCGTATTTGAGCTTGGTATCAACATCCCACATCTCACAAAGAAAAAAAATTATAAGTTTTGTACTTTTTATGATTTTAAACATACTAACAATTCATGTTCACAAAATGGATGACATTACGAATTTATTGAATTTGAATACTTATTATTTATCATCTTAAAGGACAATATGGATTGCCGCAGCCCGCAACCAAGATGTTTTGTGTCTAGAACAACTTTTGCTTAGTTACTTTTGTGAAAATCAAGTATTTAATCATGAATCCCACATGGGTCAATGAAAAGTTATTTTGCTACTTAATACACCAATGAGGTCAACTTCTTTGATATGTTGATATATTAAGGCTACTCACAGTAGCATCGATCGAGAGGTTGAGGATCGATTCATGATCGATTAGGGTGATCGATTTCATTGCTGTGGAGATTCGATCGCATGAATCGATCTCTACTACTTGGTCAGGTTGGCGATCGAAATGAGAAAGCAAGAAACTTTAATATTTAAACCGTTGAACGGTTCAAACTTAAAAAAAAATAAAAAAAATGATGATGGTCGCACTTACTGGGGCACCTAATCGCCTGTAGGTCGCTGAAGAGAGAAAGCTGACGTGGCAGAGAAAAATGGGGGAACTTGGTCGCCTTACTGCAAGCAGCCTAATGGATAGGGTTTTGGTCACAAAATAGCAACGTACTTTTTTAAATGTATCATTTTGATACGTGTACTATTTTCCGTTTCACTTAATATAGTGTACTTTCATTTTTTTGTTCCATTTTGCACATTTTGATGACGTGTCATACCTGAAAGTATGACACGTGTCACCATTCATAACGTGACACGTCATCAAAATGAAACAAAAAATGAAAGTACACTACATTAAGTGAAACGAAAAATAGTACACGTACCAAAATAGTACATTTGAAAAAATACGTTGCTATTTTACGACCAAAACCCTAATGTATATGTTCATGCTTCATGCCTTGACATGCTCGTAAATTCCAAAATCTTTACTAGCATTGTTAATGTGTTCAGCATAGATTTATATAGTTATCAACTTTTTAAGATTTAAGAAATTACATGATTCTTCTATATATAGTAGTAGTGACATGAGAATATTTGGACTAATAAAATACAGTTTGATTTATTATTATTATTATTATTATTATTATTATTATTATTAATAATTAATAATAATAATAATAATAATAATAATAATAATAATAATAATAATAATAATGCTCGAAAGAAAAAAATAAATAAATAAATAAATAATAATAATAATAATAATAATAATAATAATAATAATAATAATAATAAACGTCTCCATCATGTATGACCCCTTGATTCAACAATCTCAGATGGATCTTGGGTGCCTTTTTTATACAGGTTTGAATTCGGTTTTCATTTTCTAGGGCTCGGTTTCTTCTTTCTGTACAGTTTTTTTTAGGGTTTTTGTTCGAAACCCGTTTCGGTTTGATTGTTGCTTGCGAGATCGTTTTGCTTCTTCAAAACTGTTGGTTTCTCTTGGTTTGGATTGTGGTTGTCTCCTCGGTTGCTGTGTTCCTTCTCATCAGGTTTGTGATCTCTTGTTATTGTGGGTTTCTGTCCACGACTGCTGTGGTTTTTCACCAGTTTGCGTGGGGTTTCTCCATTGTTCGGCTGTTGTGATTTCCCACCGAGTAACAGGTCTTTCATCCTTTTTGAGGGTTCCGTGCAGTTGTTGGTTAGGTCTTCCATCCTATTTGAGAGTACACAGGTTCGCGAACAGATTTCGTTGCGAGTTTTGTGGCTTGAGGGTTTCGAAAAACAGGTTATGTTTATTTTCGCCACCCTTCTTGGTTCTGTGGTGTTTGCTTTGGTACAGTTCCTTGGCTCCAAAAACAGGTTGTTTGGTTTGCTTGTTGACATTAGGTTGCGCCTTTGGTTTGTGGTTGCTTCTGGTTATATATATTACATGGCGATTACACGGTTTCATTGTCCTTTTGTTGGTCTTAGTGGCTGCCATGATGGTAGTGGAAACAGGCTTACCAAAACCTCATTGCTCACTCACCTTCGGGATCGTCACTTTAATGAGGGCGCACTAGCTGTCTCTAAACATTCTCTTGCTACTAGTCTTGTTGTTTTCGAGGCCGCTGAAGTTACGCTTAAACGCATGGGACATTGGTTATGTGGTGTTTGTTTTAAGACGCACACCTTTCGTTCTAAGAATCGACATGGCAATGGTTCTAATTTTGTGTCTCCTCCTGAATGTGGTGATGGTGTGGTTAGTTTCGTATTGTATGATCTCAACAAACAACAAGTTCCCTCTTCTGATCAAGTTGCCCATGTTGAAGATTTGGTTCTGGACGAGCATGTTGGTTTTGATTTGCCTCTTCTTGACACTTTGTTGTCTAAGGGGTTGCGCACCGTTAAATCCATTGGTATGTGCTTAAACACATACCTTTTCTTGACCAAATTAAGACCAAAACGACCAAAAACTAACCAAAATGCCAAAGATATTTGTGTTTTTGTGTTTGTGAATATGCAGGTACGGATATCAATAAAATGGACAAAATAATCAAGAAAACCGGAAAACCCGAGCACGAGAAACAGAAGAGAATTTAAAATCAAAAGAGGAAGCAAATGATCAAGTCTCGAGCTTAATATTTCAGAAATAGCCCTTGGATCTTTCCACATTTGCAAAATCAGCCCTTGATCAACTTTCCCCAATTTGGCAGATTAGGTCCTCCAAAGTTACAATCTATCTCAAATTTAATCCCAACCAAAATCTTATAGACCAAATCAAATAAACTTTACCCAAAAATAAAAATAAACCCAACCCAAAACACCCCTAGCCCAAACCCCAGCCCACTACAACCCACCATCCATTATTTAACCCAAACCCGAATCCACCTCTAAAACCCGGGTCAAAACCTATCCTTTCCCGGTCAACTCACTAAATAACAATAAAAAAAAATAACTACCCGCCTTTTGTATTGTGTTTCTCCCCCAAAAAAATAACCTCGTACTCAAAATTATTACTCGTACCAACCTCGTACTAAGAATCCTTCTGGAAGGTCTGATGTGTCAGTAATGTCATCATTCTTCATCCTACGAGGCAATTTAAGGGTCTATGATTGGTTAAGAGGACGTGGATTGAGGATATGGATGGATTCAAGGGCTGTGATCATAAGGGATGTCGACATCAAAGGATTGAGGGCTGAGATTGAGTGAGAAGAGGCTCTAGAATCATCCTCTTCAGGCTATAAATACCCATTCAGTCACAAGGAGGAAAATGTTAGCTTATTATGGATTATCTAGGTCGTTATTATGTTAATTTAGTTTTCTAGTCAAATTAGCTTATAAAATTCA
The DNA here is from genome assembly GCA_021014915.2 of Artemisia tridentata subsp. tridentata. Lineage (NCBI taxonomy): Eukaryota > Viridiplantae > Streptophyta > Magnoliopsida > Asterales > Asteraceae > Artemisia > Artemisia tridentata. The sequence goes on along the minus strand of CP139506.1, from coordinate 403,645,523 downwards.
GTTGTAATGTTTCATTTTCAAGTATTGTAATCGAGTTTCAGAAATTAATACAAGTTTGAGTTTAATAAGTAGTTATTTTGTTTCTTTACTCTTAGTTTTTTAAATTGAAAAAAGTATTCAATAAGCTCTCATTTCTGTGGATTAAGCTTTCTAAAAGCTCTTTTAAGCTTTTTATTCAAATCATTTTCACCAATTATGTCTTACATTAAAAAGTCCAAAAAATAAATAAGGAAATCTCTAAAAAAATACAAAAATATGTTTCAAACCACTCAATCTCAGCTTCAATAAGCTTTTTTTCCATTAGATTAAGCTTATTTAAGCTTCAATAGCTTATAGTAAGTTTTGGTATAGGATAAATCTGATTCAATCTTAAAATTTACTAAAAGTCAAGAAAAGTCAAACCTATGCATTCGGGTCAAATAAGCTGTTGGAAGATAAGCTGGCCATGGAAGAGCTTATGGGACTTTACCTAGCTTATCCTTGATAAGCTAGGAGCTTGTAGCTGCCCTTAATTGGGAGCCCTTGTTTAGCTAGGGCCAAAAGTGAGTTTTACGTTTCAAATTTTAGCTTATTATTGCATATTTCTTTTTCAGTTTGTTTAAGTGCTTATTGCTTATTGATAGTTGCTTTTTAGGTGATAAGTAAGCTAGATATTCAGTAGTAATCAGGTTTCATTGGTCTAAATAGCTAGGTGTAGCTATTATTTTTGCTTGTTTCTGGAGTGATTTTCTCTTTTTGGTTTATTGGTCTCGGTGTTGCCTTGCCCCTTCGGATTTTATATCTCGGTGAGGTGTTCTTTCAGGCATTTGAACGAACCTATTGGATTTTGTGAATTTGCGATTATTACTGGTTGCCTTATCCTACTTCCCCCCTTTCTTCCTTCATCATTTTTTTTTTTTTTTTTTTTTTTTTTTTTTTTTTACATTATGTATGGTACTGCATGTGTGGAGTGGAATGGGACAATTTGGATCTTCAAACGTGGCGCTGCTTCGGTTTGCTCGTCCGATTTTAGCCTTCTTAAAGGTCATCCCTTCGTTTTTTCCTTCATCCATTTTCGACCCCCGGCGTATGCCGAACAATTGCTGTCGTTCGGCATTTGCCAGGGTTATGAATCGTACCACTTGTTTGTTATTACCTTCGCTACTCGCATAGCTTCGGAAGTACATTTTTACATTGGAACAACGCTCTTTCGATTACGAACGTATAGCACTTGTCTGTTATTACTTTTACTATTTGCATAATTCTGGAAGTACAAGTCTATGCATGTCTGAGTGGTTGTGTGGTACCCCTTTGAACATTGACCACAAAAATCTCCGGAGGGGGCCAGCCTCTCGGAGGGATCACTTTTCACTTATGTTCAAAGTACGACAAATGATTCAACCTTTCCGCAGGGATCATGGTAACCCCTTCCTGGGTATCAACCATCTTTGAACATTGACCACAAAATCTCCGGAGGGCGCGAACCTCACGGAGGGGCCACTTTCTAATTATGTTCAGAAAACAATGAACATTGATCACTAATCTCCGGAGGGCACGAACCTCTCGGAGGGACCACTCTCTAATTATGTTCGAGATATTACAGGTGGTTCAGCCTTTCCGCCAGGATTATGGCAACCCCTTCCTGGGTATCAACCATCTTTGGACATTGACCACACACTCCCCGGAGGGCGTGAACCTCTCGGGGGGGCCACTTTCTAATTATGTCCAGAAAACAATGAACATTGATCACTAATCTCCGGAGGGCACGAACCTCTCGGAGGGACCACTCTCTAATTATGTTCGAGATATTACAGGTGGTTCAGCCTTTCCGCCAGGATTATGGCAACCCCTTCCTGGGTATCAACCATCTTTGGACATTGACCACACACTCCCCGGAGGGCGTGAACCTCTCGGGGGGCCACTTTCTAATTATGTCCAGAATGTCAAGAATTTCTGAGATGTTCCTCAGAAATATTGCCTCCCTCCAGTGGTTGGGTAGCTCCTTCCAACGGTGGGATGATTCCCTCCCACGGTAGGATAACTGCATTTAATATTAAAAATAGTCAATGTCGGGTCTTTTTGGGAAGTCACAAGCATTTCAAGGAGGTATTGTGGGAAAATTGCCCCCCTTCAACGGTGGGGAAACTGTATTTCATTAGAATAATTAACATCAATCCCTTTCGGGCGTTACATAAGGTACAATGAACCCTATTTATATGGACATTTTTTTTATATCAGTCGTCCGTCATGCTCGCGGCTCTTTTCTGCCCCTCCCTACTCGACTTGTGTGTTCTCATCCGGCAAGCTTCCAGCCTTTTGAGGGGCTCGTGCTTCTGGCGGATGGTGTTCCCATAGGCTTTGCTTCCCCGACATGCGATATTACCTGTCTTAAGTTACGAAGGTATTTGCGTTCCTTCCGTTAGTTTGCACATAATCATAGGATAGAATAAAATAGCAAAGGTATTCCAGTGGTTATTTCGTATTGATGATTACCTGAGCCGTCACTCGTACCTCGGTGGGTCTGTCGGGGCTTTCTTGATCACAACACTGGTTCGCCTTCCTCTCGTCCTTTTTTCCGACGATGGGTTCCTTCCTTTGCTCATGCGGTATGTCCCCTCGCTTTCCCTCCGGCGAATGAGCTCTTCCCCCGATTTCTCTTACCCTTGCAACAGGATCCTCCCTTGTACCGTGATGTCTTCGTTCTTTTGTCCGAGTGACCAATGTTGCTATGCCGTCCGGTGTGGGAAATTTGACCATCGAATGGATAGTTGAAGGTATGGCCCGCAACTTCTTTAAACCGATGCGTCCCAGTATGGCATTGTAGGGGGAAGGCGAATCAATCACGGCAAATTCCAAGCTGACTTTTCGGGACAAATCTTGATTTCCGAAACAGACTTCCAGGTCTATCACCCCACGTGGTCTAATGGGTTTTCCCGTGAATCCCATCAAGATTGTGCTAACCTCCTTCAATCGTGCCCTGACCGCCAAATCCAAACACTCGAATTGGTGCCCATACATTATTTCCATCGAGGCACCAGGGTCGACGTAGACATCACGTATTTTCCTCCCCCCAACTTCAATTTCAATTACCAGCAGTTCGTCTGACATTTTCTCCGGAAGAATGGCCGGAAAGCTTATCAGAACGTTCATCCATTCTTCTATCTCTGTTTCTTCCGTTTTCCGAGAGGTCATAAAGCCTCGTATCATGTTGATTATTTTCCCTTTATTCCCTTAGTTGTTACCTCCTTGGTTAGTTTTCCTTCCTTTCCTGAGGTCTTTCACCAAATGGTCCAGCTTCCCTGTACTCAACGCAGTTCTTAACTCCTCCCTGAGTTGCCAGCAGTCGTCAGTGAAATGTCCTTTCTCCCCATGATAGTCGCAATACCTGTCCTCACAATCCTTCTGTGGTTTTCCCTTTGTTGGAGGAGGCTGCGGTAACCTCAGCTGGTGCTCCGTTGCCAATATTTCTTTTGGTGTCTTCGTAAGGGTGTCCAAGTCTATTGGCCTCGTCTCATTTCGGCGGACATCAGTTCGGCGAGGGTCGGTCCTCCCAGCGTTACCGTACCTTGGAGCGACATAAGGTGCATAGTAATCGTTCCTTCGCCCTTTGAATCCGACCTTAGGGCTGTTCCGGCGGTAATCTCCGACAGGGGGTTTTGGTTGGTAGTCGCTCTTGTTGTGGTACGGGTTAGGCCGAGACTCCATTCTCTCTCCTTTCGACAGTTCAGTTGTCCGGAAGGCCTCCTCGGAACGAACAAAATCATCGATTCTTTCCAACATCTCGTCGACGGTCTTAGGAATCTTATCCGAGAATTTTTTGGCTAACTCTGGGCAGTGGTGGCCATTCAGAAATGATCCGATTTGCATGATTTCTGGGGCGTCCGGGAAGTGGTTGGCCTCGCATATCCATCTTTCCTTAAAGTCCGGAAGGCTTTCGTTCGCCTTTCGGTGAATTTTATTGATCTCTGTTAGGTCCTTGGTGCTTATTCTTAACATACTAAACCTATTCAAAAACCTCTTCTGAAGCTCGTCCCAACTATCAATGCTTCCCGTCGGGAGCTTATCAAACCATCCCCTGGCTTTCCCTTCCAGGGTTTGTTGGAACATTCGACACCACACGGGCATGGGCCATTCTTCATGATTTCCTGCTCCGGTGAAACGGTTGATGTGGTCATCTGGATCGGTGGTTTCTTGGTACAGTTTCAGGTTCGTCGGTATCTTGTGCTTGGGAGATGAGAACTCTATGATCCTTTTCGTGAACGGGCACTTGATCATTTCCTTGAATGGTTTGCTCAAATCATCATCCGCCTTTTTCCCTTTTCCGTAGGGTGACCCTCCAACATCTTCTTCCTCCGAATTTTCATACCCGTCGTCGAGCCTCAGCATTCTGGGGCTCACCAGGTTGCGATTGCCTAGTTGTTTGAACAACTCTTTCAAGGCCGAAAGATGACCTGTGATTAGGGTTTGGGCATCCGGAGGATCTTGGTCTCCTCCGGACCCTCCAGCTCCCTCCGCGTTCCGGACAGGGGTGAAGAGGGGTGTAGAACCCGTCATCTCGAACGTTGGCGTAGGACCTGTCATTCCGAACGTTGGTGTAGGACCTGTCATTCCAAACCTCGGGTAGATCGAGCGGAAGGTCCCACGGATGGCGCCAATTTGTTGAAGCAATTTCTTGCAACCACTTCAGACAAATAAAGAGGGCCCGCCGGTTGAACTCAGCTAGGGTTCTTCCGGGAGGCTTGAGTGCTGATCCCTTCGGCTATTGGAGGTCCTCCGGGTATCTGCACACAACAACACACGTTAGGCTCGCCCCGGGTGTTATCCCAGGACCCACCTCCGGTGTGAGAGTAAGTATTTGATATTCCGAAAGGGCTGTCAACTGTAGTAAGAAGTAAATGCGGGTAAAAACGTTAGTTGAGAGCAGTAAATGAGCTGAGTATTTATAGTACTCGGCCTCGATACCTGAAATGGCGGCGCCGGATTTTCAGGAGACATGTCCCCGACATAATCCCGTAAATCCTGGGGCGGCGGCGGCGGTGTCTGCAGCTGCCATCTGTCAAAAGGTAAACGCCACCTGTCCTACTACTTACAGTGATATCGGCCGGACGAGTCATGTGTCGTCCGGTATGTCCGGACGACTGCGTGTCGTCCGGACGGCCGGTCAAGACAGGCCATTCGGACATATGCGTCAACAACACCCAACCCTAATTACACTCTCAACTAAGCAAACGCAGCCACCAAGTTTATTTCATCTCACCCATTCAATATACACACAGGTGACGCAACCACAACACTTTCTCAACCAAGATCGTAACTTTCTTTTGCTGCTATTGGAAAACGAACACCAAACACAAATAAGCCTAATTCCACCAAAACCAAAACAACCCACAAATTTTTTTTTTTTTACACTGCAACGTATAGATTTTTTTGATTTTTTTGTTTCCAACGTTCTCTTTTTTGCTTTTAATGACTATGCAACGTTCATTTTTTGTTTCAAACCGATTTTGTGGAGAGCGGCTTCTGAGGCCGCTGGTGATACTTTTTTTGCAAACCGCTGGAACCGGTGGCGGTGTTACCGCCGGTTTCAGCCTAACCGCTTCGACTCCGAGTGCGGGTAGAATTTCTTGTCTTGAAATTAATTTGCCAGTCCCACTTTTATTATATCACTTTAAATTTTAAAAAATTACAATATTAAATATAAATTCATATATTAATTAATTAAACATATATTAAATATATACTCCCTCCGTCTCAATTTATTTGTCAGGAGAGAGAAAACATAAAGTTTAATAAAAATGGGGTCACTTTAATTTTCAACCACTAAAATAGAATATTACTCCTTTAGATTCTTTAGTTTTTACTAAATAAGGAAAGTGAACAATTAATTTGAATAAATTGAGACGGATCTGTCCAAATAATCTTATTAAACAAACACCCCACTCTTCTTTCACTTTCCTTTTTACATCTTCTCCCCCCCTTTCTTATATCAGTAAAATCGAAACCCTAAAACCAATTTACCCGCCAAAAATCAAATCCAATCCAATCACCATGGACGACCTTCAAGCCACCTACTCCGACGACCACGATGACGTCATCACCACCACCGCCACAAACCACCACCGAAACCCGAACCCTAACTCCATCGATCTCGATATCCTCCGAAGACGAAGATATCGATATCGACACCGAAACCGAACCGGAGCCCAAAAAACTCAAATCCATCGAAGAAGTCGTTACGCAATTACCTCCGAAACCTAAAAGTCACAAAAACAGTAAGAAAAAGAGTAAAGGAAACAATGTGTGGACGAAATCGGCTTCTCGTAAGGGAAAAAAACGGACGAAAAGCGTTACGGCCTCAGTTGCGAAGAATGAGGACAATGTGCTGATCACGCCGATGCATAGGTTGGATAGGAACGACGATAGCGCGGAAATGAGTTTGTTTGTCGAAGGTTTATAAAGCGGAGAAAGTTGAGTTGAGTGAGGATAGGATGAGTGCGGGGAGCTGTAAAGGGTATAGGATGGTGAGGGCAACGCGTGGTGTGAGTGAGTGCGCGTGGTATTTTGAGATTAAGGTTGTTAGTTTGGGGGAGAGTGGGCATACGAGGTTGGGTTGGTGTAATGGAACATGCTAGTCGTTACCATTACCATCTAAAACCCCTAGCCAAGCACCTCCAAACAAGATAAATGTAAGTTTCTGGATTCTACTCTAATTGGTCTATTGTTCAAAACTAGGGGCTGCAATCATAACCCGTTCTTGGAGTTATGGGTCCATTTGGGTCGAATTATTATTTCTGGTTGATTGATTTGGTCAACCCCAAGTTCAGAGAACGGGTCTTACAGGCCAAGGTGCAACTCGTTGTAAGTTGCAGGCAGGTAGAACAGGTCATAAATAGCTCACGGACAGGGTTCACATTCATGCACAGTCACCACTTACATAGTATATGCTTACCTTTGATAGCAAATGACCTGGTTTGGCCGAACCCGTTAAACCCCCATTGACCTATTACCCGCCCCACCCGTTTTACCACCATCATCCAACGCGGTGCAATCCTAACTTAGATGGTTCTTGAACTTGCTCTAAAGTCATTTTTGTCATTTGGTTGACTATAATTGGTCAATTTATCCTCAAAATGCTTACTATATGGTTTTAAAGGTAGAAGTGGTCAACATTACAACAGTTTATCTTCAAAATGGTTACTATCTTTTCTCGTCTTAGTTTGCAATTTGTGTCAAAAAGGGTGCGAGGACTTTTGGTTCATTTGGTTGCGTTCTTACGCTGCTGCTTGTGAATTTGGCAATATGTGGTTGGAATCCAACAACTTCCCTTATTCAACGCAATATGGCTAATTAATTTTGGTATTAGGAATATGGAGTTCAATTCAGTTTTAGTCTTCATAGTTACAGGTTCAATACTTACATACAGGGGTGGAGCCATAAATAAATTTTAGAGGGGGCGAAAAAAATTTCGTTGTTTGTAGGACGGAAATGAGAAAAACAAAAGTGTCATTGGCGAATTATCTCTAGTTCAACTTTCAATTTTTGGATTGTTCTTGGAATAATCTTGCTTACAATTGATTTTAGTATGGATAAAGTAAAACTGTATATTCCTTTACCAAAATTTCTTAACAATTTATCCTTGGTTGAATAGTTATGTGAGTGATCTCTTTCTCATACATAGAGGATATCCAACTTGAGTTGCCTTGTCGTTAAATAACATTGTTTGACTGTCGTATCAAATTTCTATAATAGCTTTTTGTATGGGTTTACTATTGTAAAACTTGGTGCACGTTTTTAGTCCCACATCGGGTAAAGAAAAAAAAGTCTACACAGTTATATATTGTGGTGTCTACGGCTTAGATATGTTATGATTAGTATTATATTGTTAGTGACTTAAAATGTGCCAGTTGTGGTAAACAGTCACTTTTTAAAATGAACTAAAAATCTGATACAAATTCTTAGCTTTTTGTTATCTTTTTAATTTTTGTATTACTTATTACTTTTGGAGTATTTGGTCAACTGAAGTAAAAATTCACATGCTTATCGTTTTTGGTTCATCATCGAGTATTTTAGTTGATAAATAGTATTCTAAAAAAAATATATATGTGCACCTTGCCGATATAAGTTCTCAATCTGGTTTTTATGTACACCTTACCACAATTAATAATATGTAAACCAAGAAAATGCAATTTAATTATTTATTGTGTTATAACAACAAAAGATGTTCTCACCCTTTGGTGATTTTGAACATGAAACAATTTATCTTCTTAATGTAGCAAGTAATTGTTGTAAATATATGAAAACTGTTACATAGGTCACTCAGGTTGCTGTTTGTACTATGTAGTACTAGATGATGTTCCGGGATGGTATATATAAACCCATATATCAACAATACCAAACCTAACTTCATGCTAGGTTAAATCATACAAATTATTGGACTTTTTGGGACCTTTGATATGCCTTCTAATGTAATTATTAATAAGTACATACACATAAATATCAAGTATACATTGCATAGACTACTCGAAACCAAGATTACTAACAAAATGAAGAACATGGTAAGGCAAGAATATTAAACCAAGTGAATCAGAAGTGAAGATACACATAAATAAGGAGGAAAGCTTATGGTTCCATAAGAAATATAATGATTCCCTAAGACAATGGTGACAGCGACATTCAGCGGAGGCTGCGGCGGTGATATCCAACGAAGGAGGTGGCGATTATGTTATGGTGATTGAAACGTGTTTTCGATCACTGTTATGACGCGATTGAAAGGTAAATGGTGTTTTTTTTTTGTATTTCACTCTATGAGTAAATCGTCTGTGACCCGTATGCACCGTTAATTGTGTAGCCAAACTCTTCAGACTCACCCATATAAACCTGACAGGTCTCAAAATTGACCCAAATGGACCCGTTATTTAGTGAGTGGGCCGTGATTGGCTGCTCTAGTATTATTTTTCTATAACAGCTTTCTAATACCCCCAACATGATGAATCGAAGTCTCCTGAGCAAAGTTTCTACTCTGATTGGTCCATTGTTCAAAACAGCCTTTCTTAGTCAATGCAATATGGCCTATTCAAGATGTGTATTCGATCTCGTTATTAGGAAAAGTGGTTCTTCATCATGGAGTTCATTTCAATTCAATCTTCTTTGACTTTTGGCTAAGAATGGTCTCTGGTCTTCAAAGTTACAGGTTCAAGACTGATAGTTATTCGATTGCTCTCAAGTCTAAAGTTGGAACTGACGTGTTCTTCATTTTCGAGTAGAGTAATACTTCATAACTTAATTCACTTCCTAATCCTATGAATCCTCTCAACTCCCCATACCTCAAATCCCCCAGCAGGACATATCCACAAGCTGGCTGAAACACAAAAAGTCAAGAAGAATACGACCATTTAGAGGCGCCATTTTCTTCAACACCAATTCAAGCTCCTTATAATCATTACCTTGTTCCAACGGCCTCACACCATAACTCCCGTTTCCTCCGTAGTGACGATTACGTAACACACTCTTCTAATTCCAACTTAATATCAAACTTAAATGTTTTCCACATTTTCTCAATTTCCCTTCAAGTATTTCTCCAAGGAGCTATACTTGATATGGCTCAACTAAAAGCAACAAACAAATCAGCAAAACATGCAGTTGGTGTTTTTCTGTTATATTACCCAAGCTAACATCATAGAGCATGCTTAATATTGCTAACATACAGTACGATTAAAAACCTCAAATCGCTAATATAGTGATATAACTTCAAATGAACTGGTTCATCAGTGGCATCAATACAATCACAACAATAAACAGGTGAACATTTTGGTAAACATCTTGGTGTGCAAATCAAGTCCGTTTCCATATCGATTAACTAACATCTTCCTACTTGAAACAAAAGCACGTGCTTAATACTTAAATCTAAAAAAACCAACAGACCCACGTTCTTATAAGCTTACAAAAACAGCTAAAATAAGTTAAAAAAAGGTGTTTGCTTTAGTTTATTTGACGAGCTTATCAAAATTTAGATAAAGCCAATAAGCTCAGTTTTGATTGCCTATGACCTTATCAAGTTATTCTTACAGCTATAAGCTCATAAGCCCATAAAAAAACTAAAACAAACACCCCTAAACACTCCCCCTTAATAATCTACTCATACATAGCTACAAATTATAAAAATAAAATAAAATTCAAATCTGTGAATAAGATGATAACCTGATTGACCCGGTTTTGTGATTGACCCTGTTAAGAGACCGGGTCGACCCGGTTTTGTCCTGATTGACCCAGCACCATTAATTAGAAAAGGATCCATGCAATGACTTGAAACGGGAAATAGTGGTTAAAATATAAGCGATATTCCTCTATTAAGCAACTGACCAAGGATCCATATAATAGAGGAAATACAGCATATATTTTAACCACCGCTTCCTCCTACTCCACCTCGTGACGTCATCCTTACGTCACTATCTTCCAATACACCAAAGGTGTGGGTGGCGGCCGAGAGAGATAAAGAGTGTGTTTTAGGGTTAGAAAATGAGGGGGAGGCTTGGGCCAAAATGCAGGTATAATTTTGCCCAGTACCATTAGCCGGTTTTAGTCCATGGTCTCTTACATACATACGTAAGTTCCTTATAACAACGGTGTCCACACTTTTGAAAAGATAGAGATGAAACATGTAACTTGACCAAATCACAGGGAAGACTTTTGCAATCACTCTATTATATTGTTAAGATATATATCAAGGGATCTTTCCTATAAACTAACAAATGAAATCTGATTATACACATAAGGTTTATAATGATTATTTAAAAAAAAAAGAAAAAAAAAAGACATAGCTCATTACCCATTCACATGTGCATCATAAATTAGTAAGTCGAAAAAAGACGATGTAATAAGTAATGTATTCACCTGCAAGACGACGAATAACTCAACTTGCTATGAACTTCATAACACAATTGACGATCAATCACTTGATCAGAGTACTACACTGCTACCTTTATGTTATAAAAGTCTAGTTGTTATCATTTATAAGTGCACAAACAAAGCACAACATTTTATTCATGTCTTATATATATACTCGTCGTTTTCATTACACCCAATATTAAAAAACCTTAGCGACGTTCTAATTATAAACTTTATAGCTTATACAGTAGAATATCAAAGAAAATGGGTTTCTGAAGAAATAAGAAGGAAAATATATAAAACTGGTCGGTTTTCGGGTCACCGGTTCAACCCGGGTCATGTAAAAATTGACGGTTCAATCCGGTTCTAAAATAAGCAAAAAAATCAATCACTTTCGGCCTGGTCATCGATCCGGACCCCGGTTGAACCGGCCTGATCGACTCGGGTTTTAAAACATTGGTGTTTCTTAGGCTTATAGTTTTAGCTTTTTTAACTATGAGCGATTTTTCTTTTTTTTTCAATTTATTAGCTTTTTCTTTTCGAATTTAAGACATGTCGCGATATGGGTTGGACAACACGCCTTCCCTTCTATTACGCGTCAAGAATTAAATAAGCGTCAACATCACACGTGATGGTGGGATTTTTGTGTTAAAGTGGTGATGTTGACCACCGATTTACAAACAAAACCTAAAAAGGGGTGTTTGGAAGCAAAAAAAATCAATCACTTTCGGCCTGGTCATCGATCCGGACCCCGGTTGAACCGGCCGGATCGACTCGGGTTTTAAAACACTGGCGTTTCTTAGGCTTATAGTTTTAGTTTTTTTTAACTATGAGTGATTTTTCTTTTTTTTTTTTCAATTTATTAGCTTTTTCTTTTCGAATTTAAGACATGTCGCGACATGGGTTGGACAACACGCCTTCCCTTCTATTACGCGTCAAGAATTAAATCAGCGTCAACATCACACGTGATGGTGGGATTTTTGTGTTAAAGTGGTGATGTTGACCACCGATTTACAAACAAAAACTAAAAAGGGGTGTTTGGTGGTACTCATATTTACGGGTGTTTGGTGATAAAGCTGGTAGTGGAGTAGAAAACTGATACCATGTATAATATCAAAGAGTAATAATATTGAATTGTGTTTTTGTGTGACTACATAATTAAGATTGCCTATATATTTATACTAAACACATAGCTTAATGAACAAGCAATACAAACTCTAACCCTAATTGACCCAAACCCATAATTAGGTATGGGCCAACCTAGTCATCTAACAATACATTCTTACTTAAAATTAACTTTAGTATAAATAACTAAATCTAGACCGAATATAGACGATATATGTTTCTTAACATCTTATATCTTTTGGATATATTTTGCGCGAGTAATAGAGTGGTCCATCCATGGAGGATATCTCACTCCAAGTGCATAGTCGGTAAATAACTGTATTTGAGTTTAGTATGAATTTTCAATCATATCTTGAAAAGAATAAAACAATATGTAAAATGACGATTACTAACATTCAATTACGGCAATAGAGGTATTATTATTACTATGAGTATGTTTGGCAAAACTAGCTGTAAGCTGTGTGATGTAAGATGTAGGGCCTGTTTGGTAAGGGCTTTTTGGAGGAGATCTTAGCTTTTTGTTAAAAAATAATCTCCTCTAAAATAAATAGCTCCGTTTAGATACATTAACTTTAAGCTTTTATTTCAAACAAATAGCTCCTAAATGAAAAGCTGATTCATGAAGCTTTTTAAACATCTTGGAGCTGTTAAAACTTTAAATTACTGATATACCCTCCAAACATTTGTTTACAATTATAAATATGTCATTTTATGTCATTTTACATCTTATATTTACATTTAACAGCTAACTTACCAAACACTTTTATTGAAAAAAAGATACAGCTTGTAGCTCATGTTAACAGCTTTGCAGTTTACAGCTTACAGCTTACAGTTTACAGCTTGTACTATACAGCTTACAGCTAATTTTGCCAAACATACCCGTAAACTGTAAGTTGTAAGCTGTTAACTGCAAGGCTGTTAACATGAGCTACAAGCTGTATATTTTTTTCAATAAAAGTGTTTGGTAAGTTAGCTCTTAAATGTAATTATAAGATGTAAAATAACATAAAAGGACACATCTATAATTGTAAACAAATTTTTTGAGGGTATATTAGTAATTTAAAGTTTTAACAGCTACAAGATGTTTAAAAAGATTCATGATTAAAAAGATTCATGAATCAGCTTTTCATTTATGAGCTATTCGTTTGAAATAAAAGCTTGAAGTTAATGTATCCAAACAGACCTACTTAATTTAGATGAGATTATTTTTGTAACAAAAAGCTAACAGCTTTCCAAAAAGCCCCTACTAAACAGGCCCTATATCTTTGAACTAGAACAACTTGTACGGTTACTTTTCTAAAAGGCTAAAGGCTTTTTTTATCCCACATCCATCAGGGAAGAGAAAGTTTGCCTTCTAATATATTGTGGTGCATATGCTTATGCAAAGTGAGATTTGTATAATGTTGTTGGTTTGTAGTATGGAATTTTGTCTAAGTAGAAAAAACAAAATCCTATGCTTCAAACTATCAATTTATGTAAGTTTCCAACTTTTAACTTTTTTGTCAATCTCGAATATTCATGGAGGTTGAGATTTGTATTATTGTACGTATATTGTTGGATGTTGAATATAGAAAAAAAAAAAAAAAAAAAAAAAAAAAAAAAAAGACAAGCATTATGGCTTTATGTCAATCTCAAATATTCATGGATGTTTATATTTGTATTACCGTATGTATATTGTTGGACGTTGTACACACAAAGAAATAATAATGACAAGCATTACGAACAGTTACATAGTTCCAAACTTTTTGGATCTCCATCTGAAATATTTAGAAGTTTGTGTTTTTTATATAAAATATGGAATATTCAGAAGTCTATGTTTCATCTATAATTCATCTCAAATATTCATGGGTGTTTATATTTGTATTACCGTATGTATATAGTGTTTCATGGAATGCATGTGAAACTAAGTAAAGATGTTTAGATAAACTTCACTCAACCAATTTGTATATAAGCTTTCGGGTGTATCTTTTATAAATGTAAGCACTCATGAGTGATTCTCGTAAATTTATTGGTGCAAAGCAACTAATTGTTTATTTAACCTATCATAAACACAAACCACCAGTATATATTCCATTGAATACTCGAAACCATGTTTACTAACATAATGAGAAACATGGTAAGCAAAGCGATTGTATAAGGAAAAAACATGTTGTTTGTCGTTCTTTTTCAAGAGTGGTTCACTACCTCTCTTCTTGTACGTAAACAAATTTTCATTTAATATATTCATTGGGTATAAACCCTTTACCCAAAAAAATGATAAGGAAAAAATTTAATGGTTCCCTAGACAATGGTGCCTTACACAGTACTACTGACCATGCTGATGTGCGAATAAGGCTGTGGTGGTGACCGAAACATGTATTTCGATCACTGTTATAACGGGATTAAAAGGTAAATGGTGTTTGTATACATCTAAATTTCCATTTTATGAGTAAATCAGCTATAACGCTTATGTCTTGTTAATCATCTTGCCAACTAGAACAGTTTCTTGAACGTCTACTCTATTTCGTGCAATCCAACATCGATTAAGAAGGAGAAGGTTGCCTTCTAATATACTGTGTTGCATATGCTTTATGTAAATTGAGATTTATATTATGTTGTTGGTTTGTAGCATTGGATGTTGCTTATAAAAAAATAGAACATCATCCGGCATTATCCTCTTCAATTAATATAAGTTTCTAAATTTTTGTCAATCTCTAATATTCAAAAGTCTATCTTCAATTAGGTTGAGATTCGTATTATTTTGTAACCTTTTATCTTCGAATACTCCACAAGTATACTACTCTTTTTGTATTTTAAATTTTAAATCCAACTTGAAGCTTTTTATTCCTTCCCACTTCCTAAAATAAACATTAACAAAAAAACTTTTAAACTTTCATTTAATCTTTAGCTTGTTCTCTACACTTGGTGTAAATAAATAAACTTAAACAATACCAAAAGTACACGTTATTTTTTTAACAGGTAAAGTCATATAGACAAACAAAATTATCAGTAACTCAATCAATTCTGACTTTCAACCTTTGGTTTGTTGTATTCCCACCAATAACTTTGAGTATCTTTCTATCATTTGCCTAAGATAAACTTATACATTCTTACTTATATAAATAAGCTAAATCTAGACCGAATTTAGACGATATATGTTTCTACACATTTTATATCTTTTGGATATTTTTTACTCTTTTCATCCCACATCGATCAGGGAGGAGAAAGTTTGCCTGTTAATATACTATGGTGCATAGGCTTATGTAATTTGAGATTTGTATAATGTTGATAGTTTGTAATGTGGAATTATTTGGATAAAAAATGATTTCCATAACAAGCTATCAATTTATATAATTTTCTTATTTTTGTCAATCTCTAATATTCACGGTTAAGATTTGTATTAATGAATTGTGAATACGGGGTTGTCTCACATCAAAGCTTACATGCGAAATCATAAAAAATCGCTAAAAAAATATGTCATTTTGGTTATTATTTTTTCAAAATTTGAGTAGTGGAACTAATATATGCATAGTGAAATGCATTTTAATATTGAATTAAATCAAACAATTATTTAATCTATAGCTAATTTGTTAGTTAATGAAATCACTTAACAATATGATGTAGAAAACGCATGTATCAACGTGAACCCAACTTAAGTGATGTTGTGATGAAATCAAGAGAAAACACTAATATTGTGAAGGACATGATACAAATGAGGTAAATTTGATGTTTTTCTTGTTAAAACGACGTAATTTTTTATAGTTTCGCATGTAATCTTAGATGTGAGACAACCCCATATTCACTTTCCTCTTTGTATTAATGCATGTATATTGTTGGATGTTGGACACAAAATGAAAATTGGCAACCATTACGAACTGTTTAAGTTTCAAACTTTTTCGGTCTCCATTTTCAAATACTTAAGATTCAAATTTTGACTTGTTCTTTATAAAGATGTTTGGATAAACTTTACTCAACCAATTTGATACAATTTTTAACATTCGAATTTTGGCTTGCTCTTTATAATCTATTGTAAAGCTTTAACCTATTATTTGCTTATAATTGACATTGGTATAAATGAGCTAATACTCTTCAAAATTATATGATATAGATGGTTCTTGAACTTAATTATTGTAAATCATTTGGTAGACTACGATGGGTCAACTTTACTTAAATGTTGGGGTGATGGATATTTGATTTCAAGAGATGAATGTAAGGTATTCATGGGAATATATGGTTTCTGATCATGGAGTTATTAAGTTATTACAGATCGATCTATCTTCTTTGACTTTTCGCTATGAAGGGTCGACCCCAGTATAGATTATTCATTGCTGTCTATTGGTTCAAGTCTTATGATCAAAAAGTTTATAGGGTTAAGAAATTATTGGATTATATATTTCAAGTAATCCTCTAGCAACTCCTCTTTGACTAATGACCACAGCAACAAAGACGAGGTGTCTATTTCAAGTGACCCTTATCAAATTATTGGATTATATACTACAAGAGGCAAAATGGAATATGAATATTCCGCTGAAAATTTGTATTTTCGTATGGCGTCTCCAACAAAGAAGATTACCAATTCTCTCATGGCTTTGTCATATTGGTATGGACCTTAACTCAATTCTTAGTCCGCATTGTGGGGAATTGAAGAAGTAAAAACTTTTGAACAATGTTTTTTATCTTGCCCGGCCCTCGAGTGCTGCTTGGGATGAATTTTTGTGCGAATGAACCACATACTTTATAAAAGTTAAGTCACGCGAGTGAGTCTTGTATTAGTTTCTCATACCTACGAAAAAACAATTTATAAAAGAGCATAAATATCATCTGAATACAGAAACAAAGATGAGGTGTCTCTATCGCAACCTTTTTGAGAACTTGTATAAAGTTCAGTCCCGCATAGATTAAAGAGTAGATATTCTGCTTGGTTATATATTGTGGTACATACAGATCAAATAGGTTGATATTAGTATCATTTACTCGAATTTGAGGTAGCAAGATGGTAAATGAAAATTTACCATAGGGCTCTCTCAAATCTGCGTAATTCATACAAGTTTCATCTTTTAACTTTCCGCGACTTTGATGTTTTTTGATATAATTAATATGCTATTTAATTCCTAATTTCATAGTAGTAACACGTTGAATTTATGAAAGTTGAAAATCATAGATATCAAACATTTACGAGCAACGTCAATCACTGATACTCAAATATACCGACTTATATATTGTACTTAAATTTACATTTGAAACCCCAACGCAACAATTGTATATGGATACAAGACTCGTGATGTTGCATTGGTGAACAGAGGAGCAAATAAGGTGTTAATGAAAATGGTGAAATGACGTTTGCTTCTTCGATCGGTTTCGAATATATTTCCCATTTTATTTGTAATAGTAGAGTAAACACGAATTTACTTAGGGTAAATTTATGCAAATATTAATAACGAGCAATGCTAACCGATTTGCATGTCTTGACGTAAGTATATTGCGCGGATGGCAGTGTTTTATTCTTTGGAGTACTAGCTTCAATTCACGAGTACTATATTGCATTACCTTTATTAGTATTTAACAACGTACCTTCGTACATGCGTATAGTCACAACCAACCCGACAATGATACATACCACTAGTATTTTAAAGGAAATCAAAGATTATATAACTACAAAAAGATTTAAAAGAACTGAACAAACAATGATCATTTTTTAATTAACTAACTGCAAGTTAAATACAAGAAGGGACTTAAATGTCGAAAAACGAATCCCTTGGACTCCCCTAATTATGGCTGGCCCTTGGATGATTCTAGGAAGGGTGGAGAGTGTCGGGAATTGGAAAGTGAAGGAGTGGTCAGCTAAACTTGGAGAACAAGTTGTGATGCTATAAAAGCAATTCCTTGATCGTCCCACTTAAAACAACCCTTAACCGAAACCTTGGTTCAGTTCTCTCCCCACTCACAAACAATTTGACACCATTCACCTAAAAACCCGAAGGTTGTTTAGGTTGGCTCGACCAAAACCCCACAAGGGTAGACTTTGAGTTTTTGTCAAACTTGGTTACTTGGTTACCAAGTTATTCTATAACCTCCTTAAGCACCCTATAAATACAAAGGGTTTCAAAGGTTTTCATAACACATCATTCACTCCAAAGAAAACCCTAAAAATCTCCCTTTGCTTCCTCTTTCCTTGCGATCGGACGGCACAAACAAAAGGAATAAAATCAAGCTTTTGAAAAACAGCAACAATGGAAGAAGTCTGTGAAGGCAAAGCTTTGTCATTCCCGAAAGAAGAACAATCAGTCTTAAATTGGTGGAACGAAAAACAAGCTTTTAAAAAACAGCTAGAGAAAACCAAACACCTACCAGAATACGTTTTCTACGACGGTCCACCGTTCGCAACTGGCCTCCCACACTACGGCCACATCCTTGCTGGAACTATCAAGGACATTGTCACGCGTTACCAGACTGCCACTGGACACCACGTCACACGTCGCTTTGGGTGGGACTGTCATGGCCTTCCTGTTGAGCATGAGATTGATAAGAAGCTAGAGGTTAAGCGTAAAGAAGATGTGCTCAACATGGGGATCGATGTTTATAATGAGGAGTGTAGAAGTATCGTTACTCGATATGTTGGTGAGTGGGAGAAGGTTGTCAAGAGATGTGGGAGATGGATTGACTTTGATAACGGGTATAAGACGATGGATTTGAAGTTTATGGAGAGCGTTTGGTGGGTGTTTGCGGAGTTGTATAAGAAGGATCTTGTTTATAAAGATTTTAAGGTTCGTTTTTTTCACTTTATGATCGATGATGCATTTGTTATGTATTGAGTTTTTGATAAGTTTAGGGTTAATGTTATTGGATTGTGCGTTTTTGTTCAGTTAGGTTACTCTACTGTTATATTTAGGTTACTTAACTTACAAAAAATTGTATATTCAGATCACTCGGCAATCAATATTGATTTAGGTTTTATATGCTGTTCAATCAGGTTTAAAGTTTGTATGATTATAGATCTCTGATTATCTATAGTAATTAGATATATTATCTCTTCATCCAAATGCTAGAAACTGATTTTGTTATGAGTCTTTGAATACTATAGGGTTTAAGGTTTTTTTTATAAATTTTGTTAATAGCTCTTGTTGTATGATAATGTCAATGTATGTGATTTCGTAAGGATTTAATCGATAGGGGAAGGTTCATATGAGAAACAAAGTCGAATTTGCTGTAACGTAGTTAAATGTCATTGCAGCTTAAATGATAATACAGGAGAAACATGCTATTGTGATTTGACACTGAAAACTCACAAGACACAAGTCCAAACACCCTTTAAGGCTTTCGTGGAATTTGTCACTGAAATATACATTTATACTTTAAGACTTTAAGTAGTATATGTTCTTGAGTCGAACAATAAGAAAAAGAACGAAACTTAAGCATACATGTTGTTTGTGAAGTGTGGTATCTCAAACGTGTAATAACTCTGTGGTGTTGAATTTCATTTGACAGGTGATGCATTACAGTACTGGTTGCAGGACTACGCTGTCCAATTTCGAGGCAAATCTAAACGAGAAGGTTAGAGATTCGAGCTTCTTGCGTGTCATTTGGAATAGAACTTGCTTGATAGTTTTGTTTTCTATTCTTGTATGGTTGTGCACTCCATGTTTATTTCACCTGTTAATTAAGTGCAATATATTCTGGTGTATTATGATCTCACTTGCTTTAGGATCATAAGCACTTTCTTTTAATCTGCATTGAAATACAAATGAAAACACATAGTAATTAACATGTATCTTTATGTTAGTTAATCCAATAACAGGACTGAGTAACCGGAGAACTAGGATGCCAGTTCAAGGTATTATCCAGGTCAATATGATGACCATCGTCTTGCACGCCATTTAATGGCACTATTTAACGTTTTGCTCGCTCACCCACTACTAGAACCACATAAATCTCTCTTGTTCACTTGACAAACCTTCATTCTGTAGTTAATTAATGTAAGTACATCCACAAGGGCAGCTACACATTGGTGGTTAATATGTTGAGGCAGTTGGTCGATTTTCTTTAGAATAGGATAACTGAGTGTTGCTAGTTTATGCTGTTCTCATTGATGCGTATTCAATGTTAGTTAGTGGTTAAAAAAGTAAATACTATTGGTGAAATGTAATATTGATGCATGCATACTCAATTACTTTAAATTGCTATGCTTTAGTCGATTGGAATCTTTTATGTATGTATATAATGTGCGTCACCTTTTATGTTGAGCAGGAAAAGACTGTGCGACCTGAGATAATGGTGACTTTTCCAATCTGCGGTGATAAAGATGGTGCTGCTTTTGTTGCGTGGACAACCACACCGTGGTCCCTCCCTAGTAATCTTGCACTTTGCGTCAACTCCAATTTTGTATATGTGAAGGTTAGTTGCAAATTTGCTTGATTTAAGATCTTTTAATTCTCTTTTCAATTTTGCATGAATATTGAAAGTTCAGTTCAATTGAAATCAGGTGAAGAGCAAGTCCAGCGGTAAAATCTATATAGTTGCTGAATCTCTACTATCAGCACTTCCAGCAGATCAGACAAATAAAGGAACACCTAATGGAGCTGCGGATGACAAGACTAAGGGATCTACTGTTGGAGAAGCTAAAAACAACGCAGTTGCTTATGACGTGTTGGAGAAGTTTCCAGGATCTTCACTTGTGGGCATTAAGTAAGTTTTTAGGGTGCTTTTACTTGACATATTTTATTGTTTATTAGTGAACTAATCATGTAAAATACTCTATCGCAGGTATGTGCCATTGTTTCCTTATTTCGAGAATCTCAAGGATCTCCCAGATAAGGCTTTCAGAGTTATTGCAGATGACTATGTAACTTCTGATGGAACTGGAATCGTGCATTGTGCTCCAGCATTTGGCGAAGATGACCTTCGTGTTTGTCGTGAAAATCACATAATTAATAAGGTGTGACAACATTATAATAAATAATCACATCTAATTTGTTTCTTCCTATGTTTAACTTTTAAAATAATCATACTATATAGTACCTAAATTTGCTTTTTACTTTTTCAGGGTCGTCTGGTCATGACAGTTGATGATGATGGATGCTTTACAGAGCTAATTACTGATTTCAAGGGTCGTCACGTCAATGAGGCTGATACAAATGCGGATATTATTAAATTTGCGAAGGCAAGCATTGTTGATAAATACAAAAGATTGATACCAAATTGTTGCAAAATCAAAATTATTTATATGTTTCTGTTCTGGATGGTGCAGGAACAAGGAAGACTTATGAAGTCGGAAAAAGGTAAACACAAGGAAAAGTACTGTTATAGATCGGATACTCCTCTCATCAAGAGAGCGATGCCCAGCTGGTACGCATTTTACTAGGCCCATGACCACAAACTTCTGTGTATTTCTAGTTACTTACCGTAATAATTTCTTTTCCAAGAATTTATATTGCTTGGATAAAGTGCTATCCTCATTAGCTTATTCTTGTTTCGGTGCAAAGGTTTGTTGCAGTAGAGAAGCTAAAAGATCAACTGCTAGCGAACAATGAGCAAACTACATGGGTTCCTGCTTTTGCGAAGGTAGGACAATTATGAGTATATAATGAGAGTAAGTATTTAGTTCATATATAACTAATTTACTATTACTTATAATGCAGGAAAAAAGGTTTCAAAATGGGCTAGAGAATGCACCAGATTGGAACATTAGTAGAAGTAGGTTTTGGGGCACCCCTCTTCCTGTTTGGATTAGTGACGATGGTGTGGATATAGTCGTTATTAGTTCTGTTGAAGAACTTGAAAGGCTTTCCGGAGAGAAGGTTTGTTGCTTTTCTTTTCTTACTTAATTTTGAACTATAAGCATTATGAGGATCATAACTTATTATTATTAGAACATTTTTATTTGAATCCAATACATAAAAAATGGTCTAATGACTACTTTCTCTCAGGTCACTGACCTACATCGCCACAAAATCGATCATATCACAATTCCCAGCCCACGTGGTCCAGAGTTCGGTGTGCTTCACCGCGTGGAAGAGGTAAGAAAATCATATTTACTTTATTCATTCCATTGGCTTTAAGTTTGGCGAAAATTATCTTGGTTCTTTCAGTTGAATCTTTTGGATTCCTTTTATCTGTGGAACCATTTCACTGTATTATATACTTTTTTTATCTTCGTAATTGAGTTTAATGTTATTGTCTTGATTTCAGGTTTTCGACTGCTGGTTTGAGAGTGGTTCCATGCCTTATGCGTATATTCACTACCCCTTTGAAAATAAAGGACTCCTCGATGATAACTTTCCTGGGCACTTTGTTGCCGAAGGTTTAGATCAGACACGTGGATGGTTTGTTTATTTCCGTCCTATCTAAATTAACCGAAAGTTAAATCGTTTTTTGGTATTTATCATGCTCACTTACAAATTGCAAAATATTGTAAATTCTGGTACAGGTTTTACACTCTCATGGTCCTGTCAACTGCGTTATTTGGAAAACCTGCATTTAGGAATCTCATATGCAATGGTCTTGTATTGGCCGAGGATGGTAAAAAGATGAGTAAAAGAGACAAAAATTATCCTGATCCTATGGGTGTCATTGACAAATATGGGGCGGTAAGTGCTCCAAATATACTAATTTTCATCTTTTTATTGTTTTTTAGTATTTGATTTGACTATATAGTCTTGGATGTGTTTACAGGATGCCCTAAGGTTGTACTTAATAAATTCACCGGTGGTGCGTGCAGAACCTTTACGTTTCAAAGAGAAAGGAGTCGAGGATGTTGTGAGTTATCTTTCTTAGCTTGTGGTTAATTATACCTCTTGCAATATTTTACCTGAATTTTTTTTTTTTTTTTTTTCCTAATACGAGCTTACTATGTATGTAGGTCAAATCTGTATTTTTACCATGGTACAATGCTTATAGATTTTTGGTTCTAAATGCAATGAGACTTCCGAAATTTGTTCCTCTTGATCAAGCCACTATTCAAAACTCGGCTAATCCGCTCGATCAGTGGATCAACTCGGCCACTCAGAGTCTCGTTCGTTTTGTTAGAAAGGAAATGGATGCTTATCGACTTTATACAGTGGTTCCTCGTCTCTTGAAATTCATCGACAGTTTTACAAATATATATGTACGGCTTAATCGAAAAAGACTCAAAGGCCGCACTGGAGAAGAAGACTGCAGAACTGCACTCTCGACTCTCTACCATGTGCTTCTTACCCTTTGTAAAGTGATGGCCCCATTCACTCCATTTTTCACAGAGCTTCTTTATAAAAACTTGCGGAAAGTATCCACTGGATCAGAGGAAAGCATTCACTTTTGCAGTTTCCCGGAAGTAGAAGGGCAGGGGGAAAGCCGTATTGAAGAAAGTGTTAATGAAATGATGAAAGTCATTGATCTTGCGCGTAATATTCGTGACCGTCATAACAAATCTCTGAAAAGTCCACTAAGAGAGATGACAGTTGTACACCCAAATGCTGAGTTCCTCGACGACATTTCTGGCAAACTGAGAGAGTATGTATTAGAGGAGCTTAATGTCAAGTCTGTCGTGCCCTGCAAGGATCTATTGAAGTATGCTACTTTACGTGCTGAACCTGATTTCAGGTACTTTTATGCTCTTCTATTCTCTTTTCTTCAGTTCTTTTATGTTGAATATTCTACGAACTATGAAATAACTTATCTTTTATTTATTAATTTGTATCAGTGTGTTGGGTAAAAGATTAGGAGAATCAATGAAAGTTGTTGCGCAGGCAGTAAAGGCAATGTCACAAGACAGCATTTTGTCTTTTGAGAAATCAGGGGAAATTACCATTGCTGGTCACTGTTTGAAGCTGACTGATGTAAAGATTGTGCGTGGATTTAAACGCCCTGATGGTGTGACAGAAGAGCAAATGGACGCGTCTAGTAATGGTGATGTATTGGTTATAATGGATCTGCGAGCTGATGACTCTTTGCTCGAAGCTGGTTTTGCTCGTGAGGTTGTAAACCGTGTCCAAAAGCTTAGAAAGAAGTCTGCATTGGAACCCACTGATTCAGTGGAGGTTTATTTCAGTTCACTGGATGACAACCCGTCAGTTTCTGCCCGTATTCTACAATCCCAGGAAGCATACATCAAAGAGGCGCTAGGATCCCCTTTACTCGACCTTAGCGTGTTACCAAACCATGCTGTGGTCATTGCTGAAGAGACCTTCAAGAATATCTCAAACTGTGACTTCAAGATTACTTTGTCAAGACATAAGGAAGACATAAGGCTTGCCTGTTTTTGAATAGAGTTTTTTTAGTTTCTGAGTTTGTCTTGTGTATTTTTTAGTTTGTTTTAGATTTGGGAGATGTCCAAATCTTGTTTCCTATTCTTATGTTGTAAATCTTTTGGAGATCAATATATATATTTTCACCTTTGCACCAAAAAAATATTACTTTGTCAAGATCAGCATTAACATTTGACGAAAAGGCAATCCTTGAATTATATTCAGGGAATGCACAATTTGCAAAAGATTTAAAGGTGTACTTGCTTTCAAGAGACTACGGAAATCTAAAATCCGAATTTCAAGTAGGAAATGGAAAGATCAAAGTGGATTGCATTGAGAACTTGCCTGCAGTGGACGTGGTTTTGTGGCAACATGTGTTTTTGACCACTGGAGATTACCATGCAAGCCAATCGAATTTGTCATAATCTGTGGCTTTGTAAAAAGTTGAGGATTCGACATGAAAACTTCTATAATGATTCTGTGCCTTTTGAACTAAATCAACCCTTTTAGTGAAATTCTATAAGTTGCATAGTTTGCTTCAACTCAAAAGAGGAAAAACGTCAAATGTGTCATTTGTGAAGACTTTCGAGAACACCTGCTTAATCGGATAACAACTCTTTTAAGTTCCAATTTCAGTTTATCAGGAAATCTACTTAATTTCTGAAAACTTTTTTTATGTTTTTTAGCCCCACATGGGTCAAAGAAAAGAAATTCTGCTAGCTAATATACTATGTTGTACTTGGTTCTCATAGGTTGACATTAGTATATTATGCTGTTTGTTGGTGATGTCTCGTGTTGTTGATTAAAAACAACATGACATATGACCAATGAGCAATTTATATATGTTGTTAACATTTTTTCATTTGCTGTATTAGTACTTCACTTTTCTGAAAACTTGTTTAAAGTTTTTCAGTCCCACATGGATCAAAAAGAAGATTAGTAACGAAGATTACTAACGAAATGAGTAACATGGTAAGGCGGGAATAAAAGAACAGATCAAAGGTACATAAAGAAGGATGAAATACGGTTCCCCTAAGAAAAACTACACAGTAGTGCACTACCTGAGATTATCCGTTTGCCCGTTTGTAGATTGTTAAAACCACTTAGATAATTGGAATGTGACCCCTTAGAGTTCCAGTTTTAGTTTATTATCGCATATTGATTGTTAAAATAAGATCATGATCTAATATTCTTACTGCAGAAAACAAATTAGGATAATAACAAGGGTGAATCTGCATAAATCCGCCACTAATCCTACCCTAATCCTAAAAGTAAGAAACATATAGAACATGCTAAGATTATACTGGATTCCTAAAACAAAGAAGAAACAAAATTGCAGGCTAAGAATCATATCCGAATCTTAAACAAAGGAACTGATAGCAAGAAAAGCATCTAGGCACGCAGACTTAATGGAATCTGTAGTATGCGGTAATTTATGAAGTTTATGACCAATTTTCTATGGAACCTGGGGCCTATGATTATGTATAACACCAAAGGTTCTCACTTTTGTATCAAATTCGGTTAGTAATCATGACTAAAACATAATCCAACTTTTTTTCTATCTAAAAAGAAACTATCAAAAGTTGACCCATTTTTTAATCCTACAAATTCTCTTAGCTCCCAATACCTGCAATCTCCCACTCTCCCAGCTGGACATCCATAGAATAAAATACCACAAGAATCTGCATATATTTGCCTTATTATACCCGAATCCTAAAAGGGAGAAAAAAAACGGAATAATAGGCCAAGAATCGTATCCAAAACCTATATAAAGAAAAAACAGAACAAAAAGCTACAGTAAGAATTATACCAGAATCCTATAACAAAGAAACAAATAATATGAAGAGCATCTAGCACATGACTTGACTAAATCATTAGCAGGCCCGACAAATTGATAAACTCTAAGACCAATTTTCTATGGATCCTAGGCCCTATAAACCCTTTGAAGAGACCTTAATTAAGCTACTAAGGACCCGGAAACAGACCACTCAGAAAAACAGAACAGCTAAGCACAAATGTATACGATTGTCTCATTGTAGGACAATAAGTACCACAAAAAAGCAAAATTAAACAGTAGAACCATAATTAAACTACTAAAAGCTAAATAGAAATTTAACCATAAGATTCTAAGCAACAGAACGCAGGGATCAAGTATTTATTCATGTCAACAGTATAAAGATATATGATCATAAGTATACCATCAAATGTTCTTACTTTTTTACCAAATTCGATAAGTAATCATAACAAAACGATGCATCATAACATCATCCCAGCTTTATTCTATGTAAACCAAAATCCACTATAACTCGACTCATTTCTTAATTCTACGAACCCTCTTAGCTCCCCACACCTCCAATCTCCCAGCAGGACAGCCACACGGCGCTCTAAACACAAGAACCGTTCTCCCATTCAAAGGCGCCATTTTCTTCAACTCAACTTCAAGCTCCTTATAATCTTTCCCTAATTCCAAAGGCATCACACCATACTGATCCACTTTCCTCCTTAACGACGAATACTTAACACACTCTTCACTCTCAAGCTGAATATCAAACTCAACCGCTTTTCGCAACCCTTTACAATCCCTCCTCCCACATTTTCGCGACTTCACTTCAAGTATCTCCCAAGCAACTATACTAAAAATCACTCCACTAAAAGCAACAATCAACCCAACAATATACGCCATAGGTGCTTCATATATCACATCTCCAATAACATCCAACAACATAGGAAGAACCTCAACTGTCTCATGATAAACAACATTAACATACGGCACGACAAGAAATCCAAATGCACCTAGCACAACTATCACCATAACTATATCTAGTGCAAAAAAAGGTGACCTCTCACAAAACTTATCCATATCCATATTCATATTCATCGTATTGGTATTCATTTTAGTATTCTTGTAACTCTTATGTGACATGTTTTTTTGTTGCTCAAATGAGCGACAAAATTCAATCAAGCTTTTGCAATCTACCATTGGCAATCTCATGATATATTGATCATGCATAAAAATGATTAGCTAGCTAGATCAATGTATATATGATAGCATGAATATTGGATCAAGATGTGATTGCTGTTTTTTTTTTTTTTTTTCTAAGGTTGGAAAATGTGAGGTGTGGATTATGAGGAATGAGTTTTGAAAGATTGGTGGGGTAGGGTAATTATAAGGGGAACAAAATGACGAGGAAAGGTGATGACATTGAGAAAGATATGGTTAAGGTTGTACTTTGGTTTGGTAACTATGTTGGAGTTGTATCTTTGGTCCTTGTAGTATTGTTTTTATAAGTTTGTCAGTATTTAATATTTGCGCGTACAACGCTTGTGTATAATAACAATTAATTATACTTGCGAACTTGTTATTCTTGTGTAGTGCTTGATGAAATAGTTAAGGGTTCGATTCGTGGTTATTGTGATGGGACAAAGTCTATAGATTAAAAACGAAAAATGATAAAGTTTGAGGATTAAAACATATTTAAATTGTTAATTTTATAATGGATATTGCTACCATTTTTAATCAAAGTTATATTAGTAGAGTTTTTAAGTTTTGTTACTCTTCTCTTTAGAAAAATTGTGGGGTAGACCTATTTATAGGTCTAATTAGTAGGCTTATTTATCATTACCCTTCACTTTATGTATAGTAGAGAAAGGAAGAGACAGAATTGTTATGTTTTGTCTAACAACTTGTCCTAAATTGGTAAATATCGATTTTTTTTTTTTGGAAAATTTTACACACAATTATAACATATACATTCTCACACAATAACAAATCAATTACTATCTCACTTTGGCCTTGAGGAAACTTAAACCCACAATCTTTTGATTGCAAAAATAATCATCTCATGGGACCAAATATCCATTGATAACCTGACATCGATATGATTAAAACATTTAAACCTCTTTAAAGCCTAAGTAATTGGCTACTAATGCTTTTCTACATCATTTTTAATTAAAACTTGAAGACGACTAATGAATCCGCTGTATTTTTATGATTATAACAAAACTCGTGGTTGTGTTATTGTTGTTCATATGTAGGTCGAAATCAAAACAATGTGATTCAGGTGACAAGGTTATTAGACATGAATAATAAATTTGGTTCATAAAAATGTTGGACATTTGAAGTTTAAGGAATTAAATATGAACTTTAAAAATGATAAGAAGTGGCTTTTCTTTCTTAGGTTCATCGCTGTTTCTTTTTTTTCCTGTTTCTAGTTAGGTCCTGTGTGGATATATGTGTACTGTTTCTAGTTAGGACCTGTGTGGATATATGTTGTTTCTTTTTTATGCTTAATTGACCATCTTAATACGAGTTTTTTCCCGAACTAGTGTAGGTGGAAAAAATTTATAAAAATTCGAAAAATTTATGAAAATTCGAAAAAATTTATAAAAATTTTTAAAAAATTCGAAATTTTTTAAAAATTCAAAAAATTTATAAAAATTCAAAAAATTCGAAAATTTTATAAAAAATTATAAAAATTCGAAAAAACTTATTAAAATTTTTAAAAAATTCAAAAAATTTATAAAAATTTATAATTTTTTAAAATTCAAAAAATTTGTAAAAATTTATAATTTTTTAAAAATTCAAAAAAATTATAAAAATTCAAAAAATTCGAAAATTTTATAAAAAATTATAAAAATTTTTAAAAAATTCAAAAAATTTATAAAAATTTATAATTTTTTAAAAATTCAAAAAATTTGTAAAAATTTATAATTTTTTAAAAATTCAAAAAAAATTATAAAAATTCGAAAAAAAATTTAATAAATTCAAATTTTTTATAAGTTTTTTTGAATTTTTATAAATTTTTATAAAATTTTCAAATTTTTTGGAATTTTTATAAATTTTTTATAAAATTTTCGAATTTTTTGATTTTTTATCAATTTTTCGAATTTTTATAAATTTTTTTGAATTTTTATAAATTTTTTGAATTTTTATAAATTTTTTCAATTTTTATAAATTTTTTGAATTTTTATAAATTTTTTGATTTTTTATCAATTTTTATAAATTTTTTTGAATTTTTATAAATTTTTTGAATTTTTATAAATTTTTTGAATTTTTATAAATTTTTTATAAAATTTTCGAATTTTTTGATTTTTTATCAATTTTTCGAATTTTTATAAATTTTTTTGAATTTTTATAAATTTTTTGAATTTTTATATATTTTTTCAATTTTTATAAATTTTTTGTATTTTTAAAATTTTTTGAATTTTTTTAAAATTTTTATAAATTTTTTCGAATTTTCATAAATTTTTCGAATTTTTAAATTTTTTTTGAATTTTTTATAAATTTTTTCGAAGTTTTCTAAATTTTTCGAATTTATTTTTTCCACCTACACTAGTTCCGGAAAAAAATCGTATTAAGACGTCCTGAATAGAAACAGTATCAAATTTTGCCCCCTTCCACATTAAGGATTCTCTTTTGCAATAAGTTAAAAAGAAACACCAAAGTTTCTTGTTTCCAGCCAGTTTTGTTACCAAACAGGACATTAAGTTGAAAGTAAACGGCCCCTTAGGCTCATCGCTGCCCCTTTATGTGGCACACCATGCCAAATTTGCAACACATTAAATAAAACTTTTGTGCCTAACAATATCTTAGTATCTTGTGCCAGTGTGGTGGTGTGTCAACATTTCACTAATAATATGTATATATCATTTTATGCATATCTTGGATCTTGGCAAGTAGTTGAAACTTCTTTAAATCTATGTACCTAACATTGATTAAAAGTTGTGTACCTAACCATTAATTAAAATTCATTAAATGAAAAGACGTGACTGTTGTGATTTTCGTAATCAAATTTGCCATTATCAGCATTGTGATTCATTAAATTATGTATTTTATGATTTATAATCAATAAAACTATCTGGGCACTCGCGCGTTATGGCGGCGGGTACCCTAAAATAAATTTTTTCAGTGAATCATGTATTTTAGTTTATTATTTTCTTTTTGACAATAAATTAACGGATATCAAAAATTTCGGTTAGCCCGTGCCCGGTGCTCTAATATTTGTATAATGTGCTTTATTATTTGTATTAGTAACATTTAATACAGGAATTGTGTTTAAGTTGGTTATACAATATGCTTGATAATTTGTATTTCTTATGTAAGGGGTATTTTTAACTGTATTAATTGTATTTATTGACTAGTTAATTGATTGACTACATTAAATATCTTGACCATATTAATAGTGCTTTGTATTTTGTGCATTAAGCTTTAAGACTTGTAAGTTATGTAGTAGAGAAATTATGTGCAAGCTAATGAATTTCTATAATAAGCAAGCTGAATTTTTAAGTATTTCTATTTAAAAAAAGGTCTTCCTCCATCATAAGATAGTAAGATGTCTTTTAATTAATAAAGTTTCCTTATGTAATACAAAATTATTTAAGTTTGTGAATGGATCTTATATAAGTGTATTTAGACGGTGTTTGGGTGTACTAGAGATGATACGGTTTGATATGATATTCACGAGGTCTATTTTATCCACGCTTCGCTATGGGACGCTGGATTTGTGAAATCTTTTTAGTTACAGAAACATTCTCTAGATATATCTTACGGATTGTTTTTAAAATCAGTAAGTAAGTACATGTGTTAACATCAAGAAACACATTCGGGAGGTCGAGGTTGATCGAAATACACCATGATTCTAGAGAGAGAAAGGTGAAAGAAAATGTGTTTATTAAAATGAGTAAATGAAATGAAGTTTACATAATTTCTCACACCCCTCATGGAGAGTCATGAGGAGTATTTGTAGGCCCTTTACAACACTAGTTTGCCCCGTGTATATTATTAGTCCTTGCGGGTGCAACTATATTACGTATCTAGTCCAATTCACGTGTGGAGTGTTATCTTCACAAAATAGCAAAGCTAACAATCTCTCTCCAAAATATTGTCACACGTGAATGCTTACAATGAGACCTATAAGTACATAATCAAAGTTAAATAACAATAACCAAAGTTAGATAACAAGATTGATAATATCGTTGAAGCGGAAAGTCTTTGTAAACAAGACACTGAGGATGACTTGGAGTTCCTTCTTCTGATGATATCGGCTTTGATCTTTTTCAGCTCTGAACTCCTTATCAACCATCCTTGAAGTTCATTCTTCCGAATACTTCAGTATTTGATCTTTGTCCACTAAAGGCACTGATCCTTGGAGCTCTGAAGTTCGTGTGCTGTAATGAAGCTTACACAATTTTCCACACCTCTCATGGAGAGTCATGAGGGGTATTTATAGGCTCTTTACAATACTAGTTTGCCTCGTGTACATTATTAGTCCATGCGGGTGCAACTATATTAAGTATCTAGTCCAATTCACGTGTGAGACGTTATCTTCACAAAGTAGCGAAGCTAACAACATGGACCATTTATGTAATTTTTCTTCACACAAACAATCACCAGATTTAAAATAGGTATTGTGTCAGTAATCGCAAGTGTTCGTTACACAAACAATCCCTAGATTTAACCTAGGGACTATTTTTCTAATCGTGAATAACTGGGAAATACTTTTCTTTGCAAAATTAGGGACTTTCTTGCAACACATGTATATTGGATGGATGTTTTGTAAATTTTGTTACATAAAAAATCCTTAAATTTAACTCAAGGATTATTTAGTGTATTAAAGAGTAAACCACATGTAGGAATGACAATGGGGCGGGTTTGGGGCGGGGCGGCCATCCCCATCCCCATCCCCAAACCCGATTACAAAAATCATCCCTAAACCTGACCCAATCCCCATTGGGGATCTTATCGGGGCGCTCCGTTGGGGAGAGATGCTCCCCCAAACCCGCCTCATTCCCCCTTGGGGTCCCCCGTTTATTCTTTTTTTTTACACTATTAACAATATGATTTTACGGAATAACTTAAAGAATCGAGAACCCGTTAATAATATATTAAGCATTGTAATAAATCACAACTTTTATAGAATAGTATGACACAAAACAAGCTTTTATGATCATACTTTGAAATATTACAAAGATAAAAATTAACAAAATTAGAGAATTATATTTAGTACGTAAATACTAGCACATTATTTTAGGTATATATGTATATGTTTTCGGGGCGGGGCGGGGATAGTGTGCCCCGTCCCCGCCCCAAACCCGATAAGAATCCCCGTTAAGGCCCCCAAACCCTTCCCGAAACCCGATAAGCATGCCCCGCCCCGCCCCAATAAGTTCGGGTTTCGGGTTTCCCCGTCGGGTTCGGATTTTTTTGCCATCCCTAACCTCATGGAACATTTTTGTCAATAAATTCGGTAATGTAGCAATCACCTTCCAAAAAAAATTATAGGGCAAATGGATAATGGATAGTTGGATACACTTATTCCTTGTATATTTTGTGTTTGTAAAATTTGTGCTATTGTGGTAATAAGCTAAAACGTAGGGGGTGAAAAAAGGTTAGATTGTTAATAGAAGGGAGTAAAATAGAAATATGAGTTTATGGTGGATGAGCGTACCTGACACAAAAAAGAAAAACAAGTGCACGCACCGACCCACGTGCTTCCCGTTTTCACCTCTTTTTTAAGTTCTTTTCTTAACCCTTCATTTACCTTTTTTTTTTTTTTTTTTTTTTTTTTTTTTTTTTTTTTTCCGACTTTTTTAAGCAAAATACAATATCAGGATATATTTCTTAATTCGAATCCAAGTTTCAATATTGATAATGCCGATAGACCTGTATCACTAAAAAAAATTGTCAAATTTTCACATTTTTATTTTCACACTATTTAACTTTTAAATAGTGTATATAATTTTATTAGTTTATTAACAGTTAATAATGTGTAAAAAATTTAACATTAATAAGTGTGAAAAAAATTATAAGATTTATCAACACTTTTAATTGTGAAAATTAATTGTAACATTCAATCTCTTCACATTTGAGTAAGTGTGAAGAAATTATGTGTTATAAATGAGTTTCACATGTACACATTTCTTTGATTTATCTAGACTAAAAAGTGTGATTTTTTTTTATTTTTTTTTAACAAAATTATAAGTGTGAAAAATCTATTGTTTTAGATTTTTTTCACACTTATAAGTGTAACCAGTTTTTTCACGTTATAAATGTTTATAAACTAATAAATTTTAAGCACATTTTAATATTATGGAGGAATAAGTGTGTAGACCAAACTATTTTTTTCCAGTTAAATAGCAATAAGGGCATGTTTGGTAGAGAGAAATGAGAGTGGAGAAATGGAAATGAAGCCAATTCTCTTGTTTGGTACACTAGAGAAATGGAAAGGTGGAGAATTTGAGAGAATTGATAGAGAATTGGTAGTGTAATTTTTAAACTTTCATTTCCACACTTTTTGTTGGGAAATTGGAGAATTGGTTAGTTTTTGTAATATTTTTTTTACGAAATTGGAGAAAAAATAATTTGTTTAATTTTTTTTTTAAAAATACATTTTTAAAAAATAATTTTTATAAAAAAATTTAATAATTTTTTTTTAAATAAGTTTTTAAAAAAAATTAAAATAATTTTTTTATAAAAAATAATTCAAAAAAATATATTTTTTTTAAATATATTTTTTATAGAATTGTTATTTAGAAAAAATAAATTTTTTTAAATAATTTTTTTAATTAATTTTATAAAAAATAAATTTTAAAATAAATTAAAAAAAAAATTTAAATAAGTTTTTTTTTAAATAAAATAAAAAAATAAAAGAAAATTAAAAAAAAAATATTTTTTTTAAATATATATTTTTTAGAATTGTTATTTAGAAAAATTATTTTTTTAAAAAAATCAACAAACAAAAGTTCTAATTCTTTTAAAAAGTTTTTTTTTTTTTTTTTTTTTTGCCAATTCTCGAGTTTATTTCTCATGTTACCAAACACTAGAATTGACTTTAAATTTCTCTACCCATTTCTATTCTCTGAATTCTATTCTCTACTTCATTTCTAATCTCTGAAATTCTCTCTACCAAACGTGCCCTAAGAATAACATAAGATTATACAATACAGCAGGAATCGTTAACTCTTGTATTGAACATCCTAGATAAATAAATAAATAAAAACTCATACGAGTATAACAAAATTAACTAAGCTACAGAACTGAATATTGAGCTTGTTTGTAATATGTTAGACTTTCAACTTGTATTTTCATCGAAGAATCCTATGTCTTATGAAAGTTTAATCTATTCAAATACGTAAATTATAATTTAAGAGCACGTACGTGTTTAATTTGTATTAAGATTCGATATTGGTGATTGTGTCAAAGGAAATCATTTGTCAATGATAGTATTTAAACCTAACCATACTTTGTTATGTTTGGCTATTGATCAATTTTTTTGGCAATAGATCATATAAACCACGTGATAAGCTATTCTTTATTTAAGTATAGTCTTGCCTGAGTGTAAGGCTGGATGACAAGAGCCATTTTTTTCACCTTACACATCAGCGTCACGTCAGCTTTCTCTCTCCTCTCACTCCCCTTCACCTCACTTCACCATTTACTAGTCAAGGCAAACACATCTTCACCTTTCATTAAAATACCCACTTTATACAAATATATCCCACTAAATACCCCACACACACTCACACTCAAAATAAAAAATAATAAATATCCACTAATACTTAAGGCGATCACATCACCTAGTTTTGTTTTGGAATCTGTGTTTCATGCGTGAATATGGAAGCTATGCAAGGAGTATAGCGCGTGAACTGTACTTGAAAGGTGATGAGATCCCACCCTTGCCTAGTCTAAGGACAAAAGTGAACTTCCAACTTTGTAAAAGCTTTTTGTAACAACGTGGTAAATATATTAAGGGTAAATATTATAAAATAATAACATACTTTCTCTAATTTCCTAAGTTAAAACACTTACTTTTTTATTAACGATGAATCCTATCAAACTTTTAAATATTGTTCTGACTTTAACCATATGACTAAAATAAACTTACATCGTTAGCCTTTATACTAACGTCCGTTAGCAAATAACTTCAAATTTGGTTTTCTTACGTTTTCGTCCGTTTTTACACGTTTTCGTCCATTTTTGCACGTTTTAATCCGCTTTTACACGTTTTCGTCCATTTTTACAAGTTTTCGTCTGTTTTTGCACGTTTTTAAACGTTTTGGTCAGTTTTTACACGTTTCGTCTGTTTTACACGTTTTCGTCCGTTTTTACACATTTTCGTCTCTTTTACACGTTTTTACAGGTTTTCGTATGTTTTTGCACGTTTATGTCCGTTTTTACACGATTTCGTCCGTTTTTGCACGTTTTCATCTGTTTTACACGTTTTCGTCTGTTTTTGCACGTTTTTGTCCATTTTTGCACGTTTTCGTCTGTTTTACACGTTTTCGTCTCTTTTTGCACGTTTTCGTCCATTTTTACACGTTTTCGTTTATTTTTGCACATTTTCGTCTATTTTACACGTGTAAATGGACGAAAATATGTAATGTTGGATGGCAAGGTGAAACGATCACCTTAAGTGACCTCGAAACATCAACCTCGCGTGTGACTATTTTGTTCGGCGAAGGAAGTGGCGCGTGAATTGGAGGAAAAGGTGACTCGGTCACCCTCCTTTCCTTCCAGTCTAAAAACAAACGAAAACGTGCAAAAATAGACAAAAACGTGTAAAAACGGGTGAAAACATATAAAAACGGACGAAAACATTTAAAAATGTGTAAAATGGAAGAAAACATGTAAAAACAGACGAAAATGTGCAAAAACAGACGAAAACGTGTAAAAACGGACGAAAATGTGTAAAAACGGATGACAACGTGTAAAAATGGACGAAAACGTGTAAAAACGGACAAAAACGTTTAAAAACGTGTAAAGACGAGCGAAAACATGTAAAAGCGGATAAAAACGTGCCAAAACGAACGAAAACGTGTAAAAATGGTCGAAAACATGTAAAAACGGACGAAAACATTTATACACGTACGAAAACGTGTAAAATCGGACAAAAACGTGCAAAAACGGACGATAATCTGTAAAAACGGACGAAAACGTAAGAAAACCAAAGTTTAAGTTATTTGCTAACGGCCGTTAGTATAAAGGACTAACGATGCAAGTTTATTTTAGTTATAGGGTTGAAGTCAGAACAATATTTGAAAATTTGATAGGATTCGTCGTTAATAAAAAAGTAAGTGTTTCAACTCGAAAAATTTGAGAAAGTATGTTGTTATTTTATAGTGTTTACCCATATATTAAATAAAAATATGTTGAAAGTCATAAGTTAGAATGTGGGTTAATTTTACATATAGGTAACGAACTTTCCAAAATTTCCAATGTTAGGTAATTTACTCTCAAAAATACTATGTTAGGTAACCAAACTTTCATCTTTGTTCAAAGTTAGGTAATTTTGCCCATTCTTGCAACTGGTAACCGGTTGTAGCCGGTTACCTATGTTTGACCGTGTGATAAAGTTAAAAAAACACCCTTTTTTTATTTGACCCATACGTTTTCCACTAAATATTATCCCACCAAAATAAAAAACCCATTCTCGATCTCAACTAAATGAAACATACAGATCCATCATCAAAATAAAAAAAAGAAATAAAAAAAACATACACCATCACTCCCAAAGATAGTCGCTATCACTCAGACAAAACTCAAACCCATCGTTAACAAAAACAAATCCATTCTCAACAAAAACAAATCCCGCCCTAACATATATCAAAAAACCATATCCTCATCATAATCACAATACACTCAAACCCAAAACCAAAGGTTGTGGTATCACCGGTGAACGAATTGAAAAACCTAGATATTGATTTGAGAAATCACATATCTGTCACAACAAAAATCAAACCCATCAAAATCACCAATGAACTCCGGCAATAGATCCGGTACATGAAGCTCTAAATTCAGGGCGGGTGAAGGTTTGTGACTTTCAGATAGGAAAGTCTGATCAAGGTAGGGCCAGGAATGATATTGATGTCATTGATATGAATGGATTCAGTGATGTGAATTTGTGATGTTGGAGTATATTTGGATCTTCTTATGAGGTGTGCGTCTGGGAATATTGAGATTGAGTCAGGATGCGTTAAAGATTAGAGTTTAATGTCATTCAGGCAAAGCCTGAGGGTATGATAAAATCAGACTGATTGAAGTGAAAATAGGTATGATAGTTGTTAGGCTTAGCCTAACGAGAGAAAAAAAAAAATGATGGTAAATGACCACTGATAAATTTAGTTTTTGTTGGAAAGCTTATTAAGCTTTTGGTTCTCAGGATGTGGCTCGAATAAAGATGGAAAGAAATAGGGAAAAGGGAGATATAAGGGTTTTTATGATGTCAAATGTGGGCCCCATAAGCATAGCCGGTCATATTACCTAACTTTGAAGGTTGCACAAAGTTTGGTTACCTAACATAGTATTTTTTAGAGTAAAATACCTAACATTGGAAATTTTGGAAAGTTCGTTACCTATATGTTGAATTAAAAGTTAGAATGTCGACTTGACATTTGTGACTTTAGAAAAATCCCGTGGGCCTCTTTTTGTCGACAACAAAAAAGTTTGAAATTTGAAATTGATTTAGGGTCAGAATTCGAGTTAGGAATCAATGTGTTCGAGTTCAAATGATAGGCTCTATTATGAACCAAACTTGAGTATGCTCAGTATTGTTCACATAGGGTGGTTACGTACGAATTTGATGTATATTGAATTGATGTGCGCGTAGAAAGTCATATTTGGCCATACAGTGTTGTCACGGTTATGCTCGATACGAAACATTGAGAAACGTAAAAGTGTACTTAATTATTCTAGTTAGATGGTCAATTCTAATTCTTTCTCTTGAATACTTAGATTTCCATATAAGTTCACATTATTTCTTTTTATCGAGACACTCTATTTCATGTTCTAGGCAATTGTACAAAACACACACCCTGTTTCATCTGCTTACCAACGGGCCTCTGGTCTCCTAGGCAAGGTCTCAAGTTCGAGTCTTGTCTAAGGCGATAGGGGTTTCCTCCTGCGTGCGTAAAAGGAAGGGTGCCATTGCCTTCTGGGCTGGACCCAACCTGGTTGTGTGGGCTCGCTACGCCTTCTGGGCTAGGGGTCATGTTGCCACAATTGCTGTCCAAAAAAAAAAAAAAAGTACAAATTATTTCTTTTTTGTAAACCTGATAATTTCAAACTAACATAGAAAACACAATAAATATTTCTGAACTTTAAGTTTATGGAATACGGACCCGTAAGGCCATAATCTACCAAGTCATATTTGAGGCCTATACAACTCCTTTCTTAACCCAATAAATAGTACTGTGTCTTTTGGTATTACCCTTAAAGGCATGAATCTAAAATAAGTGGCTTTGCTATAAAGTATGGATGTATTACATTTATATTATCAGTTTGATTAAATTACGTAAAAAGACATGTTAACTTGTTTTTCTTATTCATTTGAATGAGCTTTTTATGTGACCGAAAATATGTTCAAATAAGTCGCTTCAAATGGACTAAAACCGAATGATAGGATTAGATACATGAATTACACCTTCGAGTAAAAGGCATTAGAAGCCATTCAAGAGCACTCGGTCACATTTACATTGTAATTTGGTGACACCGTACTCTACTATTAGGCATTATTATAGGATAAAAGACTCGTCTAGTTTGTTGTTAAATGATGATCGTTGATCTGTAGTTCACTCTACATAATTTGATAGGATTAGATACATGATTGTCTACAATCATACAACATAAGTCTCACACACGTGATAATGCGAAACCATTAAGCTGGTTTTTGTTGGTAATATTTATTTAGAAATTTTAACAAACAATACTTTTAATGGATTTTGGTTAGGAGTAAAAATTTTATCATCATTTTCATGTAAAAAACGGAATTCTATTGTACGAGAAACTTAATTGTTAAAAGAAAGGAAAAAATAAAAATAAAAAATTATAGTTCATACATATTCTCATACATGATATGTGTATCCACTAATTGCTTTAATTTAGCGCATATAACATATCAAGAATGAGAACATAATATTAAGAGTAAATTGCAAAAATCATCCTTTTGGTTTGGCTAAATTGCACGTTTCGTCCTTGTGGTTTAATAAGTGCAAAGATCGTCCTTATTTTGCACTATTACGTGCACTTTTGGTCCTCCATCATTGCAAAAATCGTCCTTGGGGTTTGCCAAATTTATCTGTTGAAGGACCAAAAATGCACGTAACAGTGCAAAATAAAGACGATCTTTGCACTTATTAAACCACAAGGACGAAACGTGCAATTTGGCCAAACCACAAGGAAGATTTTTGCAATTTACTCTAATATTAATCTAAAGATAAATGAATCGAATACATAAGGGTATATAAACTACCGACATTTCCTTTCTTCAATCTATGTTAATTGCATGTGGGTGGGTATGTATTAAAAATTAGATTTTGTGGGGAAAGATTTAATGGGGGTGGGGTGATTATTTATATAAAAAATAGATTTTGGGAGTAAATTTCAAAAATCGTCCTTTTGGTTTGGTCAAATTGCACATTTGGTCCCTGTAATTCATTAAGTGCAAAAATGGTCCGGATTTGGCACTGTTTCATTCACTTTTGGTCCTTCAACATTGAACCACAGGGACGAAACGTGCAATTTGGCCAAACCAAAAGGATGATTTTTGCAATTATTGAGGACCAAAAGTGAATGAAACAGTGCCAAATCCGGACCATTTTTGCACTTAATGAATTACAGGGACCAAACGTGCAATTTGACCAAACCACAAGGATGATTTTTGCAATTTATTCAAAAATAGATTTTGGGGGTATGTGTTTTTTAGTGGGTGAAAAGACAAAAAAAACCCTTCGTGTGCAACGCACATGGTGTGACTAACGGAGCAGCAGTAACGGCGTGTGGGCCCAGGGACCAAAAATGCAACGAAAACTAGAAAAGGGGGACGTCTGGTGCACTTTCAAAGTTTTAAGGACCAAATCTGCAATTTGGCCATACCACAAGGACCAAAAATGCAATTAACTCATTAGATTACGTATATTTGAAATTGTTATTATAAACTTCAAAAAAACATTAATTATTCAAGAATGTATAATACTTGCCACCGTTTGTAATTGTGTATACCATAGTTGTTCCCAAAATACTTTATTTCACTCCCAAAAGTACGTGATTCAATACCCAAAAATACATCAATCGATGCAATTCATACTCAAATTTTGAAAAGATATGTACGAAATAATTGGATTCGAACAATAGTATTCTATACACAAATATAAAAAGTGACAAGTATTATACGTTTTTTAACAATTAGCTCATAATTAATTAGTTAAAGGTAAAGCTGTAATCAAATGAAAACCAGACAAAAACTGTACTAATTATATATTTTCTTTTTAAATCATGTGTTTTTTCTGTTATTGGATAAATATTATTTTGAGAAGGAAATATTACGTACTTTTTTTAGAGAGGTTATTGCAAATCTTATTAATGGCTAATCTCAAAGTAATTTATATTTTTAGTGGGGTCATATGACCCCCTCAATTGATTGGCTGCATGCATAATTTCCTTAATTTCCCGTATTTATAGGATCCTAAATTCTGGCTACTAATGTTGGATATCTTAGTGTAATTGGATTAACTTGTTTGACCAATTTAGTCATAATAAGACATCATTTAGCCTTGGAGGTGCGGAGTGCACTCCTATTTGAATTTATTATGATATTAGGGGCGAAGCCCCTAAGAGACGGAGGTCCGGGGGCAGCGCCCCTGGGAGCAGGGTTCCAGGGGCGGCAGCCCCTGGGAGCAGGGTCCAAGGGGCGGTAGCCTCTGGCAGGGTCCAAGGGGCAGCGCCTTAAAAGGCAGTTATTAGAGCCCTAATCTTGAAACCTTGAAAAAACTGCCCAAAAGGCAGTTATTAGAGCCCTAATCCCGTTTTCCTATTGATATACGTTTTCTTTTGGTCATAAAAATCTCTCTGGTTCATTTAATCTCAAATAAAAACATATAAAACGTTCTTAATTTCGGAATTATATCCGATTGAATAATTCGGGAGAACCACCGAATTGATTCGATCTGAAAGTGTTGACACGCCTTTAAGAGATTCTAATTATATCTAGTTGTGTTCGTTTATTCTGTTTATCCCCTATAAAGATCGAATCAATTATTGAAGATGACGAACCCTGATTCTGTGAAGGATTTCAATAAGAACTTTGCAAAATTGGATAAGTTTTCTGGGCAGGATTTTCGTAGATGGCAGAAGAAGGTGCACTTCTATCTCACAAATTTGAAAGTGGTATATGTTCTGAGTACCCCATGCCCCGTGGCTGTTGAGAATGAAACCCTGGAACAGACTCGCAAACGTTCAAAGTGGGAAAACGCAGACTACATATGTCGTGGTCACATTCTTAACGGTATGTCTGATTCCTTGTTTGATGTTTATCAAAACGTAGAGTCTGCAAAAGAATTATGGGATTCCCTTGAAGCCAAGTATATGGCAAAAGATGCGTCTAGTAAGAAATTTCTTGTTGGTAAGTTTATTAACTATAAAATGGTAGACACTAGGCCTGTCATGGAACAGTATCACGAATTGCAAAGGATATTAGGACAGTTTGCACAATATGGTATGAAAATGGATGAATCAATTTCTGTTTCTAGTATCATAGATAAATTGCCCCCCTCTTGGAAAGATTTTAAAAAAATCTGAAACATAAGAAAGAGGAATTGAATCTAGTTGAACTTGGAAGTCATTTCCAAATTGAACAATCCATACGTGATATGGAAAAGGGTTCTGTTGGTGGTGCTAAAACCATGACTGGTTCTTCTGTGAACATGGTGGAGGAGGGTGAATCCTCCAAGGCTGGTAAAGGGAAACGAAAGTTTCAAGGCAGTAACAATAAAGGTTCTGATAAGAAACAAAAAATAGCCTGTTGGAAGTGTGGGAAACCTGGACACTTCAAGAAAGACTGCAGGTCTGGAAAGGGTGGAGGTAAAGGGAAAAACGAGGCTGGTTCAAGTGGATCCAAGGATCCCGGAAAGCAATCAGGTTTGTTTTTGGTACCTACTGATCATTCTGTTGAGAATTATTATGTATCAATAATCTCTGAAGCATTTTATGTGCAGGATGATGACATATCGTGGTGGGTGGATTCGGGAGCAACATGTCATGTGTGCAAAAATCTTCAATGGTTCAAGGACTTCAAGCCAATTGAAGATGGATCTTTGTTAAAGATGGGCAATGTTGCTACTGAACCAATTAAAGGACTAGGATCTGTTAATCTAGTCTTTACTTCGTAAGAATTTAGTATCTGGTATTGTATTGAATAATTGTGGCTACAAGCAAGTCTTGGAAAGTGACAAGTATATCTTGTCAAGACATGGAAACTTTATTGGCTTTGGATATTTGAAT
Organism: Artemisia tridentata subsp. tridentata; assembly: GCA_021014915.2. Classification (NCBI taxonomy): domain Eukaryota; kingdom Viridiplantae; phylum Streptophyta; class Magnoliopsida; order Asterales; family Asteraceae; genus Artemisia; species Artemisia tridentata. The sequence continues at coordinate 403,603,067 of CP139506.1, read as the reverse complement.
GGCATGTTTAAATTAAATTTGGATGTTTCATTTGTTAATAATTCTGTTTGCATGGCTTCTACTAGTTCTAGCAATAATTGTGGTAAATCTGAATTATGGCATGCTAGACTAGGACATGTACATTACAAGAGATTGATAGACATGTCAAAAATGAGTCTAATACCTGCTTTTGAATTGAATGGTGAAAAGTGTAAAACTTGTATGTTGACTAAGATTACTAGACAACCTTTTGCCAAAAATGTCATTAGAGATACAAAGGTATTAGAACTTGTACACAGTGACTTGTATGATTTTCATTCAACTCCATCACTTGGTAATAAAAAGTATGTAGTTACTTTTATTGATGATGCTACTAGATAATGCTATGTTTACTTGTGTCATACAAAAGATGAAGCTCTTGATAAATTTAAAATCTATAAAGAGGAAGTAGAGCTTCATCATGGTGTGAAGATTAAAACACTTCGCACTGATAGGAGATGTGAGTATTATGATCCAGTGTATTTCCAATCTACTGGTATAATACATCAGACCACTGCTCCATATACACCACAACAAAATGGTGTATCTGAAAGAAAGAATAGGACATTAAAAGAAATGGTTAATTCCATGTTATGCTATTCTGGCCTAAGTGACGGATTTTGGGGTGAGGCTATGTTGACAACCTGTTATTTATTGAATAGAGTTCCTAATAAAAGGAACAAGATAACCCCTTATGAACTTTGGCATAAAAAGGTACCAAAACTGAGTTATCTCAGAGTTTGGGGTTGTAGAGTTGTGGTAAGATTGACTGACCCTAAAATAAATAATATAGGTCAAAGAGGTATAGATTGTGTATTCATTGGCTATCCTGAGAATTCTAAGTGCTATAGGTTCTATGTCATAGAACCTAATGATTATATATCCGTGCACTCTGTTATTGATTCACGAGATGCTGATTTTGGCAATGAGGATAGGTTTACATCTTTACCTAAACCTGCAGACATGATTGCAAGTTCTAGTAACTTTGGTACATCTGACCAAGTGACTGTTACCCCTCCTGAGCCTTTTGAGCCTAGGAGGATTGTATAAGCAAGAAAAGCCAAATCTTTTGGTGATGATTTCCAACTATATTTGGTCGAAGGATCAAGGAATGAAATTGAATTTCAATATCAATATTGTTTTAATGTTGATGAAGATCCGAGGACCTATAGTGAAGCTATAGCTTCAAGGGATGCTGCATTTTGGAAAGAGGCAATCCAAGATGAGATTGACTCTATTATGCACAATAATTCTTGGAAATTGGCTGATTTACCACCTGGTGTAAACCATTGGGTAGTAAATGGATCTCCAAAAGGAAGATGAAAGTGGATGGAAGCATAGACAAGTATAAAGCCAGATTGGTTATCCAAGGCTTTAGACAAAAAAAAGGCATTGATTTCTTTGATGCCTATGCTCCTGTTGCTAGGATTACCACCATTAGATTATTGTTAGCACTTGCAGCTATACATAATCTTGTAATTCACCAAATGGATGTTAAAACAGCCTTTCTGAATGGTGAATTGGATGAAGAGATTTACATGAAACAACCTGAAGGTTTTGTCATGCCTGGTAATGAAGATAAGGTGTGTAAATTGGTTAAGTCTCTTTATGGTTTGAAGCAAGCCCCCAAGCAGTGGCATCAGAAATTTGATGATGTTGTCTTGTCTAATGGTTTTGCATTAAATCAAGCAGACAAGTGTGTATACAGCAAGTTTGATGCTTCTGATAAAGGAGTAATAATTTGCTTGTATGTAGATGACATGTTGATCTCTGGTACTGACCAAGATCAAGTTGATACAACTAAGGAATTCTTGTCCTCTAAATTTGATATGAAGGACATGGGGGAGGCTGATGTGATTCTTGGCATTAAGATCATACGTGGAGAACATGGCATTACTATCTCTCAATCACATTATATTGAGAAGATGTTGGATAAATTTAATCAAAAAGAATGTTCTCCAATAGGTACTCCTATGGATCCCACAACAAAACTTGTGCCTAATAAGGGAGTTGCTGTGAATCAACTTGAATATTCAAAGGCTATTGGATCTCTCATGTATGCCATGATTAGTACTAGACCTGATATAGCCTTTGCTGTTGGTAAGTTGAGTAGATATACTCACAATCCAAGTTTAATCCATTGGCAAGCAATTAATCGAGTATTTAAGTACTTGAAAGGAACAATGGATTATGGTTTGATTTATACTGGATTTCCTTCTATTCTTGAAGGTTATTCAGATGCAAGTTGGATAACCAATAGGGAAGATCATTCTTCCACAAGTGGTTGGGTATTCCTATTTGGAGGTGGTGCCATATGCTGGGCATCAAAGAAGCAAACTTGCATCACTGATTCAACAATGGAATCTGAGTTTGTGGCATTAGCAGCAACTGATAAAGAAGCTGAATGGCTAAGGAATTTAATATATGAAATTCCATTGTGGCCTAAACCGATATCACCCATTTCTATCAGATGTGATAGTGCAGCTACCTTGGCTAAGGCATATAGTCAAGTATATAATGGAAAAGTCTAGACACTTAGGTGTTAGACACAGCATGATTCGTGAGCTTATCACGGATGTTTTGATATCTATGGTGTTTGTGAAAACACAACACAATTTAGCCGATCATTTAACCAAAGGGTTGAGTAGAGATCTCGTGAAAAAGTCGGCTATAGGGATGGGATTAAAGTCCACCAGAAATCTCTGATATCAAGATACCCAATTCCCACCTAGTATGACGCTAGGTGCTGAATTCAATGTGGAAGGCTTAACATTTAGAGATTTGAACACATTAGAAGAATCATCCCAAGGTATGTGTTCAGACCTGCAAGTTAGGGAGGTTGAATGGATATATTCTTAATAGCTCTTTTGACAAATTGCATTGCAGGTGCAAGACTAAAAGAGTTACCTATATGAGCATGAAGTTTAGCCGCTTCAAGAAGCTGGGACTTGGCTTTGACATGCTTATTAAGGATAAGGACATAGGCTAGTAAAACATGTGTCAAGATAGAACTACTATGTATGTAAACTTTTGTGTACATTATCTTCGTGTATTCATAATGAATTCCCAGGGTTCAATCCTAAGCGACACCCTGGTATTCGAATATTTGGAATGTGTAAAGTACTAATGTGAAATTCAATCGTCACGACATTTCATTTATGCAAAAGTTTGATTGTTTGAGATAACTTGTTTTAGTTAATCAAGGATTGCACTAAAATAGGGGAGGAATGTTGGATATTTTAGTGTAATTGGATTAACTTGTTCGATCAATTTAGTCATAATAAGACATCATTTAGGCTTGGAGGTGCGGAGTGCACGCCTATTTGAATTTATTATGATCTTAGGGGCGAAGCCTCTAAGGGACGGGGGTCCTGGGGCAGCGCCCCTGGGAGCGGGGTTCCAGGGGCTGCAGCTCCTGGGAGCAGGGTCCAAGGGGCGGCAGCCCCTGACAGGGTCCAAGGGGCAGCGCCCTAAAAGGCAGTTATTAGAGCCCTAATCTTGAAACCTTGAAAAAACTGCCCAAAAGGCAGTTATTAGAGCCGTAATCCCTTTTTCATATTGATATACGTTTTCTTTTGGTCATAAAAATCTCTCCGGTTCATTTAATCTCAAATAAAAACATATAAAACATTCTTAATTTCTGAATTGTATCCGATTGAATAATTCGGGAGAACCACCAAATTGATTCGATCTGAAAGTGTTTACACGCCTTTAAGAGATTCTAATTATATCCGGTTGTGTTCATTTATTCTGTTTATCCCCTATAACTAATTCATTTTTCTTTTATTACTCCGTATAGATATTGTAATTCTAACTTGCGTGAAGAAAATATAAGGAGAAAAAATTTTCATGGGAGATTGACCAAATCGGTCTATCATTTTGGCTTTTTTTTTTTTTTTTTTTTTTTTTTTTTTTTTTTTTTTAAGCTTGTTCGATCGTCGAAGCTAAAGTGTTTGGTGTAGCAGCTTTCTCGAAAGATCTAGATTAATTCTGTAAGCCGATCTTCATGTTTGTTATCAAGATTTGCAACCAATAAATCCATTGTTTATTTATATTCCCTACAATCAATACACTCACAAATATGATAGACCACATTTCATCTTTCGATATACAAGCTGAAATTATGAAAAGGCTTCCTGTCAAATCGTTGATTCGGTTTAGGTCAGTTTCGAAACCATGGAAGTCTCTTATCGACAACTCAAAATTCATAACCAGCTACCACATCAATCACACACAGCCTCAACGTCATCTAGTTGTACAATACGAGCTAGGTGATGACCAAAAATATATCTCGATTATAGGTGACTATACCTTCCCGAACCAAAAATATTTCCTAACTGTCCCCCATCCCCTTAGCCTACTAAGAAAAACTTTAGCACTCAGTTCTGTTAACGGATTGTTGTGTTTCTACGGTGTACGCCGAGATGTAGCTGGACAAACTAGGATGGCTGTTCTTTGCTATGTTTGTTATCTTAATAGGTTGATGATATTCAAAAATTCCCACAAGATTTAAACTAGGTTATTGACCCGTGAAATTCACGGGATTAAATTGAGAACAGTGGAATAGTAGTTTTGAATCTGTTATGAAAAGAAATTAGTTTATAGAAGAGAACAATTTTTGATATTATGTGAAAAAGTGATATGTTAGTTAGACGTATGAATAGAAAATATTAATGCTACATAAGAATAAAATAAATTCTATAAAAGATACGTTAGTTAGACCTTATTATGTAGTTAACCATATACACTTGATAGATTATTGACCCGTGAATTCACATGATTAAATTAAAAACCGTGAAATAATAGTGTTGAATTTATTATGGAAAGAAATATGTTCATAAAAGCTACAGATTTTTTATATTATGTGAATAAATGATATATTAGATATGAGTTGTTAAATTACAGTAGTGTTATATACTTAATAAATGTAGGAATAGAAAATAGTACGTCATACATAAACATAAAATAAACTTTAAAAACGATACAAAAAGCATAAAATTATTTTTGGTATGTCATTTTGACAACACTTCCCGTACAAAAAAAGTTAACATAAATTAACAACTAAATAAATAACATCTGTAACAAAAAAACACACAAAATATTTTATGGCATTTAACAAAACTTTGACAACAAAACTTCAATCCTCTAAGCATTCAATTTATCACTCAACATCTAAGATACCATTAGTTTCGAAACCACATTAAGATTGTCTTCTTAAACCCAAACCTCCTCTTTTATCTACCTCAACTGTCTTGATCATTCTCGTTGTATGCTTTTTTAAAATGTCAGAATCTTCAAAATTTTCTAAAGTTTAATTTTTAAGGTGTCATCAACGAAATTTCCAAATGTTGTGAACGTCTTTTACTTCGGAAAACATAAGATGTATACTAAAGTTAAGAACTCCTGACAAAAAAAAAAAAAAAAAAAAAAAAAAAAAAAAAAAAGACAAAGTTATCAAATTTTTTGATCAAGTACGGAATTTAGCCACTCAATATTATTTAAGATATACTGTTGCATTATCTATTAAGATTTTTTGATATAAAACCTTTTTGGAGCGCACATGGTTATACATACTCGTTATAACTATATTGAATAAACATTTTAAACAAAACTACATTACATGTTTGGATCGTATTGATGTAGAATGCCTGAAAATGTATATGCAAAAACTTCATTGAAACTATATCGAATATAAATTGTATTTCAGGACTGATGCATTTACAATTCTATACAACAAAATAAATCTAGTACTTAATCTAAAGGACCAAAACTGCTAGAGTTTAGTTTGGGGAATTTTACAACAAATTATCATACTCCAATAGAGCCATGCTTGAAGGTTCAACACTTGGTCAAGATTTCTGCGCCGGTTTTGGTGATCAAAATGGTGTGTTCAAACTGAGCAGCAGGGCTGCCATCCTTCGTTAAGGTGGTCCAATTATCTTCCCATGTTACACATTTAGTCGTTCCAATAAGGATTGGTTCCACACAAAATAACAACATATTTCATGCGAACCAACTGAAAAAATAACCAGTCTTTTAGCTAGTAATTTTATGCTTAGAAGCATAAGAAATTTTAGAACTCACCGATGGTGAATGTTTGCCCGGCAACCATGCTACCCGGTTTCTCATTGCCTGTAAATAACAAATAAATCAGTAATTAGAGAAGTACGTGAGAAAAAAATATACAGATTCCAAATTAACGCATTTTGCCATTGTAATTAAATAAAATGACTTTCTTTTGCACCATATGGTTCGTAACTTTGGTACTCTCTTAATACTTTCGTATATGTCTCAATAGATTTACTCTGACATCAACCATCCATATCAACTCCGAATCTAAATAAATATACGTAACATTCAAGAGATTAAAATACTAAACTTTCAATTAGCTAGAAAGAATTAAATACCTAATCCTCTTCCCAATTTTTGTAAAAAGTGTTCCATCTTTGCAAACAGCAATACCTCTTTCCAAACACTCTTCAGTAACCTGCCATAGAAGCAATGAAATTCATGATTAGATATGTGTATAACTTGAAAGATTGATACTTTCATAGAACAAATAAGTTAAATAATTCAGATCATTGGCTCTAGTTGTTTTGACGATCTCCTATTTGTATTAAATGGTCCTAACTATAAGGTCAAGAAATGACAATGTAACAGTACTTCCCACTTGGGAGGGTGTTTGGCAATGCATTCTAAGATCAAATAGCTGAATATTATGTTTTCAGGCCGCAAAAGATCATTCTAAGATCAAATATCTGAATATTATGTTTTTAGCATTACAGTTTATAGAGCCATGAACATCATCTTGTTGATGGTATAGTTCGAGTGTCTTTTTGAAAAATGAACCAAACCTCTCATGTCTTTGTAATTTTGCTTGAGCAATCTATGCTTCAGTATAGTATCACCCAACAGCTTTATCGTCAGCTTTAGCAAATCTTCTTGATGCATACTTGTTTCACAAAAACTGCCCTTTTTGGTCATTTTATCTTTTTGTTTCCTTAATTACTACAACTTCAAACAGTAGAACAATATATTCTACAATCTAGTTTATTAAATGGATTATCTATTTAACATGACATAATCACTTTTTAAAAGACACTTTCAAACACCCTTTGAATAAGAATTTACATACCTGGAATGGCATTGAACATTCACCAACACTCACATAGCGTATACAATCTCCCCACTGCTATCAATATCAAGATCGCAGTCACTCAAAAGATCTTCATCCATGTCATCATCCATATCCAGACTACCAGTAAGATACTGGTTCAGATTATTGGCGCCAACAGGAGGGATGGTGGCTTCAGCGATTATCTGCATGATTTCATCGACAGTCTGAGTCGGCTGATCGGGGCCACCAAATTGGTCCATTGCATCGTCTTTTGTGAGATCTGCTGGTAGGTTCTTTAAAAACCATTCGTGGTTTTTTATCTCATCCATGGTTATCCGCTGTTGATATTTGGCGAATTATTCTCGATTTTTATAATTAATAAACCGAGAAAAGGGTTTATAAGATAAACCGATAATGTCAAATATGGTACCTTAGCAGGATCTGCAACAAATATTCTGGAGATCAAGTGGCGGCACTCGGGGGATATATGAACATAGGATGGAATTGAGTACTGGACATTCAGAATTCGATGCATAAAGACAAACAAAGATACCCCTTAAGTCAGCTATATCAGAGAAGATTAACAGCCCACAAAAAGATATATATTAGCAACTCGGTAGGTTACCTGTATGGTCTTGCGAAAATTCTTAGGCTCTTCGGGATCCTCAAAAGGGTAAGCTCCCACAAGCATTACGTATAATGTTACACCACAAGACCATACGGCTGCAATCTGAATTCATAACATAAAAATCACTAACTGATACTAATTTGCACCCCATAGAGGTCTTATTAACAGATTTGTTTTTATTATACATGGTTACATAAATGAGTAATGCATTTACCTTGCCATCGTATTCTTTCTTCAGCAAGACTTCATGAGCAATATAGGCAGGCGTTCCAACAGTAGATTTTGGTTGTGAATGCAGCACAGAGGACTGACCAAAACGTCAGAGTTGTTATATAATATGTACCCACCGTTGCAATAAAGTGTTTGTTGTTTAACTTACTTCAAATTCTGTATTTCAACGTTTTTTCTTAGGATCCGATTAGTTGTAGCGCCACCGAATTCTTATAACCATTCCGACTGCTCTGATTATGCCTATGTAATCTGCAAGTTGTTGTGGAAGTTTGTTATACTCATTTTAATTTAAATATCTTAAATAGAAGATACTGTACCTGTTAAGATCGAGTCCCGTACGTTCGCGCGACGACCCAACTCATTGTAAGCAATAAAATTGAAATAGTGTTCAGGGAATCCTTCATCCTCTATCTGTAACGCTCTCGTAAACCTTCCAACAGCAACGTAATGCTGTTTTCCAAAGTTCGCTGCCAAGTCTCTGTACGCTTAGATCCAAACCCTTGGATTTTGTAACATAAATTTACTTGTAGAGTGCGCTCAAATTGCCTCATATCTCTAACGTCCACGTTTGCTTGCACGGCGTTAGCCTGAAAACAAACAATTGCCGTTCTTACAACAAATTGTTAATAAGGCTTGAAATTTATTTCATTTTAATGAATAACTACTTACATCTCTGTCTAACAAAATGAAGCACAGTCCCGTTGGATTCGGGTCAGGTACATTCTTTGACACCCACTTTCGGTATACTCTTACCTCTAGAAGCTGATTTGGATCGGTTGGATTAATCTCTGGGATGCGTATACTATCAGAAGGCATCAGCTTTTTTAAGGCTCGCGTGGACATAGTCGGTCACATCTTTTCTCGTCTCGTCTGTAGGTTTTCAGTTTCTAAAGTTCGGTTCGCTAAAGTTGCTAAAACACATAAGTACTTTAGGTCTCCAAATTTTGAATGCCTTTTGTTTTCTAAGGTAACTGAATTTCTATAGTCGGTCACATCTTTTTTCGGACCTCGTCTATAGGTCCCCGATTTCTTAAGGTCTCAGGTTGCTAAAGCTTCTAAAATGCATAAGGATTTTAGACGTCATCTTTCTATACACACAAACTATAATAGACTAACAATAACAACAATACAAATATGCATAAGGATTTTGGACGTCATCTTTCTATACACATTTCATCTAGCTACACAAAAAAATCAGCATGTTTGTCAAAAGTAAACACATTTCATTATTGGGTTAATAACCAAACACTTCCATTTAACTATAAGTCGAGTCAAATGTTGCATTCTTAGGGTCAGGAGTAATGGTGGCAAATCTTCCTCTTTGTTTGCGTATTACATGTCATTTCTAGGACCGTTAGAACATAAAGGGTTAGTTTGAACTGCATATAATTTAATAAAAGAATCAAAATCATTAATCATTCAGCAATGTGTTAAAAGTTTACAACACCAATCTAAACATTTGAATAAAAGGCTTTAGAAGATTTGTATGCATTAGAATAGCCTTTACATAATGAGAAAGCTTAATTTCCTTCACTTTTAAAACAGATTAACTTCAAATTTCCAGTCCCTACTACTACACCACCTTTTTCCAATTCCAATATCCTTCACTTTTAAAACAGATTAACTGTAGTATGACATTAGCTTACGTAGTTTTTTTTAGAACAAATGTTGTAAATGCAAGTGTATACTTGGGAGTTGAACTTGGTAATTTACCCGTGTAAGCAGCGGCGTTGTCATCCCTGAAGGGAAAAGGAGTCTTTTACTACAGGAAGAAGTTGAGATTCAACTTGTTTCCCTCTGGAGTCATAGACTGCAATATTCTTGCTCACAACCTGTTAATGTGCATGATTTAAGATGCTTATTGATACTAAATGATCAAATATATATATGTAGAATAAATCATTGAATAAAACCTAATGTGATACTTACCGGAAGTCTTATAACATCAGATATGTTCCACCCCCAAGGAATTGTAGACCACAACTATCTACAGGATGTGACAATAGTCATCAATTTAATGTACATATGTAAAAATATGTGCATCATAAGTTTTATGCCATTTATTTGTATATTGGTAATTATTAGGCCTGAGTTTACCTTTAAATGGAGAAACTACAAACATATTGAGCGTCTCACTTACCAACTTTTTGCCACACAGTAGATCAACTTCAGTTAGAGGGCAGTAGCTTCTGTTCAGGAGCGGACACTAAAAAGTTTATGAAAACACAAAGATTGGCAATAACTACATCATAAAATATATTTCTATAGAGGCATAACCATCCCTGTTACTTACGTTTCGGCAAGATCCTTATGATTGTCAGCATCAAGATTGGCAATAATTACATCTTTCTTCACTTTTGAATGCAGCTGCAAGAGTTTCTGCAAAAAAATACATGTTTGACCCAATATTTTCTCAAAATGATTTCACCCAATTTATAAACAGAAAAACAACAAATCAAAATAGTTGTGCTATGGGATTTACATCGAAACCCTAAGAAAAAAACTCGAATATTGCGATACTTACCAATTTTATGGTGTGGATAGCATACTGGAAAATCAAGAAAAGGTTGTAGAACGAATTGAATTGCTAACCGACAAAAATCGGTTGTATGAAAACTGATTTGTGATGTTAATGCGTGAATCAAAGACAGAGAACAAATTGAATGTTATTTTTGTATGGTGTTTTGAATCGCTTGACATTAATTGTGGGATTAAATTGTACAATTGAAACTGAATCGTATAGAGGAAGAAAGATATTAATTGCTCTTCTGAAACTGCCGATTTTTGAATGATAGCTTACAGAAGAAGCCAGAATGGTTATAGTTGACCGAAATTTTAGAGGCTTCCATATAAAGCTTTTGACTAAAATATATAATTTCCTTAATTAATGGTCTAATTAAAATTAGTAGATGAAATGACAAATGTAGACACTCTAGAATTTCAGTATTTCTTTTTGAGAGGGGCATTTAACGTCTTTTTCAACTGCTGTATATTAGAATATATAGATTTAAACAAGCTTGTGGGTAAGAGCTACGTTTTTAAGATTGAAATCACCAACTAAAATATCGAAATGGATATATGGGTTTTGTTAAACACAACCCTATGGGTTGTTTATAAGCATTTCAAATTTAAGAAAATGACAATTAATGAACTAATATATTCCATAATTATATAATTTTAATCATTATAAAAAAGGTATGTGATGTTAACTATGGAATGTTTAGAGTTCATTAAATACTAGTTATATATTTATAGAAGGCTTATGCACAACCCATAGAGTTGTTTTTAACAAAACCTTATATATATATAGTATTCTTAATATGTCAAACGATGAGAATGTTGTGGATCAACTTAGAGAATTGTATCCGGCATATCTAAGGAAAAAATTGCTGGCATTGAATGGGAAAAGGAAAAAATAATGTAAAAATTAATACATCATCAATATTTTTATATAAGGTGGATAATATTTTAACATGCTTCATTATTAGAAATACTTTTCAATTTTCTTCAGCAATATTGATATATTATCTTATTTTATTCATATTATCTTAAGATAGATTATATTTTTTTTTCAATCATGTTGATATATTACCTTATTCGATCTATTTATATTATCTTATTTTTATGAGAATGGTCTATTCATATATTCGTATTTTTATGGGTATTAAATTAATATACATATTTCTTAACCAAAAACTAATCTAACAAAAATAAAACCAAAAGCCTCGTGCATGCATGTGGATCTAAAACTATTTTAAGTAATACAATTAAAGCATTTAACATTTACTTTAACAATAAATTATTTCTATATAATACAATTGCTAAAAGTTGTAAATTATTTTAATTATTAAAGTGCTGCAAAATAACTTCACTCCACATTAACAATCAGCAAATAAATAATATAAAAGTTCCAAATCTTGTCATGATACCAAAACTTAAAAAAAAAATTGTTTGCGAACCATAAAAAATTATTGCAATTCCTATTGTATAATCAAATGAAAACAATTATCAGTACTACTATCTTTATATTGATCAGCATTGGCGAGTACTCTACAGTTTTATATGAATTAGGTTAATATTTGTTAAACTTATTATAAAAATATCCTCGCAATTCATAGTGTTATTGTGACGGAAAACATAAAATAAAAAACATTTATCATAAAATATTTTATTACAATATACCTGCCGCCACAATGCTGGTACCCTCATCAATTAAGTGTATGAAAATTCAACACTAAGCAATTCGAATGCATTAACACATATAATTATTCATGTAGAACATTTTGACTGTCACACGATTAAACGCCAACATTATTCTATATAATGTTCTAAATTAAAGGAATCAACCAAAATCAAAGTCATAGTACTTTAACTGGGATGGCAACTAGAGGTAGATTCTTTTGTAAAGTAAACCCAAACTTATCAGTCATGTCCATATCTTCTGGTTTAACTCCCCCTTCAATCTTCCAGTCAAAATTGTGAATCAAAGACCCCAACATCAAATGCAACATTCTATGAGCAAGAGGTAATCCAGGACACATCCTTCTCCCAGTTCCAAATGGAATGTACTCAAAATCTTGACCTTTGTAGTCGATTTTAACATCTAGAAACCTTTCTGGCTCGAACATTTGTGAGTTTTTCCATACGTTCGAGTCTTGGCCCATGGCCCACATGTTACACAAGACTTGTGCATCTTTTGGGATCATGTAGCCTCGGACCATGACATCTGATATGGCTTTATGAGGTACTAGAAATGTAACAGGGGGATGCAAACGAAGAGTTTCTTTAACAACGGCTTGTAAATAAGGCAATCTTGAGATGTTTGATTCGTCTATAGGTCCATCTTGATTTCCCATTAGTTCCTTAAGCTCATATTGGGCTTTTGACATTTTTTCAGGGTTGCGGATTAGCTCAGCCATAGCCCATTCTAATGTGCTTGATGTCGTGTCAGTTCCGGCTATAAATAGATCCTGCACAACATATTTTTACATGAATATACGAAACTGTTATGTAAATCTAAATTCATACGAGTAATAGATTTTCACAAAATAGACCATTGGTCTAGCAATATTCAAATGTATTTGTTGTATATAAAAAAGATAGTATCTTACATAGAGCAATACTCGCATCTCCTCAAGACTAATTGATGGTGTCTCACTTTTGCAAATGTCCAATAGCAAATCTGTAAGATCATTGGTTGACGAAGGTGCATTAGATGACCGTTTAGCTCTTGCCTCTAATCGATTATTGATATGTTTTTCAAATATCGCCATCAGCTTCCCGATAATAAGATTTGCTTGCTTGAACAACCCGTGTGGATCCAGAGGACGCAGTACGGGAAAGAAATCGGCTAGATTAGGTGTTCCAACAACTTCCATTATTTCACCTAAGAGATCTTTAAACTGCTCGGCTGAAATCGAATCATACTGAACTAAATCAATGGAAAAGATGAAGTTCGAGAGAACGTTAAGAGCTGTTGTAGCTGCAATTTGACCAATGTTTACTGCTTTTCGAATCGTACTGCAGTCTTGGATATAAACAAGAAGCTCTTGAACCTTTTTCTTGCGTAAATCCTGGCTAGCGTCAAGTTGGCGTACAGAAAATAGCTGTTCTTTCGTTATTCTTCTTAGACTTCGCCATTTATCCCCAACAGGCGACCAAGCTAGAGAACTTGTTTTGAGGTTTTGTGTGTAACCGCAAGCAACATACGGGATAGATCTACTAGAGAGAGATATATCGTGTTTTGAAAAGAGCTCTTGCACGATTTCACGGGATGAAACAACAATTGTGGTGGTGCTACCGAGCTTAAGGGACATTAAAGGTCCATAAGTTTTAGAAAGGGCGGCAAGCGAGTGGTGTGGTTTGCTTCCAAGTTTAAAGATACTTCCAATGATCGGAACTCGGTATGGGCCAGGCGGTAGTCGGGCGGAAATGCCCGATTTTTGGTTGCCCCAGTGGGTAGTAAAAATGAATAAGAACGAAACAATGGAGAGTAAGATGTAAAGCATTGTGGAGTCCATTTATTTTCCTACAAAATTTTATGTTAGCCATGCATATTGATAAACATATATTTATATTGGTGGTTAGTTGGGTGACTATAGAAAAGTAAATGCTGAGGACATGAGAGGCTATGATAAAATGTACAAGTGAAACTATTGCTAAAGCACATGGCGTACATTTTACAAGGTAAAATCAAAATGATATATACAAAATAAAGTGTTCAATTCTATCAAGAATCAGAGGGTTGTTATTATTATTATTGTTATTGTTATTATTATTATTATTATCATCATATCATCATTATTATTATTAGAACGGCACCACATTTGAAATACGACTCTCAAGTTAAACCATTCAAACGGGCACGCCTCGGGACCCGAACCACTAGGACAGACCCCCGAAGAGAAACCCTTATAACTCACGGCTTCGCACTAGGTGGAAAATCTGGATTTTTGGCACTTTCGAGACTCGAACCCGGGAACCCCCCTCCCCCCAAGCTCTAGAAAGAAATCAGGTGGCCAACTAAGCTAAGTCAGTTGGTTTGAATTTTATGTTTGCTAATTACAAACTATTTCGACTCAAGAATGTTTGAATTAAACTTGAAACTCAACATAGCGTTTCTTTCAGAAACAAATTTGTATATACTTACAATACTTGTAAATAATGCATTGGCTTTCTTACAATATTTAAGCATTGAAATATATATATATATATATATATATATATATATATATATATATATATATATATATATATATATATATATATATATAGGGACTTTCTTACGAGAACCATTTTATCTGCGAGAACTGAGAGAACCACAAAAAACATACATGCACGCCTTTTAAAATAAAATAAAAATACATGCAAATCATCAATAATCGTAAGTATCCACCTATGTTCTTCAATATCATCATGAACTCATCCTCTTTTTTCACAAAAACCTTACACAAGGCCGCAATATTGTCGTTGCACGCCTTATAAGAACATACATGCACACCTTCAAAGAAAAATGTTGTATTTCCAATTTCTTATCAAATTCTTTAGAACAACTATGTTTTTTTAAAAACATATATGTTGTTTTTAGAACATATGTGCAAAAATACAATTATTGAAGGCGTGCATGTATGTTTTTAGTGATTCTCTCAGTTCTCGCAGATAAAATGGTTCTCGCAAGAAAGTCTCACTATATATATATTACATAAAACTCAACTTTTAAGTATTACTAGCAGGGTACCTGCATAATACGGCGACGCATTCCTTATAACTAGATTTTTTGGCGAGCATATGCTTTTAAGTGTATGCGTATTTTGTGACGATAACTTTACGAATGATCTTAATTTAAGTTAGATTAACTTTAAACAATAGTAAGGCAAACAATTTTATATCTAAATAAATTTAAGGTCCGAAAATAAATAGATCTACATAAATTGTTATAAGAGAGCATATGACTAGAGAAAAGTGACGGAGACAAAATTAATTATTTTAAATAAGTGAAAGGTATTATAAAATTAAAAAGTTATTATGAAAATAAATAAAAATGGGATGTTATTCGTACCGCCAAAAGTGATACTAATACCACTCCAAGCAATTTTTATTATTTTTAATTTATTTTTTATTATTTTTTATTTTTTATTTTTTTGTTATAAAACTGCAAAAGGTACGAATCATAAAATAAATTTTGATAAATTAAAATTAATAAAGGACAAAAAATACAGAACATAAAACCTTAAAAAATGTCATGTCCTATTAATAAATTGGGTAAAATTGGAGAACAGAAAGTACAGAATATAAAATATAAAGTTTGATAAGTTAGAAGTAGTAAAAGACAAAATACGAAACAAAAAATCATAAAAAATTATGTTATACTGTTAATAAAATGAGTAAAATGGGGTAACAAGGGTATAGGGGTACCAACCTGTTAGAAATGAAGCTGAACGATATTTACGTGAATTGGAAATAGACAACTAGTTTGCACATAGTGCAAGGACTTATTGTGTAATACTCTAATAGTTATCATGTTGGCATATAAATACCCTTCAAGATTGTCACTTGAAGGGTGTGGCTGTGAACTTCTATCAAAAGCAATAATATCCAAAGTTCAACTTTCCCCACCTTCTCTCTACTCTCTCACTAAACTAACCATGGATCGATCCTACTTTCATGAACCTCGACCACCGGAAGGTGTTAGAACACGATTCTTGGTCGTTACAATTGGTACACGTGAGGTGTTTTTACAATATCTTTGATGTGATTTGTCCAAGTGGTTGAAAAGGTGTAAGAGATATATGCAAAGTTGGTGAAAAAGATGTTAGTGATATCTCTAAAGATAAGGCACAAGTGGGAAGGTACACAAAAGTCAATAAAAGTGGCAAAAAGTTGAAAAATCTCAGAATTGCTCAGATCTCTCGGAATTGCGCTTATCTCTCGCAATTGCAGTATTCTATCGCAATTCACTGTTGTCTCGCAATTGTTCTGTCGCAATTGGTGTGTCTTGCAATTGGGCCAGTATCGCAATTCAACTGTCTCGCAATTGCTACTTTATCGCAATTGTGGTCTCGCAATTCAGGGTTTGTCTCGCAATTACACTGCTGTCGCAATTGATGTGTTTTATCGCAATTGACAGACTGTTTCGCAATTCATCTCGCAATTGGTGCAGTTTTTTCGCAATTGGTGCTAGGCTATCGCATTTGGTCTCGCAATTCACACTTTTGTCTCGCATTTGGTGCAATTTTCAGAATTGGCAACTTCAGTCCTTGTACTTTCAGCTGCCTTAAGAGATCTTTCGAATTTGACACTTTTGGCCCTCGCAATTGTGTTTAAAAGACTTCAAAGTTAGATAACTTTTAAGGATTTGATTCGAACGTAATTTCGTCAACTCGAAAGTGAACTCGGTATTTTTACTCTTGTATAAGAGTGCGAAATACTTCGACAAACGGTTATCTAACCTCTTGTATAAGAGTGTTAGATTTTATATATAAATTACCGATTTATATAAATTAGATATATTTCTATCTAAATTGATATTTTGCCATAATTTGTATAAATTTTGGTCAAATTAAAATTTCTATAGAAAGTGTCGTGTTTATCTAAATTGTAATTTACATATCCTTTTGTCGAGATTGTAAACTTTTGACTTTGTCCTAATTATACTTGAATCAAGTTTCGTAACGTTATTTAATTTTTACAACACCATCGATCAACAACAACACAACAAGACTTCACAACAACAACCAAATTTAACCGTCAACATCACCACGTTTTTGCCGAAAAGATCCTGATCAAGAATCGCAATCAAATGACAATGGCTAAATTATCAACCGTGACTACAAGGATAATTCATTATTACGTATTTGAAGTTGAAGTAGAATTTCACGGGTACGTGTACTTAGTATCTTGAAGATATCGGGGTTGGTTGGATGCATGATTCTTCGAGATCCTTGTTTGAGCATTTATAGAATAGTGATTAAGTCTTGGGTTATCTAGTTTTCATAGGTCAAGGGGAGGATGGACGAAGACCTAGTTAACTATCACTTAAAGGAGATACGTTGTAGTACTCAGTGTCACACAAAGATGTGGATAATTCAAGAGATGTTCATATACAGTTAAGGAAGGATGGATGGGTATATGAAACGACCTATGCTTTAAGGATTTACATATAGGTTCTTAGTCACACTTTTGTGCAAGTTTAAGTCACAAGTCTGGGTTATTTTACTACAGTCTCAAGTTCGTCATAGTGGGTTCCTCCATCAGCAGTCACTACAAAAAGCCGTTGATTTGATACAAGAGGTTTGAGAAGAGATTGATCTAAAGAGAATTGTAGAGAGAATAGTTATCGACATCCACTCATGGGGTATTGATTTGTATGTTGCTTCTAGTTGATATATCTATGTACACATATGTAGGATGAGTCCGAAAGATCGTCATCATCCTGGAGGGAGAAATGTATGAAATGTGTACATCGGGGCTGTTTATTGAAGAACTGGAAGCATTCTAAGTGAGCTGAAGATGTCGATATGATGCTCCCCAAAGAAACCTGTGAAGAAGTTACAAGTCATCAGTCTATAATCCATTTTCCGCTGTGCAAGAGACTGAAGACAATTTGGCAAGATTTTAGAGAAACTTCTTCTACAAGCATCAAGGCTATATCAAACGGGTTGTCATTTTGGGAGGGAGCATGTAAAGAATATGCCTCACTAATTGGGAGGGAGTAATAACCCAATTAGGTCATTACAGTGATTCTACAGGTAAGTCAAGCAAGCTGAGAAAGATACGAGAAGATCAAGAGCTACGAAGACATCCTCAAAAGGAGACTGCTCTACTTCAGCATGGCTTTTATCATTGTTATGTACTTGTTAGGAATCATTGTAACCAATTCACGTATATCTCCAGCTGGAGGGAGATTGTTAGAAATGAAGCTGGACGATATTTACGTGAATTGGAAATAGACAACTAGTTTGCACATAGTGCAAGGACTTATTGTGTAATACTCTAATAGTTGTCATGTTGGCATATAAATACCCTTCAAGATTGTCACTTGAAGGGTGTGGCTGTGAACTTCTATCAAAAGCAATAATATCCAAAGTTCAACTTTCCCCACCTTCTCTCTACTCTCTCACTAAACTAACCATGGATCGATCCTACTTTCATGAACCTCGACCACCGAAAGGTGTTAGAACACGATTCTTGGTCGTTACACAACCACCCCCTAATAAATAACGTATTTAAAAAGAGTTTATTTTAAGATACGCTGGATAATGTTACATAAATTTATATACCTTTATTCAATGGAATTGCTAGTAACCTTCTGATAAATAAATTAGAAATCTAAACTCATTTTGCAAGTTTAATGTTTAAAATCTATTATTTTAGAGTTTGGTAGGACAAATGAGTCATGTTTATTTTTAGCAATCTTGATTTGAATTCAACTGGGGAAAAAGTAGGAGTTTTGATATATAGGGTTAATTAAAAGACTTAAATACAAGTCTAACATTTCTATTATTTTTAGAGTTTGGTAGGACAAATGAGTCATTTTTATTTTTAGCAATATTGATTTGAATTCAATTGAGGAAAAAGTAGGAGTTTTGATATATAGGCTTATAGGGTTAATTAAAAGACTTAAATACAAGCCTAACATTTCTTCTATTGGACCACTTGTTGTTACTTCAAGAAAAATTCAACGGATTTTCTTTATCATTCCTAGTGTATCTAGGGGTGGCAATCGAGTCGTATCCGTGTCGACCCACTCGGGTCAGCGGGTTGGTAAAGCCTCAACCCAAACATGACCCATTTATTAATCGTGTCAAAAACCTCAACCCTAACCCGCACACACCTAACATGTGTAACCCATTTATGACCCGTGTAACCCATTTAAATAAACTAGTTAAAATGTTTAATTAGTTTGAGTGTTGAAGAGTGTAAGTGTTCAAATAATAACACATAGATACTAATATATATTATAGTAGCACTTAAGAAAACATAGATCCACATCCTAAATAAGTACATATATCATATTAGGTAGTTATATATTTTATTGATTAAAAGTTTATATATTTAAACGGGTTCACGGGTTGACCTGTTTAAAATTACTAAACCCATACACGACCCATTTATTAAACTGATTATACGGGTTAATCTGTTTTCGACCCAAACCCGTTTATCTTCGTGTCGTGTCTATATCGGTTAGCGTGTCGTGTCGAAAATTGCCACCCCTAAGTGTACCCTTCAATATGAAAACACCATGTTTTTCTTTTCTTAATTTTACGGATACAATTTGTTTCAGGCGTACTTATCTATTGCTACCAACTTATACGAATACTAATTGTTTTTAAACGTACTTTTCTTACTGCTCTTTACTCTATCATTTTCAATTATTTATCATAATCTATAATTTGCTCACATGGATCAAATGCAACACATGAAGTATAACAACACAAATAAGTCAATTTAACTCTTTGTTGAACCACCCAATAAAATCAATAGCAACCAACAGAAAATAATATCTAGACACGGGCCCTGAAACATATGCAACAGTAGCTGGTAGCACATTTTAGTTTTAAGATCATGATCCACTAAAAGCTACAATTAATGAGGGAATATGTTATTTGGATTGTGGTTGTATTAGAACGAATTTAATTACGGTGCTAATAGGATGGCGACACAAGGGCAAAAGAACATTCAGTTATGTTAATAGCAATGTTTTAAAAACCGGATTTTTTATCGAACCGGGCAGTCAGCCGGAGGCCGGTTTGACCGGTTGAACCGGACCGATCAAACCGGACCAAAAAAATTAAAAAAAAAAAAAAAAAAAAAATCAAAACCGGTTGAACCGGACCGGTCGAACCGGAAAAACCGGCCAAAACAGGAAAAACCGGCCGGTTATGAACAGTGAACGGGACTATAAAAAACCGGGGTTTTTTAAACCGGACACCGGTCGAACCGGCCGGTCCGGTCCGGTTTTTAAAACATTGGTTAATAGGCGGCAAATGAGTTAAGAAGGGATACGGGATATACCTAAGGAAAAATGAAGATGATAACTAAAATAATTTAATCAGTTACAAAAGGGTATACTAGGGATAACATTAATATTTGGTTGAATTTTTCTTGCTGTAACACGTGTCATCAATGGATATTTAGGGTGTGTTTGGTAAAAGTAGCAGTGAGCTGCGAGCAGTGAGCGGTGAGCAGTAGCCACAGCTCACAGCTTCTTAAAGAAGCATTGGAAAAATGAGCATTCCTAAAAATTCGTAAAGCTCACCGCTCCTTTGCCAAACGAACAATAAAAATCAAAAAGCTCATTGATTACCGCTCATTGCCCCAAAAAGCTCCGCACCAAACATAGCCTAGACAAGTGTTAGATGTTGCTATACATATGAGGATTTAGTTGATAGTTTACTACGTGCAAGTTTTACGCACTTGCACCAAGAAAAAACATACGTACGTTAACGCCTTTTTCTAAAACGCAAACCCTAAATGCGCAATGAAAGACTACCACCCATTTAAAAGCATAATTAGCGGCCTGCAGCCGACCTCGTTGCTTTAATTTAGCGCATATAACATATCAAGAATGAGAACATAATATTTAATCAAAAGATACATGAGTCGAATACATAAGGTATATAAACTACCGACATTTCCTTTCTTCAATCTATGTGGGATTTAATGTGGAAATGGTTTTTATCGGAAAGAATAAAAATTTTCTATTGGTATATGATATATACAATTTGTTTGCCCTTCAAATAACTTACACCACTTTACATAAACACATATTCGTCTCAATTTTGTGGTTGTATACGGTAAAGATATTTCATTCACGACGTAACGTCGCAACTCGCAAGCACCTGTTTCGATTATATTTGTAAGTAGTTTACCAGCATCTTATTTAAAACGATGATCATTTTGCTGAAAACATGGAAGATGTAACTTTACAAATTGACACTCTTTACTCTTTAGTGACTAACGAGGATAAAATTTGCCGTGCTTCACGGCAGTAACTATTATTCATATATACGAATGACAAAGGAACATGCACACAAAACTTCAATCCATCAACATAATTTGACCAAATATAAAAGAGTTGTTAAAGAATGAATACATAACATAAGCAATATGGAGTTAAAAAAAGAATTGTAGCTGCATTCGATGCTAATTAACACCTTTGAACCCGAAAGTTATGTAATATACATTATTGTCTACATTTCCGTAGGCCGACATATATTAATTGTCTGCTGCTAAAAATATCTAGAGAAATTTTAGAGTTAATTGCATTTTTGGTCCCTGTGGTATGACCAAATTGCAGATTTGGTCCTTAAAACTTTGAAAGTGCACCAGACGTCCTCATTTTCAAGTTTTCGTTGCATTTTTGGTCCCTGGGCCCACACGCCGTTACAACTGCTCCGTTAGTCACCCCATGTGCGTTGCACACGAGGGTTTTTTTGTCTTTTCACCCACTAAAAAACACGGACCCCCAAAATCTATTTTTTATATAAATAATCACCCCACCCCCATTAAATCTTTCCCCACAAAATCTAATTTTTAATACATACCCACCCACACAACCCCACAAAATCCAACTTTATCTTTTTCTCTAAACCCTAATTTTCTAACCTAAACAAAATCCTAAATGTTATTGTAGAAAATGGGAAGTGTCTGGTATCCCTTGTAAACATGCAGTAGCATGCATTCATGATATGGCAGATCATGAAATGGATGTGGGATTGCCTGAAGATTGGGTCCATTCATCATACAGGCTAGAAACTTGAAAAAAACAATACTCATTTTAAGATAAATCCTGTGGTTGGTAGACACTTATGGGTGAAGAATGACTGGCCAACAACATTGCTTCCACCTAAGGTTCATGTGCAGATTGGTAGGCCACCAAAAAAAAAGGAAAAAGAGTGCTGGTGAGGTTGAAAGTATGGTGCAGTCAGGGAAAATAGGTAGGAAAAGGCTACAGGTCACTTGTAAGATTTGCAAAGGCAAAGGACATAACAAAAGAGGATGCAAGCTACCTTAAGCTCAAGCTGCAAGCCAAGGCCAAACTTCTGCAAGTCAAGGCCAAGCATCTCAAAGCCAACCATGATCGTCTCCACAAGCTGCAAGCCAACAACAAGCTGCAAGCCAACCACAAGCTGCAAGCCAAGCACAAGCTGCAAGCTAAGCACAGTCTGCAAGCCAACAAGCATCTAGGATGAGAAAAAAGCATTCTACAAGCCAACAAGAAGCTGCAACTCCAGTTCAAGCCTCTGCAAGTCAACCACAAGTTCAAGCATTTGGGAGTGGTGGTCAGGGTGGTGTAAAGACATCTGCAAGTCAACCAAACCCATCTGCAAGTAGCCAAACCCATCTACACCTCAAAATGCAGGCCAAACAAGTAGCCATAGAAGGACAAAGAAGATAGCAAATAGATGTTTGTCTCCCACCAAGAATGTTTGATTTGCCTACTTTCCACTATCTTTTGTTTAATTCTTTGAACACTAAGACTGTATGACTCTAATGTGTTTACTTGTGGCACTTTACCATGTTTCTGTATGACTTTATGGATGTTATGTCTTTTGAGTTTATGCCTGTTATGACCAATGGCACTTTAGATGTCTTTTGTGTTTGCAGTTTTGTTTGACACATATGCAGTCAACTCTTTTGCAGTTTATGACTGTTAATACATATGCACTTTGGCATGCACTTTTGTACACATTTGTTTAACACAAAATTCTTCATTGAAATACAAAAACTAATACAAAAGGAGCAATTTAACCATTACATATTTTAGTCAATTCTTTCAAGTCAAACTAAAAACCTACATATGCAAATACACTAAAAAGATGATCCAACTGCAAATCAACAATTTCTTCAATCTTTCATTTTCGGCAACCAATGCATTGTTTGCTTGTTCAATATCATTTCGTGCCCTTAGCAAACCAGGAATAATGGTCACTGCTCGAGCACACATTGGTGGATCAAACCAATCAAAAAACCCATAATCATCCTACAATTAATCATTCTTTCAATTAATCACTGTTAAAAAAGATGAAAAATTCAATCAAATGAAAACTTACAAGTTTGGGACAACAGTAAAAACGACGACCAGGGTTCAATGGAGTCCATGATGTGCGAATTCTTGCACGCAGACCATAGTGACAATATACCATTTTTGTGAAGGAAACAATTAGGCTGTGCACAGTGGGTCGAAAAAAATCGATCGAATTCAAGGGGTGACCGATATTTCGGTTGGTCGAGCCCACTGTGGGGAGAAAGTGAATATCGATCGAGGAAGACAAAATTGGAGCTATTGGTCGAATTTTTGACCGATATTTTACACACTTATTATTATTATTATTATTATTATTTTTTAACTTGGTCATCGACTGTGGCAACTTGGTCGTGTCTGGTCATCGGAGAGAGAAAGCTGATGTGGCAGGGGATGACCCGGGTCACGACTGTGCATAGCCTTAGGGTTAGGGTTTATTTTTTAATTGGGTATTGGGATTGATTTGGGGGAAAGATTTAATGGGGGTGGGGTGATTATTTATATAAAAAATTGATTTTGGGGGTCCGTGCTTTTTATTGGGTGAAAAGACAAAAAAACACTCGTGTACAACGAACATGGTGTGACTAACAGAGCAGCAGTAACGGCGTGTGGGCCCAGGGACCAAAAATGCAACGGAAACTTGAAAATAGGGATGTCTGGTGCACTTTCAAAGTTTTAGGGAGAGGGACCAAAAATGCAATTAACTCATTAGATTACCTATATTTGAAATTGTTATTATAAACTTCAAAAAAAACATTAATTAATATGTTGATTGTTAAAAAATGTATAATACTTGTCACCGTTTGTAATTGTGTATACCATAGTTGTTCCCAAAATACTTTATTTGATTCCCAAAAGTACGTGATTCAATACCCAAAAACACATAAATTGATACAATTCATACTCAAATTTTGAAAAGATATGTACGAAATAATTGGATTCGAACAATAGTATACTATACACAAATATAAAAAGTGACAAGTATTATACGTTTTTTAACAATTAGCTCCTAATTAATTAGTTAAAGGTAAAACTGTAATCAAATGAAAACCAGACAAAAACAGTACTAATTATATATTTTCTTTTTAAATCATGTGTTTTTTCTTTTATTGGATAAATATTATTTTGAGAAGGAAATAGTACGTACTTTTTTTAGAGGGGTTATTGCAAATCTTATTAATGGCTAATATTTCAAAGTAATTTATATTTTTAGTGGGGTCATATGACCCCCTCAATTGATTGGCTGCATGCATAATCTCCTTCATTTCCCCATATTTATAGGATCCTAAATTCTGGCTACTAATTCATTTTTCTTTTATTACTCCGTATAGATATTGTAATTGTAACTTGCGTGAAGAAAATATAAGGAGAATAAAATTTCATGGGAGATTGACCAAATCGGTCTCTATCATTTTGGTTTTTTTTTTTGCTTGTTCAATCGTCGAAGGTAAAGTGTTTGGTGTAGCAGCTTTGCGATAGTCTCGAAAGATCTAGATTAATTCTGTAAGCCGATCTGCATGTTTGTTATCGAGTTTTGCAACCAATAAATCCAACGTTTATTTATATTCCCTACGATAGCCTGGCCGGTTTTTGTAGAAGAAGGGCAAGAGTTTCTGATGGATATAGAAAAATAGGGGCGTATTTTTGCCACAACACAAGTCCTTTTTGGGACATTCTTGTGCGCCTTAAGAAAAAGTTATATGAACAAATTGATGACGTACTTTAAGTCAGTCTTACCTTCAGACAATGTGTTTTGTTACGCATAATCAACTACATTTATTATTTTTTATTTGTTATATCATCGATCTTTATATTTTTTTTTAAGATAGAGTTATACAAGTAATCGATGTGAAAATCGTGATTCTACTCGTTGTCTCACAAAATCGGATAGAGGACGTAAGATCCCACCGAGTTAAAGCTTTAGATATAAAGCCCAATAATAGGCTCATTAAAATCCTTGAATCCAATCACTCAAGTGCACCATCCAATTCAATCACGTGCCTTTTTTTAATTCAATTAAATCATGTAATTTTATACAAACCCTAACCCTAATTTTTCCAATAAATTTTAGCAACGCATCCTTCTGGAGTTCTGGAACCTATTATTCAGTAAGTGTTATTTAACGATATTCGAATATGTTTGAGAAGTGTTTGGTAATGGGTTCTGAAAGGGGGTGCTTGGCATGCATTGTGGTGAATTTTTTCTTATTGTTGTGATGATCAGTTGGTTTAATTTTTACATATCAATGACATCGAAATCATGAGATAATCGTATTGAGTATTGTTGCGGAACTGATCGTTTTAACTACACCCCCTAAACAAGGAGTAGTTGCGTTCTTGTTTGTGAAATGCCAAACTGAGTTACAATATATGTAACTGTAAAATATATTTTGTTGGTTGCACAATACTCATATATAATATCTGTACAATGTGAGATGCATGCGTTCTGGACAAAAATAGTGTTTTCAAGTTTAAATATGTATTTTTAATTATTGTAAAATGCTTTCATACTTCCAGTAATATAGTGGATTTCAAGGCTATTGCGTAACAATTTTCTCTTCTAGTTTCATCGTCCAAATTAATAAACTGTTTGGTGTTGCAGCTATGCCTTCTATGTTTCCAACAGCATGAATAAGAAGCCCATTGGTCCAAACAGTCGGAACCAAATAAATCCGACCCTTGTTTCTATTCTGGTTGTACACACCTTACAAAAATGTCAGACCACATTCCTTTCGAAATCCAAGCTGAAATCATGAAAAGGCTTCCTGTCAAATCTCTGATTCGGTTCAGGTGATCAGTTTCTAAACCATGGAAGTCACTTATTGAGAGCTCGAACTTCATAAACAACTACCACATCAACAACACACAGCCTCAACATCGCCTTTTTGTACTATACAATTTAAATAAAGAGCAAAAGTATATCTCGATTACAGATGAAAATACTTTCCCCAACCAGAAATCTTCCCTAACTTTTCCCGGTCCCCTTAGCATACTAGGGAAAGTTTTAACACTCAGTTCTATGAATGGATTGTTGTGTTTTTACGGTGTACGCCAAGATGTAGCAGGACATAGTAAGATGGTTGTTCTTTGGAATCCTACTGTCAGGAAATCGGTTGGAATTCCTATTCCTAATGCTATGCGTGGACATACTTATTGGTTTTGGGGTTTGTCCCAACACTAGCGACCCTAAGCTTGTTAGAATTAATACTATTGGTTATAAGGTTGTTAGTTGGGAAGCTGAGGTTTATACGTTAAATACACGTATTTGGAAAACTGTATCAAACTTTCCTCCTGCTTTTAAACCTTGTCATTTGAAGGATGATCATCAAGTTTTTGTTGGAGGGTTTATTTATTGGAGTACGTTTGATAATATTAGATTGGGTGATAAATTATTAGGTCTAATTTGATTGTATCGTTTGGTTTAAAGAATGATGAGTTTGGTGATGTGTGTCTTCCGGATAGGTTAGTACACTCATTTAATAATTTAAGGGTCGCAAAGGTCTGTGAGTCACTTGGTTTGCTTGAGTACTACCGTGATGATGGTGATCATACACTGTCTTGTGGTGTATGGGTAATGAAGGAGGGTGTTGCTAAGTCGTTTACTAAGATGTTCATTATTAAGCCACCACCCGTACCAGATCCTTTGTTGGAAGAATATAGAGTGCTAGAGTTTAGAAACAATGGTGATGCTATCATTGAATATTTTAATTTTTATGACCTTTTTGAATCTGAAGTTGATAGATCTCTACTTGAAGTTTATGAACCATGCTCATGACACACAAATGGCCTTGGGATTAATGGAAAATGTGATTCATTCTCAGTAAATTCGTACATGGAAACGCTACTCCTGCTTGATCACTCATATTCTGTCATTCATTGACGACGATGCAAAGGTATAGAGATCAAATTCTGGTTACACATTCAGCTATTCAACTGTTCCTTATGCATTGTTTAGGTTATTATACAGATGGATGCATTTTTTTAACCTGTTTTCATTTCTATCAGGTGAGTGCAGAGACGGAGCCAGGAATCTAAGTTAAGGGGGGCCGAAATTTTTTACTGCATGATAGTAACACACACATAATAGATCGTCAAAATTATGAGTATTCATAAAAGGGTCAAGTTTCATTCGACTTTGTTGTTACAATTGCAATAAGAACATGTGCATTTCGTTTTGCTCGTCTTATTTTTTTAATATCAAAAAGTTAACAAATAGGATAACAAATACTAGTAATACTTTAGAAAATTAAAATCGTTTTTGTCTCGAACCAAACATTTTAAGCAACATATTAAGATGGGGCTAACTTTGTCAATTATTAAATGTTAAAGGGGTCAAACAAGATTTCTACGTCTTAATAAGCTAAGGTTTAATAATAAAACAAAATTTTCTTGACCCCACAAATAAACAAATATCTGCTTGTTGGTTGTCTTCCCCATCAAAAAGAATAGAAGCCATATCCTGTTTTTTAAAGCCACTAACATAACATAAAAAAAACATAAACGCATACCGGAAAATCAAACTATAAAGGTAGGTTAGTTTGGCCGGTTGAGGGGGGCCGAGCACCCGCCAGCCCCCCCACTGGCTCCGTCGCTGGGTGAGTGGCAGCACTTAAGTGTTTATGCGTCTTGTTGAGTTTAGCTCAATGGTGGGGGTTCCTCTTTTGAGTGTTTTTATATAGACACGTACACTTGTAAGTCTAGGGTCATTTAGGATTAATGTTTTAGTCAGAATTGCCGTTTCAGTGTCGTTGCAATTCCTATCTTGCTAGTTTTGTTATTTATATAAATGCTTTAACAAACATGCATTACATATAAACTGATGCTTGTGATCGATCATTAGGTAATGCTTTTTTCTTAAATGACGAGATACATGTTTTGATTCTGATCGATCTTCAATACAAACAGCATCAACTCGTGGTATGTTTCTATTGCTGGGATTTTGATGTCTATTGTTCATTTCCCCTGTGTAATCTACCTTGATGAATATGTTGATCTATGCGAAGCTATATGATGAAACTTTCATGAGTCATCATCAAACTAACTCATGTCCAAATCTGACATATATATTAGCATATCAGCGGGGCCTAAAAAACACAAGGAATTAAGCTAAACAATCTAATGTTGCATGACTTTGGTAGGAGGTAATCATTTGCCGTTAACAAATAGGTGATGACTTTAGTAGCAGGTAATCACTTTCTGTTAACAGAGGACGACCAAAGATATCGAGGCCTTTGATGTTACACTTGATTGATTATTGTTGTATATCATGACCACGGAATTCACCAAATCGCTCTCAATTACTTTCGTATCTGTGCTTGTTTGATAGATTGATTAGTATGAACTTACATTTATACTTCAATATGTCAAATGCATATATAAAGAACTTAAAAAGCTTTCTATGTTTCACAACAAAGTTGAAAAGAACCGAATCCCGTGTCTATTGGATACAAGGTTTCAAACATGGTCCAGCAAACCACAGATTTTGCAGATATGTTTACTAGGCAAGATTTACCCACTCTCAATCATGGTCCGCCAAACTAAAACACCATTAACAGTTTCTTTATAAACAAACACTAGCACGTACACCACCCGAAAAATTTAGTGGACGAAACATCACTACTGGTCTACTATCATCTTGACTTGAAGATATTGATTATGAAAGACTGTGACTGAGGTGTGCAACCAAGGACCAAGGCATTTACCATATTTCCTCATGATAACAATGTTCGGTAATCCTTCACAGAAATATCATTTTTCAGACTGAAGATCTGAAGGTCACGTGTTCGATCCACGTTCACCGCATTTACCAACATTTTTATATTTCACCGGGGTACCCTTTACACAAAAATAAACATGGTACCAAGGCGGAGTGCTAGGTGCAAGAGTTTATAGCATGTATGCAGAGAACACTTCTAACCTTTAAGCTGAAAAATATTGATTGTTATTCACTCTTAGCCAAATCTCTATTATTTACATTACCAAATCTCAATATATACATCTAGTCATATCTTTATATCGTATTCAGGACATTTGGTTATAAGCATATAATTTTTTATCTTCGTTCTTTAATGGATGTAATTCTCGTGTTCTTTGAGTCTATAGTGATCGCCAATAATGTTTTCAATCTTGAAATCCTTAAATTTTGCTTGTATTTATGTTTCATTAGTTGAAATGCATAATCTTAGTGGCATTAAATGATACGTTACCATCTTCTCCTTTCATTAGACAGTTTCATTTGTTCTGTTTTTATTGTATTTTCTTGTTAAAAATGTAGTCTAGCAATTATTCGGGCTTTTGGTTTTAAACATAGAAATTATGAGATGCAATTTATATATATCTTCTATATCACATCTTGTTGCAATGCGTAAACATATAAACATATACACCTCGTTAACAACATATACTAGTTTTCGTATATGCAAGGACTAATTTTTATTTTGTTTGTCACTAAGATAATTTTATAAAAATAATAAAGATTAATGTTGTCCAAATTGTAGTCCTATTTAGAATCAAAAAATCAAATTAAAATAACACAGTCCTACTAGAAAAAACTAGGTTTTATATTCCATGTTCTGACGCCCTTCACGGTAAGTATGTAACTATGTAAGTGGTCACATCAATCTCCTGAAAAGGGATCAACCCGAATATGCGTAAAATGTTTAAAAAATTGCCTAGTTCAATATGTTTACATAGATAAATTAACAAAAAAAAAAATAAAAAATAAAAAAAAAAAAAAAATCCTTATTCGGGTTAATCAGATCGACCCAAACCCGAGTTAGCCAAATAATTTCAACCCGATACCCGACTCTATTTAGTATTCATGTTACCCGGGTTGACCCGAATAACCCGAATAAAATTTTTAACCCACATAACCCAACCTAAATAAACTTAATCGGATTCAGATCAGGTCGACTTTTTTTAACACCACTAGCAATTACTAGTATTAATTTATAGATATGAGTTGTAAGAAAAAGCCCAATAAAGGCCCATTAGAAAAGTAAGTCATCCACCACCCACCGCCTCACATATATATAGATCTCATCCACCTATATATACCCCCAAAATTTTCTTCATACCATCTCCTCATATATATAAATCGCCTCTTTCAAATTCCATTCCGCCAATCCATCATCCATCAAATCAACTCAATCAGACCGTTATTAAATCAACTGTATATCCAATTTCAATTTTAATTTATAAAAAAAAACCAAAAAAACAAACAAACCCTAATTTTATATTTTTTTTTATAAAATTTATTAATATTGTTGTTCTAGTTTGAGTGGGTGTGTGAAAATGATGATGGCTGAAGGGAGTAGTAGAATGATTATGGGTGAAGGAAGTGAACCTGTTGATCATGCTAGGCATCCTTCTGGAATTGTTCCTACTCTTCAGTAAGTAGTTTATTGTTTTCGATTGGTCGATTTTACGCGATTACGGTGTTTGAGGAGTGTTTGGTTATGGGTTTTATAAGGGGGTGTTTTGTTTTCACAGGGGGTGTTTGATGTGGTGGTGGGGGTTTAGGAGTACTTGGTATTGGTTTTTGTAAGAGGGTGTTTGGCATAGTGGTTTGTTGTGAGATGGGTTGTAGTTAATTATTATCTTTTTGAAAGGAGGTGTTTGGCATTATGGTTTGTAAGTTCGTTATAGGATGGTTTGAAATTGGATAAAGTAACTAGTTTTGATATGAATATGGTTTCTGTTAATTATGATAAAGTTGTCGCCTTTTTGAAAGGTTATGTTAGGCGTTGTGGTTTAGAAAGTGATTGTATGATATGGGGTGATTAACTGTTGTTGTGAAATGGGTTTTGGTTGTTAATGATAAAGTTGTCGTCTTTTGTACTTGCGATGATGATCAGATTATTAGCTTTTTTATGTTGTGATTGTCAAATTGTATGTTATTTGATGTTTTAATGTTCAAAATATGCTTTTTGTACTTCTGATAATAAAATTCTGTGCTTTTTTGAAGATGTGATTATCGGCTTTTTGAATTGTAAGTGATTGTATGATTTGTAATTATTGGAAATTGGGTGATTAACTCTTGTTATGAAATGGTTTGTGATTGATAATGATAAAGTTATTGGCTTTTTTGTATTTGTGATGATTTTAATATATGTTTTCTGATGTTTTGATGATCAAAATATTAGCTTTTTGTAATTTATGATGTTGCCATTGTAGTTTTGATTCAGCTTTATGATGTTGTGATGGTCAATTTATTTCCTTTTTGATGTTGTCATGATAAAAGTATATGTTTTTTGTACTTGTGATAATCAATCTATATCAGCTTTTTGATCTTGTTATACTCGGTTTTATTATGTTAAGTAATTACTTCTAAAAGGCTTTTAACTAATGAGATAATGATTTTTAGAACCAATCATTTGAAACAACTAGATAACGAGATTGTTTTTTATTGTACTTAAGACACTAGAAAGTAGAAACTGATTACTTGCAACTGCAAACGTGTTCTAAAAATAGCAATCAATTTGAAAGCGCAAAGCCAAACACCCTCTAAAGAAGTAGTTGCATTTTGGTTTTGAAATGACGTTGCTTATGGAAGTTGTAAAAATAGCAAGGTAGGTCAATGTGTCATCTCATCGCATTACAGAGCAAATTCCCAAATAGAATTACAATAGTAGAATGTTATATAACCGTAGATCTTTGAATCTTGAAATCTACGCATAATGTAGTTTAACCACTTATTACGTTGTGTCGTCTGATATATATGTAATTGTAGCCTTGTGTTTGTTGCGCTTGTGATATCTGTAAAACTTGCAGCTTTCTAGACAAACAGTGTTTTGAAGTTTAAGTATGTTCTGATCATATGTGAATGCTTTTACATCTGTAGAAATATAGTGTCTACTGTCAATCTGGAGTGCAAACTGGATTTGAAGGCTATCGCATTACAGGCTCGAAATGCAGAATACAACCCAAAGGTATGCTTATCAATTGTATTCATCATTTGAAATGCTAATGACATCCATATATATGATTGTTCATTTTGTGAACTGCAGCGTTTTGCTGCTGTTATTATGAGGATAAGAGACCCAAAAACGACAGCATTGATTTTTGCTTCTGGGAAGATGGTGAGTTTTTCAGTTTTTAACGCAATATTGTTTAAAAATTGTCATCTGAATATTAAAACTATAGAACTATTCTAGTGTTGACCTTATGCAAGACACTTTATAAATCACATCCATCATCTTTTTTATTCTATCTTGTTTCTTCAGGTCTGTACCGGAGCAAAGAGTGAACAATCATCAAAATTGGCCGCGAGAAAGGTAAACGAACATTGTAAAAAAATATTAATTAAATGCAGAACCCTCACAAATACCATAGTATAAAACAATCTCATAAAACTACTATTACCGTGCTTAAGACTTCATTTTTGTTCTCAGTATGCTCGAATCATACAGAAACTTGGTTTCCCAGCAAAATTTAAGGTAAGACACTCCCGCCCTGGTGTCCTTTGCTTCTATAAAGTTTGTCAATCGTACATGGTATTTTGTTACTTAGTCATATTGTTTTTGGTATACGCTTGTAGGATTTCAAGATCCAGAACATAGTCGCATCATGTGATGTCAAATTTCCGATCAGACTCGAAGGACTTGCATTCTCTCATGGTGCTTTCTCAAGTGTAAGTTCACCTTCGAGTTTGTATGATTCGTTAAACAAACTCAACTCAATGTTTTGTGGGTCTGTAAATTTTCTTTTGCTAATAATTTGACGCGGTGGATTGGTGGTATAGTATGAGCCTGAACTATTCCCTGGATTGATTTACCGGATGAAGCAACCTAAAATCGTGTTGCTCATTTTTGTTTCCGGGAAAATCGTTCTTACCGGTGCTAAGGTGAGTTGACTCAATCTTGGTCATTAATGATTATTAACGTATAGCACTGTATTTTTATTTACTTAACTTTACTCCTTTTGGTTGTGCTTACAGGTCAGAGATGAGACATACACTGCCTTTGAGAATATATATCCCGTGTTGACTGAGTTCAGAAAAGTTCAACAATGGTATGTCATTTTTCATGGAAACTTGAATTATGCATTCTCTTTTTCCCCTTGTCTCATTTCAAGAACACGCTCTGATTTGTGCATTTAAATGTTATGCAGATTTCGTAATTGGGATGATAAAAAAAAACATCCCATTTCCAGAAATGTCTTAAATTCGGCACCTGAAATTCCAATCACAGGCAGCAAATATGGGAGGAAAGCTACAGAAACTGTTAATTTATGTCCATTGAAAAAATATCCACACGAAAAAAGTTGTGTAATTGAGAACTGGCATCTTAATGCTATTCAATGTTTTGGTAGAAAGTAGGGTTTTCTGTTCGTTAAAATGCTTCAGACAATTTTGGGGAATCTTTTTTTTTTCCTGGTAAGAGCTTGAATAAAATGGACTCTTTATGATTTGTCGATCATGTTCGTTATCAAGTTGGACAGAACTGAAGTTTAACAGTTGTGCACCCATTCTCAGTTGATGTATTAACCTTGGAACAACTTTCTTTCCTTTACCGACCAGAATTATTAATGTTATCAGTTTGGAAGCGGCAACGCAAGTGGTTCATATCATCTGGTTTGTTGAATTGAAGGCTCTAAACGAACCGTACGAACACGAACGGAGCCTTGTTCATGTTCGTTCATTTAATTTTAACCGGACAAATAAACGAACACGAACGCTTAAACGAACGGATTTTCTTGTTCATGTTCGTTTATTAAGAAAATGAGTTGTTCATGTTCGTTCATTAAAACACTAAACGAACGCTAAACGGACATAAACGATCGAACATAAATGAACATATACAAACAAACATAAACTTTATTAAATTATGCATCTAATAGTATTTTATAAGTGTTGTTTTGTTTAAACAAACTAATTTTAAAATTATACAATTAAAAGATATGATATATGAACATAAATAAATAAATGAACATAAACGAACGCATAATCGGACGTTCACGAACATAAATAAACGGACGTAACTTTTGTTCATGTTCGTTCATTTAACTAAACGATCGTAAAATATTGTTCATGTTCGTTCATTTGATAAATAAACGAACATAAACGAACTTTTTATCGAACGGTTCATGAAATGTTCGCTGAACGTTCGGTTCATTTACGGCCCTATCATCTGGTTTGTTGAATTGTGGGCATAACTTGTATACCACAGTTGATTTCGCAAGAAATTCTTTCATTATGAAATCCCTCTATTTCCTATATTGAGTTGATTGTAAATTTTATTTTGTTTTTCACTTCCTGTTTCGAATTGAAAGTGGATACAGCATGAAAGTTCCAAAGAGGTTCACGGCTAAAACTTATGAAAATTAGACCACATGAAACGAATTTTGATTTTTCTTAGGTACAGAAAAATAATAACGCAAAAACAACAAAAGCATAACCCTTACGAGACGATCTGATGTTTACAAGGCAGGATTACACCACTTTACTCGTTAACGGAAGAAAAAGAACCAAGATAGATCATAGATGTAGAAAGGCACAAAAACAAGAAACAACAGACACCAAAACGACAATATAAAGAAACAAGAAACTCAAAGACCGAAAAGATATGGAAAGAAAACACTTTACAAAGCTAACATTGCACGAGTCAATAGTAATTAGTAAATATTTTAGTTTATTATGTTATTTTTTATTAAAAAAATCCATTTCCCCATTAGATCCCACATGGGTTGAAGAAAGAAAATGTTCATAGCTTATATACCCTAGTGTGTTTCTTTTAAGCATCTTATAAGATTAATATTATATGTTTTCACTTCATGATGAACGTTACTCTGCTAAGTATGGGTGGATTAACATTCACTAGATAGTGAAGACTTAACTTTTTTCCTTTTCTTTAACAATTCTCTTTAATAGAATTTAACCATTTAAGAGTGTACTAGTGTCAAAAGAATTGTGACTATCACACTCTAAAATGTACCTGGTTTGAGTCTGTGTGGCGGTGAGTTCAAACCCCGTGGATAGGGCTGTAAACGAACTGAACGTTCAGTGAATATTTCATGAACCGTTCGGTAAAAAGTTCGTTTATGTTCGTTTATTTATTAAATGAACGAACATGAACAATATTTTACGATCGTTTAGTTAAATGAACGAACATGAACAAAAGTCATGTCCGTTTATTTATATTCGTGAACGTCCAATTATGCGTTCGTTTATGTTCATTTATTTATGTTCGTATATCATATATTTTAATTGTATAATTTTAAAATTAGTTTGTTTGAACAAAACAACACTTATAAAACAATAATATATGCATAATTTAATAAAGTTTATGTTTGTTTGTCTATGTTTATTTATGTTCGATCGTTTATGTTCGTTTAGCGTTCATTTAGTGTCTTAATGAACGAACATAAACGAACATGAACAAGTCATTTTCTTAATAAACGAACATGAACAAGAAAATTCGTCTGTTTAAGTGTCCGTGTTCATTTATTTGTCCGGTTAAAATTAAATGAACGAACATGAACAAGGCTCCGTTCGTGTTCGTCCGGTTCGTTTACAGCTCTACCCGCGGATTAGTCGGCCAAAAGGTCGGAAATCATGGTTAACAAAAAAAAAGATTAATAGAATTCCTATTTTTACAAAAATTACTCCAAATATTGTCGAGAAAAGTAACACCGGATTAAAGCAAAATCGCAACTTAACTATGAAATACAGTAAAGGATGATACACGGATTTAACGTGAAAAATCCATTGAAAAAATATCCACACGAAAAAAGTTGTGTAATTGAGAACTGGCATCTTTATGCTATTCGATGTTTTGGTAGAAAGTAGGTTTTTCCATTGGTTAAAATGTTTTATAGACAATTTTTGGGTATCTTCCTTTTCTTTTAAGAGCTTGAATAAAATGGACTCTTATGTTTGTCAATCATGTTCGTTATCAAGTTGGACAGAACTGCAGTTTAACAGTCGTGCCCAGTTAATGTTTTTAACCTTGGAACAACTTTCTTTCCTTTACCGACCAGAATTATTAGTGTTATCAATTTGAAAGCGGCAATGCAAGTGGTTGATATCGTCTGGTTTGTTGAATTAAGGGGCATAACTTGTATATCACAGTTGTTTTTCACTTCCTGTTTCAAATTGATAGAGGAAGAAGTAAATGAAAATTCAAAGAGGTTCGTGGCCAGAAGTTATGAAAATTAGAACACATGAATCGAATTTTTATTTTTCATACGTACAACTTCATACTAGTCAAAGTTGTGCCTTTCTTATTGTTAGCTAGTATATCTCTTGTTAGTGACCATACAAGTCGAGTTGGCAAGTTCACAATTTTGTCTGTTAGAGATGCGACGTAAAGCAAAGTCTACATTCACTTTTAAAAAGTTTGTTAAAACAAAGATAATGTCAAATTCGCAGTAGCACAGGAGACTCGTTACACGGTTACACCATCAACCACAGGTAGAACAACTCTCATATTAGTATATTACAAACAACAGCATAAAATTTATCGGTTAGAGATGCAACGTAAAGCTAAAACTACATTCACTTCAAAATAAAATTGTTAAAACAAAATTAACTTAAAATTTGTAGCAGCACAAGACTCGTTATACAATCAGTCGCAAGTCGATACACAAAGTAAAACTAACCCAAAATTATTCTAAAATCTTAAAAGAAACTTGTATTGCAAATACCTTATTCCTGCCCCTGCTATTCTAGATCGATTGTCATACTGCAAACAACAAAAACATAACCCCTACGAGACGATCAAAATATACAATGATTATACCGCTCTACTCATTAACGGAAGAAAAATAACTAGCATTTTTACATGAAAATGATGGTATTTCCTTTTCTTTTGGGAGATTACTTTCTTGTAGAATAGAATTCCAATTTTTACATGAAAATGATGGTAAAAATAAATACTCCAAAGACGATACCCCGAATCCATTATTTGTGTTGTCACTTCTTCATATTCATCATGTTACTACCTGATAAAATGTTGTTTCAGTAGTTCTCGCGCGGTACTTGTTACAAAATTCTAAAATTTTACACATTGACTGTTTGATAAGATGTCTAAATGAAATATTACCAATAAAAACGCTTAAGTGTTTCTATTTAATGTGCGTTACTGATGATGTTTGATTATGGACACTCATGTATATGATCCTATCTAGACATCGCCAATTCACATTAAACAACACACTATATGTGTCTTTTATCTTAAGTACAAGTTCACGTCCATCTTCGAGTAAAGTTAAAAGTTCCAATTTATAACCAGGAGGAGCTGTTATGAGTTAAAAGACTCCACTACCCCAGTACCCCTTTCTTTAATTTGGCCGTTCCGTCATCTTCTTATTGTATCTTGGTTCTGCAGGTTTGTAAAACAAGCACATAATGCTACTATTACTGTGCTTAAAGACTTCATTTCAGAGCTTGCATTCTCTCATGGTGTTTTCTCAAGTGTAAGTAAGTTGACGTTCGATTCTGTTTGACCCACTATGTTCTCCAAATTTGTACTTGGTTTTAGTTTTGGTTTTACTCATAATTTCATTTGGTGGATTGGTGGTGTCGTATGAGCCTGAAGTATTCCCTAGACTAATTTACCGGACGAAGCAACCTAAAATCGTGTTGCTCATTTTTGTTTCCGGAAAAGTTGTTCTTACTGGTATGTAAATAGTTCGCATCAGTCTCATTTTTTAAGAGCTTGAATAAAATGGAACCTTTATGTTTGTCACAAGTTCGTTATCAAGTTGGACAGAACTAAAGTTAAATAGTCGTGCTCAGTTAATGTTTTTAACCTTGGAACAACTTTATTTCCTTTACCGACCAGAGTTATTGTTTTCAATTTGGAAGCGGAAACGCAAGTGGTTCATATCGTCTGGTTTGTTGAATTGTGGGGTATAACTTGTATATCACAGTTGATTTCGCCAGAAAGTCTTTCGTTATGAAATCCCTCTATCTTATTTCCTATATTAAGTTGAATGTAAATTTTATTTTGCTTAACAATTAACATTGCACGAGTCAATAGTATAAATATTGTTCTTTTTTATTAAAAAAACCATTTTCACATTCAATCCCACATAGGTTGAAGAATGGAAATGTTCGTAGGTTATATACCCTAGTGTATTCCCTTTAAGCATCTTGAGACTAATATTATGTTCTGATAGATGTTGGTTGTTGCTCCTATTTGTGGAGTTACACACATTATCTATCGAAATATTGTATGAACTCTTAATTTTTAATTTTTATTTTTACTTTTCTTTAACAATTAACTTTCTCGTAGAATAGAATTCGAATTTTTACAAAAATTTACTCCAAATACGATACCCGAATCCAGTAATTTTTTTGTCACGTCATCATATTCATCATGTTACTAGCTGATAAAATGTCGTTTTGGTAGTTCTAATACATTTTACTACAAGAAGAAGCCGCTCGTTTGGAAACAAATATTGATTTTTCAAACGGGAGAGCTTCATACATTTTACTTTCTCATTATTAGCCAAGTACCACACCAACCAAGGCTTTACCCGGATTCAACTTGAGTGGCGGGTTTAAAACTTGTGGATTAGTCGGCCAAAAAATAAGAAACAGTTACCTAATAAAAAAGTATGACTTAGTTTACCGATTTGACCACCTAATGAACATACAAGTTGAGTTAGCAAGTTTACAAAAGACATGGATCCAAATTGACATCAATCGTGAATGTCAACCATTAGCCAAAAAACGCATAAAATTTGTCGGTTAGACATGGGCGTAAAGCAAAATCTGCATTCACTTCAAAAAATTTGTTAACACAAAAATAAGTTAAATTTTGCAGCAGCACGAGACTCATTCTACGATCAGTCACAAGTCGATACACAAAGTAAAACAAAATCAAAATTATTCTAAAACTTCAGAAGAAACTTGTATTGCAAATTCCCGATTGTGCCCTGCTTTTCTAGATCAATTGTCATAGTACAAACAACTAAAACACAACCCCTACGAGACGATCTAAATTTACGACGCAGTAGTACACCGCTTTACTCGTTAACGGAAGAAAAAGAACCAACATAGATCATAGATATAGAAAGCCACAAAAAAAAGGGGAAATAAAAGACCAAAAACGACAATATAAAGAAACAAGAAACCCAGACACAGAAAAAGTTGCGCGGAGTCAATGGTAAATATTGTTCTTTCTGATAAAAACCATTTCCACATTCAATCCCACATAGGTTGAAGAAAGGAAATGTTTGTAGCTTATATACCCTGGTATTCCCTTCAAGCATGTTAAGATTAATATTATGTTCAAACTGGTAGATGTATTTCACTAAATAAAGACAATTAGTGGATTACATATATGATGTTTGAACATGTGTATAACATGAAAATTATGAGAAACAATATACTACTCCAAAGACAATACCTAATCACATATTACTAGCTCTGATAAAATGTCGTTTTGGTAGTTCTTAGTACTTTGTTACATAATTCTCAAATTTTACACATCTCGTGTTTGATGAGATGTCTAAATGAAATATATTACAACTAAAAACTGACTTATTTGTTTCATTTTAACATGTGTGACATTTGATTATGGAGACCCACGCATTTGATCCTATCTAGTTATGTAGAGTGAACAAGAGATCACCAATTCACTATTAAACGACACACTAGGCGTATCTTTGATCCTATAAACACAGCGTTAAGTTAAAAGTTCACGTCCATCTTCGAGAAAAGTTAAGACTTCCAATTTATAACCAGGAGAAGCTGTTATACAACATGAGTTAAAAGACTGCACTACCCCTGTACCCCTTTCTTTGGCCGTTCCATCATCTTATTCTATCTTGGTTCTGCAGGTTTGTATAGGTGCAAAAAGTGAACATCAAATTTTGCAGCAAGAAATAACCAATCTTTATACTTGATTTTAGTTTTGGTTTACTCATAATTTCATTTGGTGGATTTGTGGTGTAGTATGAGCCTGAGTTATTCTCTGGACTAATTTACCGGATGAAGCAACCTAAAATCGTGTTGCTCATTTTTGTTTCCAGAGAAGTTGTTCTTACTTGGTTCGCATCAGTCTCGTTTGTCAAACAGCCAAAGATTTAAAGGGGGGTAATATAGGCACACAAAAAGTAACTTCAAATTTGTAGCAGCGAACAAGCCTCACTCCACGAACAACCACAAGCCAGCAAACAAAGTAAAACAGCCAAACTGATTCTAAAACGCTGAAAGAAACTTGTATTGCAAATACCTTATCCCCCACCCTGCTTTCTAGCTCGTTTGTCAAAGTACAAACCACAAAACCATAACTCCTACGAGACTATTGTACACTCGATCTAGATTTACAAGGCAGGATTACACCACCTAACGAAAGAAAAAGAACCAACATAGGACATAGATATAAAAAGGGAAAAAAGCAAAAGGAAAATATAAGACCAAAAACAACAATATAAAGAAACAAGAAACCCAAACACAGAAAAGGTATGAAAGAAAAACACTGTTAGGAAGCTAAAACACTAATAAGAAACCAACCCATCACGACATCATAACATGGGACTTCCGATTCTGGACCCTTCTATTTTACATGCCCTCATTCCCTCGACCTCCCATTTTCTTATCCTTGAGTACTTTTTTCATCTTTGTAAAATCAAAGGATCCAACCAAATTGGGCAGCACCTTCATAAGTGGAGGCCATTGTAAATTCGATCACGAGCGCCGCCCATTCACATTGCTGATTTAGCAACTGCTTGCAACCTCATTAGATACCGTTCCGTTCTCAGTAGGTTTGGTCTCTTCCTTGACCAACTCTGGTGCAATAGCCTCTTCCTTGTTCTTCTCAACTATGGTCGGTTTCTCTTCCCATGCCTAAAAATCCACGACATGAAGTTATTACATGCACAAACACCATTAAGCATTAAGAAAACCAAAATTATGCATAAAAAGACACCTACCTGTTTCAGAAACTGTTGCTGCTTCGCCTTTTTCTCCTGAATCCTCTTCTGTCTCTCCTCGTAGAACTCGAAATCATCTAATATGCATTGCTTGCTAGAATGATCTTTAAATATTTTAATCACCTGCAGCCCATGTTCTAACTTCACCTGAACAAATTTGCATAAAATCCATTAAAACATTATTCACCAATGGGTTTCCAATAGTAGATTAATAAAAGAAAACAAACTTTACAAGCAAAATACCTCTTGGGTGTCCCGGCTATTGGTTACGGGCTTATTCTCGTTGTATTCGAGGGTGATGTGCTTCAGCAAGCTGTTTGGCACGTCCTTGACGATATGCCACTTAACAGGGAAACAACCAATCCATTTGTCTTGTTGCCAGTATTCCAAGCTTTTGTTAAAATCAACTGGACCTACCATTTCAGCAACACCCACAAACTGTCCACTGGTATTGACCTGTAAATACAAAGTCAGTGCTGCTCATGAAAAAGAAGCTTCTTAAGTAGTAACGGGAAAACGCTTACCGAAAAGAAAAGGAAAACCGGACATGGACCAGACTTTTGTTGGGCCTCCTGGTATGCGGCATCAAGCTTTTTGTTTCCATTTTGTGTACTGGACCAAACATTATACTTGATACTCTTATGAACATCATCCTCACTGTATGACTTAATGATAAAGAACTTGGCATCTTCATAAGTGTCGGGAAATTCCGTCTGGTTGTATTGCTCTCTATCTGGGGCAGCACTCACTTTATCTTTCTCAACAACGTCAATATTTGGAGAAGTTCCATTTGGTCCCTTAATAGTGACTTGGGTCGGGACCTTTTGGCTCTTAATGATCCTGGCTCTAGGCCCTCTGTTAAGTTCATTCAGACCATCACTGTTTTCATTGCTGTAACCAAAGAAGCCATTTCCTCTTCCTCTAGGTTTATACTTGTTGTCCACAGTTAACCAACCGTTTGTACTATTTTGTGAGCCATAAGTACTAGAACCAAAACCAAAACCGGATCCATAGGTGCTCCGGTACTGCCCGTATAATTTGTTTGGATACATTCTATTCATATATCCACTTGCAGCATTTATTCCAGACATTGGCCTTGGACTCTGAAAAAACGAACAAACTATCAACACCAAAAGAAATAACAAATCACAATGAAAGAATAAACAGAAACATAAAAAACAATAAAAACGTACCACAAGATGAGAATTGGTACGGAAGTTTTGATTTTTTGATGCAAAACCATTTGTATTTGACAAAGGGGTGGTGTTGGTGTTGTTTCTAGATAGGCCATTAGAATATACCGAGCTGTCTACCCATGGAAGAGGGGAATGGACTCCGTCGAAACCATATCGTGCATCCTGGTACGTGCTTTGTGCACCCCTGTTATAGGAACCATTTGAGTTAAAGGCCGAATTCTGATACGCTGCTGGTCTCACGGGACCCTTGTTTCCATTGGCAGTAGTGTCCACGGACAAGACTGGTTGACCGGCACCTGAGGCTTTAGACATATCACCTTTTGGAGGGACGGTGGTTTGGTTCATTGGTTGGAAATAACTTGGGTATTGGTAATGCTGTGCTCCATAGAGCTGACCATCTTGACCCGGTGTTGGCACGGGTGAACCAGCAGGTGAGTACGGAGCATATGGTGTGTAACCGTAACCAGGATACATAAGTGACCCATTCTCCCCATAAACACCCTGGTAAATTTACACAAAATTAGTCAGCATCAGTATATAAATAAATAACAC
Source organism: Artemisia tridentata subsp. tridentata (assembly GCA_021014915.2). Lineage (NCBI taxonomy): Eukaryota > Viridiplantae > Streptophyta > Magnoliopsida > Asterales > Asteraceae > Artemisia > Artemisia tridentata. Next base: position 403,559,917 of record CP139506.1, on the reverse strand, counting down.
AACTTTAGATAAGCCCATCACGATCTAATTATGAAAAGAAATGCTCTTACGTGAGACATATCAACTCCGTCAGTGTTCATGTATCTTGAATAGTCCTCCCAGTCGCTGGTAGTACCATCATAACCTAAAACAAAAATATCATTTACAAATCGTTTTCAATCAAACAAATATACACTTTTATTAAGTGTAGACACTTATAGCAATAATGATGTTTTGTGGAGTCCAATATGATTGTTGGAGTATTGAATTACCAGGATAGTAATAAGCAGGAGGAGTATAAGCATTGGGAAAATATGCCACGGTAGGATCTGCGTAATCGGGTATAATTGGAGTAAGGGACCGATCAAATGGCTGACTTTGACCATTCCCATTGACACCTGATTCAACCGAGGGCTGCAAAGTACACACACCACATGATCAATATCAAAGAATCTCAATTAGGCAATTACTATGAAACAAACATGACACGAAAAACTTTTATATAATATCACATGAAACAAAACTAAACCCTCACCTTCTTAGCAGCCTCCGAGACTTCCAAAGTCTTCGATTGTGAATCGATTGAAAGATTCTTTAGCAAATCAGCAGCTTCTGTAGAGAAATGAATTAAGGATATCCAACTTTTTCCAAATTTTGTTTACCATTAACAATAACTTTACAGCACGAAAATACCATCAACAGATAACAAGCATAAGCCCTATAGAACATATTCAGCTGATAAATCATCCAAACCAAGATCCAGTACAGCACTTAGAATAAAACAGCAGAATTAAACAGAACTCTATAAAAAAAAAATACTTAAATCCAATCAAGCTAAAATCTCAGCTTAACATAACTAACTTTTAAATCTCAGTAACAATTAACTAACTTTTAGCTAAATACTCATACACCAAATATAAAAAAAAATAACACTTTAATCCAATCAAGCAAAAATCTCAGCTTAAATCACTCATTTTTAAACCCCAATAACCAATTAATTTTTTAAATAACACTATAAAATTTTAATACTTTAATTTTATCAAGTAATAACTATTAGCTAATTAATCATAAACCCAATATTAAAATCAGAACTTTAATCCAATCAAGCTAAAATTTCAGCTTAACTAACTTTAACTAACTAATCATAAACCTAATAAAAAGATTAACACTTCAATCCAATCTAGCATAAGTATTAGCAAAATAATCATAAACCCAATAATTATTAGCTAATTAAACACAAACCCAATACAGTTAATCAAATCTTTAATCCAAACAAGCAAAAATCTCAGCTCAACATAACCAATTAACTAACTTTTAACTAACTAATCATAAACCCAATATAAAAATCAAATCTTTAATCCAAACAACAACAATTTCAGCTCAAATAATCACAAACCTTAATCAAACCAAAAAAAAAAAAGACCCAAAAAAAAGACAGATCCAATAAAAAAGAACAAAACCCAATTGAAAAAACACAAAAAGGATACGATCTGCAGAAGGAGCAACAGATGCCATGATTGGAATTGATAGATCTTGATAGATAGATGGATAGATATAAACCCTAATTAAAAATTGGGTTTTTTTCTCTTTTAAGGGGGAACCCTAAATATGGTTTATGAGAGAGAGTAGTGATGAATGAGCCGCCACAAATGAAGTGAGAGAAGAGAGGGGTTTTGAAGCAAGAGGTTTTGAACCGTTTAAAAGTGGTGATTTTAGTGATTCCACATCATCATTTGTTCTTGTTGGACTGTTTGGTACCTATGGTTTTTATATGTGTCTGTTTTTGACACATTTGTTTTCGTTTGTTGATCTGTTTTCGTGTGATGAACTGTTGTCGTGTTAGATGAACGGACAGTGTTTTTTCTGTTCGAGTTATTTATATGTACGTGGTGTAAGCAGGTTTTGTGACCGTTTTTGACTTTTTTTAGTTGCAACACAAAAGTGTGTAACGGGTAATATTTGAACGTTAAACTTATTATGAAGAAATCAGGATATTATTCCTTTTCAAGTTATTTATACGTAAGCGGTTTAGGCGGGGTTCTTTGGTACCTATGGTTTTTATATGTGTATTTTTTTTACACATTTGTTTTCGTTTGTTGATCTGTTGTCGTGTTAGATGAACGGATAATGTTTTTTCTGTTCGAGTTATTTATATGTACGTGGTGTAAGCAGGTTTTGTGACCGTTTTTGACTTTTTTTAGTTGCAACACAAAAGTGTGTAACGGGTAATATTTGAACATTAAACTTATTATGAAGAAATCAGGATATTATTCCTTTTCAAGTTATTTATACGTAAGCGGTTTAGGCGGGGTTCTTTGGTACCTATGGTTTTTATGTGTATTTTTTTTACACATTTGTTTTGGTTTGTTTGTGTGTTGTTGCGTTAGATGAACGGATGATGTTTTTTTTTTTTGTTCAACTTATTTATATGTACGTGGTGTAAGCAGAGTTTTGTGACCGTTTTTGACTTTTTTTAGTTGCAACACAAAAGTGTGTAACGGGTAATATTTGAACGTTAAACTTATTATGAAGAAATCAAGATGTTATTCCTTTTCAGGTTATTTATATGCACACGGTTTAAGCGGAGGTTTTGTGACCGTTTCTGATTTATGCTGTTTTTTGGCTAATATTTGTTTTGGTTTGTTTTGGTTTGTTGATCTGTTGTCGTGTTAGATGAACGGATAGTGTTTTTTCTGTTCGAGTTATTTATATGTACGTAGTTTAAGCAGGGTTTTGTGACTGTTTCTAACTTATTTAGTTGCAACACAAAAGTGTGTAACGTTAATATTTGAACGTTAAACTTATTATGAATAAATCAGGATGTTATTCCTTTTCAGGTTATTTATATGTACGTGGTTTAAGCGGAGGTTTTGTGATCGTTTCTGACTTTTGCAGTTGCAACATAAAAGTGTGTAACGGGTAATATTTGAACATTAAACTTATTGTGAAGAAATCAAATAGTGAGGCGCCAGTGTTTATGTTATCTTTTAGACTTTAAAAAATGAAAAAGAAAACTAGTAGTACAATTATATCATATAGGAATGGTTTAGGGATGATCACGGTACCAGATTGGTACTGAACCCGTACTGAATTATTGGTACCGATTTTTTCCCGAGTATGAGAGGGGGTACCGGTACCATACCGGACGGGATTCGGGTACCGGAACCGGAACCGGTACCGGTACTCGGTACTGGAAAATCGGTACCTATCTGGTTATTCCCGTTTTTTGTTAAACCAACAAAATTTCAAAGAAAATGTAGCAAAAAATAGGACAAAACATGCATTTTCAAGTGATATAAAACCTCGACGTCGCACAAAACACAACCAACGCTTAAAAAAAAATAGCACCAAGATAGTTGTAACATACAAACGTTCCAAAACTTTTAAAATAGGTTCGTGTTTAATTTTTTGGATGGTTTATGAAGGATCTATAGTTGTCACGGTAAGTTTTTCGGACGTTTGGTTTTTTTCTTTAGGTTTTACATGACTATTTTTTACATAAAACACGATCAATGGGTGTTTGGATATGTTTTTTAATTAAAAAACTTGACTACTCAAATTTCGGGAATTTTTTCGGTACTTCCCGCTTTGGTACCGGTACCGTATTAGTGGTCCCGAATTTTTTTTTTACCTCGATTCATGGTAGCGGTCCCGTACTGTTTATAAGGATTCGGTACCATTACGGTACCGGTACGGTTCCGATTTGGTATCAGGATTCGGGTCCAATTGCTCATTGTAGCATAAAACATACTTTTAAGTAATTGCTCCATATATCATGTATGTGTCTATATGAAAAAGGATTCATGTTACAAAAGTTGATTATTATTTGTGCAATCGGTACTTTGAACTTGGAACGAGAGAAAAAAAAAATTAATGATATTTTTTTATCTTTTGAGTTGTTCTTACAGATCAATTACTCAAGATCTTTGGTCTCTATCTGTACCTGAAAATATTTATATACTCTCTCCGTCCTAAAATATAAGTCCATTTTGACTTTTTAAAGTCCTTTTTTATCCAAGATTGACTTTTTTTTGTATTGTATAATACATAATAAAAATTATGCAAATGAAAAATACATTTAAAACTCAATTCATTTATAAATTTTGCATAAAATATTATCTAATACAAACAAAAATATTTAAGGTCAAAGTTGAAGAAAAAAGACTTCAAAAAAGTTAAAATGAACTTATATTTTAAAACGGAAAAAGTATAAAAACTAATGTTTTAAAAACCGGACCGGACCGGCCGGTTCGACCTGTTCGACCGGCCTCCGGCTGGTCGGCCGGTTTAAAAAACCCCGGTTTTTTATAGTCCCGTTTACTGTAGCGAACCGGCCGGTTTTGGCCGGTTTTTCCGGTTCAACCGGTTTTGACTTTTTGACTTTTTTTTTTTTTTTTTTTTTTTTGGGCGGTTCGGCCGGTTCGACCGGTGACGGAAGCATGGCCGGTTCGACTAAAAAACCGGTTTTTAAAACATTGATAAAAACTAATATACGACAGTAATTGAATTTGCAACTTCTTAGTAAGAGCATCTCAAGTTATCACGTAGTACATCTAGGTTACAAATACGCTTATAGCACTTCCAATGGTAACGCAAGAGCTGCGTTAAGGTGAAAAAATGTTGCGTTAAAGCCGAGTTAACCCTTGAATGGGTGCTGCGTTAACGCAGCGTTAAGGGGGTGAGTTAACCCGGCGTTAAAGGTACTTTGTTTAATAAAAAAAAAAATCCACTTTCACCCCTTTTAAGGGTAGTTTGTGTAAAAAAAATTAATATTTGATTTAAAGGTGAGTTATGGTTGGGAGTGTTAAAGTTGAGTTAAAGGTGAGTGTGTTAAAACTGACGTGGTAGTGTGTTAAAGTTTAACCATGTGTTAGAGTTGAGAGTGCTTTTAGTGTTTGTCTTATTAGTTCTTACGCACATGGTGATTTTTTGCCATTGTTCGTTCTAACGATAATAGATACGAATTAGTTTAGATACTTGTAATCATAGTTGTCAGGATCCCGATCCTGATCTTAGGATCCTACGATTTTACGATACTGCAAAGCAAAAACGATCTGAATCCTACATAGGATCTTTGCAAACTTAAGATCTTATAGGATCCCGATCTTGAGTATAAGATTTTAAGATTTAATCCGATCCGATCTTACTTTTCTCGGATTACAAACTAAAAAACTATAAATTTATGGGTTGTTTTTTTGTAGAATTAAAAAAACAACATGTTAATCTTTTTAAACATTTCATAATCATAATTTAGGACAATATTTCTATTAAACATTCATAATATTTTGAGTTTATAATATATAATATTTTGTAGATTTGTATAATATTACAAAAACTATTAAGAAATAACATTAGAGTAGGATCTTAAGATCCCGATCCGATCTTACGATCACGATCTTGCAAAGACGAAAACGATCCTGAGTAGGATCCCGATCTTGAAAACCTTGCTTATAATTGTACTTTTGACATTTATCCAGTGAGAAGTGTAATTATTGCACGTCTTTGTACATATAAAGAGTGTATAATGGAGTATTAAATTTAAGTCTTGATGCTTTTAACTATTTAACAACTCTTATAATTGTAATGCATGATAACTCGTATGAATGTTATTTCTTCAACAACAACAAAAAAAAGTAGACTTTATTTATATTTAATGATAACATAATTACTTTCAAAAAATACACTCACACAATCTACTATATAACACATCATTTATCGATGTTATGTTCGGCACTATAAAGATTATAAAATTTAATTTTTGGTGCTTTTAAGTATTTAACAACTTTTATAATTGTAATGCATGATAACTCATATGAATGTTATTTCTTTAATTAAAAAAAATAGACTTTGTTTATATCTTTTATATAATAAAACAAAACCCCTAGTGGAGACTTTTACATTTAAAAAAAATCAAATCATACCTTATTAAGTAATAATCAAATTATTATTATTATTATTTTCTTAAATATTAAATAAGAAAAGCCTAAATACTTCTAAATTTATCCATATTCTACAAAAAAAAAGAATGTGATTTGTAACCATTCAATAAAAACTTACAAAAATATATGTGTCAAAATATAAAAAATTAAAACTTGAAAACGGTGGAGCAAGTTTTTCAAAGATTTGGGCTGAAACTTAAAATTCAGTATCATTCCCACTAAATATTTGAAGTTCCAACATTCCCAAATTCCTCCTCTATCAATCAAACTCGATCTCTTATCATTCATTCACGCACAATCATTGACGCAAGAACATCTCCTCCAAATCTAATTAATATTAAAACCCACTACATTCGTAAATAACCCTAATTCAATACCTCAATCAAAGTACAATGGTTTTGAAGGTCCTGTTATAATAATTAAAACCCGAAATTAAAAGTAATAATTTATTTAAATGATTAGAAAAAACTCCGCGCGTGCGCGGGCATTATATCTAGTTTAATGATAACATAATTACTTTTCAAAAAATGTATTCACACACTCTACTATAAAACACACCATTTATGTGAGTTGATGAGTTGATTGATAAAAAGGAGTTGTCCAAAAATTGTTGATATTATTGTTGAGCAAGTTTCTAACTAAAATGGGAGTAACATAATTATAGTACTTTATTTATTTCCATATTTCAATCCAAATTGGTCAGCTTTATGTTGCGTTGTCTTGATGGATATCACGTAGAACTACGAAGGTATTAGTGAATTATTCCTAAAATTCAGTAAAGAAGGAGTCTACATCTCAAATGTTGTATACAAAGAATTTTCGATGTAATTTTTCATTTTCAATTTCATTAAATGTTTTTAATCGTTATTTGATACATTTTAAAAATTGTTCTTCGAGTTTAATTATTGTATGCCCCAAATTTTCTCAATTACACTTTGATTATTTTACGTTGTATACATACACGTTATACGAAATATTTAACAAAAATATCGCAATTATAACTGTTTCTCTTTATAAAATCCTGATGCCATAGACAGGCGTTCACCTAGTTTAAAGTTTAAACTAATGCCTCATACAAGTTATCAGGAATAAAATCATTTTAAACTTGTGTCATAATAAATAAGTTTAAGTATATAAAGCTATATTATGGCTATGTTTGGCGCGGAGCTTTTTGGAGCTTTTTTGAGTGATGAGTGGTGAGCAATAAGCTTTTTGATTTTTATTGTTCGTTTGGCAAATGAGCGGAAAGCTTTGTTATTTTTTAGGAATGCTCATTTTTCCAATTCTTCTTTAAGAAGCTGTGAGCGGTGAGCTGTGCCTACTGCTCACGGCTCCTGCTACTGCTCACTGCTACTTTTACTAAACACACCCAATAACTCATCGAAATATAAAAAGAAAGAGTAAATTGAATTTTTGGTTCTTGTAGTTTCATCAAATTACATGTTTTGTCCTAGTTTTTCAAAAGTGCAACGAACATCTTTATTTTGAGCTCTAGCCTGCATATTCAGTCCCTGACTAAAGTTAAATGATTAAAACACCATTCTTCTTCTTCCCCTTTATTTTTTAGATAGTCTATTTATTTATTTATATATCATATACCGAATACTTAACCACCCACTATCTTTTTATCTCTCCCATCATCTTTATTCTTCATCTTCAATTTTTTTTCCCGATTAAATCCCTAAATTTATTATCTTCAATTTTTTTTTTCCAATTCTTTAAAAAGTTCATCGTATTTAACTTTTTCTCATTCACACAAAAAACACAACTACGCCAAAAACTTTTTTAAATCTAAACCTTAAACCTCCAATAAAAGCCTAAATCATGGTCCTGCTAATCAGGGCCGTCCCATGAGATTTGGGGGCCCTGTGCCATAGTTCTAAAATAGGGCCCTAACCCCGATAATTGAAGCGCCCGTAAAAATTAGCAAACAATTATTTCGTTATGCGTTACTTTTTGATATTGATCAAATAACAACTTGCTAATCTTATTCTAATCTAAATATTATTTGTCTTTCTGTTTTGTGCATAACCATTGAGCTTTCATGCGTTTTACGACAATCTACAAAATACAAGTTATTACAACATTTTTATGAAATAAGATGCCTTGTAATGATCTTTTCGTGTGAGATTAATTAGAACTGAGCCACAAATCTAAAAAAGAATGGGGCTAAAAAGATAGTATTTCAAAGATAAGGGTTGAGTTGAAAACCTATATAAACTAGTGATAATAGAAAACAATAAAATAATCAGAACTTGGGGCCCACAAACGTATGTTACACACAGACACACCATCGCCTTTGGGTTATCTTCCCCAACAAAATCCATATCCCATTTTCCTCCGTTAAGTGCAAAAGTGTTTTCTATTATCACTAGTTTAAGGTTAAAGTTGAACAAAAAAGATTTTAAAAAGTCAAACCGAACATTTATTTTGAGACGGAGTCAAAGTTGAACAAAAAAAATTTCAAAAAGTCAAACCGAACACTTATTTTGAGACGGAGAGAGTATATATTATAGCCACTAAAAATTAAACACCCACTTGTTGTTTGAGGTGAATAAGTGATGATAAAGGCTTAGGGAATAAAATGAAAATAAAGAAGGAACAAGGTTGAGGCATTTTAGTCAGTTAACTTAAGCCTAAAAGTGACCGAATATGCAAGTCAAAGTTCAAATTAAGAACGTTTGATGCATTTTCGAAAGGATGAGGACCAAACATTCAATTTAGCTAAACCATAAGGACCAAAATGCAATTTACTCAAAAAAGAATGAAAGATATATTTTGCTACTTCTAGCATACGTTAAAATATAAACCATAATCATTGATGAATCAAATATGGAATCCGGCTATGAATCAATTAAAACAACAATAGTTATAACAAACTCAAAAAGATGAGGGGAAGGGCAAAAGGATCGGGGAAATTAGTATACTACTAAGTGAAAGTATACAACTCAAAAACTGGATTTGAAAAAAATGCAGCCAAAAACTAAAAACGGTTGGCTTATTTTTATTAGATACACCAGATCGGTTTTACACCAAGCCGTATAAGCGACTGGGCATACGATCATGGGCGGAGATAAAGGGGGCACAAGGGGCAGGTGCCCCCTTAGCGAAAAAATTTGTAGTGTAAATTTTTAAAAAGTATTTAGCTTTTTTGGTAATTTGCCCCCACTAAGACCAAGAGTAGTGGTGTGGTAATTTTTTGGTGTGGGTTGGGGCAAATGTTGACAAGTGGCATGTGTGTCATATGGGTCATTTTTAAAAATTTAAGAGTAGTGGGTTGGGGCGTTGAATATTACCAAATAATCATTATTTTTTATTTTTTTTGTTTGTTAACTTGATTTAAAATAACAATTAAAATCATACATTAAAATAAAACATATATACCAAGTGTAGATCTTCAAACTTATCACCATCATCATCAACACACACACCCAAAAAAAAAAAAAAAATCAAAACCCAAACCAAATAGAAGATCTTCAAACACACAATCGTAAATCCTATCACAATCCTCAAAAATCATGACACTACTCATCATTTTATGCCCATTTTAGAGCACAAAAATACCAAAAACACCAAAATAGACCATATTATACTGTAGATATCTTTGGTTTGTGTTTTTATGTGTTTCAGGTACAAAAGGATCGAAAACAGGGCAAAAAGGGACAAAACCGAGCACAAGATTGGAAATAGTTGAAAAGCCGAGGACGGGGAAGAAATTTACGAGTTTGGACCGGGATATTGCTCAAGTTATCAAAAGTCAACTATCATGAAAGTCAAAATGTCAAAAATGGACATTGGAGATAATTTTCAGAATTTGGCATTAATGGTCCCTCAGTTTTCAAAAGTGGCAATATTAGTCCCTAAACTTAACACCAATCCTAAATCTAATCCTAAATAACCCAACCCCAAAATAAATAATAAACCCAATCCCTAAACCCTTAACCCAGCCCAACTAAAACCCAAGCCCATCACATTAACCAAACCCGGACCCAATCTTATAACTATCCCAACCCGTTTCATCAATAAAATAAAATGAAAAGAAAAGCCAACTCTTTTACCCCTACCCTTTCCCACTCACCTTTTCCCCTTCCCCAAAAACAACCCCAGACAAAAATGTTCCCACGCCTCCCCTCTGCCACACTCAACTTTCCCCCCCATGCTTAGCAAGTACCTCTTCACGTGTCCAACCCATGTGCTCAAAAGGCCAAATCCCACTAATTCCCATTTTCCCGCCAAAAATGAAATGGACAAATGAGATTGCTTAAAGCTAATTGGATGGTTGGGATGAATTCGGAATGAGGAGAGAAGGATTTTTGAAGTATAAAAAGGCCTCCTCAAGAGCAAAAGGGTGTTAGTTAGATTTTAGTTTTTTAGTCAGTAATTAAATTAATATAGGAGTAGTGTAATTTAGCCTTTAGAATTAAGTTTAGTTAAATTTTATTGTAACTTTAAATTCAGTCAAATATAATTTCAATTTCAGTTAAGTGCTTAAGCTTTGTACCTTTTCTGTTGTAATTCAAGTTCAAGATTAATTCAATGATCAAAATTCGTTGTTGTTTAATGTTTTAAAAGCACTTCTTTCCTATGTAATAAACTAACATAAGCCTGTGACAACTTGTGTTAGTTAATCATTGCTTAATTCAGTTTCCATTTCAAAAGTCAAAAAAATAGTCAAAAAAAGTCGACTGTAGTCAACAAACTGCTTATTGCTTATTTTTAGATTCTTTTCAGCATATTTTCATTTATTGGGGCTTAATTATGTTAGTTTACTACCATGTTTGCTTAATCTCAGTTTAATGTGGTCTTGCTTGTTCAATTTACCAAAGCAGTCACCTAAAAGGGGTGTTTGGATGAAAGTCAAAACGGGTCAATGGGTGGCCTACTGTTCATGTGCACATTTTGTATGTTTTTCTCATGCTTATGTTAGCCTAGATAAGTTGTTAGAATGAAGTTTTTAGCTGTTAGGGAGGGTTTGAGGGTTATTAGTAGAATAGTGCAATTTTAGAATCTCATTTGCTTATCATAGTACTTGGATCTTGTAGTGCTTAAATTGATGTTTCTGATTACCTTTTAGTGTATTAAAGTGAATTTAGAGAATTAGATTTTATTCATTAGGTTTGGATACACTTTTGTGCAAAATCTGCACAAAACCTTTTAATGCAGTCTGCATATCTGCATAGATAGGTTCCAAGTAGCTTGTTACTTAGCTTTTTAACTGCTTATCTTGTTGAAATTAGGATCTAGTTCTTGGTGCACTGTTAGATTTTAGTATAGACTCCATCTGTTTCAGCTTTTTGAGGGTCCTAGTGCTTATTAGTTAGCTTATTTTCTTGTCTGCAATCCCACTCTCAGAACTGCCCTGAACTGCATCAGCTTTTGTTTCACTTAGCCATCTGATCTAGGCCTTATTTAGATAAGCAATTGATGGTATAATTTGGGCATTTTTTTTGTTTGTAGGTAGCCTGTAGTACTAGGAAGCTTTTGCCCCCATAAGTTTTCATTTTCTAGCTTAATTAAGTGCTTAATTTTGATCTGCAAGTAGGGGATTCAGTTGCCTTTACTGTTTTTTTTTTTTTTTTTTTTTTTTAAATTTGCCATACTGCTTATTTGCTTATTCTGTGAGTTTAGCTTTTTGATTTATATTGTTTTATGCTTAAATTAGTTGTTTGAACTGTTTCTGAACTTGTGGTAGCTGTTAGTGCTTTAGTGCTTATTTTTAGCTTATTTGCAAACTGCTTATTGGCCTAATCTGCTTATTAGGGTTCAATAAGTTTCTGATTTTATTTTTCCCAGATTCCAAATTTAATTTTAGATTTACCAGAAATTTTTCAGATTTTTCCAAATCAGTTTACTATTTTTAAATCATTTAAATAGTTTAATTCAGTTTTTAAATCATAAAAAATAAAATAAAAATCAAAAAAATATTTTTCTTTTTCCCAAAATTTTCTTTTATTTATTAGAATTTTAGAAAAATAGATTTGTACCCGTAGAGTTTATATTTCATTAATTTGATGTTTTTAGGTTCGTTCTCAGTTCCCGTTTTCTTTAATTCGCGTTTCTTTTAGTCCGATTACGTTTTTAATCACGTTTGTTTTTCTTAAATTGTTTTTCTTGCTTTTTAAATCGTTTTTAGTTTATGTTCACACATCTTAGCGTAGAAAACCCAAATCCCTTTTATTTCATCATTCAAACACGTTGCACGATTCGAGATCACGAATTTTATTCACGCCTTCGTTGGGGATAACGACCCGGGTTACACATACTTCACTTGTGTTTCCTAGAAAATAAATACGTGTTGATTCCAACGAATCACACACCATACCAAAAAAAAAAAAAAAAAAAAAAAAAAAAAAAAAAAGATCGTGCCATCATCTTTATATCAAAACCCAGATTCAAGTTGAAGCTTATAAAATTATCAAAGCATACAAACACCTTGCACTCTTGCAGAGTCTTATTACTTCCTGCTGTTGACATCTTCTAGTCAAAGATGGTATTTTCCTTTTTTCCTTTCTCTTTTATTTTGTTTTAAGTTCTATTTTAAAAAATAAAAATAAATAAAAAAATCAAACATGCAAACTTCAACGACCGTTGTTGGATCAACGGGCGTTAATTTTAAAGAGATTCAACGGGCTTCAACGGTGGTTGGGGGTGGTTCAACGCCCGTTGAAAGGGCAACGAAGGCCCATTCAACGCCCACTCTTGGTCTAAGTACCAATTTATAGTGTAGTTTCTAAAATTTATCAAAGTGTGCCCCTTCGACCAAAAACTTCTGGCTCCGCCCCTGCATACGATTCATTTATCGGTTAAGTACACTCATAGAGAATGGTTCTCGTTTTGAGTCGCGTTGGGTCAGTTCGGTTTGTGCTTGACCCAAAGATCACCCCTCTATACATGTAAGACTAAACAGTAAACACCTAATGATCAAATCGAACTTGATTGTAATTTGATACGTATGTTTTATTGCCATGCAATTATGCAAACTTATGACTTTTCTACCAAATATTTACTTATTTAGACAAGATTGAGATATTTTCAAGCGAATATATTAGCTACAATTAATTATAGCCAATTGGCTACAATTTTGTGCTATAAATGTGGGTCTCTGATTTTTTTTATGTGTTCTGATTCTTTTTTGTGGGTCCCTGATTTATTGCTAGTGTGTTTTTTGTGAAGGAATTGTAGCCATTTGGCTACATATAATTGTAGCCAAGCTATCCCCTATTTTCAAAGTTAAGATATTTAGGCCACATGACAAACAAAAACAAGATATCCATAAAAAAATTGTTGCCCAATACATCCATAACTCATCTCGCAAAATCACAAGTATGTTTTTGCTAAGGATCAAAATTGTAGTTCCTTATTCCTTAACTTTACATTGCTTCTTTATGGTCATACACTCATACATGATGTGTCAATGAGTCATCAACATAAAAGAAAAAGTTGATCACTCGTTTTGTTTTAAAAGCCACAACCACGTACCATTATATTTTTGTGAAGTTAATGCAAGCGTTTAATAGAACCTATAAAGGCTGAATAATATAGCAGATAGTAATGGTCTTAACTTTTTATTTTCGAATGATATGTTTTTTCCAACTATAGTTTTCGACTTTTTGGATGATTAGTCTAGGAGATTTGAATTTAACGTCACACGGACTCAGACCAGTTAAAGCCCTTTTTTTTTTCAGTGGTTTAGCGCGACCACTTTAGGTGGAAGTTTGCATAGTTGAACTTGAAATGTTTCACATTTTAATATAATTACAAGTTTTTTTGTCACTAAGTCACCCTGATTAAATTCTCGCATATTTAGTTTGTTTATTTCTCATAAGAAATTATCATATACATGGGTTCTCATTGTGAATTTGCGATGTTTGTTTTTTAAGAGACTTTGGGTCTAAATCTGATTTGCATATATAAATCTGAATCAAATAATGTTATTTGCTTTTTTAAACATCCAACTTACTAGAATACAACAACTAGTTTATATATGATTAACATGTAGTAAGATCTTTTTCCAAGTCTTGTTGGGCAAAATATTTAAACATCTTAACGTGATACAGATTTATAAACTATTAAAAGGTATTAAGTGATTTTTATTAAGAAAACAAACACAACCTTAATGTTCTGATACTCATCTGGATCATGATTACTTTTTTTATTAGGGGTCATGATTAGTTGATTACTTATAATTCAGTGCTGGAAGAACATTACGAAAGTAAGAAGAAGAAAATAACTCATGAATGAGTCACAAAAATATGTAACTATGAAAGTTCAATAACCATTCATTCCAACAGCCCAATAAGCTAGTTAAATGGATTTAGAGTTAAGGCCCATTACCACGAGTAATATATTTTTTGAGCAAGTACCACGAGTAATATAGAAAACATTAATCTGATATGTTTTTAACGATAAAAATAAAGTTAGTGGAAGCACGATCTAAAGACCAAAGATTGCATATGTCACAAGAGATCGTAATTTATTTGATGCGTAAGACATGAATTGTAAATTATGGATAATACTCAAATTAAACTAAGTCTTCATAAATAGGTACATACATACACATACATATATAAAAGCCCACTTGCAATCAAGGTCCAATAAGCTTTCTTTTTTTTCTTTTTTGGCGGTGGAAAAACCTATATATATACTAAAGAATTGAGACACCTTCATTGAAACAACCCTAATGACAGTCGAAACCAGTCGTTTTTTTCCACCAGAAATCATCCGTGAAATCCTGTTGAAGGCTACAGTTAAATCATTGTTACGATGTAAGTGTGTTTGCAAAGAATGGTACTCTTTAATATCCGACCAACATTTTATTAAATCACATTATACTTTATCTAGTACCAACAACATTAACTTTGAACATCATAGACTTATTTTCAACAGATATGAATATTGCCCTCAAATAGCTCTCAACAGGTGTCCACTTTATGATGTGTTGTTTGATAAATCTGCTAATAATGCGATAAAGCTTAAAAATCCATTGCAACTAACTCGATCTCAAAGCGTTAGGATCGTTGGGTCTTGTAATGGATTAGTATGCCTTTTAGCTGACGATGATAATACTCTGTTTATTTACAACCCGAGTACTAGAAGAACCAATATTTTGCCTGGTTGTAAACAAGGGGCAGTACTTTCGTTTCGTGTTTCCTATGGTTTTGGGTATGATGAGACGACTCATGATTACAAGGTGGTTAAAATATGGCCTTGTGACCGACCTTCGCGTTACTTGGGTGCTATGATATATTCGTTAAAAGCTGGAAGTTGGAAAGAAATAGGTCGTTTTCCTTGTGCTAGTTTTTTTAATGATGGTAAGTTTTTAAATGGAGCTCTTCATTGGGCATCCGAAGCCTATTTGTGTTCGGGGGATATAGTTTCTCTTGATTTGGGGAAGGAGAGTTATGGTGTAGTTTTGGAGCCGGAGTATGATGCTGAAGTTTATAAGATCTGTGACTTGGGGGTTTGGGGAGAATGGTTGTGTGTTCTTTGTAATTATACTCAGCGTAATGTGGTAGATGTATGGGTGATGAAGGTTTATGGAGTGAAGGATTCTTGGACTAAGTTGGTTTGCATCCCATATCCTGATATTTGGTGGGGTCAAATTTTGGATCCTTTGTGTATTTCAAATGATGGGAAAGTGTTGTTGCAATTTGCGATGCAATTGCTAGTCTATGATTCGAAAGATAGGTCATCCACGATGATTGACAACTTTGACAGATGTCGTCATGCTTGCATTGTTGCTGAGAGTTTGGTTTCACCTTTTCCAGCTTTAGGCCTTGCCGATAGGGGTGAGCATCGGGCCGAAACCGACCCGTCCCGACCCGAAACCGACTCGTCCCGACCCGAAACCGACCCGTCCCGACCCGAAACCAATCCATCCCTAAACCGAAATCCTGGAAAACCCAAACCGAATCCCGAACCGAAATTACTCGGTTTTACTCGGTTCGGTTCGGGACGAGTCGGTTTCGGTCGGTTTTCTCGGTTTTGGTTTTGTTTTCTCGGTGTTCTGGCCAAACCGACCCGAACCGATCCATCCCGAAACCGAAATCCTGGAAAACCCAAACCGAGTACCGAACCGAGTATGTTCGGTTCGGTTTCAGGCCGGTCGGTATCGGTCAGTTTTACTCGGTTTTCGGGATTCGGTCGGTTTTGCTCAGCCCTTCTTGCCGATAATAATGGAGATGAAAATTAAGGTAAATTTTGCTCTTCCAACTCTGTTTCTTTTTCCAGTTTGTTTTAATTAACCATAACTTGTCCACTAAGCGGCAATAAGTAACATAGTTGCAATGTTATGTACGGACACCTAATTTGATTGAACTCGACAATTATTTCACTGCTAATAAAGTATTCTTAACATTTTGTAATGATTTCATGGAGTTAATATGTAACACTAGTTTGAAAATTTGTGAAGAAATATAAATATGAGGTCTCTAGATGTCATGTGCTGATAGGTAACAATATGGATAACCAAAGTTCCTTTTCAAAACCTTTAATCCTTTGATCTGAGTTCTATATCTGCTCTACGTACTTGTAGGAGTTATAAAAGTTACTGTACTATCATATCTATATCATTGTATATAACTTTTACTCTATGATATGTTGATATCAACATTAGATTGGCAACTCACAGTCACTAAATCTTGTTCCTTAAGGAAGGTGTGAATTCTCCAGAGTCTTCTACATTTATGGATGAAGAAATATCAATTGAAGAATGCTTGTTAAACTTTAATCCAATCCTAATAGCTTTAACAAATGAAAGACTTCTACTCGTATGCTTTTATTAACATCTGTTGGATCTATTACTACCCTTCTAGTATTTGTTAATGATATTATAATTTGTTGAAGCACCAAGCTGCTGTATATTGATTAACTATGTTCATGGTTGCCACTTTAATGTTCTGAATTTCTGGACACCCTTAGTGTTATAACGAGGTAGAACATGAGAAAAGAAGGGCCTATGAGTACAGATATATCAGCATTTTGTCTCAAACATATTGTGGAGGTCTTCGTGTGGTATGACATGTTCAAATTTCACTTTTTTTGGGGTTTATTAATTGGACTTGTTCCAGGGAGTTGTATATTCAGTATAGTTGACTTTGACAAGCTGAATGTGTCTGAGATTTGATGCTCCAGAGCAGTCATGTTTTAGCAAACGAGTCGACTCCACCTTACTAACTTTTAAATGAGATTATTTTTTAAACATGTGATAGAGACATCTATGTTTTTATGTTTAGCGGTTTGCATATAGTTTACTCACTGATGTATGGAGGGTACTGGTAGAGACATCTTATGTTTTTACTTGTTTAGCGGTTTGCATATAGTTTACTCACTGATGTTTGGAGGAATCAATTAGTGGTTCCTTTGTGTATTTCAAATGATGGGAAAGTGTTGTTGCAATTGAGGAGGAAAGTGTTGATGTATTGCAGAATTGTCCTTCATTTTGAAATTGTTTTTTGGTACTACCTGCTAATTTACAATCCCCCTTCATATCTTGTTGATAACCCTGTTCTTCTAACTTGGTTTTACTTTTCAAGAGCATATTTTCCTCCATATAGAATTAAGGCCCAAATTTGTATAATCTCTTTGGTTTAGCATAGTTCTTACTCAAAAACTAACTAAGGTTTGTGTTTGAGTTTAGTGAGAAGATCATATACATACTTGTCATTCAATCCCTTCTTTTATTCCGCAAACAAGAGGGTATATTTCTTTGATATATATCAATAAGAGTTCAACGAAAATTTACTTGTGTGTGTATAAATTTTCATTCATATATAAACTGTTATTAGTAAACTCCTATCTTAGACAACCATAACCATAAGAATAAAAAGTTAACGAATTGACTTATCTCAGTTGGCCACCTGAGTTCCTTATGGAGCTTGGGGAGAGGTTTTACCAGGGTTCGAGTATCGCAAGTGACAAAGAAAATTCAGATTTTCCTCTTAGTGCGAAGCCGTGAGTTCCAGGGGTTTTCCTTTGTGGGTCTCTCCTAGTGGTTCGGGTCCCGGGGCCTGCCCGTTTGGATGGTTTAACTCGGGGGGTCGGATTTCAAGTGTTGTGCCGTTCTAAAAAATAAGAATGAAAAGTTAAATCAAGGTTACTCACTTTTGAAAACATTATTTGTGATCATCCAAGTATCAATTTAGTTCCATTTATCTTAGTTATGAAAGTAACACTTGTAAGTGGCAAATATGTTTGTAAATTGGCGGTCCATCTTGTCTCATTACCAAATTCGAAATTGGCTTTAACAACAATGTCTATATCTCTTGCATTTGTGATTTCTGTCTCATTAATAACCCAATGCATTTCGTTATTCCACAACTTTGTAGTTAGCATTAATAGAAACGAAAAGCAAAATGACACTTGAATGACTCGTAACAATATAATGTTGTTTTGATAGGAATAAAGTCTTACTCTTATCTTTCTTTGAGTGATTTATCAAAAGAATTAACTTCCCACATAGGACAAGTAAAAGAAATGTTGCTACCTTATATATTGTTATAATACTATTTACATGTTGTTGACTTTTTGTAGTTTTATTTTGTGTTTTATGAATTTTTCGTTTTTGTTTTTCATATTCACATCACAGCCTAGATCATGTGCCTTATATATAGGGAGTTTGGGACTATAAGTTGGAGCCTTCGTTGGGTCGGTGGCTATTGAGCAACAAGGCAATTAAAATGAGCTCATCGAGGATATGTTGTACATTGCTTTAAGTGTATGTAATCACATCTTAATTCGAGAAAGTATGATTTTAGTTGATTTGTACATCATCAAAGGCAATTAAAACACCTTACCAAGGCAATTAAAATGAGCTGAGAAAGTATGCTTTTAGCTTTGTACACCATCAAATCTAATTCTTACACCTCATACCACAATGTCAATAACAAGTGATCATACATCAACATGTATCTAGAGATGGCAACGGGGCTGGGTATGCGGGGAATAATTGATACCATCCCTATCCCCGAAGTTCAATAGCCATCCCCATCCCCGCCCCCATCCCCGTCGGGGGTCACAATTACGTCCCCATCCCCGTCCCCGATGAAGAACGAGGATCCCCAATGAGGAATTGAGGATTTTTCCCTTTACATAATTGACATTTTAAATATATTTCAAATGGTGCAACCATACTAATAGCAAACAAAATTCATACATTGTAGTAAATTCAAGCATTCGACACAAATCATAATAAAGAGTACGACTTATCGTAAGTACGAAAACCAAAGTATGACTACAACTGGAAACACAAACACGAAATAATCCAACACGCAAAAGAACATCAACCAATAACATGAGCACATGTGGCTAATGTCTTCACCAGGTTAAAAATCCCGCATGATTTATTGACACTCGAAACTCGATAAGTCCATATTATTATTTCACCAACATGAGCTAAAACAATATTTTTGCATGAAAAAAAAAAAAAAAAACACTGTTAGTTGTCATTTATAGCGGTTGAAATGGGTACATATATA
This sequence comes from Artemisia tridentata subsp. tridentata, assembly GCA_021014915.2. Classification (NCBI taxonomy): domain Eukaryota; kingdom Viridiplantae; phylum Streptophyta; class Magnoliopsida; order Asterales; family Asteraceae; genus Artemisia; species Artemisia tridentata. Next base: position 403,540,524 of record CP139506.1, on the reverse strand, counting down.
ATTGTATTTATATAGAAAAGATATTCGGAGACGGGTTCGGTGACCCGAAGGTATTACCATCCCCGCCTCCATACCCGCTTTTAAGTATTGGGGATTCACCACCCTATCCCCATACCCTGTCAACTCGGGGATTCTCTAGTAAAATCGGGTTCGGGTATCGGATTCTCCGTCAGATTCGGGGTTTTTTGCCATCTCTACATGTATCAAGGCCTCAAGGGTGTGTAGTCAAGTTGTGACATCCTAAACACCCGAAATCTAAAAGTAAAACTAATAAGGCTGAGCGTAATAAAGGCAACCACTACGGATGATGTGGCACCCCTCTCCGACAAAGGAACTAAGGTCACATTTAAAAACAAAACTACTATAATCGAAGGACGAGTTTTATCAATAAATTCATAGCGGAGAGTTATCTTAAATACCAAACTTATCTCTCTACAATCCATTTAACATGAAATCAATTGTTGAGAATAAAAGCATTTTAATATTTCACATATTTTTTATAATTTAAATATCTATTAAACCGTTAATCGTTAAGTAAAAATAATTACACCATCGCGACGAGCATTTAATTATCTTTCTATAAACGGGCACTTTGATATACTTTCGACAAAAAGAAAAAATCTTTTTTTTCACGTTTTTTTCACGTTTTTTTCTCGTTTTTTCGTCTTTTTCTTTTTTTCATTATTGAAATTTGCATGAAAAATCACATGTGATATTAGTGTTAAATCACATATAATATGTAATATCACATGTGATATTAGTGCTAAATCACATATGATATATAATATGACATGTGATATTAGTGTTAAATCACATATGATTTTTTTCATGCAAATTTTAGTAACGAGAAATAAAGGTGAAAAACACGAAAAAAAATAATTTTGTCGAAAGTATATCGAAATGCATATCTATAGAAAGATAATTAAATGCTCGTCGTAAAGATATATTTTTTTCGCTTAACGATTAACGGTTTGAAAAAGATTAATATTTGGAAAAAAAATGGATGAAAGTGATTTTTTAAAATTGTTTGGATTAATCTCATCCATTAGATCAAATAAAAATGAATGGTGGAGATTAATCACTTGGTATGTAAAAAAAGTTTGGTTCTCAAATGATCTTAAAAATCTAAATCCATATATGAAAAAGTTCCAACAATAAACCAAAATTTCCGTCTATAAGGTTTAAACTCGAAACATTACATAATAACTCAATGCATTTCGTTATTTGACAACTTTATAGTCGTTGGTAATAGAAATGAAAATAAAAATGACACTCGAATGACTCGTAACAATGTAATGTTGTTATGATAGGAAAAAAGATTCAAATTTACTCTTAACTTTTCTTGAGTACTTACTTCATTAAGGCTCATACGAACCCATGATTGCAACGATAATAGGAACAACAATAGACGTAAATGGATCCATATCATATGTGTGGCAATGGTAATGAGGTTTGAGACGGCTACTAGTATTGCGTTTCTGTTTTAACTAGGCTACTAAAAAAAAAAAACTTGAATCCTACATCGGTCAAGCAAAACAAATGTTGCTAGCTTATATATTGAGGTGAGCATTCAATATCTAAGTTGGGACTAAGACAGGGTTATTCTTGACGATAAACAAAAAACCATAAGAGACTAGCCAATAAATATTGGGAAAAAGAGGGACATCATGGCGTTTTGTGTCTTTTTTGTGAGTATCATCCAATCTCTTCAAGAACAGCCATAAAAACCCTTTTGTATAGCTGAGAAAAAATAGTTATAGATCGTGGTCAAAGTGATCAGTTAAGATCACAATCACACCCCTTCTATAGTGTATAAAAGCCCACTTGCAATCAAGGTCCAATAAGCCTTTTTTATTTTTTTTTTATTTTTATTTTTTTTTTTGCGGTGGGAAAGACCTATATATTAAAAAATTGAGACACCTTCATTATACGATTTCTCACAAACAGGTACATATCTCTATTTTTCATTAGTCCGTGTTTCTTTAGTTTAATGCCCTTATTAGTTGTTAGTTTATTAGTTAATTTGCTTTTGAACTATAATTTACATGCATTAATTCTACTATTCTTGTGATTGGAACCACCGAACCAAGCCAATTTAAATCCTTATTCGAGTTGTGCGCTTATCTTACTATATTATAAAGCATTAAGGCCTACTAATAATGGAAACTCTTAAAATTAAGTAATCCAAGTTGCAAAGCTAAAAGTACAAGTAATTAAAACACATTTTCTAACATTTACAAGTTCTTAAGCTCAAAGTACAACTAATTAAAATAGAAATACTAACATTAAATACAATAAATAAATCATTATGTACATTAAATACAATTAACTAACGGGTCAATAAATACAATTAATGCAGTTATTAAAACACCCCTTACATAAGAAATACAAATTATCAAGCATATTGTACAACCAACTTAAACACAATTCCTGCATTAAATGTCACTAATACAAATAATAAAGCACATTATACAAATATTCAAGCCCGAACGGGCAACGGGCCAAATGGGCTTGAGCCCAAACGGGCTCAAGCCCGAACGGACACGAGCCAACGGGCTCGAGCCCGAATGGGCACGAGCTAAACGAAATTCTTGATATCCGTAAATTTATTGTCAAAAAGAACATAATAAACTAAAATACGTGATTCACCGAAAAATTCTATTTCAGGGTACCCGTCGCCGCAACGCGCGGGTACCCTACTAGAGTTGTGCGCTTATACTAAGTGAAGTTTGAATAAATTAGAATCAGGGGAAGGTCCTGAATTTGATACAGTGATTACAATTCAATTTGTCATTATAATAAATCTCTAACATATAACATCAGTTACTAAACAATTAGTTATATATATAGTCTTCTACTCTTCTTTATGCAATAATGCTTTGATTTCTAAGTACTAATTTGTTATTGATACAGTAAAGTACTTTGTTATCGTTAAATCACATATATAGATACTTATTGGTTTTTTTTATAATATTATGAATTTATTTTGCATTAGCTTAAAATTTTGGGTTTAAGGAGGGCCTCTTTTGAGACAATGGCACAGGGCCCCCAAAATCCACAGGACACCCCGTACATACGGTTCCGTTCAGTTAACCGCGGATATCTAAAAGTAAAAACCGAACGCGAACCATGATAATCAGGTTTTTTTGGGTTTTGGTTTTTCCTGATCTCGGTTTCTGGTTTTTTCGGTTTCTCGAGTTTTTTGAAAACCCCTATTAGGAAGAGGTGTTTGATCATTGCATTTTAAGCACATATCGATAGATCATTCAACTATATTTTTTATGTTACAAAAATCTTGTTGTATGATGAGGTAGTGTCTTAGATTTTTTTTAATGTTAACAAATAATAGTTCTCTTAATACCAAGTTCAAAGCAGACTTTTTATGGCAGCATCAGAATGTATATGCATCTAAAATTTCTGATCGGACCATTCTTTTTCCTAGGTTATCTCACATGGTTCACTTTTCTCCGAGAGAAACTCGAACGTATCTATGGTAACAAAAAAGGTGATAATGATTGAAATATGTAGCAAGGCTCACCATTCTGTTCCTCTTTTTCTTCCTAAAGTACAAATCTTCATGGTCCAAGCTTTGAGATTGTATAGCCTTTATGATTGTTTGGCCTCAAGTTTCCGTGATTTATTCCTTTTCTTTGCAAATTAGAAACCCCCTTTTCTATGTTATGCCTCTGCAGTTAGTAATTGACAAAAAGTACTATTTAGTAACTTCATAAAATCTTCAGATAATCAAAATTAGTTTTATTACAAGTTATTAAATACTACGTGAGAATATCGGGTCGAAGTTGCACCGCCTTGCTAATTTTAGTAAAATTATAAGCCGCGGGAAAATCTTCTAATGTATTACCACACATCTCGAATGCAAGATAATAAAAATCACTTTCCTCTTGCCAGCCATAAAAATGCAAGAAATTATCATCGTCATCATAATGTCGAAGTTTCTCTATTATATTGATAATATTGGCCGTCCACTTGATCCTTTTTACACGAACATTCACACCCTCGTATACACCTTCCACTCTGTTGTTTATCCAATTGGCATGAGGATTCACCAGGATCATTTTCGTAAGATATGAATCCAAATCAAATCATTGATGGTTCTTCCCCCGGGAAGCCTTTCAATATCAAAACTTTGACATATCTTTATAAACTCAGTAAGATTTCGAGCGTACAACACCATACATGAAAAATCTCGCGAAGACAATAAAATTTCATATATGGGGATCCTTATTGAAAACCTTTCTGCAAGACTAGGGAAGAAGTGTGTGACGAATCAACTTCAGAAAGGTTTTCAATAAGCATCACCAAATATGAAATTTTATTGTCTTCGTGAGATTTTTCATGAATGGTGTTGTACGCCCGAAATCTTATTGAGTTTATGGAGATATGTCATAGTTTTGATATTGAAAGGCTTCCCGGGGGAAGAACCATCGATGATTTGATTTGGATGCAAGCATATCGTACAAAAATGATCTTGGTGAATCCTCAAGCCAATTGGATAAACAACACAGTGGAAGGCATAAATAAAGGGGTTTCTAGTTTGCAAAGAAAAGGAATAAATCACGGAAACTTGAGGCCAAACAATGTATTCATAAAGGCTGATACAATCGCAAAGCTTGGACCATGCAGATTTGTATTTAAGGAAGAAAAAGATGAACAAAATGGTGAGTCTTCTACTACATATTCCATTCATTATCACTTACTCTTTTTTTTTTTTTTTTCTTTTTTTTTTTTTTTTTTTTTTTTTTTTTTTAATTTTTTATTTAGGCTAATTTGTAACATCTTGAAGGATTCTCCCATTCTTCACAATAGATGGTAGCTTGAATACGAACATGCACGAGCTTGCCAAAATCCTATTATATAGTACAAGTGGCGGTTCTTACAAGTTCAGTGACCAAAAGGTGCGAGATGATGAACTCGATCTTTGTAAGATGGTCAAGGCCCGTGATCTTGTTTGGGATTGCTTATTTGTGTTGTTTATATTTGTGTTTTTTCTCTATAATCTAACCTAAAACCTTTTGAAATCGTTCTGATTAGATTTTATTTAATAATCTATTATTTTTTCTAGTATTACCTTTACCTGTAAGAAGGTAAAGTGTGTTGGAAAATTTAGTGCACTTGAGGGATTAATTCACACCTGGTAATGGGCTTGGAGGTACGGAGTGTACACCCATCAGGTCAATGTTTACCCTGACTCAATTTAAGTGGTTTATAGTTCTGCTGCAAGGGTAAATGATAATGCTGATGATGCAGATCATTCTGCTGCAAGCATTATCATTTCTGCTGCTAGCTTTATCTGTTTCTGCTGCTAGCTTTATTGCTGCTGATGCAGAACAATTCTGCTGCTAGTGTTATTGTTCCTGCTGCTAGTACTCTGTTACTGCTGCTGGTTCAATACTGTTGCTGCTGGTCTGCTGGGCGACAGATTCTGCTGCTAGCACAATTTATTGTGCTGCTAGGCATAAGATTCTGCTGCTGGTTATAACCACTGATTCCTACAATTAAGGAATGTATATGGAAAATATTTGGCCGATATTTTCTATATTTCCCTGGACTAGGGTTTTGAGTATATCTCTATTATATATAGAGATCATCATACAGCATGAATAACACACAGAAAACCTAAACACTTGAATACGATTTGGTTCTTGATTTGTGCCTAAAACAAGAACATCACTTGGTCTTATCCCATAGAGATATTCGTGTAACCCAGGCATAGGGTCGAATAGTTTCTATTGATTGTTGGTTTGTTTAGTGTTGTTGTGTTCCCAGAACAGGGTTAAGATAATCAAATGGGTTAGTGTTTGAAACATTGTGTGTATTTTATCTTCAGGTATTCAAATGGGTTGAAGGGTTCAATTCTTAGAACACCCTGATTCTCGAATATTTGAATGTATAATTTACTAATATAGGAATTCAATCTTCAAGATATTTGTAACCTCCCGTAATTTTCCCCTATGAATAGTAGATGCTAATAAATGATTAATAAATCATTACGATGTTTAATAAACATTTCTACTAGTAACAAAATTCTTTTGTTATTTATGCTACACTATTTAGATCACAACGATACTTGTGACTACCGATTACTTAGAAACGATGCTTACACACGAACCTTGATAGTCTAAGATAGCGAATTATTTAAAACTTTAACGTTTAATACTTAACGTCTATATATATATATATATATATATATATATATATATATATATATATATATATATATATATATATATATATATATATATATACTAGCTTCATGACCCGCCCGATGGGCGGGTACGCTTCATTAAATTGTTTTTTGTAATTATTTTAACAATAATGAAAATATGAAATATTGATAATCGGAAGATTATGTTTAACAAAAATAAATGAAATAACTTTATTAATTGATCATGTATTATATGTAGAAAATAACATTAAGAGTATTATCAAAACACGTTGTTAAAGCAAATGCAAAAGGAAAAATATAAACAAAAACATTATTAGTTATAAGTTATTCATTATTAACTAAAATTATCTGATCATTATTAGTTATTCATTTACGAAGCTTCCAATCAAATGCAGTAAAATAATTGAGAACCCTCATTACACTACATGGTCAACCTACACTACATGGTCAACCTTACTGCTACCTCATTTTTATCCTTTTTATAAGCAATGAGTATGTCAACAACCTTGAAGAATACCAACATATTATTACTACATGTGCGGGTTCGCTTCATAATAATATTAATAATAATAAGTGGACATAAATAAATATTGAAAAGCGGAAACCATGATAAACACAAAACTAACTTGTCGGTTTTATATTTTACGAATTCTAACTGGACATAGATAAACAATGAATAACGAAAAATATTTTAAACACAAACAATGGAGAAAAAAGAAGGAACGTGTTCATGTAATATATGTATAAATAACAATGAAAAGTGAGAAAAAATAAAGTACATGGTCCTTATTCATATACGAAATAAAGTATGCTACACGGTTCAGGTGAAGATGAACCAAAGAAATGTTGTAATATTCTGTCCCGGGAACCTTTTTGCTGGCACTCACTTGAGGTTTTTTTTCTTCTCCCACTGACACTTGTCGTTTCTTCCATTCCTACATGATTAACCGCCCCTACTATTGACACTTCCAGGACTGCTTCTTTTGGTAAAGGTGTTAAACAACTGACCTTCAACGTAGCACATAGGTCCATCTTTCTTTTTACCCTAAACAACTTTATAGATAACCCCCACTTTGTTTTCCAAAAACAATGAAGCTTTCCAGAGCTCATAAAGCAGAGGTATCTGTTAGCCATGACAACACTTTGATTAGTACACAGTTTGAACCCCGGAATTAAAATCACAAAAAGTATCAAATATTGACTAAACTCCATTAATAAAAAACACAAAAAGATCCAATTTGAGCAAACCCCGTTGCCTAAACCTTGAATATATTAGAATTTGAGCAAACCTCATTATAAAATAAACAAAAAGATCCAACTTTGATTAAGCACCATTACCTAAAATCATTCCTTTACGGGTAAGTTCAATTACGCAAATGGGTAAATTATCAACTATTCATGCTTCCTATGACAAACGATTAGTTAGATTTGAAGAGCCTGACTTCTAGAAATCTATATCTATACTTAATTCGACCCACATTCTAGCCCGACTTCTAGAAAGCCTGATTACTAACATTGTACATTGTTAATAACTGTAAAACACAAGAATAAGAAAGTATAGAATACCTGAATGTCTACGCAAATTTGCGCGAAATCTAAGAACTTCCTCCCAGGAAAATGCAAAAACTCCCCGTATTCACCATCTTCATCATCAATACTAAGTACGGATGCATATTGTGGGGATAACATTAGTTCTTGCAGTTCGCAAAACGCATATGGTGTAAGAACAGCTGCAACATGTGACTAATGATAAAATAAAGCCCAAGCTTCAACAGTACCTTTTAAAAGAATACTTAACGTATGGTTTAAGCTAAACTTGCAGCCTTCTTATGACTAATGAATGAACTAAATTAAATATAAACTTGAGATACTACAGATTTAGCAAGTAATATTGGATTGCCATCACTCTGAGATAATAATATTTTTCATACCTTCGTGGTTGTCGCAAGCAAACAGCTAGATCATGCTATAAGGTTTTCCTGAGGTGCGATTATTTTTCGTCTGGTGCGCATTTAACTACAAACAACAGAACCAACATTACAACACATATTATGAGATCCGATACATGAATTTGCTTCATAAAATCATTTTTAGTATTGGGGAAATCAGTAAAAGTGACATAAAACATATATATTAGTTATAGTCGATTCAAAACCTATTCAATCTCAAATATTTATAATTGAACTTACATGTTCAAGTTGGATTGCACATGTTTTGTGATCCGAACCCTTGAACTCAGAATAGTGCAAGTTCCATTGGGAAGTTCCTTCTCTTTATAGATTTTTTAAGGCGACCTCTTATTGTGGTCAACTTATGTGCATAGCTCACTTGGTTTATTTGCCCTCAGTAATGTTTACATATAAATTATAAAGTGTGGATATGAGAGAGTGCAGCTTCAATACTAATCATTACGTGCAACGGGAACCAACCTGAAATGTTTAAAAGGAATTGCAGTGAGAACAACTATAGGAGAGGAATTAGGCGGGTCATACAGGTTATATCACTGATCAAAAGTGGTTTAAAAAATAAAACAAAATGGTTGGTCAGTTTTACGTGCCGACACCACTTTGGTTATCTTTCTAAACTTCATAAGCAGTTAAGGCGTTAATATTACTATGACAAGTATTATTAAAGCGGTGATAATATAAGATACTAAATCTCACACATTGCCTATAAATTTTGGGAATTTTAACTCAGAGTTACCTCTCTCTTGCTCTTTATATCCAAATCTTATCTCATATGCCAATACATCACACATCTAAAATATAGAAAAATGAATCAAGAATTACCTGCACACAACTGGTTATGACCAAGGATGGATATTAAAGCAGCAAGAAGTCAAGAACGTTTATTTTAAGAAGTTTTGTTATAAGTTATGACTTACCTCGTCTATTAGTCTCGGCAGTGACCAAGTTGAGTGAAATCACTTAATTCATTTGACCAATCCTATGTGCTCGCTGTAGAGCCTGCTTGTCATAGAATACGGCCTGCAGTTTGTATCATCTTTAGTGGGCGGAGGGGCATTATAGCTTGTAACATACAGTAATTTCTAAAACTGAAATAGAAGTTGTCACTCATGTCCAAAAAGAAAAGCAATATTCTACTTAAAAGTGCATCTAATAATTCCGACATTATTATAACTTAAACTAAAAATCATAAAAGTCACAGGATAGAGACAAAACCATGTGAGCAGCTACAAGATTCAAGCCAACACCCCCCGCCCTGCTGTGTAAATGTCTCGAGCATGTTTTATGGAACAATTATTAATGAAGCTGTACTTGGACCATTTTCTCATATTCTTTTCAGACCTGATAAAAGTTAAAAAAAAATGGCCCATTACGAAATGAACAAATTTGTAAAATCTACTTAGACATTGCCACTTACATAGGATTCCTTGGGCTTTTATTCTTTGCTGTGGTCTTGTGTCAAGCTTCTTTGTTACCAAGTCTTCTGCAATTTTTGAAATTTTTGGCCATGGTTCAGAAATGAAGTCAAGTTTTCCCCTCAACATATGCGTAAAACCACCTGAATACACTGAAATGCATATTGCATAAGCCATGTTATTATGTATGTAACACAACAAACCAACAATATAGTGTTCTTCAAGATATTACCTGCCTAGAACGGTGGGACACCGGATAATAATATGCATAGGATAACACCTGCATTCCAGACGTCAATTTTGGGTCCATCATGTTTATGAAAAACTTCAGGTGCAACATAGTATTAGTATGCTGAAATAGTCGTTCTGTAACTTTCCCAATTCACAAAAAACATATTAAACGCACAACACACAATTAGATAAGATCAATAAGACATAATTTATTTGAAAGAGGTTATGAGTATAACCTCAAACCTAAACATGCATACTTTGCAATTGCAACTTAATGTGAGAACAATTTAACAGACTGTTGCAACCTCTTTTGCATTATGGAGAAAACACTATCAAATACAAGTGCAAACTTAAATTTATGAACAATATAACATACCTAGGCTACCCAACATGCCTTCCCCAGTCTCAGGACTCGTTGGTACTGATGTTTTATGAGGCAATTGCTGATTATACATGTAATATGTCCCTGATGTGAATATTCCGACTGCTCACTGCCACAAGCCTAACAAATAACCTGCAATAAACAATTAAAAGGTTTCACCACTTTCAGCAACGATGGTTTCACTTGTCTGACGGTGTCGCTTGAGAAAAGGGACTTCATCTGCAATAAGGTGAAGGTAATGAAACTGATAAATGGTAGAAACCCATCCAATCTAAACAGTATATTGAAGTGGATTAAATTTGTTACCAGAAGTTGCGGCCACACGACAGCGCTTAATGTAGTGGGTTCGCTAATGGTCATTTAAAATGAAAGGTATCTCCCATCATGGGAACAATAGGAAGTGCAGGAACCTGAAAAAAGTAATACAATAGTTTAGCAAGAAGTAATCCAAATGTTAGTAACACGAAATCTATAGCTTATTAATTACAAACCTTCCATAATGTATGAAATAACACTGAATCTTAAGTAGCGATTATGAACTTTTCATTATCAACAAACAAATCGATATCCAACAACTTTTAAATCACCATAGTTTATCAAAACATTGATTCACGGATTCAAAAATAAACATGACAATGTATGGCAACTTGTCTTCTGGTCCGACCCAACTATTTTTTTAAAAATCCCATGTTCTACCAATACTTTTATCCTTCCAGAACCCTATTATTTTCTCGGTATTTTTTTAATAGGATCATCAAGTAAGGGTATTAAAGAAATGTATGTAACATTTGATTGTTAAATGAGTAGGTCACATACATTTAGAATGAGCAGTAAAGCATTGGGCAACCATCAGGATGAGGCTTAGTCAGGTATGCATCTCGTGTAAAGTTTCCTCCAAAGAATTCCGCATAAATCTAGGCAGCTCTTGCTACCAACCATTTTATATATGTTAGCAAGATTATTACACATTACAAATAAAAACTAAATATAAGCATACTAAAACTAAACGTCTTATAAGAGATGCATCAACAAACTACTTGTTTGACCCACTATTGATACTTCTTGGCAAGCCTCATGAGACACATATTTTTGATAATGTAAATGGAAATAAGTGAATCATGCAAACAAACATTGAAACATACATATATTTCAAAAAATAAACATTTTACACTTACTGGAGCATAGATTATTTTATTCAATCTTTTGCTTGCCATCAAACTCAGAAGTTTGTTTGAATCAATAATTCAACAACAATCTCGCTTTCTTGATATTCGATATCTCAGCATCATTACTAACCCTTATTCTCTGCAAATCATTCAAATAACATTTATGATCAGCAAAGTTAAACCCAATACTAATGATTGAAGGTGTTTAATTCTTGAATTAAATCCCACATAATAGAAAAGATTGAAAAATGAAAAGAAATATCGTGATTAAAATCAAAGTTATTAACGCTTACAATGTTATTGTGTTTAAAAATCGCGAAGAAGAACCAAAAAACAAACCCGAACTTGGTTGGTTGGTGTGATAGATTTAGGTTAGTTGCAGTGAATGTGGTTGAATTTGATAATGGCGACATAGTTGGTGATTTGTTTTAGGTTGAATTGAGATAATTTTAGAAAATATATTGTGAATTTGAAAACTTTGATTTAGGTGAATGTAACTGATAAGCAGATTAATTGTGCCTGCATTATTGCCTTAATTATCTACAATAAATTTCGGAATTTTTTCAAATTTGATTATGAGAATTTGAAATTTGAGAAGCTTAATTATTTAAGAGAACAATGATATGCTGATTTTTAGGGAAGTTAAAGCATGTAGTTATTGTTTTGAAAGCTTTAAACACAAATCATTAAGTGATCTAGTGGTAGGCATGCTTGTTTCATTGTGCAAAGATCATGGGTTCGATTCCTACAAATGCAAAATTTTTAAAAATTCCGACTTTTAATCCATGATTAGTGTGTGCCATGTCATCATTAAATTGCCATGTCATCATTGAGTCATCATTGAGGTGGCATTTCTACGCTTATGTGTCGCTGTCATGTTAGACAAATATATAGTTAAAGATTTCGGCAATTAACCCAACGTGATCAAACACTTTTCCGATCTCACGAAATTATCACTAACACTCAGTAAATATATTGGACCTCAAATGGACCACAAAAACTCACTGGGCCTCGACCCAATCTCGCTACAAACCAAACAAACCAAACGAGCCTTTATTATTTCCATTTCTTTCTTTCTCGGCCCAATCCACCAATGAGCCCAACAATAAAACTCAAGCCCAAATCCTATATATAATATATTCGGTTTAGCTATTTTCTGCCGAACACTTTGGCTATTATTCGAGCAATATAACTTAATAACGATATTAATATCCTACCCGACTCCATTCTCGACTTAGCTAGGAATCGAGAGAAACAAGTATCCCACTCAAACTCGATCATTTGATATCTTTAAATATGTCAAGGTTCAACCCACACGACAAGCCACGAAACACAACTTAAATTCCACACTTGGCCTAGTCGATGTCTGTGTCACTGATGAGGCGAAAAGTGTACCGCTTTTAAGGGGTCATTTAAGCCCGAAATCGTATTTATTTGATCAAATATTGCCCTAAATCGTTCCTTTTGTCATTTTAGGTACTTTTGAGGAGAAATCTGGAAAAGGAGGCATTTTGGACGTTTTTGGAGCATAAAAGTGAAGAAAACGGCAAAGTCTCAAGAATCGGCTAAAAGTTACTCTTGACGGCGTCACAATTAACATGGGACGGCGTCATGCTTTGGCAAGAAAAGTTGGATGTGAAATTTACTCATGACGGGCCAGTGAGTTTTCATGAGAATTCTGACGGCGTCACGCTTTAACTAAATCAAGGGCGTCACGGCTTAAATCATAAGGGGACGGCGTCACGTTATAGGTCCGACGGCGTCAAGCCTTGATAAGCCAGAATGGATTTTTGAAGAGCTAAAGAGGGACGGCGTCAAGATGGTCATCCGGGAACCCTAAAAGCGGCGAGGTGACGGCGTCACAATGCATAAGGTGACGCCGTCAGATGTCAAAGTCTATATATAGTTTTCTAATTTTTTGTCATCAAGAGAGAGCTTAGTGTGTGGAATTTTGGGATAAAACCCTAAGACGATTTTAGCTACTTTTTCAGGGCTTTTTGCCCTGAGATCTTCCATGTTTCATTGAAAGATAAGTTATCAATTAATCATTCAATATGTCTATGTGTTGTTTGATTCTATCTTATGCTTGTCTTTTGTTTAACATGTTAGGCTAATTTTATCTTGTGTTTGCTTAGATCTAATGAAACCTAGCTATTGATTATTGGTTGTTAGTGTGTTGTTAGTTGTATTGGATGATTGTTTATCTATGTTAGGCTTAAGAAAACTGGCTAACTTCCTATTCGGTAACTTGCTTGAACGTCTTAAGAAACATGAACCAAACGCGTACTAAAGGTTTTTATGGTTGTATTTAATGCACAAGCGAATTCTAGTGATCCCATGTTAGGAGCTTCCTAGCCGGCTCGACATAGGAGTGAAGTAGGAGCTTGTAGAGTTTGGGGAAGTAAGTACGCCACCCCACGAATGGTATTAAGGAATACACCCGTCATCCACGCGACTAATACACACTAATTAACCGGTAAAAGATAGTTAGGGAGTAAGGAAATCTAAGTAAACACATTTCTCTACACATAAGTTTCTCACCACTTTTCATTTTTGTTATTTTATTTTATTTGCATTTGTAGTAATTTGGGTTAGTTGACTAGCAACTAATTCCGCCCACTCCTTCAAAACCCGAGATTTTACTTGCTTTCATAAAATTATAAAAATACAAAAAGAATCTTCCTCAACCCTTAGACCTAATTAGAGTAGCCTTTCACACCTAACGAACACTATTCCCTGTGGAGAACGATCAATCCCCCGTACTTACCACTACACTATACTACATCGGTCAGGTACACTGCCTGGTGGGGTTGTAAGCCTCTTGAGATCCCTCGAGAGGTAAAACCTGTTGTAAGGTTGCAAAACCCACGCATCAAGTTTTTGGCGCCGCTGCCGGTGAATAGTTATTGTTTAGGTTGAATTTTTATTTCTATTAGGTCTACTCACTAGATTCCTTTCTAGTGAGATTTTTATTTTATTTTTCTAGGTTTTCTTTAGTCTATCTATTTTCTTCGTGTCTTTGTTCGTAACCATTACCGTCCGACATCATGGAAGATGGTAATATCCTTAACCCACACAACCCACCACCACAACAACCACCACCACCTCCTAGAGCCCGTACTTTAGGAGAGTATTCCCGTCCTAGCCACCACGGCTATCGAAATACCATTGAGCTCACTCAAGGAGCCAATATCACACCCTTGCGATCCGACACCATCCGGTTGGTGCAAAGCGGATGCGCATTCCATGGACTTCGTTCTGAAGATCCTAATCAACATCTCAAGGACTTTCTTAAAATCGTTGATTCTATAGACCTTGATGTTGCCACTCGAGAGACGACCCGATTGCGTCTCTTCCAATTCTCTTTGCGGGACCAAGCTAGTCAGTGGCTAGAACGTCAACCCGCAGGATCCATTACCTCTTGGGATGATCTCACCACTCGTTTCCTTGCTCAGTTTTTCCCACCGGGAAGAACTACCAAGCTAAGGAATGATATCTTGATGTTCCAACAACGTCAAGGCGAAACTCTCTACGAGGCATGGACTCGATTCAAGGACTTACTCCAAAAAGTCCCTCACCATGGCATAGAACTTTGGCTCCAAGTCCAAATCTTCTATGACCATATCAATCTCTCCACAAGGCAAACCATTGACCAATCGGCCGGTGGCAAGCTACGTGATCTAAGTGCGGAACAATCATGGGCTCTCCTAGAGGATCTTGCTCTTTATGACAACGAAAGTTGGAGTGATCCCCGTGATTTGAATAAAACGGTCAAGGCAATATCTTTGCCTTCTAACAATTCAAGCACTTCCGACCGTAGGATCATAGAACTTGAAGACCAAGTCAAGTTTCTCATGAAATCCTACGAGGCTCCTAAACCTTCAAGCCAAGTGAACAAAATCACTTCTTCATGTGAATTATGTAGTGGTCCCCACGACACTCGTGATTGCATGGAACTCCCCGAACAAGCTTTTGTGGACTACGCATCCTCGCGTACCGACGGAGCGGGAGACAAGTGGTACACTTTCAAGCCCGAGCCAAACCATTATGGTGATTCATACAACCCCTCATGGAAAAATCACCCGAACCTTAGGTGGAAACAAAACCAAAACTCACAACAAATCAATTCTTCCAACCCACCTAATCGTTTCCAATCAAGCGGTTCCAACTCGAACCGTACTTTCAACAACAATCCTTCCGGCAATGGTAGTACCAATAACTTTGAAGGATTGATGTCTCAATTTATGGCATCTCAAGAAGCTCGTTTAGCCAAGTTTGAAGCCGATTTCAAACAGAAACAAAGCGAGATGACCGACAAGATTGACACCTTGTTGAAAGCCCTCAATGACCGAGAAATGGGAGCACTCCCTAGCAACACGGTCAAGAACCCGAAACTAAACGTCAACGCTATTTCATCGGTTTCGTCCCCTAGTTCTTGTCCACAATATTATTCGGTCAATTCCATGAGCACGTGTTTCAAACAAACCCAAATCATTCCAAGTGACCAAGAAGTTATGACATCCAAATTGGTCAACAACATAGTTGAAACACCTCCCACTCAAAACCTTGACGATGAATTCAAGGAGCTCCACCTTGAAAGTCCGGTTGTTGATGAGAAGAAGCTCAAGTTAGGCGAAAAAGGGACCGCCTTTGTTCAAAACAAGCTACCTAAGAAGTTAGATGATCCGGGCTTATTTGTTCTACCTTGCAAGATCGGTAATTCGGAGGCTTATGATACATTAGCCGATCTTGGATCAAGCCTTAACCTACTTCCGTTACCTCTCTACACCTCTCTAAAACTTGGAAAACTTGAAGAAACCGAGGTGATAATAGGCTTAGCGGATGGAAGTGTTGCTTACCCGGTTGGAGTAGTTAAGGACGTGTTAGTGCACATTGGAAAACTAACCATTTTAGCCGATTTCCACGTCCTTGATATGGTTAGCGACCCTACATGCCCCTTGTTGATAGGTAGAGGATTTTTAGCGACCGCTAGTGCTATGATTGATTGTAAGGAATCCAAGATAGCGGTAGGAGAAGGGGATACTTGGTCAGTCTATGATGTTAAGAAACATGCCTATGATACTAGTGAGGAACCGACACCCCATTGGTTAGAATTAAATAGGAGACCATCTAGATATGGACCTTGGATCGATAGAGACTTCATAGGACCCCAACGCCCATTTTACCTAGAAGAGGACTTTGTTAACCGAACGCATTCGGTAGAGCAACTCTTGGCTAGGGACACCGAATTGGATCCATTTGAAGACCCTCTAGTTTTTAGAAGGATGATTGATTTCCTAGGAGTTTTGCCAATTAACCTAGGAATGAATAAGTGGATTTGTGAGGAAGATGATCATAAGTGGAATTGGGATAAACCACCCAATGATGGAGATGGGTCATGGCATATCAAGATGACATTGTATGACCCGGATGGAGAGAAGTTTGAAAAGACATATCGTACTGAGCGGACCAATAGGAAACTTCAATCCAAGCTTAACCCTAAAGACGTCCTTGATGACGAGCTTACTTACATAGGGTAGCGTGACTTTGAGTCTAGCTACAAGACTCGTTAATAAAGAAAGGCGCTTCTTGGGAGGCAACCCAAGCTTTATTTGTTTTATTTGCTTTGTGTGTTTATTTATTTGTTTGTTTGATTTTATTTGTTTCCGTATGTGTGTTTAATTTTTATTCTTATTGATTCATGTTCAAAACTAATTTGTGAAAATGCTTTATTTTGTTTTTAACTTCGTCTTAACTACATATAAAGGTATTTTGCAAAAGATAAGTGTAAGGGAAATCTAAATTGGTTTATTAGAACACATATGAACATGAATCGTAATAATAATAAATTAACACACATATCCGTATTTGTTTGAGTCAAATGCTTGTATCGAGTCATAATGATGTTTTGCAGGATTTCCAGGAAGTAAGGTAAAGGTTTTTCCAGAAATTTTCCGGAAACTTAAAATGAGAATTTTTGTCAGGTCATTTCTGACGGCGTCAGGGGTTATAACCTGACGGCGTCAGATTTAATTTCCAGAAATTTTTGAAAATTTTGTTTTCATAAAAAGTTTTTATTAAATTCTCCAACTTATAATCTCCAGGAATCTGCAAAATTATCATTCCACAAGCATTATATCCTTATATATAGATTTTATCCCGCCGATGTTATGCAGGTTTTCGTGTTTGTTTTCTCAGGTTCAACAGGTTATTTTGGACAAGGAAATGTTTTGAATCAAGCTTATGGCGATGCATTAGTCATGGAGCTTCAACATTCTCTTTGGAGGACGATTTAACCGTGTAATTTCATTATCCAACGAGCGAATCAGGGGAGTATTTGATTTCATTCTTTTACTTTATGCTTTTACATCTTGTTAATTGAACATTGGGGACAATGTTCATCTTAAGTGTAAGGGGAGGGTAAAAGTACGATTTTTGAGAATACTATTGCGCTTGATTTTTGTTTGTTTGATAGTAGATGTGTAATAAAACTGAGAGAAATACTTGTTAAGGTAATTTTAGTGCCAAATTTAAAATTTTTTACAACATATAGGAGTGAAACTTTGATCCTAATAAGCGTCTCATGGATAGGAGTTATATGACTAGCACAAAAACCGTACCACTAAAAAATTTTCCACCCCCAAATATGTGAGGTTCACCCCTAGAATTGGTAGGAAAAGCATTTATGCTATGATGTGTGTACCGGTAGCACTTAGATTCTAGAACTTGCGTTAGGACCATTCCGAAGCCACAAGTGAGACTACATTCGTGTAGTTAGATTTACTACATGATAAGAGGCATTAGGATTAACCCATTGTTTTACACCTGTGTTTTTGTTATAATTACTTTGGCTACATTGGTCAAGTAATTCTCCCACACCCTTTGCGTTGTACTCATTTTTAGTACACGATACCCCTAGTACACCCCTCAGAGCCTATCTTTTCGTTTCGACCTTTAAGCATCTTACTTAAAGGAAGAATTTGTTACACCCCACTTAAATGTACACCCAAATCGCCTTAGCCTACCTTGTATGCACTCATCTTTAGTGCATTATTGTTACAACATTTGTTTAAACCCAAGTTAATTATCTAGTTGATTACATGGTTGCTAAGTCGAGTCATATCCTTGTACATATTGTTTTGGGACGATTGGGACTCATGGGTAAAGTACTAGTGTAATGGAGTAATGGGGAAGAACATCATTTATTACCCCCATATGTGCTAAATGTTTTAAAAGTACTCCAAGTTTTTCAATTATCTTAATTCGAGTCATTAGAATAGTTATTTGTAAAGTTATGTAAAAGTTCAAGTGTAAGGGGATGCAACGCCCCTATGATGTATTATTTTGGATGGTAGGGTAAAAGTGTATGCAAAAAAAAAAAAAAAAAAAAAAAAAAAAAAAAAAAAAAAAAAAAAAAAAAAAAAAAAATCAAGAAAAATACAAAAAAATGAGAAAAAGAAAAGTAGAAAAAAACATACGGACTACCATCCCGTTTCATTTTATGTTTATTTTATGTTTATGTTTTGTTATTTTCTTTCATTAGCTTAAGATCGAGTCTAGTCTTGGCTTAGCAACGTTGTATAGTACATGTAATTGATCAAGATTTTTAACTCGCCACCAGTAAAATATCCTTTATCCAACAAAACCGTGTTCTCCTTTTCCCTACACCTAACGTTATAACCCATTTAAAAGCCCTCTTTGATAGTTTATCTTAGGTGCTTACGCCTAGTGGAGGAGGTTTTCGATCCTTTCCCAAGCCTATGGTAATCTATTTGCTATGACAGGTAGTGAGAGATATTTTCCGTTTTCATTTATGAGATTTATTTTGATGACACTTGAGAGATGTGAGTATCTAAACACTACTTGTGAGGTGCTAGTATGTAATCTCCGTGCTTATTATGATTGAAGTGGAACGATTATTTGTTGTAATTACTTTTATGTTTGCATTAAATGACCCCTAACTTGTATTTTGATTAGAATAAAAGCGCATTTGCTTGAGGACAAGCAAATCTCAAGTGTAAGGGTATTTGATGAGGCGAAAAGTGTACCGCTTTTAAGGGGTCATTTAAGCCCGAAATCGTATTTATTTGATCAAATATTGCCCTAAATCGTTCCTTTTGTCATTTTAGGTACTTTTGAGGAGAAATCTGGAAAAGGAGGCATTTTGGACGTTTTTGGAGCATAAAAGTGAAGAAAACGGCAAAGTCTCAAGAATCGGCTAAAAGTTACTCTTGACGGCGTCACAATTAACATGGGACGGCGTCATGCTTTGGCAAGAAAAGTTGGATGTGAAATTTACTCATGACGGGCCAGTGAGTTTTCATGAGAATTCTGACGGCGTCACGCTTTAACTAAATCAAGGGCGTCACGGCTTAAATCATAAGGGGACGGCGTCACGTTATAGGTCCGACGGCGTCAAGCCTTGATAAGCCAGAATGGATTTTTGAAGAGCTAAAGAGGGACGGCGTCAAGATGGTCATCCGGGAACCCTAAAAGCGGCGAGGTGACGGCGTCACAATGCATAAGGTGACGCCGTCAGATGTCAAAGTCTATATATAGTTTTCTAATTTTTTGTCATCAAGAGAGAGCTTAGTGTGTGGAATTTTGGGATAAAACCCTAAGACGATTTTAGCTACTTTTTCAGGGCTTTTTGCCCTGAGATCTTCCATGTTTCATTGAAAGATAAGTTATCAATTAATCATTCAATATGTCTATGTGTTGTTTGATTCTATCTTATGCTTGTCTTTTGTTTAACATGTTAGGCTAATTTTATCTTGTGTTTGCTTAGATCTAATGAAACCTAGCTATTGATTATTGGTTGTTAGTGTGTTGTTAGTTGTATTGGATGATTGTTTATCTATGTTAGGCTTAAGAAAACTGGCTAACTTCCTATTCGGTAACTTGCTTGAACGTCTTAAGAAACATGAACCAAACGCGTACTAAAGGTTTTTATGGTTGTATTTAATGCACAAGCGAATTCTAGTGATCCCATGTTAGGAGCTTCCTAGCCGGCTCGACATAGGAGTGAAGTAGGAGCTTGTAGAGTTTGGGGAAGTAAGTACGCCACCCCACGAATGGTATTAAGGAATACACCCGTCATCCACGCGACTAATACACACTAATTAACCGGTAAAAGATAGTTAGGGAGTAAGGAAATCTAAGTAAACACATTTCTCTACACATAAGTTTCTCACCACTTTTCATTTTTGTTATTTTATTTTATTTGCATTTGTAGTAATTTGGGTTAGTTGACTAGCAACTAATTCCGCCCACTCCTTCAAAACCCGAGATTTTACTTGCTTCCATAAAATTATAAAAATACAAAAAGAATCTTCCTCAACCCTTAGACCTAATTAGAGTAGCCTTTCACACCTAACGAACACTATTCCCTGTGGAGAACGATCAATCCCCCGTACTTACCACTACACTATACTACATCGGTCAGGTACACTGCCTGGTGGGGTTGTAAGCCTCTTGAGATCCCTCGAGAGGTAAAACCTGTTGTAAGGTTGCAAAACCCACGCATCAGTCACTTGCAACGCGATTTAACATATATATTGACAACTAATGAATTCGAAACATACTCTTAACAAACCTACAAACTATTAAACGAGTTCTATATTCACTTTAGATCACATATGAAATGTGTTAAATAAATGAAATAACCGGACCAACCACAAACATAAACCAACAATTGGAAACTAGCGGTTGTCCCTTTCCTTTTGAAGTTTAGTACCGACTAAGAGATACAAGCAAATCATCATTTTGCTAAACTTTACACTCCAACTGACTACTCAATGACACCTTATAATACTCATCATGATTCATCATTTCTTCCATTTTCAATACGCAAAAATAATGAAACCCTCGACTTCTTCTTCTTGTTCGAATTACCACAAGGACGATTCATACCTTATGCCCTCATCATTTTTGATACTGTGACACTCCAACTACTCATTATTATCCCATTTTGACCGAACATGCTTGCATGTATCCGCCCTAAACCTCCTATAAATACCATGCATGCAATCGGTATTATACGCACACACAAAATATATATCACCACTCAAATATTCTAAGTCCTAAACATGTTATAAGGTCGACTAGTTTTAAGTATTTTTCGAAGTGTTCGAGTCGAACCCAAGAAGTTTTCCGATTCGTTCCTGTATCTTTGGTGTACCAAGAATCGAGTTACATAGTCCTTTCATTCTAATCTCGTCTCATCATAGTGATACGCCTCACTTTCGAAGAGAAGTAAGTCACCTTCTCCTTCTTCTTTCAAATTCAATACGTTAGTTTATCTTGCATGCCATGCTCATTTACATTCGATATTTTGCAACTCTATAAATAACCTATGTGTTTTACTCGACACCCTAAATATTAGCTATGCTAACTATCGAGAACCATCAATATTCGAACATTACATGAACGTATAAACACTAAATAACACACGTTTGCAGGTCACCTTGATAACCTTCGAGTTCTATTAAAAACACTTAGGATATTTTTTTTTAGTTCTTAAAACCATTTTCGACAATCTAAGCCACTTAGCTTTGGCATTATATTTCTTTAACTCGACATACAATTCGTATATTTCATAACTTGACCTAATAAACGAGCAATCAAACTAACAAACTATGTATTACATTCGACCTATAGATCCTAAATCGAACCATACTACACCCAAAGTAATCGACCCAAAAATTCTGTTTTATATAAACAAATATTAGCGGAATGGGCTTAAAGCCCAACAAGCTGCTTATAAGCTCTCTGAATAAGCTGATCGTATAAGTTTTATTGTTATGTTTTTATGACCCTAAAACAAGCCCGTGACAAAGCCCAAACCCACACTAAGCCCATTAGATCGCAAGCCCATAAAAGGATACACACTTAGCCCGTTAAAAGCCCATAAGCTGAAAAATAAGCTCTCGGCTAATTAAGCTGTTTTTATAAGTTACACAAACTGTTTTTAAACTTAGTTTTAAAATAAAAATAGTGAAACTTTGATTTTATAAACTTTGGACTCGATTTGAAAAGAATCGCTAACCGAGGGACTAAAGTTGTCAAAATAGGAAACTTTCGGTAAAAATGTTATTTTAATAACTTTGTGATGAAAACTGTAAATCTAGAAACTATTGAGTACAAAATGTAAATATTAAATGTTTTGGACCTAAAGTGTAATAAAAAAACTTAACCGAGGACTAACGGTGCAAATGTTATACCGTTAGGGCTAAAAGTGTAATTTTGTAAAAACCTAAGGGTATTTCTAATTTATACTTGTGATAGTACTTTACAAACCCAAAACCCGAACCAAATATGTTTAGTCGACGAGTAATAATTCTATCTACGTAGTTAGTAACTTATATATATATATATATATATATATATATATATATATATATATATATATATATATATGTATGTATACAAAACCACTATATATATATATATCCATATATATATAACTCGATATATTTTCTTTTAAATATATAAAACTTTATAATTTTATATATAACCTTATAATTTTTTATATATAACATTTTAGTTATATATAACTTTGATCACGTAAACGCGCACGTTATAATGTGACGAACGAAAACAATAAAACCATAAACGTTATGAATCGCGATAAACCAAACTTAGACTATCAAACCACTAAACTTGCCATATACGATATAGGTCGTGTGTTGAAGCCGTTTTCTTTTCATCGTTTGATTAACGATATTACTGCTACCACTACCGCACTACCCAGGTGAGTTCATAGCCCACACTTTAACTTTTAAATCTTTTGTGGGGAGATACATGCTACAAAACCTGAACACAAACTTTTCGTATGCTACTACTGTTATTATTATTGCTTAAGTAGCTATTGCCAAAAGTCCCTCAATCATGAACCTTAATCACTTGCGAGTGAACGTAAATAATTGTGAATAGATCTATTAGGGACTGACAATCCCCGTTTGGGTCTGCTAGGATGAGCCACCCAGGCGCACTTTATTTGAACAAACTTATGAGTTATTGGCAAATACTCATCACGAGGGCCCCTTTATACTCTACATCATATTTGATGCCCGTTAAGCGTTGCGTGTCATGAGCTTAATGCAATAATAACTTGATTTCAACTTGTTTAATTGTAATTCGATGCAATAAACAGTTATACTTGTGTTCAAACTATTAAACCTAAACCTATGAACATCACTCAACTTTTGTTGACTTTTAGCATGTTATCTCAGGTAACTAAGGACTGGAACTCAAGGCAACGGAGTGGGCATTATAACCCTGTATGGGTGGTTTAAATAAATGTTTTATCATTCAAATTTAAATAAACATGTTCAACTATGAAACATCTTTGTATTCTAAACGCTTATATTTTGAATGATAAACTTAAAACGTCTTTTAAAGTCGTTTTCTATGATTATGACGAAAGATCCTCTACGTAACACCCAATTAAGTCTTCCGCTGTTGTTATCCGAAATTGGGGGTGTTACAGATTGGCATCAGAGCTCATGGTTATAGAGAACCAGATGTATTTTAAACACTGGACTATAACTACATTTTTATTAAAAACGGACCATTTTTAAAAGAATAACCACCTTATGCCCTCCGTGCCTACACACTTCCAGCATTTTAGATGTTGCTTACTATATGAGCTTTTAGTAAATTTTAACATAGTTAAGATCATAGTAATAACTTATATTTACTATTCGGGATTATTACAGTACTATGTCTTCAAATCCCCATCCCATCGCTGTATCATCTGATTCAGAGAATGAGGATCCTATGCCAGACTTTGCTACGACAGCTATTCCTATGTCACCTGCTACTGACCGGTACATGGAAAGCCAGCAATTTCTACCGGCATCCGACTTGGAGATTTCCCCTCCAATATCACCCATCCCATCACCTAACCCAATTCGCCGGCATGGACGAGTACGACAACTCCAGCCGTACGAACCCGAACCCTTTGACCAACTTTACCGACGACCCGGAGAAGGTTTTGTTCGCAAACACACTCCCCGAAAACGAGTACGTACACCACCACCCCCACTCGTACCAACTTCGACTCCTGTAACGTCACCACCCCCAGCTCCTGAGCATACCAGGACACCGCCGCTTACACCACTATCTTCAGTTCCACCGCCTACTATTTTCTATCACCAGACTACCACTGTTCCATTACCATCTTCTATTCCACCCCTTGCTTCTCCACCCTCAGCTACTCTCAGTGAACCTCTACCACCTCATGAGAGAGCATACCGTTTGGTTCCATCCTTATCGGATCCATATGCCCAGGTTAGAGATGAGACTACAGTTCGCACCGGGACCCACAGAAGGGTCGATGCACGCCGATGGTCTTACTTGCTACCTATCATTCGTCACTGGAGATCCCAGGAAGGAGCACCGAGAGCCATGGAACTAGGAGAGAGTTCGGCTACAGCTACTTCGAGGATTCTTCCGGTTACCGGAGAACCCATCCATCACACCATACCTCTATTGGCAGCCAGATTAGTCAGACATGAGGATCGTCTGGATGACATTGCAGAGATTCTTGATGACTTACCATTAGAGCAGATTGACGCACTTGGGGAAGAAGTGGAAAATCTTGTGATTGGTCAGTTAGCAATGGAGGCAGTCTTTGATCGAGTAGGTGCTAGTTTAGAAGAAGCCATTGAGACTATTTCTATACTAGGAGATGTTACTACTTTGATGCAGACAGTGATTGAGACACTAGACTCTGAGCTTGATCGAGTTAGCTCTCAGGTTCTGATTCTTAGACGTATGGTTGAGGATTCCCAGGTTAGGGAAAGAGCTCGAGACCAGACAGTGAAGACTTTGATGGCAGCAATTGCAGATCTTCAGCGCCGCTTAGATGGTGCACCAGGAGGACCATAAATCAGAGACGTGTCAATATAACTAAGAGATGTCTTAGTCTACCAATGTTGTATTAATAAATAATCTTGTATCTTTATGTTTTGTAAAACAAATCGAACAAGTTATTAATCCTATGTTGTGTGGATGTATTATATTGATGTTGATTTATGTATTCCATGGTTGTTTCTTGCATATGCATTATGATTCGCCATATATTGCCTCGCAAAATTTTGGTTCATACAGTGCAATTCAATCATTTATGTTCTCATGTGTGTTGTGAATTGATTCAGACATATTGTGAATGAATTTATGATATGATATTTGCTGTACCTACAGAGATAAACCAGAATTATTAGACTAAATTGTTATGGTTAAAATTATATTAATTATAATATAATCCATATTCAATTCTAACCTAACGTAATCATTATGAGATTTCTAAAAATATGCTTTTGCAATATTGATAGAACAATGGTACGTACAAGGAAAGCAACCTCCGCCGCAAATCACGAAACTTCAACTGCTACGCCTACAATGACTCCAGAGGCTATCCGAAAAGCAATCGCTGACGGTGTAAATGCAGTCATGGCAGAACAGGCAACAGCAAATGCTCGCAACAGTGGCACTAGTTTACCGACAGGAGAAAGTGTAACTGCTGCAAACCGCAAGTGTACCTACAAAGATTTCATAAGTTGTCAACCAACTTCTTACAAAGGTACTGAAGGAGTAACTGAACTTGCTCACTGGTTCGAACGATCTGAAACTGTTTTCCAGAGAAGCGGTTGTACCGAGGAGAACAAAGTCACTTTCGCTACTGGAACTCTCATGCAAGATGCTTTGTCATGGTGGAATGCTACAGTCAAAGCCATGGGAATGACAGCAGCCTACCAGCTCCCTTGGACTGAGTTTAAAACCAAGATGCTGAAGAAATACTGTCCCCGTTCTGAACTAAGAAAATTGGAGGATGAATTCCATCTACTAGTAGTAAAAGGAATTGATCTTAAAACATACAACAGGAGATTCCAAGAGCTTAAAATATTATGCCCTACTGTTGTACCAACTTTTGAAAAAGAACTGGAGAAGTATATCGAAGGACTTCCCTGTAATATTGAGGGAAATGTCACTTCATCAAATCCGTCAACTCTAGAGGCAGCTATGGAACTTGCCCAAAAGCTACTGGACCGAGAGGTCAAGTACAACAATGAGCTCAAGAGGAAGCTCGACGACAAAAGAACCACTCACCACCATAATAACAATAACCACCGCAACAACAACTTCAACCATAGGAACAATAACCCATACCATCAAAACCGAAACATTCGTCACCATCATCAAAACCAAAAACAAGAAACCGCCAAGGCTTATGCTGCTACTGAAGGAAAGGGATACCAAGGTCAGAAATCCCAGTGCAACAGATGCAAACTACACCACAGTGGACCTTGCTCAATCAAATGTCTGAAATGTCAGAAAACGGGCCATCAGACAAAGGATTGCAGGAATCCTGCTACTGGTAGCAACCTACAGCCTGTAACTCCGACTTGCTACTCATGCGGAGAAGTAGGTCACTTCAAGAGTCACTGTCCGAAAGGAAACGGTCAGCCAAATAACGCTCGAGGAAGAGCATATATGTTAAAAGAGGAAGATGCCCCACTGAACTCTGACGTTGTCACGGGTACGTTCTTACTAAATCAACATAATGCTAGAGTATTATTTGATTCTGGAGCAGATAGAAGTTTTGTGTCAACTACGTTTGCTTCTTTGCTTAACGCTACCCCTTCCAAACTAGACACCACTTTCGAAATCGAAATGGCTGACGGAAACCTAATTGGTACCGACACCGTAATCCGTGGTTGTACCATAACCCTACAAGACAACCCTTTTCCCATCGACCTCATGCCTATTCAGCTCGGTAGTTTTGACGTAGTCATAGGTATGGATTGGTTATCCAAACACCGCGCTAGAATACTCTGTGACGAGAAAAACCGTTCATATTCCATGTAATGGTGAAACTCTCATTGTCCAAGGTGACAAGAATAAAACACGATACGGTATCATCTCATATATCAGATTTGTGAAATATATGAACGAAGGATGTCAAGCATTCATGGTTCATGTAACGGAAAACAAATCAAAAGATAAACGAGTTGAAGACGTTCCGATCGTTAAAGAGTTTCCAGAAGTATTCCCCGAAGATCTACCCGGTCTTCCACCTCCACGTCAAGTAGAATTCCAGATTGAACTTGTGCCTGGAGCGGCACCTGTGGCGAAAGCACCTTATAGGTTAGCGCCATCTGAAATGAAGGAATTATCAGAACAATTGAGAGAATTGTCTGATAAAGGCTTTATCCGACCCAGCTCATCACCTTGGGGAGCTCCGGTTCTATTCGTTAAGAAGAAGGACGGATCTTTCCGAATGTGTATCGATTACCGGGAATTGAACAAACTCACTGTAAGGAATCGTTACCCACTACCTAGGATCGACGACTTGTTTGATCAACTACAAGGATCGAGTGTATACTCGAAGATCGACCTAAGGTCAGGGTACCATCAGTTGAGAGTTCGAGAGGAGGATATTCCCAAAACAGCTTTTAGGACACGTTACGGACATTACGAATTCCAAGTAATGCCATTCGGTTTAACCAATGCACCTGCAGTGTTTATGGATCTAATGAACCGAGTGTGCAAACCATACCTGGATAAATTCGTAATAGTGTTCATAGACAATATCCTAATCTACTCCCGCAATGAGCAAGAACATGCCGAACATCTAAAGATTATTTTAGAGTTACTCAAAAAGGAACAGTTGTATGCCAAGTTCTCCAAATGCGACTTTTGGATTAGAACTGTACAGTTCCTTGGGCATGTTATCAACAGTCAAGGTATTCATGTAGATCCAGCCAAGATTGAGGCCGTCAAAAGTTGGACATCTCCTACAAATCCCACAGAGATACGCCAATTTTTGGGTCTAGCAGGTTACTACAGGAGATTTATTGAAGGTTTTTCAAAAATCTCAAAGCCTTTGACCGAATTAACTCAGAAGCACAAGAAGTTTATCTGGGGAAGAGAGGAAGAATCAGCTTTTCAGCTACTAAAGAAAAAGCTATGTGAAGCACCAATATTAGCACTACCCGAAGGAAGTGAAGACTTCGTAGTGTATTGTGATGCCTCATATCATGGTTTGGGAGCTGTACTGATGCAACGAAACAAAGTGATAGCTTATGCTTCACGACAACTCAAACCACATGAAGCAAATTACACGACTCATGATTTAGAGTTAGGAGCAGTAGTATTCGCCCTTAAGTTATGGAGACACTACCTGTATGGTACTAAGTGTACGGTATTCACCGACCACAAAAGTCTTCAGCACATTTTAGATCAGAAAGATCTAAACATGAGACAACGTCGCTGGTTAGAGTTACTCAGCGATTATGATTGCGAAATCCGTTATCACCCCGGAAAAGCCAACGTTGTGGCAGACGCATTGAGTCGAAAGGAACGACTGAAACCTCTTAGAGTCAAATCGTTAGGAATAACCATTCGTTCACCCCTACCCGCACAAATACTCACCGCTCAATCCGAAGCTCTTAAGGAAGAGAATCGACCTAGTGAAAAGATCCACGGTATGCCAGAAAATAAGAATGGCTTTGTGCAGAGAGCAGACGGGATGCTCTGTTTCAAAGAGAGAAGTTGGATTCCTCTATACGGAGGTATACGTGATCTCATTATGAATGAGTCTCATAAATCCAAATACTCCATTCATCCAGGTTCTGACAAGATGTACCAAGATCTCAAGAAGCTTTACTGGTGGCCAAACATGAAGGCTGACATAGCTGAGTATGTCGGAAAATGTTTGACTTGTTCACGAGTAAAAGCGGAATATCAGAAGCCGTCCGGATTACTCATACAACCCGAAATCCCTGTATGGAAATGGGAGCGTATTACAATGGACTTTATCACTAAGCTTCCTAAAACATCAACTGGACTTGACACCATTTGGGTCATCGTTGATCGTCTCACAAAATCCGCTCACTTCTTAGCAATTAAGGAAACCGACGAGATGGACACACTCGCAACACTATATCTAAAAGAAATAGTTTCGCGACATGGAGTGCCGATCTCAATCATCTCAGATCGTGACAGTCGTTTCACATCTCATTTTTGGAAGTCTTTGCAAAAAGCCTTAGGAACCAAATTGGATATGAGCACTGCCTATCATCCACAAACCGATGGACAAAGCGAGAGGACAATCCAAACCTTAGAAGATATGCTCCGAGCGTGTGCTATCGACTTCGGAAAAGGTTGGGATAAACACTTACCTCTAGCTGAGTTCTCCTATAACAATAGTTATCACGCCAGCATTAAGGCAGCACCATTCGAAGCACTTTACGGTCGAAAGTGCAGATTGCCTGTTTGTTGGACCGAAGTTGGAGAGATACAACTTACCGGACCCGATCTCATTCATGAGACGACAGAAAAGATAGTTAGGATTAAGCAACGACTACAAGCGGCAAGAGATAGACAAAAGAGCTATGCCGATGTGAGGAGAAAACCTCTAGAATTCCAGATTGGAGACAAGGTCATGTTGAAAGTATCTCCTTGGAAAGGAACGATACGTTTCGGAAAACGTGGAAAACTTAATCCAAGATACATTGGTCCATTCAAAATCCTGGAGAGGATAGGACCAGTGGCTTACAAACTCGAACTGCCAGAGGAACTTAGTCGAGTTCACGACACCTTTCACGTATCAAACCTTAAGAAATGTTTGTCAGATGAATCTCTTGTAATTCCTTTGAAAGAGATTCGACTCGACGACAAACTCGTCTTTACCGAAGAACCTGTGGAAATCATGGACAGAGAGGTCAAACGACTAAAACGAAACCGCATTCCCATTGTTAAAGTCCGATGGAACTCTAAACGAGGACCGGAATATACTTGGGAACGCGAAGACCAAATTCGAGCTAAATACCCACACCTATTCTCGTAAACACTTCTATTACCTATCTTAGACTGGAATTCCGGGACGGAATTCAGTGTAAGTGGTAGGTACTGTAACCTCCCGTAATTTTCCCCTATGAATAGTAGATGCTAATAAATGATTAATAAATCATTACGATGTTTAATAAACATTTCTACTAGTAACAAAATTCTTTTGTTATTTATGCTACACTATTTAGATCACAACGATACTTGTGACTACCGATTACTTAGAAACGATGCTTACACACGAACCTTGATAGTCTAAGATCGCGAATTATTTAAAACTTTAACGTTTAATACTTAACGTCTATATATATATATATATATATATATATATATATATATATATATATATATATATATATATATATATATATATATATATATATATATATATATATATATATTTCGGCAATTAACCCAGCGTGATCAAACACTTTTCCGATCTCACGAAATTATCACTAACACTCAGTAAATATATTGGACCTCAAATGGACCACAAAAACTCACTGGGCCTCGACCCAATCTCGCTACAAACCAAACAAACCAAACGAGCCTTTATTATTTCCATTTCTTTCTTTCTCGGCCCAATCCACCAATGAGCCCAACAATAAAACTCAAGCCCAAATCCTATATATAATATATTCGGTTTAGCTATTTTCTGCCGAACACTTTGGCTATTATTCGAGCAATATAACTTAATAACGATATTAATATCCTACCCGACTCCATTCTCGACTTAGCTAGGAATCGAGAGAAACAAGTATCCCACTCAAACTCGATCATTTGATATCTTTAAATATGTCAAGGTTCAACCCACACGACAAGCCACGAAACACAACTTAAATTCCACACTTGGCCTAGTCGATGTCTGTGTCACTTGCAACGCGATTTAACATATATATTGACAACTAATGAATTCGAAACATACTCTTAACAAACCTACAAACTATTAAACGAGTTCTATATTCACTTTAGATCACATATGAAATGTGTTAAATAAATGAAATAACCGGACCAACCACAAACATAAACCAACAATTGGAAACTAGCGGTTGTCCCTTTCCTTTTGAAGTTTAGTACCGACTAAGAGATACAAGCAAATCATCATTTTGCTAAACTTTACACTCCAACTGACTACTCAATGACACCTTATAATACTCATCATGATTCATCATTTCTTCCATTTTCAATACGCAAAAATAATGAAACCCTCGACTTCTTCTTCTTGTTCGAATTACCACAAGGACGATTCATACCTTATGCCCTCATCATTTTCGATACTGTGACACTCCAACTACTCATTATTATCCCATTTTGATCGAACATGCTTGCATGTATCCGCCCTAAACCTCCTATAAATACCATGCATGCAATCGGTATTATACGCACACACAAAATATATATCACCACTCAAATATTCTAAGTCCTAAACATGTTATAAGGTCGACTAGTTTTAAGTATTTTTCGAAGTGTTCGAGTCGAACCCAAGAAGTTTTCCGATTCGTTCCTGTATCTTTGGTGTACCAAGAATCGAGTTACATAGTCCTTTCATTCTAATCTCGTCTCATCATAGTGATACGCCTCACTTTCGAAGAGAAGTAAGTCACCTTCTCCTTCTTCTTTCAAATTCAATACGTTAGTTTATCTTGCATGCCATGCTCATTTAGATTCGATATTTTGCAAACTCTATAAATAACCTATGTGTTTTACTCGACACCCTAAATATTAGCTATGCTAACTATCGAGAACCATCAATATTCGAACATTACATGAACGTATAAACATTAAATAACACACGTTTGCAGGTCACCTTGATAACCTTCGAGTTCTATTAAAAACACTTAGGATATTTTTTTTTTAGTTCTTAAAACCATTTTCGACAATCTAAGCCACTTAGCTTTGGCATTATATTTCTTTAACTCGACATACAATTCGTATATTTCATAACTTGACCTAATAAACGAGCAATCAAACTAACAAACTATGTATTACATTCGACCTATAGATCCTAAATTGAACCATACTACACCCAAAGTAATCGACCCAAAAATTCTGTTTTATATAAACAAATATTAGCGGAATGGGCTTAAAGCCCAACAAGCTGCTTATAAGCTCTCTGAATAAGCTGATCGTATAAGTTTTATTGTTATGTTTTTATGACCCTAAAACAAGCCCGTAACTAAGCCCAAACCCACACTAAGCCCATTAGATCGCAAGCCCATAAAAGGATACACACTTAGCCCGTTAAAAGCCCTTAAGCTGAAAAATAAGCTCTCGGCTAATTAAGCTGTTTTTATAAGTTACACAAACTGTTTTTAAACTTAGTTTCAAAATAAAAATAGTGAAACTTTGATTTTATAAACTTTGGACTCGATTTGCAAAGAATCGCTAACCAAGGGACTAAAGTTGTCAAAATAGGAAACTTTCGGTAAGAATGTTATTTTAATAACTTTGTGATGAAAACTGTAAATCTAGAAACTATTGAGTACAAAATGTAAATATTAAATGTTTTGGACCTAAAGTGTAATAAAAAAACTTAACCGAGGACTAACGGTGCAGATGTTATACCGTTAGGGCTAAAAGTGTAATTTTGTAAAAACCTAAGGGTATTTCTAATTTATACTTGTGATAGTACTTTACAAACCCAAAACCCGAACCAAATATGTTTAGTCGACGAGTAATAATTCTATCTACGTAGTTAGTAACTTATATATATATATATGTATACAAAACCACTTAACGAAATCAGTAACGTAGAATCTAACTTATCGTCAACCAACCTTAATGACGATCCCTTTTGTCACCCATTACACTTCAAAGAACGAGCACGCATCTAAAATATTATATATATATCCATATATATATAAGTGTATCTTTATTTTCAGAACCCTGTTAAGTACGGGAACTGCGAGAACCTTCTTTAAACCGTTGGATAAGTAGATCAATGGTCAAGATGATGTATGGCATAATTGTAATAAATCAAAAACTAGTTATTAATCCTTAAATAAAAAAAGGGTAGTATTGGAATTTCATCTCCCCCTCTCTCTACAAAACCATCCCATATTTTCAGATCCACATTTATCACTCTTAAAAATAAATCTTCTAACCCTAATCAAAAAAAGAAGCCGCCCACTTTTGTTTATCCTTAAATCAAATCGAATGATACTGCTGCAACTTCTATTGTTGTATTTGATGAGATCTGAATCACAAACACAAGATTTAAAGGAGGTTCTCGCAAGAAGCAGTACCCGATAATAATGAAAGAGGTAAAACCGATTCATTAGAAATCGATCTTTAAGGTTTTGATATGATTTTGTTTTTGTGTCAAGATCTATGATGGGTGTCTTTCGATATGCTTTAAGTGTTTAAGTGTTTTTTTTTTTTTTTTTTTTTTTTTTTTTTTTTTTTTTTTTTTTTTTTAATTTATTTATTATTTATTAATTTTTTTTTTGATGATGATAGAATGAGGCTATAGTTGGTTAGTTTGATATATTAAAGTTTTTTTTCTTTTAATGTTTCTGTGTTCTTATTTTTATTATTATTTTGCTGTTTTTAATCTCGATGAGCGTATACTCCTATCCCTTACAGTTGAAAACAGTGAAAGAAAAATGTTATCACGAAACTGTAACTATATTGTAAATCATTGTTGCAACTCTGTGCTTGTGTTAAAAAAGAGAGGTTAGTGGCTTAAGTGTTACTATTTACATTGACTGATGTTTGAATAGTAAGCTTGAAATTCCTGTTTATTTTTTTTTGACAAAGTGAGGTGTTTGGGAATTAGGATTACTATCCAAAACTGCTGATCTACTTACTTGTTTTGATAAAATAATGATGTAGCTTCTGGGAAGTTATTGCTTTTGTTACTGAAATTTGCTCTTTTCACTCTAAAATAAACACATGGTTTTTCTAATCCAACAATCCAAATTGCTTAATAAACTGTAGTATCCTGACATGCAGTAAACGTATAAGCAGTTTATCTAAGCAATCCCAAACACCCTCTTGAGGGATTTAAGCTTATCCAAAACAACTTATTTTTTAAAACAATACGTAGGTAAACACCTTTTATTTAATTTCACAAAGTATTCATGTTTAAGGTATTACATGATCGAGGTGTTAAGAAATGGGCTTCCAAACAACCTTTATACGCTTTTCAATAATAATCATTATTATTTGAACAACTTTTTATATTTCTTGTAGTAATGTATTTGGAACTTTTCTGACTTGTGCAAGCAAGTTTTTCAACATACTTGTTTTTTTGGTGAACATATTTGTTTTTCTGTACACATTTTGGTTTTCATAAAACATACATGTTATTCATTGAGCATATTTGTTTTTACATTGAACATGGCTATATTTCATGTTATTAACATACATGTTATTGAACATACTTGTTTTTACATTGAACATGGTTTTCATAAAACATACATGTTATTCATTGAACATACTTGTTTTTACATTGAACATGGCTGTATTTCATTGAACATAGATTGTGCATATATGTTAGGCTAGTTATTATGATTAGAAAGTTACTTACACTATTTGGTTATGGTTTAATTGTTTTTGGGCATGTTTGTATCAGATTGATGAAGATGGTGATAGCAATGAAGATATTAGAAGTGGATGCACACATAGATACAATGCGGCGTTTGAAGAAATATGATTATTGAAAGCGTGCATATATGTTCAACTTCTAAAAATGTTGATAGTAATGAGTGTGCACATATGTTCGTTTACGTTATATATATTAGTGCATGCATGTATTGATCAATTAGATTCATGTATTTATACTTTTTAGAAATTTGTTTTTTAATTGTATTTTAATTGATATTGAATTTTGTATGTAACATTTATGTTCTTGTTTTGTTATAATTTTACATTATATAAAAAACACATATGCACTACATCTCGAAAATAATATGAAAAAATTAGTACATAAAAACACCTATGCATTACATATGAAAAATAACATACATGGTGGAAAAAATTAGTACATATAAAAACATACATGCACCTAGTCTTTTTTTTTTTTTTTCAAATAACGCATGCTGGAAAAAAAAAAAAATCCTAAAATTATGGGATTTTGAAAAGCGAATTTTAATAAAAAAAAATCACAAATAAATAGAAATTGTCTTTTACTATTATACCCTTTTGATTAAATAAAAATATTTAATATTTAAAAAAATATGATTGGTCTAGGGGAGTTCTCGCAGTTCCCGCACTTAACAGGGTTCTGAAAATAAAGCTCCCCTATATATATATATCTATATATATATAACTCGATATATTTTCTTTTAAATATATAAAACTTTATAATTTTATATATAACCTTATAATTTTTTTTTATATATAACATTTTAGTTATATATAACTTTGATCACGTAAACGCGCACGTTATAATGTGACGAACGAAAACAATAAAACCATAAACGTTATGAATCGCGATAAACCAAACTTAGACTATCAAACCACTAAACTTGCCATATACGATATAGGTCGTGTGTTGAAGCCGTGTTCTTTTCATCGTTTGATTAACGATATTACTGCTACCACTACCGCACTACCCAGGTGAGTTCATAGCCCACACTTTAACTTTTAAATCTTTTGTGGGGAGATACATGCTACAAAACCTGAACACAAACTTTTCGTATGCTACTACTGTTATTATTATTGCTTAAGTAGCTATTGCCAAAAGTCCCTCAATCATGAACCTTAATCACTTGCGAGTGAACGTAAATAATTGTGAATAGATCTATTAGGGACTGACAATCCCCGTTTGGGTCTGCTAGGATGAGCCACCCAGGCGCACTTTATTTGAACAAACTTATGAGTTATTGGCAAATACTCATCACGAGGGCCCCTTTATACTCTACATCATATTTGATGCCCGTTAAGCGTTGCGTGTCATGAGCTTAATGCAATAATAACTTGATTTCAACTTGTTTAATTGTAATTCGATGCAATTAACAGTTATACTTGTGTTCAAACTATTAAACCTAAACCTATGAACATCACTCAACTTTTGTTGACTTTTAGCATGTTATCTCAGGTAACTAAGGACTGGAACTCAAGGCAACGGAGTGGGCATTATAACCATGTATGGGTGGTTTAAATAAATGTTTTATCATTCAAATTTAAATAAACATGTTCAACTATGAAACATCTTTGTATTCTAAACGCTTATATTTTGAATGATAAACTTGAAACGTCATTTAAAGTCGTTTTCTATGATTATGACGAAAGATCCTCTACGTAATACCCAATTAAGTCTTCCGCTGTTGTTATCCGAAATTGGGGGTGTTACAATATTTTCATTTATGCACATGTTTTTTTTATGTTTAATTTTCATGCAAAAGTAGTGAACTAAATTTGGGGAGGATTGTTGGAAAATTTAGTGCACTTGAGGGATTAATTCACACCTGGTAATGGGCTTGGAGGTACGGAGTGTACACCCATCAGGTCAATGTTTACCCTGACTCAATTTAAGTGGTTTATAGTTCTGCTGCAAGGGTAAATGATAATGCTGCTGATGCAGATCATTATACTGCTAGCATTATCATTTCTGCTGCTAGCTTTATCTGTTTTCTGCTGCTAGCTTTATTGCTGCTGATGCAGAACAATTCTGATGCTAATGTTATTGTTCCTGCTGCTAGTACTCTGTTATTGCTGCTAGTTCAATAATGTTGCTGTTGGTCTGCTAGGCGACAGAGTCTGCTGCTAGCACAATTTATTGTGCTGCTAGGCATAAGATTCTGCTGCTGGTTATAACCACTGACTCCTACAATTAAGGAATGTATATGGAAAATATTTGGCCGATATTTTCTATATTTCCTTGGACTAGGGTTTTGAGTATATCTCTATTATATATAGAGATCATCATACGACATGAATAACACACAGAAAACCTAAACACTTGAATACGATTTGGTTCTTGATTTGTGCCTAAAACAAGAACATCACTTGGTCTTATCCTATAGAGATATTCGTGTAACCCAGGCATAGGGTCGAATAGTTTCTATTGGAAAGTGATAACACGATTTCAAGTGAATATCCGGTACCTTGATTGA
Source organism: Artemisia tridentata subsp. tridentata (assembly GCA_021014915.2). NCBI lineage: Eukaryota > Viridiplantae > Streptophyta > Magnoliopsida > Asterales > Asteraceae > Artemisia > Artemisia tridentata. Next base: position 403,503,260 of record CP139506.1, on the reverse strand, counting down.
TTATCTTAACCCTGTTCTGGGAACACAACAACACTAAACAAACCAACAAAGTTTTGTGTGAATTGATGTCCCATTCATTATCAGAATGTGCTACATAAATACAAGAGTACATATTATTATAGATGTGGGCCTAGAGCCCGATACAAATATTATGGGCTAACACTCCCCCGCAGTCGAAGTGGGAGGACACCGGACGCTGAGGCTGGAGCGAAATTCTTTAAACAGAGTAGACGGTAAGCCTTTTGTGAAAATATCTGCATATTGGTAACGTGAGGGAACATGGAGAACCCGAATCTGACCAGTGGCAACCAAGTCACGAACAAAATGAATATCAATCTCTATGTATTTCGTTCGTTGATGCTGAACCGGATTACATGATAAGTAGACTGCACTGACATTATCACAGTAGACTAGCGTAGCGGAAGATGAAGGAGTATGCAACTCACACAGCAAATTGCGTAACCAACAAGTCTCAGCAACAACATTGGCAACACCACGATACTCTGCCTCTGCACTAGAACGAGAGAGCGTCGGCTGACGCTTAGAGGACTAAGAGAGCAAGTTGTTGCCAAGAAAAACACAATAACCTGAAGTCGATCTCCGTGTAGTGGGGCAACCAGCCCAATCCGCATCAGAATAGGAAACCAAATCTGTAGTAGATGAGGAGAATAACTGCAGGCCATAATCCAGAGTACCCTGAACATACCTCAAGATCCGTTTAAGAGCAGAGAAATGAGGCTCCCGAGGATCATGCATATAAAGACAGACCTGCTGAACTGCATAAGATATATCAGGTCTAGTAAATGTAAGATACTGTAGAGAACCCGCAAGACTCCGATATAAAGTCGGATCAGATACCGGATCACCATCAACCCCCATTTTAGACTCAATAGCAACAGGAGTCCGACAAGGGTTACAATTAACCATATGTGCTCTCTCCAAAACCTCAATAGCATATTTCTTCTCAGATAAAAATAACCCCGCAGAATCACGTGTAACAGAGATACCCAAACAATAATTAAGTGGACCCAGATCTATCATAGCAAACTCCCGATGCAAGGATCCAATAATCCGCTGCAACAAACTCTCAGAAGAAGCTGTGAGAGCAATATCATCAACATATAATAACAAGTAAGCAGTATCAGGCCCCTGTCTGTAAATAAATAAGGAGGAGTCACAACGACTATGAGAAAAGCCAACCCGTGTAATATAAGATGCAAAACGCTGAAACCAAGGTCGGGGGGTCTGTTTAAGCTCGTAGAGAGACCTCTGTAACAAACACGCATAATCAGGATGAACAGAATCCCGAAATCCGGGAGGCTGATGCATATAAACTGTCTCAGAAAGATCACCATGTAAAAAGGCATTCTTGACATCGAGTTGATGAATCGGCCAATGTCGAGAAGCATCTAAACTAAGAACAGTCCGAATAGTACCCGGTTTAACAACCGGATTAAAGGTCTCATCAACATCAACCCCCTCTAACTGTGTACTACCGTTTGCCACAAGACGAGCCTCGTAGCGACTAAGCGTGCCATCTGCCAGATACTTGTGACGAAATAGCGACATACAACGCACAATATTGGTATCCGGTGGTCTGGGTACTAAAGTCCAAATTTTGTTTTTAATAAGGGCATGATATTCATCACACATAGCATTTTGCCAGTTTGGATCACTAAACGCATCATGATAAGATTTTGGTAAGGGTGAAACCGAATACACATGTAAAGTGAGACGCTCAGTGGGACGATTAGTCCCGACACGGAAACGAGTAACCATGGGGTGAACTGAAACTGGGTTTGGGTTTACAGGTGGATCAGGAATTATAATAGGTGATTGAGTCACAGGTTCGTTTTGGGTTGCAGCGGATTGAGTCGAGGTAGGCATGTGTTGTTGGGCCGCGGACGTGGATGGGGGCGGTGAGTGGGCTTGATTGTCGGTGGTTTGAACTTGGGCTGGTGTTAGTTGTTGAGGCGGGGTAGATAATTGGGCCGTATCAGGGTGGTGTGGTATCGGTGTGTTATGAATTGGAGTGATGGGTTCAGGTGGGAGGTGCACAGCGGGATTGGTGGGAATTGTTGGTGGGATAATATCAGGTATGTCGTCTAAAAAGGTATAGGTAGGTGGTAAAGCGAGTTGAGACGAGCCATAAGGGAAGACAGTCTCATCAAATGTAACATGACGAGAAATGATGATCTTATTTGTTTTTAAATCAAGACACCGATACCCACGATGATTGGAAGCTTGTCCTAAATAGATTGAAGGTGTGGCGCGTGGTTCAAGCTTGTGGTTGGTGTGAAGGTGAGGATAACATAAACACCCAAAGGTACGTAAAAGGCTATAGTTAGGGTTGGTTCCAAACAAGCGGGTATAAGGTATTTCATTGTTAATGGCAGTAGAGGGTAAGAAGTTTAATAGGTGAGTGGCCACATTGAGGGCTTCTACCCAAAAAGTAGGGGGAAGGTTGGCTTGAAAAAGTAAGGTTCGAATGAGGTTATTGATAGTACGAACCATGCGTTCAGACTTGCCATTTTGTTGGGATGTTTTTGGACATGAAAAACGAAACTGAATGCCATTATCAGCAAAAAGTTTATGAAGGTTATGGTTGTCGAATTCACCACCATGATCACACTGAAATGAACGAATTTCACACTTGAATTGAGTACGAACGTAGGTACGAAACAATACAAACTTAGACAAAACATCAGATTTATTAAGCAAGGGATAAACCCAAACAAACTGCGAATAGTGATCTAAAAACAAAACATAGTATTTAAACCCTGAAAGACTCGGTATGGGTGAAGTCCACACATCCGAGTGAATAATGTCAAAACAAGAAGTAACGACAGTATTAGAACGGACAAATGGAAGCCTCACGTGTTTGCCAAGCTGACAAGCATGACAAAGCACAGGAGGTTTCTCCTTATTGCACGAAATAAAATTATTGGAAACAAGACGACGTAGCACTTCACTTCCGGGATGACCAAGACGCTGGTGCCACGTATGCTGACTAACAAGGAAAACATGAGGAATCGGAGATGGAGGCGTGACCGGGTAAAGATCCCCTGTGCTATCACATCGAAGAAGCACCCGACGTGTCATGAAATCCTTAACCGAAAAGCCAAATGCATCAAATTCAATAGTGCAATTATTGTCACGAACAAACTGACGAACAGAAATTAGGTTTTTGACAATATGTGGAGTAATAAGGACATTATTTAGGTGGAGAGATGTTGGTCCACAAATTGTATATGGATCACTAAGTAGTTTTGAATACCTAGTAGATGGTTAGGATAAATCCGAACCAATCTAAGTGAGAAACCCTAAGTGATTGTTAATGTTAATGCGGAATCTTAACAAGAACAATTAAGAACACAAGCAGGGATATCACTAACTTTGTATATTGATATTCACTATTATCAATTCGTACACCTCACACACGTTTACTAACAAACTTTAGGGATCCTTTTATAACACAAGGAAACCCTAGATGACACAGAAGATATACACAAATCTTCTATAAAGATACATACACGCATTGTATCTTTTCCTAATATAACTCTAACAAACTTTCCTATCTTCACGACCAGACCAGACTTTATAAGTCAACCAGACTTAACATGTACTACCAGACTTATCTTTACATAACCAGACCTAAATCACAAACAGACCTAACTCAGTAAACGACCAGACCTAAGTAGTAAACTACCAGACCTAAGTAGTCTGTTCTTGATATGCATCATAATTCCTAACAATCCTCCCCTAACTTGATCTTCATGCTTCATGAACTTCAAGTTCTTCTGATTTAGCCTTCTGAGGATTGAATCTTGAACACTTTGAAATGTATTTAGGTCTTGTTCCTTTCTAGCAGCTTGAATCTTGATAAGCTCTTCTGATATGGACTTGGCAGCAACAATGACTATATGTATATCAATTCATATTAAGTTTCATAGCTATTCTCATCACTTCCAGGTGTGTTAACACCTGTGAGAGGTGAATCATTGAAATTTAATGGATTTGATGTCTCTTTACCAATAGCCATTACTACTGGAGTAGCCAAATGTTTTGGTGTGTAAGACCATGGTACACTGATAACCATATGATTTTAAGCAAATCATCAGCTTATCAACGGATTTGTTAAGTCTTTACCAAAAGCCGTTTGCTTCTGGACTAGTCAATTCTTTGATGGAAAAGCACCTCATCATGGTGAATTGATTACCATTTATGGTTTTCCACAGCCTTTACCACAAGCCATAACCTTGTGGGCTAGCCAACTCTTCACTTATCTTAGATATGGTGAGTTGAATACCATACAATTTTTGGCAAATTGTCAGCCATAAACGGATTTGAGCAATCTTTACCTGTTAGCCGTTTGCTCAGGATTAGCCAGTCCTTGTGTTGATGAGACAAGGTGGACTGATAACCTTTTGATGTGTTAGTGCAAAGCACCTTCACCAAGTGAGAAGTTCCAATAATCTCACTCAACAACTTGTGAAAATATACTTAAACCAGCATTGCCTATAAAAGAAATAAAAGATATAGATAAAACAAACTAATTTTTTTTTTTTTTTTTTTTTTTTTTTTTTATCAAATCATTAACAAAACTAAAATCAAAACTACAAAACTTAAAAATAACCTAAATGCTGGTAAGTATTCATATTTTACATACTTCACAGTTTGACCTCCCCTTAGGCCAAACCTCCCCTTAATTCAAACTAGGGGTTCATCATACCAATGTTAACTACCAGGTAATTGAACCTAGGACCATCAAATGCCTTAGTTAACAGGTCAGCAACATTAAAATCTGTATGTATTTTCTCCACTCTAATCAACTTCTTTTCAAAGCAATCCCTAATGAAGTGATGCCTTATTTCTATATGCTTAGTTTTAGAGTGATATACTGGATTCTTAACAATACAGATAGTACTCTTATTATCTATGTGGATAACAGTATTCATAAAATTCAAACCATAGTCCAGCATCTGATTCTGAATCCACAAAACTTGTCCACAGCAATGAGTAGCTGCTACATACTCAGCCTCAGTAGTTGAATTAGCCACAATCGTCTGCTTCTTGCATTGCCAAGATATTAACCTCCTTCCAAGGAACTGACAACCTCCTGTTGTTGATTTCCTATCCAGACTTGCACCAGCATAGTCACTGTCTGAATAAGCTGTCAGATCAAAAGCTGACTCCTTAGGATACCAAAGACCCAAATTTGGTTTGCCCTTTAAGTACCTAAAGATTCTCTTCACAGCATTAAGATGTGAAGTCTTTGGTTGAACCTGAAAACGTGAACAAATACAAACTGCATACATAATATCAGGTCTAGAAGCAGTAAGATACATGAGGGAACCTATCATGGATCTGTAAAGATGCACATTTACATCAGCAGCATCTTCATCCTTTGTTAAAGGCACTTTGTTCTCCATGGGAGTGACTGCTGCCTTTACATTTGAGAATTCAAACTTTTTCAAAATTTCTGCAACATACTTGTCTTGAGAAATAAAAAGTCCATCATCCTTTTGCTTAACTTGCAGTCCCAAGAAAAATGTAAGTTCTCCCATTGAGCTCATTTCAAACCTGCTTTTCATTAAACCTTCAAATTCATCACACCAAGACTTTCTTGTGGATCCAAAAATGATATCATCCACATAAATTTGGACAAGAATAATATCCTTCCGATCTCTCTTGATAAATAATGTCTTGTCAATTACACCCCTGATGTATCCATGTTCTTCAAGAAACTCTGAAAGAGTTTCATACCAAGCTCTAGGAGCCTGATGAAGACCATACAGAGCTTTAATAACCTTATACACTTGATTGGGATTAGCAGGATCCTCAAAGCCAGGAGGTTGATGTACATACACATCTTCTTCAATAGTGCCATAAAGAAAAGCACTTTTGACATCCATCTGATATACCTTGAATCCCATGTATGATGCATAGGCCAAAAATAACCTGATAGCTTCAATCCTTGCCACAGGAGCAAAAACCTCATCATAATCTATGCCCTCCTCCTGTTTGTATCCTTGGGCTACCAACCTTGCTTTGTTCCTTACAACTACCCCTCTTTCATCCCTTTTATTCCTGAAGACCCATTTAGTACCAATAACTTTAGCTCCATAAGGTAGGTCTACAAGAACCCATACTTTCTGTAGCTTGAACTGCAACAATTCTTCTTGCATGGCTTCTACCCAACTTTCCTCCCCTAAAGCTTCAGAAACTGTAGTGGGTTCACTTTGAGAAAGAAAGCAAGCAAATAAGCAATGTTGCTGGTCCTTATGGTTGACCCTTTGTTGTTGCTTGATCAGGCTAATGAGTGCAAGAGAAGCAGACTGATGGTGCACTCTACTTCTTGTTTGAACAGCAGACTTGGGGTTACCAATTATTTGGTTTTTGGGATGAATGGTGTGGATCCTGAGAGTGGGGGTTGGACTTACTTCCACTTCAGTGGGTAAGTTGTTGAAATCAGTAATAATACCTCCTTCATCATAGGAAGCCCCATCAAAAACACCTTCATTAGGATTAGGAAATACTTCAAGTTCTGGCATCTTAGAATCAGCACATTCAGCATTTGAAGTAAGGTCTGGTAGAACATCACTACCAGACTTAAAAAGTGAAGTACTGGTAATGCTAGGGGATTTGACTTTGCCAGACTTAACTTCAGAGTCTGTTTTCTGAGGTGAAGAATCCTTGATTACTGCTTCACCTGCATCAGACTTGTTCTCAGAGCATCCACTGTCAAGTATTCCTCTATCTTCCATATAGCAAAGTGGATGATCCTGCACAAAAAGAAGAGAAATTAGTTTCTCTTAGGAACCCAGGCCTGAGTAGGCTTGGGTCCGCCTTGTGGATCAATATGCTTAAATTTCTTAATTGAACCTGATCCACTGTTGTTTTGGGATATATACATGGATTTATTTTTGTTTGAATCCCAAGACATACATGCTGAGGTCTTAACAGCAGAACCCCCATTTCCCTTTAAAGGTTTTGCTGTTTGCTTTCCAACTTGTCTTCTCACAGGTGAATGAGCTTTGTAAAAATTAGTTCTTTTAAAATTTTCTTTCACCTGAGATTTTTGAAAAGGTTGCTTGGGTCTTACAAAACCAGTGTTAACATTTGGTCTCACAGAGTTGACATAACCAGTATTCACTTTAGGCCTCATAAAATTAACATTTTGCCTATTCACATTAAAGTTTCTGTAGCCAGACCCAAAATTTGGTCTACCAGAACTAACAAAGGAGTTAGGTCTGGTAGTGTTATTTAGTTGAACAGGTCTGGGAACAAACTGGTTGGCATGGTTAACTCTATTAGCATTGTTCCAAACTGGTTTATTTGAACCATTAACCTTATTAACATTCATTCTCTTTTGCTCAGCCTCTCTTTTCATTCTCTTTTCATGGAAGTCACAATCTCTTATTAAATGACTCAAACTTCCACACACAAAACATCTTTTAGGAGCATAATTGTAACTACTCCTACTCTCTCTGTGAACACTATTGCTTCTAGGTGACTCATTCAATTTAACAGATTCCCTAGGAGTTTTTATGTGGTTAACACAACTAGGTTTAACTGTCTCAGCTTTTTGTTCAGTCACTAAAGGTTTAGTAACAACAGGTTCACACTTCTTAACAACCTTAGGTTCAGGATTCTCTTTTTCCTCATTGTTTGACTCAGACTTAGAGTGATCAGAGGAACTATCAATAGATCCTTCAGAGTCATTGGATTGACAAGAAGAATATCTACTAGATTTGTCCTCTGAGGTAGTTGGTTCAGGCACTTGAGGACCTTTCTTACCATACACAAAGAGTGAATCATCTAACTCCTCTTTTTCAAGAGGAGTATAGTCATCACTCAAAGGTGGTGGTACTCCCTTAAAGTCACCAGTCTTAACAAACCTATTGTACAAAGGTTTATCAGCATAGTCCTCTTCTCTATTTTTAAATATATCCCTATTCTCATTTTCCTCATATCCTAAGCCACATTTTTTATTTGACTTAATTTGAGAATCCCAACACTTAAACAGGTTTTTATTTGAATTGTTCCATTGATCTACCCTTTTTCTCAGCTCATCCCTCTCCTTCTGAATTTTAAGCCCTAATTGTCTATACCTTTTAAGCTTCTCATCTTGTTCATATATTTTATTAGCTTGAAAGTATAGTTTTTCATTTAAAGCAGCATGTTGATTTTGAAGGGTGACCTTTTGTGCCTCTAAAGTTTTTACAGCATTTTTATGTGCTAATAAATTTACTTCTAGATCACCTATTTGTTCTTGCTGCTCATCACATAAAGCCTTAACATGATTATATGAGTCAGTACATAATTTAGAGCATAATGATACCTCATTACCAATGGCCATGAGAGCATGATCAGACTCCTCATTTACTCTTGGATGCTCACCCCAATTGACTCCTCCAGCTTCCATTGTCAGCAGACTCATCTGATTCTTTTCCATCTTCCCATCTTCAACTCTTTTCTCATCAGCAGACTTCTTCTCTGGACAATCTCTTGAAAAATGCCCATGCTTGTGACAGTTGTAGCATTCAACAGTCCTCTTTGTGTATCCCACTGGTGATTTGTTGTTGAAGTTGATAGTCCTACCATATTGCTTCTGAAATCGTTTGACCCTTAAAGCAACCATGGCAATGTGCCATTTTATATCCATCTCCTCAACTTCAGCATCATTAATTTGTTCAAGGTCTTCACTAATAAAGCTTTCATCTTCCGTTTGATTGGCAAAGAAAGAATGTATCACCTCATCAGTGAAACTTGAAGCAGACCTTTCACTTGAAGGAGTTTCATAGTTACCAGACCTAACACCAGATCTAACATTGTAAGTACTGCTTTTGTTTTGAGATACAAAAGCAACATTTGAGGAACTGGTTGAACCCTGAGTGTTGTTACTGATGTCCCTTTCAAACATCCTGAGATTATTGTAAAGGTCATCAGGTGTCATAGAGTCTACTTCCTCCTTAATCCTCATTGCCACAGATACATTGCCCCATTCTGATGGTAAAGATCTAAGGAATTTGTGATTTGCATCCTCATTCGAGACTGCTGCACCATGAACTTCCAATTGTGTTAACAGATGTTGAAATCTGTCATAGCCCTTCTCCAAACCTTCAGTCTTTGAAACACTAAATGTTTCAAATTGCTGTTTAAGAACAGCCTTTTGCATCTTTTTGGAGTTAGCATTACCTCCAAATCGTTTCTTGATAGCTTCCCACATCTCCTTAGCATCAAGAATGCCATGAAACCTTTGTAGATGCTCCTTAGGAATAGCCATAAGAAGCAAGGTTCTGGCCTTCTTTTCCTTCTCCACAGCCCTAATCTCCTCAGCAGATACTGGTGGCATTATTCTGAGTTGCCCATCATTCCCTTGTGAAATTCTCTTCTTAGAATTTCCCTTTTGAATCACCTTCCATACATCACTATCAATGTATTCCAGATAATGTTCCATCTCCATGGCCCATATATCATACTCTTCTCTCTTTAGTAGTGGAAGTTTTATGTTTGAGATTGTGGTTGTGGAAGGGATGGGTTGTTGTTGTGTTTGGGAGTTACTGGTTTCGGTTTTTCCTTCATCTTCATGGTTTGATTGCTCATCCTCACTGTTATGGATTGAGAAAGTTTCAGGCTTATTGAGTTCAGACATTGTGAAGGGTGATTTGAGTGAGAATTAGGTTTTAGGGATTTAGTGTTCTACGAATTCAGAGTCTCTCTCCTTGCTCTGATACCACTTGTTGGTCCACAAATTGTATATGGATCACTAAGTAGTTTTGAATACCTAGTAGATGGTTAGGATAAATCCGAACCAATCTAAGTGAGAAACCCTAAGTGATTGTTAATGTTAATGCGGAATCTTAACAAGAACAATTAAGAACACAAGCAGGGATATCACTAACTTTGTATATTGATATTCACTATTATCAATTCGTACACCTCACACACGTTTACTAACAAACTTTAGGGATCCTTTTATAACACAAGGAAACCCTAGATGACACAGAAGATATACACAAATCTTCTATAAAGATACATACACGCATTGTATCTTTTCCTAATATAACTCTAACAAACTTTCCTATCTTCACGACCAGACCAGACTTTATAAGTCAACCAGACTTAACATGTACTACCAGACTTATCTTTACATAACCAGACCTAAATCACAAACAGACCTAACTCAGTAAACGACCAGACCTAAGTAGTAAACTACCAGACCTAAGTAGTCTGTTCTTGATATGCATCATAATTCCCAACAAGAGATTTAAAGGGAGTTGGCAAAATACTATGGCCCGTATTAGTGACGGGTATAGAATGACCGTCACCAACCGAGATAGATGAATACATACACATATTAAAATTTTCACTAAGACTATTAACTGAATTATTGAGATGAGAGCTCGCACCTGTATCCATATTCCAAGCACCAGTAGTAGGATCTTGTGGAGTTATGGCACTAAAAACATGTGGTAATCCCGAAAGCTGTTGACCCGGACCATGTTGACCCAGACCATGTTGACCCGAAGCTTGCTATCCCAATGTAGAAGACTGTTGGGCTGTTGCACTATTAAAAATATATGGTGTATGGTGGGCCTGAAAAACATTAAATCCTGATGGGCCTGTCATGGGAGATATGGGCATTTTCATTTTCTCACACCAATCACTTTCAATTAGAGATGCAAATCAAAATCGGTTTTTAAAAAAACCGGTATATAAAACCGAAACCGGTTTTTTAAAAACCGAACCGGTTAGACCGGTTTTCATTTTTTTGCAAATACCGTTTTTTTTTTAAACCGGTTTTTTAAATTTAATTTTTTTAGAAAGCCCGCGTTAATTTTCAAAAAAAAAAAAAAAAAAAAAAAAAAACCCCGGTTTTAACCGGTTAAGAAAACCGGTCAAAGTTCGGTCAAACTAGCCGTTATCAACAAAAACCGGTTTTTTCCGTTTTTTTTAAAAAAAAATAATAAATAAATAAATAAATCAAACGGTCACTAGCCCTTTTTTTTTGGTTTTTTGTGTGTTTTTTTATTTTTTTTGATGATTTTAGGCTATGTAATGGTAGTATAAATACATGTAATGGGTTGTGGTTGAAAACACATAAAAAACACTCAAAATCTCTCAAAAACGCTCACATATAATGGAAAACGTATCACAACAAGCTTCCACTACTCCCTCCGTTTCTACTAGCAATGCAAAAAAACACTACACAAATGAAGATGTCGTGAAAGTTAGGCCAACGAACCGGAAAGGTGATGTTTGGTGTAATTACGATTTGTGTATTATGATCGATAATGCGGAAAAGGCGCGTTGCAAGAAATGTGGGAACTTTTATACTCCAACGTCTAACACTACACTTAGGAATCATAAATGAAAAATGTAATGCGGTCCGAGCTTCGTCCGAAGGTACTATTGGTGCGGATGGTCGGGTTTTTATATATGATAATGATGCGCTTCGACTTGATTTTACGAAGTTTGTCATTCAACAAGCGCTTCCATTCAACCACTTCGACAACGTCAAGCTTACGGAGATCATCAAAACGAGGCTACAACCGCGTTATGAACATGTAAGTCGTACTACTCTTAGAAGTGATGCTTTTAAATTATGGGAAACGGCTAAACAAGATATTATTAATGGTTTTCGTGAATATAAATATGGTGTTTCTATAACTACGGATACTTGGACCGCACCACATGGTACGGCAAATTCTTATCTCGCCGTTACGGCTCATTGGTTTAATCCCGAATCTTGGTTATTAATGAAACGGACAATTGCTTTTAAACTATTTGGTTATCCTCATACGGGATCTAATTTAAGAAAAAATTTACATGACACTTTAATTGAATATAATTTAGATGATAAAGTTTTTAAGATTTCACTAGATGATGCATCCAATAATACTAGAGCTATGGAATTGTTAAAATTACGTATGAAACCCATTTTAGATGGTGCTTTTTTTCATTCTCGTTGTGTTGCTCATGTTATAAATTTATCCGTGCAAGCGGCATTAAAAATATGTGATAGTTTAAAAATGAAATTTAGGGGTTTATTAACAACTATATATAGTGCGAGCAATGAAAGACAAATGAACTATCACCGTTTTCGTAGACAATATGGTGAAACACCCCTAGGACCTTGCTTTGATAATAATACTAGGTGGAATTCTACTTGCATGATGTTTGAAAATATATTACGAAAACGTCAAACTTTATCCGCTTTTAATGATATACTTGTTAGTAGAAATAAGTCCGTTCCGATAGACGACCAAGATTGGGATAGACTAAATGAGTTAACTATTTTTTTACAAGTTTTTAAAGAGGCAAAAACTATATTATCGGGTGTTTATTACCCAACTAGCTCAATAGTTTTAAACCAAATTTATGCTATGATAGAAAAATTATATGAATTAAAAGACTCAAATAACATTATGTTTAAAAAAATGGCTAAAGTTATAAAAAAGAAATTTATAAAATATTTTGCTAGTTTACCTTTGGTTTTTACTTGTTCCGCCGCACTTAATCCATGTTTAAATGTTGGGGGCGTAGAACTTTTAATAAAAACAATAATGGATAATTTAGACATAGGCTTTGGGTTAAACAAAGACGACCCCGACTATAAAAGAACCCAAATTTTGAAATTTAACGATAATTTTAAAAGTTTATTTGGACTTTATGCAACAAAATATGGTCAACAACAAAACCCAATTGTTGACCAAATGCGGGTCGGGTCGTCTCGAATGGCAAGAGACATTAATATAAACCTTTATAATAGTTTATTTGAAGACACTACAAAGCGTCAACGAACATCGGCCCCAACAAGCGAATTGGGACAATATATGGCTACAAACTTTTTAACAACTTTAAGTCCCCAAGAGTTTGCAAACTTTGACATTTTGGCTTGGTGGAAAGAAAGGGAAATTCAATTTCCAATTTTATCCGCTATGGCTCGTGACTTATTAGCGGTCCAAGCTTCGTCGTTAGCTTCCGAATCGGCCTTTTCTACTAGCGGACGAATTATATCGGAAAGAAGGTCAAGACTAACCCCCGAATCCGTGGAAGTATGTGTATGTTTGAAAGATTATTTGGACAGGGTAGATAGGATACAACATGTATCATCGTTGGATGGTCCGATATTACAAGACGTTGAAGAAACTATAGAAAGAGAAGAAGTTGAATTAGGGATATCACCTCCGACTACCGAATTAGATGAAGGTGAGTTCGAAGAATTTGATATTGAAGACGTGGATGTAGAAGATTTTTTGGATACTTTAATGACTTGAGTATAACGGGTGATGGCAATGCCGAAGCTCGATATACTTGAGTACACTAATATGTTTTCGGGTGATGGCCATGCCGAAGCTCGAAATGTATTAGTATTTATATATTTTTAGTTGTATAATTGTATTGTTTAAATAAAAGTTATGATTGTATTTTTTTAGTTGTATAATTCTATTGTTTAAACAAAAGTTATGATTGTATTTTTTTAGTTGTATAATTGTATTGTTTGAATAAAAGTTATGATTGTATTTTTAGTTGTATAATTGTATTGTTTAATTAAACCGGAAAAAAAATGTACGAACATGTATGTAAAATTCCGAAAAAAAGAACCGGTAAATAACCGATAAAAAAACCGAATCCGAACATTTATAACCGAAAAAACCGAACCGGTAAAAAACGATTCCGAACATTTATAACCGAAAAAAACCGATTTCGGAAAACCGAAAACCGATTAAAACCGATTTTCCAAAAAACCGATTAAAACCGGTTTTTTTATAACCGGTTTTCCAAAAACCGAAAACCGATTAAAACCGATTTTTTTGCACCTCTACTTTCAATAATATCAATTTTTAATTTATTTTTTTTTATTGCCTTTTGCTCAATAATATCAACTTTTAATTCATATAGCCAACCCCACCACAATTTTATTTTATTTTATTTTATTTTATTTTATTTTTTTTTTTTTAAGGCAAAAGACAATGCAGACGAAGCAAGCTACTTCAGAGCCCATCAGGAAATGGTCCATGGTTATTACAAGAGAAAACATAAAGAAACACAAACATTGGAGAAAAACTCTTAAAAGGGGTGTACAAATCAGCAAGAGACAAGGTAACTTTAGTATTCTACTGCTTGTGCAATTGCAGCAGCTTTGTGTTCTTCAAAGACGTGCTCAGCTTCAGCTTCATGTTCTTCAAAGACTTGGTCGAGCGCAATCCTCAACAGTTCAAAGCCATCAACATAGGGGATTTTTGAATAATGTTGCTTGTCCTTGATTTCCGGTGGTGGTGAACTGCTTTCTCCAACACGAGTAGGGATGATTTGAGAGCACCTTGCTAAGGCCTGGCTGACAGACATATGTGGTTCAACATGAAGAATGTGAGAGTTGTGGTTATTTTCCGCAGCAGCAGCAACAAAGGTTTCCAAAAGTTGCCTCTTATCTGAGGACTGGCGACCAAAGTTAACAGCATCAAAAGCTATGTCCGATTTTTTAATCCATGGTCCAAGAGGATGGGCATCAGCAGCGGTATCTCCTCAGAAAGCAAATACAACAATCCTTTTTTTGAGATCTTTGTTCCGGACACCACACCAAACAAGATTAGCACCAACGATGGCCTTCCTTAACTCCAAAGGACCGCCTATTATTGGCAGACTAAAAACGGCATTCACGATGGTTTTAATATCTCTAGTAGGAGCAGCCGCAACGTAATAGTTAGCTGATGAAGCTATGCCCACAACATTCTTTGGATTAGCATTTAATTTTTCGGTACAATATAGTTTAATAGCGTCAGCTTGTTCCTGAAAAATGGGTCCTATCATCCATCCACTACTGTCCACACAGATCATTGTAGCCTCGGCCTCCATGGTTGTTCAAGATGATTCTCTGACTGGGATTTTTGGGTTTATTATTATGATTCGTGTGGTTTATTCTGTCAAGTAATAACCGAATGAAAACAAGGTTCGGTTTAGGGTTGTTCAAGATGATTCTCGTTCGATATAAATTAAGATGTAAAGTGTTGTGTGAATTGATGTCCCATTCATTATCAGAATGTGCTACATAAATACAAGAGTACAGATTATTCTAGATGTTGGCCTAGAGCCCGATACAAATATTATGGGCCGATACAAATATTATGGGCTAACATTACCGAGTCCTTTCTGATTGGATTTTAATTTCAATTTTTGTGTTTATTTAAATCAAATTGTTTGTGGTTTTGTTAGGACACGATGACTCTGGACGAATTGCTGGACGCATGCAGTGAGATCAAGAGGGAAGCAGCTAAGCAAAAACACAATGCCCTATAAACAGGTTTTCAAGTCACATTGAGGTGACATTGCTTAATTGGTTATACATAAATTTTCCCAATTGGTTAGATATCTATTAGGTGATTGATTGTTTTATTTGATGTAAAGTCCATCCGTATAACAATTAACCAACGAAAAATTAGAAATCTTTTTTTACTCAAAATCATAGAAACCTTTGGTGAAAACGGACCAGACGTGCCTCCTAAATGATTAGTTGATGTATATGAATGAGTAGTTGGTTACTTCCCTCTGATGATCTCTTACATAGTTACATTCACTACTCGCCCCGTAATGGTGACTTGATATGGGTTGATTTATAGGGGTTCATTTGTATACATCACATGGTATAAGGAACAGTTGTGTCATTAGAGTTTAATAACTCACTTAGAAGTAGATAAATAGGGGAATGTATCTGAATTGAGGTATCTTTTAATCATTTGAGGATTAGTTTAGAGAGCTACTCTCAAACTTAATTGAATCCACAAGCTGTTCTTGTGTGATTAGATCGATTGAGTTGTGATTAGATCGATTGAGTTGTTCTCAGTCGATCATTTATCCTTATTTCATTGTAATCGAATCATTCAACCATTCGTATACTCAGTTTTGTTCTACATTTGAGTCCCGCCAATTCGTTACTTAACATGACTAGGCCTCGGAGAGTATCTCTTAAAAGCATACTCTAGTTTAACCAAGTTACAGGGTTTGACTATCCATGTTCAAAAGAAGACCCTGGTTATAGTACCATGGCATAGAATATACTGTAATAAGCTTGCATGTCAAAAGATGTGCCAAATCGAATCAGCTCAGAAGCCTTTAAATTGTGAAAATAATAAAACTACCAACTGAGAAAAAGGAAAAGGCGAAGGCAGTGAAGTGTAAATTGAGCCAAACCGGTAGTTCACTGAGGTCTGACCTTAACCCGAACCAATCCATATCCAGCACAAACACAAGACACGAACGTATATTTCCAAAGCCTTGTTCTATTCTTGGTCCATACATAAACTTTATTACTTCCATGTTTTCTTCTTCTTGTTCCCAAAAATAACATTAAGATGACTCATTGAATAAAAGTATTTATCTCTATGTGTGTTTGTTTATTTAATTATGTGTGACTGTATTATATGTACTATACCGGAAGCAGCCTCTCTACCTTAGGTAGGGGTAAGGCTGTCTACGTCTCAACCTCCCCCATACACCGTGGAAGACGGTATTGGGACCCATAACCCGTGGAAGACGGTATTGGGAGTTACTTTTTTTTTTGTATTATATTGTAGTTCCCAATTCATTAGTCTTAGGTGAAATTGAAAGAAATAATCATCTTGCAAACTATATATGAATTACTCACCAGATAACTAATTCATTGCAGCTTTTGGGAGCATTAATAGGAATCTTGTTTCTCCTACTCCAACAACCCCTCAAGTGCCAATGAATTTGTAGAAATCTGTAACCCAATCGTGACAACTGACAACACCTTCAGAGATTAGCGTATCCTCCATTAAGGACTTTCTGTTCAAGGATATGGATAATGAGAAAATCTTCAACGAAGAGGAATTAGCAGCTTGCCTTAGTGATTTAAATAGACCAAGACACAGGTAACATAATGCATCTTTACATGTGTTTTAGTTGATCCCATTTCTAAAGCAGTTGTTTCTCTTTTATTTTCCTTTCCTTAACTATTACTAGTAATATGTTTGCATATGTTCTTTTCAAGTTTTTAGGTAGAGACGTTGATGAAAAATACATGCAGTGATTGACGGAATCAGGTCTTTTTCATCTAAACTTCCTTACTATTAATCTTACCATCTAAACTTCCACCAAAGACCACATCTTCACATAATCACGTGCAGCCAGCTTCGACTCCACAAAGGCAAGGGCTAGCTGCACCTTCTCCACAACGGCAGGGACTAGTACACCTTCTCGACTTTCAGTAACCAAAGGTGGCCCACGTACCGCATCGAGCATGTGATGGTCACCATCTTGTCCTCCAACAAATCTACACCCATCGAGGATGATGCATTTCCATTGATATGACTTATTAGCTTTTAAAATGTATAGATAACTAACCTATTATATAAGTGCTGGTGATTATTGATACGGATTAGCGATAGGAACGGGTTTGCATTTGTTATGCATTGTTTAAAACAACCGTATTGTTCTATACTTTGCCATTTTCTGATTGCAAGTGTTCTGTTCTCCAATTTTTTTGCCTGACCAAACACAACTTTTTATTGAAGAGTATCAAATATATCCTTTTGGAATAAAAGAGCATAAACACTCTAAACCTCCAAGATTGAGATCTCTAAAAAATCGAAAACTTCAAGCTGGTATGTAAGAACTCGTTACTCCAATATCTTACGATAAACACACATTCGCGACACTCGTCGTAGGGTGCGTGACATCTTGTCGAGTGTTAAAAATGGAAGGAAGGTAATGTCGAAGTTGAAAGTTACCCGCCCAAAAGATTGGGCTTTGAAAACTAAGAGCTTTTTTAGTTTCTGGTATTTTTTACAATTGGGTCACTTTTGATGATCCAATCTTTAAATAAAATGGGTCCATTTTAAAAGTTTAGCAAGCTCATTAGTTATTGCTAAGACTAACAGGTTGTTTACTTCTTTTTTAATTAAGAGGAATGCTACATTCAATCAAATTTTACAAAAACAGAATTCACACAATGACATGGATGTATATGATTGGGTAAATCAAAGAGAAGAGAGATAATATAATAGTGAAACCAGTGATAATAAGCATCCATGTCATTGTGTGGATTTTATTTTTGTAAAATTTGAGTGGGTGTAGCATTCCTCTTTAGTTAATTGACTTTTGTGATATAAGTGTATTAATTAACCTCTTAAAAGAGAGAGATTTTTTTGAGTCTTCCAATTAAAAGATAGTAAGCGTTTTGGGCCACCCTCATCCTCACTAAGAAGAAAGTAAACAACCCTAAGATTTTTTAGAACTACACGAGTCCAATTATACAATTACACAAAAAATGACTAGAATCTTATATATGTTCTGAAATTTGTTAAAAGAGCAACTGAGCAAGTTAGAACAAAGACGATAGAAAATTTTCCTCACTTTTATTGTCTTGAAAAGAAAAAATATATAAATTAAGATATGTGTAATTAAACAATATTGAGAAAATGAAATATTCGTTTTACCCTTGTATTTAAAACTACGTTGACATTTCAAAGAAGCCTATTAAAAATTTAAATAGTTACTTAGAGGTAAAATAGGAAAAACATTTAGAGCAGGAGGTACGCATAGCTGATGGCTGGCGCCATGGCCACTAGCCAACCATGGTCGACGGCGCACGGTACCGCCGCTTGCGCCATGGTGGCTGGCGCCGTAGCCACCAGCCCAAGCCATCGGATTTTTTTTTTTTTTTTTTTTTTTTTTTTTTACTGCTATCGTTTGGTTGGAAAAAGTGAGAAGAAAGGGTGTGGTGACTGAGTTTTGTTTATGTGTGATAAAGATTAGGGTTCTGTTGTTTAGTGGTGTTATGAAGAAAGTGGACTTGGGCTTTAGATTAATTGGGCTGCAAATTGGATTGGACACAAGGACGTTTTATTAGTTATTAGGCTGTTGGTTTGATAACACAAGGACGAATTTCTCTTTTAGTGTTTGATAAAGAATTCTTGGTATAATTTTGGATCACGATTTTGATTGAGCTTCAATTATCCGAGATTAATTTTAATTTTGGGAGAAATTGTTCGGTTGGGTCTAAGATGATTCCTTCAGTTAATTTGTAGTTTCATTTTAATTTCTGTATCGTAGTTTATGTTAATCGTACGTTGTGTTTTTAATGTAATTTGTGTTTTTTTTAATGAATGAAGTTTATTTTAGTTAATATTGTGTATGTTTTATTTTATGTAAAAAAAAAAAAAATACGGCACCACATTTTCTGGTGCCGTGGGTAACGGCCAGAATGTGGTGCCGTGTGATTTCTGGTGCTATAGAGATTTTTGCTGACGTGGCAGGCAAATTTTTGCCATGGCTCATGGGTACCCAATGAAAAACATTTATAAATTCATTTAACGAATAAGGACAGTTTTTTTTAAAACAAATATAAATAGAAATAATAAAAAGTGCAGTATATAAGTGATATATTTAACCCACAAATCACAACGGATGCCTGTATTCAAAATACAATCTTTCAATTATATTCGAAGATATTTATATTTATATTTATCATATCTAGATTTACACATATATTCCATAATTATTCTAAAACATTTTCCAATGATACAATTACCATTAGAAAAACGTGTTATAGACTTATACTCTAGTCATCTTGATCCTTTTGAGTCTTTTAACCATGGTTGACCTTTTCGTTAATTTTCAATGTTTATTTTTAATAAAAGAGAGAACCTTGCATGCCAAGCAAAAAACATGTTTTTTCCGTAGAAAAACTATATATAAAGAAAAGAAGAATCACTTGCATGTCACGCATGTCTACCCTCAACGTGACTTTTTACCCGCACTATATATATATAAAGATAATCGGTTTTTATTCCGTTAATACCACATCACTTACAACTTTAACACTCAGATCCTCTCTTTCAGGATAAATTAAAACGCCTGGCTAGCGATGGCAGATTATACGTTCTCTGGCTCCGGTCACGGTCAGCTGCCGATACCGGGCAGAAGGAATATATTGATTACTAGTGCTCTTCCTTATGTCAATAATGTTCCTCACCTTGGCAACATCATTGGATGTAAGTATATGATATATAACGTTGTCGTAAATAGCAATTGTTTTCTAATCCGTTCTGGTAATTAAACTTTATTATTATTATTATTATTAGTATTATTATTTTCCGGCTTGTATAGACTTATTTTGAAGTTGTAAAATAAGCAATATAAATTTGTTTTTACAATAGTTTCGGTAGTTATGCTTTTATTGATGTGTGGACATATTTGATAACGTTATGTTTTTATTATTAGGCTATAGTTGAGCGAACGGAGGCCATGGGCGAAAACTTATACAATCACTATATACGAGATCAAAAATATATTATACCAACTATGGAAACCATTTTTGATGATCTATCTTAAGTTTTAACAAATATTTGCAACAAAAAAATTGTTAGTATGTGACTATGTGTGTACATAAGTGTGTACATCAGTGACGGTGGATCCCGGGGGGTCCGGGGATACCCATGAAATTTTGCGGCCTACTGTTAGTTTATGTAAAAAACATCGATTTTTCCTAAATGCACCTAGTTCAAAAAATTGTGTTTCTCGTTTTGTATAATTTTTCATAAATGCACATGATCAAATTGTGTCCTCGTTCCGTTTGTGGTGTACATAGTGTATGTATACTTAGGTTTTATAAGTAAATTGATCATTACTAGCTAGTTACTAAAACAGATAATTTTTATAATTATGTGTGTACATATAAGTGTATGTATAATTAGGTTTTAGCTGTTGAATCGTGAATAATGATAGATGAGTGTGAAGTGAATTTGATGTGATGTGATGTAATGTGTAGGTGTCTTAAGTGCGGATGTGTTTGCAAGGTATTGTAGATTGAGAGGTTACTATGTGTTATACATATGCGGAACTGATGAGTATGGGACGGCCACTGAGACTAAAGCGTTGGAAGAAAATTGCACTCCTAAAGAAATTTGTGATAAGTAATGGATTTACGAGAACTCGTCTCCATTCTGATGTGAATGTACCGACTTTGTGATGTTCATTTTTGGTTCTAATCAAACTTATTTGTCGTTATAGGTATCATGCGCTTCACAAAGAAGTCTATGATTGGTTTGACATAAGTTTTGATCATTTTGGACGAACTTCAACACCACAGCAAACCGAAATTTGCCAAGCAATTTTTAAAAAGTTATTGGATAACGATTGGCTATCTGAAAACACAATGCAGCAAGTATGTATATTTATATATTTTTTTGTATTTAACGTGATCCAATCTTATGAAAAATCTCTAATAAGTAATGTATATGTTTTACGATGCAGCTTTACTGTGATGTGTGCCAGAAATTTTTAGCTGATCGGCTTGTTGATGGAACCTGCCCGTACCCAGATTGTAGTTACAATTCTGCACGAGGAGATCAATGTGAAAAATGTAGTAAACTGTTAAATCCTAAGGAACTCGTTGATCCTAAATGCAAGGTAAACATTAGCCTAAAACCAACAAGAAAACAGTTAAATATACATATCCGTATCTATGTGTGCGTCTTTTTTCTTTCAAATTTCTGCTTACGACACCAAATTTTGGTCTGCATATAGGTCTGCAGAAACAGTCCTCATATCCGTGACACAAATCACTTGTTTCTTGAGCTCCCGTTGTTGAAAGATAAGCTGGAGAAGTACAAAAGCACAGTGGAAGGTTCGTGGAGTCAGAATGCTATTGATGCAACAAATGCATGGCTTAAGGAAGGACTAAGGCAACGATGCATTACTAGAGATTTGAAGTGGGGTGTTCATGTACCTCATGAGAGATTCAAAGACAGGGTTTTCTATGTCTGGTTTGATGCACCGATTGGATATATCTCGATCACTTCGTGTTACACGCCTGAGTGGGAGAAATGGTGGAAGAATCCTAAAGATGTGGAGTTGTATCAGTTTATGGGCAAGGATAATGTACCTTTTCACACCGTAAGTGCATCTTATTCTCGTACCTGTTCATTTACTGTTTCTATGTGATTATTTGTATGCTATCTCATAATTTGAATTTTTTTACGTAGCTGTATTTGTCAGGACTGTTTATGCTGAGTTATTTAATGCGTAAGTTCTGCCAACACCTTTGACGTTGTTTTCTCATTAAGCTTGAAATGATTCTTTCAGATTATGTTCCCCTCTACGCTTCTTGGAACTGACGAGAACTGGACTTTATTAAAGACTATAAGTGTTACGGAGTACCTAAACTATGAAGAAGGTGGGTTGCAGTTTTCAATTTACAATTAAGACAGTTTCTGATTATACTTTTGTGTACTTTGGGGACATGCTGTATTACCTTACAATGAATATCATTTTGGGATATCATGTGTAGGTAAGTTCTCTAAGAGTAAAGGTGTAGGAGTCTTTGGTAATGATGCAAAGGAAACAAATATCCCGGTAGAAGTATGGCGATACTATTTGCTAGCTAATAGACCAGAGGTACAAAATTTGTGCAGTGCACCGCTAAAAAGTTCACCTCTCACTCTTGGTGACTTAATTTTTTTCTTGTGCCCTTCTTTTTGTCTCTGTCCCTGACAATTGAGTTTGCATGTCTAGGGAAAAGACACGTTATTCAAATGGGTAGATTTGCAGGCAAAACTAAAGGACGAGTTGCTGAATAAACTAGGAAATTTCATTAACCGTGTCTTGTGCTTTATTGCTAAAGATCCAGGTTACAATTCCATAGTTCCTGACGCTCCAGGTGCTGATGCACATCCCTTCACCGAAACATTGGGAAAAAACATCGGTACTAAAGTGGATGAATACATGGAGGCCATGGACAAGGTAATTCATGATACCAAAACTTACTAGCGCTGTGCCGATAAAGGAAGGTGTACGCTAGTGTGTCTTAAATGAGTTCTCATTGGACTAAGTATGTGTTTTATGTTTCACATAGGTCAAGCTAAAGCAAGGGCTGAAAGCTGCAATAGAAATCTCTATCGAGGGAAATGGATATTTACAAGTAAGTCTACGGTTTTATAGACGAAATTACAGCACGATGACCCGTTCTTCTGTCATTGCTTAAGAATTAACGGATGTGTTAATTGCATGTAGGAAACTAAATTCTGGAACCTTTACAGGGAAGACCTACCTTCGTGTTCCATAGTCATGAAAACTTCGGTGGGAATAGTTTATCTTCTTGCTTGCCTGTTAAAGCCTTTTATGCCATCATTTTCCGTCAAGGTAAGTAACTTGCAGTTCTGCACTTCCATGTGAAACAGAGTTATGAAATGTTCTCGTAAATTAACATTCTAACCCCTTAAACGATGTTTACGCTTTGTTTGCTGAAGGTACTCAAGCAGCTTGCTTTACCCCTCCAACTTTCTCTCTCAGATGAAGATGTAAAAAAAGCCAAAAAACCATGGGAGTTAATACCTGCTGGACACAGAATTGGCACCCCGGAGCCATTATTTACAGAACTGGTATATACAGTGCTTGATTGTTCTCTGTTGATGATTACATATGGCTTATAGAGAATAATTATGCATTATCTTATATGTGTGTTATTTGTGTGATGTGCAGACAACTGAACAAGTGGAGTTCTTCAGAGAAAGGTATGCTGGTAATCAAGCTGATCGAGCAGACCGAGCTGTAAGGGCGGCGGAAGCTGAATAATATTGCTGAACAATAAAAGAACACAAAAATTTCCAATTCGAGATTCACCATTTACTACATCTGGAGGTTTTTGTGCAGCTTCATCCATTTCTGATGGATCAATACCATAAATGTTTCGGATCTGTTTATCTTCAAATTTGCTGAACTTATTCTGTTTTATTTTTAAGGTGCCTATAATAGCTACGTCTCGGTATTACAAACTTACAGTATTGCAGTGAACAATAGGTGTGCTTTCTCCATTTTCTCTTTGCCTGTTCGAATTATCAACAATTTATGGCAGTGTAACTTATTCAACTGTTGTCAAACCTAAGTTTTGGTGTCACAAAATGATATAAACGCAAGAGTTTGAACTTGAGCACTTACATTCTGGTAAACTTGTACAATTCCCTAAAGATGATTTCTATAAAAAAGAGTGATGATGAACCCCCGTGGTTTGCCGATATTGCAAACTACCTAGTGGGTAATGTGCTTGTGAAAAGAATGTCATCCCAACAAAAGAAGAATTTTTTCAAAGATATTAGACATTATTTTTGGGATGACCCCTATTTGTTTAGAATCTGTGCTGACCAAATAATTAGGCGGTCTGTGGGCGGGAAATAAGCTATGGATATTCTATCAGCTTGTCACCATGGTCCCACCAGAGGACATCATGGCCCGAACTACACCGCCAAGAAAGTTTTCGATTCTGGTTTCTATTGGCCCACGATTTACCGTGATGCCCATGACAAGGTAAAAAATTGTGACTCTTGTCAGCGTCAAGGAAAAATCTCACAAAGGGATGAAATGCCACAAAATTCTATCCATATTTGTGAGATCTTTGACGTATGGGGCATCGACTTTATGGTGTCATTCCCGTCTTCACGAGGGAACAAGTATATTCTCGTGGCCGTCGATTATGTGTCCAAATGGGTGGAAGCTAAGGCTTTACCCACAAATGACGCCCGAGTTGTTGTGAAATTTTTGAAACAATTATTCTCCAGATTTGGAACCCCACGGGCCATCATTAGTGATTGTGGTACTCACTTTTGTAACGATCAATTTGCGAGGGTGATGGAAAAATATGGTGTCAAACATAAACTTTCTACATCATATCACCCTCAGACTAGTGGCCAGGTGGAGGTGTCTAATCGTGGTTTAAAAAGGATTTTATAAAGGACAGTAGGCGAGCATCGTGCCAAATGTGCTGACAAATTAGATGATGCTTTATGGGCTTTCCGTACCGCTTTCAAGACACATATCGGTTGTACTCCTTATAAGCTCGTGTACGGAAAAGCTTGTCGTCTCCCCATTGAGCTCGAGCACAAAGCCTACTGGGCCTTGAAATGGACTAATTTTGATCTTAAGATTGCGGGTGATCATCGAAAGATCCAATTAAATGAATTAAATGAACTTCGTGATCAAGCCTATGAGAATTCTTTGATCTATAAGGAAAAGACAAAGAAGATTCACGATTCAAAAATCAAAAACCGAGAATTCCATGTCGGTGATCGTGTTCTTCTTTTTAATTCTAGATTGAAGATTTTCTCGGGTAAACTAAAATCCCGTTGGTCTGGTCCGTTTACTATTACTGAAGTGTTTTCTTATGGTACTGTCGAGTTATCTCAACCTGACGGTCCCAACTTTAAGGTAAACGGGCATAGGATCAAGCACTACCACGGAGGGGACATCCCTACTTTGGATGTCCCGGATCTCCGTCTTTCCCCCATGGACAACTAAATTCGGGGGCGAGTCAAGCTAGAGACACATTAATAAACAAGCGCTTCTCGGGAGGCAACCCGTGTTATCTATCTATCTATCTTTTATTTTTATTTTCTAATAAGTGTGATGTGAATATTGGATAAGTGTGGGGGAGTGCTTCTCTCCATGTTGTGTTTTGTGGGTTTCTGTTTTTGCTTGCAGGATTCCCTATGATCGTAAAGACCTCCGTGCTTGTTTTCAAACCCTCCAACACTCGGTCTTCGATCATTTGCATTGTTATATTTAGGGAGATCCTTTATCATACGTGCTTATCTAATATACCTTTCCCCTTTCACACTTGGAATTTTAAGCATTTGCCTTTTTTGTTCCTAAGTGTGGGGGTACACCCGACATTTTTGAACATTGAGGCCAATGTGAAAAACTAGAAGGGGGGTGGGGTTGAATAGTTTTACCGATTTATTTTTGATAATTAGAAAAGTTTCTTTGAAAAACTTAGATCCAATTCTTTTGTGAAATCAACCAACACCAATATGAACACTAATCTATACTATCAAGTGTAAACAATAAATTTAAAGAGTAGAGATGGAAAGATCAAACCGAGATAACGAGATTTATAGCGGTTCGGTAAAGAAGCTCTTCTTTGCCCTATTCCACTCCCCGAGTACCCAACTCGAGAGTTCTAAGCACTATGTCAACAAAGCTCCCTTCTGGCGGAGAAAACCGTACAACGTCACTTATCACAATTTCCGACACTAAGCTAAATGTCGAGTACTAATCTAGCTAGTACTAATCTCACTCACGATCCTTATTAATCACACGATCCACACGATCATTACTAATCACACGATCCACACACTCCACTCTAGATCCACTTGATCTATACACTCTCTACACAATCAACACAAGATCCACACGATCTCTACACGATCACAATGATCCACACGATCTCTACACGATCACAATGATCCACACAAGATGACTAAACAAGACCAAAAAAAAAAAAAAAAAAAAAAAAAAAAAAAAACATTTATTCGAACATTGTTGTTTCCAACGAAATAAAAGATCACCCACTTTTTAATGTAAAATACTGTTGTATATTCAAGGTTATGGTTCATCGCTTATTTCGTAAATTGCTAAGACTAAAGGGAGTGAGGCTACCCAACTAAGGGGCGACTCGCGACACGTGGCGCTGAGTCAGCATGTTGGGTAGCCTCAAAAAAAAGGGGGAGTGGGGCTACCCAGGAGGGTGGGGCGACTCGCGACACGTGACACTTGTAATGATTTTTTTTTTTTTTTTTTTTTTTTTTCAATATTAACTTATTAATAATAACTAAAAATACATTTTATATAAATAATAACTAAAAATACATTTTATATAAATAATAACTAAAAATACATATTAAAAATTATTCTTATAACTAAAAATACATAATTGTAAAACATAAATATTACATAATTGTTATACCTAATAAAACTAAAAATACATAATTGTAAAACATAAATATTACATAATTGTTATACCTAATAATACTAAAAATTATTCTTCATCACTAACAAATTCGTCGACTTCTGGAGGCTCGTTTTGTTGTTCATTCGGGCCACGATTATCCCATAAATGATCCACCAAATCCGCCTTAAGCATATTGTGTGTTTCGCGGCTTCTAACGACATTTGAATTCTCAATGCGTTGCTCCATTGGAGTTTCTTGAGTCCAATACTCGGGGTTCAATGTCTGGTCGTGCTCGTTGAAATCTTGACAAAATGTCTTGTCCTCATCCTCCAAAATCATGTTATGGAGAATAATACAACAATACAAGTATAAATGACGGCATGCATTTTCTCCTTGTCCCAATATCTTGATGGAAAACTAACAACTTTCTACCTCTTTTTCAAAACCCCAAACGCTCTCTCAATATCCTTCCGTGCCGACTCTTGTTTCTTCTTAAAGTATTTTCTTTTTTGAATTGGTGGGGTTTTTTTTTTTTTTTTTTTAGAAATTAGAGTGTTATGTGTTTTTTTTTTTTTTTTTTTTTTGGAAAATAAATGGTTGAATGTGTTTTTTTTTTTTTGGAAAATAAAATGTTTTAAAGGAAATAAAGAAGGGAGCCGTTTGTAACAGCTACAAATGCATCGAAAGAAGAAAGGGAAGGGGCGATAAAATTGGAACGCCTGAGGGGCTAATCGCCCTAGAGGGGCAGTGTTCCAGGCGATTAGGGGCGGCTTCGGGGCTTAATCGGGCATCAAGTCGCTTCACTCCTCTTAGCCTAAGATCCCATTTAACTTGATTATGATTCATCAAATGTTTCACCAAAGTCAACAATCATTTAATGTAATCAAGACAAAATTGAATGAAAGAAACATAGAATATAATGATTCACTGAGCACAAATTAATTAAAGAAACTCGCATAATAAGTTTTTCTTGAAAAAAAACAATAGCAATTCTCATCCATTCATATGTGAGGGGTGAGATCAATAAAAATGGATCACATAAAAACTAAAGATTAAATGGATCAATCTCAACCATTCATTTTTAATCAAATTAATTAAATTAATTTTCACCCTTATATTTAAACATTAAATATCTCACAAACCGCTAATAGTTGGATAAAACTAATTATACCATTGCGACAAGAATAAAATTATCTTTCTATAGAGATCCAATATTGTATACTTTCGACGAACTTATTTTTTATCGTTTTTTCCGGGTTTCGATATAATACACTATAAATGAATATTTTAAAAATACTCTTTTGTGTTAACACAACCCCTAAACTACAAACCCTAAACCCTAAAAACCCTAAGCCCTAAACCCTAAAAAACCCTAACCCTAAAAACCCTAACCACTAAACCCTAAACCCAAAACCCTAAACTCTAAACCCCTAAAAACCCTAACCGCTAAACCCAAAAAACCTAAACCATATCCGCTAAACCGTAAGAAACCTAAACCCATAACCCCTAAAAAACTTAACCCAAAAAAGTCAAACCCCTAAACTCTAAAAACCTAAACCCTAACTGTAAACCCTAAACCCACAAAAAAAGTCGGAAAAAAAAATTCTTCGAAAGTATATGATGTGGGATATCAAATTAAAAGTAATTTTATGCTTGTCGTGATGGTATGATTAGTTTCATCTAACGATCAATGGTTTGTGAGATATTTAGTTTTTAAAAATGAAAGTGAAAGTTTATTTTATTGTTTTGATAAAAAAATGAATGGTTGAGAATGATTCATTTGATTTTTAATTTTTCTTTGATCTTTATTGAACCAAACTCTCATATGTGAAGGGGCCAATTTGGGTAACACCGTAACACTTTGTCCTCTTCCAGTTGAGATAAGTTTAGAAAAAAGACGTTAAAAATGAAAATGGATTGTACTTCTTGCAAATCAGCTTATAATGTGACTCAAAGAGTACTCACCAAGCATGAATTTGAAGGACAAAAGGTCGTTGTGGTCGGTCTTACTTGGCCCACATGACCCATTATCGAACCATCCGTTTTTTACACATTTGAACATGATGGATATTTGGTTACATAATCACCAGTAGTTATGTATGGATGGACAATGTAAAGATCAAGTGTTGAAGTAATAAACATATCATATTTAAAAACCCGCAATAGCGTCATTAGCAATTTAGAAGACATGGATCCATTACCAAAACTTCCCTCCATAGGACTTTTTATTACCATTAGTATTTAAAAAAATATAGCTCTTCTATTTCGTGCTAATATGTTGTTTACACATGTTAATGACGTAATGAGTGACAAAGCTTGCAAGACTAATGGCTGGTGTCAAAGAAGACTACACTTTAGGCTTCATGGTTTGAAGTCAAAACCAGTGTTTTAAAAACCAGTTATATAGTTGACTCGGTTGAGTCACCGGTTCAACCGCCGGTCGAATCGGTTTTCAAACTATAAACATTTAATACCAAACACGTATACAATTGAAAAAAATTCAATGAAAAACACATAATTAGTTTACGAAAAAAATATTACTCGTACTAAACATGTGCACTGCAAGTTTAGGGACACCGGTCAAAACATTATATTCAAATGGTCAAATTTGAAGTCAAGACTACAACAAATGTATAGCATTGGCACAATTGCAGAATTAGTAGTAAAGATACCAAGAGCATTAACACACAATCTCAGATCAAGGATTCCAGCTTCGTCCAAAGCTTGATTTGAGATTATCCCACACCATATCACGATCAGAACTCGCTCTTACTTATCCCAATGAAGCGGCTTTAACTTCAGTTTCAGGGTGTCCTCTTTTATTTCAAAAATCTCTTTTATCCCAATGAAGTGGCTTTAACTTCATTCTCAGGATGTGGCTGAATTTTTGACAAAAATCATGGAGTCATAAATAAAAATATAATTTCGTGTTCAGAGATAAAGGCAAAAAAAATATTTAAGGAAAAAAGTACCAACCACAACATGACGATCTTGGGGTCGATGGTTTTGATTAAATGCCACATGACACGTATTTGACATAGACTAAATTTAGTCTAGTGCCGGTTTGGATTAAACGTTGTTTTCCCAGTTTACTTGATTTAATTAAAAGTCATTAAAAAATGAACTCATGTGAGCTTCAAAATAATTAATTTGAGTTCAGAAAATAATATTGACCTGAAAAATAGCGGGTTGTAATAGTGGAGGTGCGGGCAAAGATTGTTTTTGGAATTAGTAGCTAACTACAGGAAATATTTTACACAAAGAGTTCTTGAACTTAATCTATGGACTGTAATGTAAAGGCGAGTAATGACAAGGACAGTTATAAAATTTACCGGACTGTTTTTGCAACATAAGTAACCAAATATGTTATGTAACTTTTTATTACAAACATGGTCCCCGAACATAACTGAGGGCTATTTATATAATGAAAAGTTAACAACAAATACTTTTTTTCATTACAAAAATAGTCCTCATACTTAACTGAGACATAAACAGTACCAAACTTAACTGAAGGACTGTTTTTGTAATGAAAAGTAATACATGAACTATTTAGGCAATTTTTTAGGACTATTTCTGTGACGCAAGTGAAATGGAAAAACTTTTTTATTTATTTATTTATTTATTTTATTTTTATTGTTGAGTGAACAATAATTTTCTTCAAGAGATTGTTTATGTTTAAAATTAAAATTAGATAGAGCTAGAGCTTGTAATGGCTAAGATAAACATATTTAACAAATAGACGATTACCTGCGTATAGTTGCGACAATAAATAATAGCATCAATTTAATTATGTTTGTATCCATTTTATTTTTTTGTACATATGGGTGTAAGTGAAAGTAGAAAAAATTTGTGGATTAAATTGTAATTAAGTATTTAAATAATTAATAGATTGTATTGTTTATAATTAAAGATATTGTAGTCAATAACATTACTAATTTTGTAAGTTTTTAAACAAAACCAAATTTTAATTATTTTCTTTTTATATGTAGTGAAAATAAAGATAAACTTATACATATAAAAACTTATTATTTTTAAAACTATCTTATTTCAAAAGGTCAAAGTTTGATCCGACTTCTTCTACTGTCAAACAACAAATGAAAATCACTAACGTTTCTATAGCTCAATAGATACCCACTTACATATAACATTTAGGCACATTAAAAAAAAAATTCCTTTTTTGATGCAAATACGACTTCTTTATTCACATTTTTGGTCGAATTTAAATTATAGTTATAGAAAAATAGTTTTGGTCTATAACATGTATAATGATGTTATCAACACCCCAAGACATTATCATACACCAAACTATTTTTCAATAATAATGGAAAATCATATGATACATCCAAATAAATCTCAATATTCAATTAACTATAATTCACATTCGACTAAAACTGTGATTAAAGAAGTCGTATTTGCATAAAAAAAGGAACTATTTTTTTTTAATGTGCTTTGCACGTGATAAATATCTTTTATACCACCTAAGTTTTAATGTGAAAAATAGCCATTCACTAATCACTATGTGTTAGAAGGTGGAATGAAAGCGTCAGTAAAAGGGGTCGGTAGTGTAATACCCCGTAATTTTCCATACATGTTTTATTCGGAGAACCAACGATTTATTTTGAGTTTGGTATTAATTTCGAGGTATTAGGCGTATATATAGTCGTTTTTATCAGAAATAGTATTCTGAGCGCGATGACATAATTCCCGTGTCGTGAATCTACCGGTTGCTAACCTAAACGAGCCCCGATTCACTAAATTCCAAAAGATAGTCAAAATTACAGCTTTGGTCCCTGTGTTAATATTACACCGCCGCCCCTTAAGTTTGTAGGGTTTACACCTTTGGTCCTTGTGCTAGTATAAAAGGGATAAGATAGTGTTTCCACCCCTATTTGATACTCACTCTCCTCCTCCCACTCCGGCGCCGCTACCACCGTCTCCGGCCACATTCCGGCCATCTACCGCCACCACCTTCCTCTGTTTTGAGTCGGTAGGTATTCATTTTATTTCTTCTTTTATTGTTTTTAATCTTGCTTCTGATTGATTGATGTAGATCTAATGAATTATATGCATAGAGATCTATTTTTTTTTTGTTTTAGTAGTTATGAGATAGATTATGATGTTTATATTAAGGTTAGAAGAATATATTATATGCGTATAGAGATTAGTAAACAGCAAGGGCAGGTGCATAAAATTTGTTACAAATATAAAGGAGGTTAGGCATATATTTACACTAGGGATAACATTTATAGGGTTCACGTGATGTGTATCTATTTTTATTTTCTTTGATTTTTGTTATATTCAACACTAGATAATGAAATATACATAGTTGATAATGGATAATAAGGCCAACATATGGGTCGTTAATTGTAGTGCTAATATATTTCCTCTCTTTTTGTGATGAAGGTTGTGAGACGAGCATGACGGTTGTTTGCGAGACGTCTAGTCTTATTTGGGATCGACATATACAAATATGGTTTGATATTCTTGAAGTTTTGGGTTACTTTCAAAACAATATGAATGACAAATTACACGTCATACATCGTGACATAAAGAGTGCAACCTTATAGACGATATCAGTTACAGTAATACATGAGACTTACTTCGTTCTCTTATTCATCATGTATAACGTTAGATTTTTGTTTAGGCTAGGCGTTTGTTTATTTTGTCGTGATTTCTTCTTTTGTAACGTCTAGTTTTTATTTCTTTCATTAGAGTGGCATGTCACTCTTTTGATTTGGTTTGAAGCACAAAGGGTGTATGTTGAAAATATATAGTTGAAAATATCATGAGCTAAAATTATTTCATAGCCGGGCAAATTTTGCGATACTCACTAAGTTATTGTTAAATCACATGTTTACTTGTGCTTGTCTCTTTTATCTTGAGTTATTGACACTTGTAAAGCATCCGATTCTACCACCAAAGCATCCATGTGATAGATAATTGGATACTTGTACATCTCTTTATCGACACATGCACCATAAGTGTATTACTACAAAAGGCCACATTCTAGTGTGTAATCTCCTTTATCCCATTGAAGCGGCTTTAACTTCATTCTCAGGGTGTGGCGGAATTTTTCATAAAATCATGCAGTCATAAATAAAAATATAATTTCATGATCAGAGATAAAGGCAAAAAACTTATTTAAGGCAAAAAGTACTAACCAAAGCTGAAAACGTGACGATCTTGGGCTCGATGGTGGGGCTTCAAAATGAATGAAAGCACCCTTGTTTCCCATCTACAACAACCATAAAGTTTTACAAATTGCCTTCTCAATTTTCATATCACGTAAACATGTCGATATATGGGTGTGCATACACACACCATTATTACTGTTATAGAAAACTAAAAAGAAACATACACTTAGAGCCTGATCATTATAGTTTACCTGGTCACAGTAGTTTGGAGTGGAAAATACAGTGATAGGTTTACCATCATGATCAAATTCATACACTTCATCTTTGACCTCATGAGACCGAACAACTAAATCTGAAAAATAAATGAGAGATAACCGTTGAGAACTTCAAAATAAATAGTCTGAATGTGAATTCATATTATTACCAAAAAAAAATAAAAAAATAGTCTCTATTCGAACTAAAAGTATGCATCTTGTAATTATCTTTACAAAGCATTGTTAGCATAGATTTGGGTCAAAAGTAACATAACTAACAGTCACACTCTTCCACTAAACATTGTGTAGATTCAAATAGGGGGCATGATGGACTGTCCAGAACAGGTTGCTTAAGCCTGGTCCATTATAAAGACCAAACCTGACCAAACCTGCTCAAGCCGACCCCTCACTGTGAAGACAACATGATTTATAACTGACGGTTCAAACTAATCCCGGACAACCAGGCCATACTTTACATTGCTTAAAAAAATCATATGCATATTCTTTAGTCTATATCATGCATTATACACTTAATTATAGTATAGCTCAAAATATTATGAGAAAATTGGAAGCATGTGCATAATAAATATATATAAGAGCACTTGGTGTCGTGAGTAGCAAAAACTACTCATTTGGGTCCTACGGGGTGTCACGTCACCGTGACAAACCCCTTCTACAACCCACTTATCACAATTAACCACAGCTTACTCATTTGGGTCCCACCATTTCCTATTTTATTTTTTTTATTCAATTTATCAAATAACATAAAATTCATTCATTAAAATTAAAAATACAAATACAACATATTCAAAACATACAAAACTTAAAATAAAGATACGAAAAGCAAAAAATGATATGAAAAAAATAAACACGATACGGAAAACAAAGAAAGTACAACACCGTTAAGCATTTCATTCGTCCCATTTGGGGTGGTTTCTTAAAACCTCCCACACGTGAACGTATTTGAAGCTTCTCCCACCAAAGCGTTGTTCAAAAATGGCCTTTGCATTCTTGAGATGATCACTGTCATTTTCCTCGCTTATACGTTGCAAATGGTTTTAAATATCGTTGAATTTTTGGCATTCACTGTTAAGTCTTGTCCATTTACCCGTGACCATATTTTTGTTACGATTGTCACCGTTAGACTAATTGTTGAACATGGTCACAACCTGGTTCCAAAAGGAGTATTCATTTCCGATGTCCTTTTCTTGAGAAACTTCGACCCAAACTTTCGCTAGCAAGTTTTCTTCTTCCTTTGACCATCGAGTATTCATTTCCGATGTTTGGACTTCGAAAGAGTTTTTAAAAATGGTTAGATATAGAAGTGTGTTATGGTACGTAATTTATAAGGTAATATAGCCGTTTGAAATAGTACGAGCGGGAGGATTCAAAATTCAAATTCAAATTCTATTTCAAATTCAAATTCAAACTCAAATTCAAATTCAAGTTCAAGTTCAATGTCAAATTCAAATTCAAAAATTCAAAGTACGAGCGGGAGGATTCAAAATTCAAAATTCAAAATTCAAATTCAAATTCAATTTCAATTTCAAACATTTGTCTATATATACCCATTCACTGATTTGTTTCTCACACACACAACTTCTTAGCACACATTCTCAACAATGTCTGTTCAAGACTTCTCACAACAATTTTTCGACGTTCAAGACTTCTCACAACAATTTCCCAACGATATGGTTAACACTCCACCACCAGCAGATATGTTTAACACTCCACCAAAAGATATATTTCCGGTATTCCCAACGGAATAGGAACCGGTGGATGAAGAAAAGCCAATCCGTTTCAATTAACTGAGGAACAACTACGACTTCTTCAGCAGGATGAAGAAGTCTTGAGAGAGGTTGAAGAAAACGCAGCAAGAGAGGAAGCTACTCGTAGGGAGCAAATACCGCAGGAACTTGTTTGACATTCTGGAACGAGAGTATTACGAGGGCAATTTTACTGTTAGACCCGTTTCCCGGGTGTTGGGACCCCACCCTAGATGAAAATAGATAAGGGCCTTACGTGATTGGCCAGTCAACATTGTTGCGTTGTGGTCAAACCCGATAGTCAAAATATGACTAACGTGGTTATGTAAAATGTGATGTGTAACTAAAGGGGGCCTAGGTTGCCATTTTGGTAAATATGTTAAAGTGTTATTATAAGTTAGTTATGACTAAAGTAAGAAGAATGGGACTTGAAGGGCTATTCTTGCCATTATCCCAAAGTGCCAACTAACTATCTATATCTAGTTAAGTCTAGAATTCTCCACCATTATTGAGATGGTTGGAGGTCCGGTCTTTTTAGAGAGAAGGAAAAGAGAAGGAAAGCTAGACAATGAGAGTAGATGAGGAAGATGAAGGTCCATGGTTATGGTCTTTCTTAGCTTTGATTATCAAGTAAGTAATCCCTCTCAAGTTAGTGATTTAAGTGGGTTTTCATCATATGATCAAGATATGATCATATGATGATATGTTTAGGAAGATGATTATGTTTTGATAGGTTTTGATAACCCTTGTTATGTATTTTATTGTTATGATGTTAGGTTGTGGTTTATTATGAAGGATGATGATGATGATGATGGATCTTGATGATGATGTTCTTGATGTGTTGTTTAGCTTGGTTTGAGGTAAGTAAAATAATGATAGCATATGTTATATGGATTTCTATCATTATGTGTTATGTATGTTTATGTTGAGGAGATGAGCTTGGTTTATGCTTATGTGATGCCATGTTTATGGCTTATGTGATGAGATGATGCTATGGATATGTTGATGTTATGTGCTAGTTGAGATTTGAGTAGTGAGCCATGAAGTAAGTATTTTATGTATATGATGCATTATGTGGATTGAAGTATAATTGTATGTTGTTATCGTTTTACTTACTAAGCCGTTGTGCTTACGGTTTAGATGTTTAACCGTTTTGTAGGTTGGCGTGTTGTTAAGGATGGCTTGGATGTGGGGTATAAGGATTTGATATGCAAGTGTAAGGTAGTATGCATTTAGAGCTTAGGTAGGTACCGAGCTCATGTGTAAGTTTGTACCCCCGTGAGTCAAGTGATGTCTTGTAACGAGTAAAGAAGTGTCAAATTGTATGTCAAGTGATGAGTAACGATTTGATAGTCATTTGATGGGTCTAAGCATGTTTTATGTGTTTTTGAGTAAAGTCTAAAGGGGCGTTTGGTTTATGTATGAACACACCCATTTTGGAATGTAAACGGGTCAAGTACCCTTGGGATATGTTTGTTATGTTAATTTAATGCTTTTGGTATAGTTTGGTGTAAAACGGAAGTGGTATAAGTGGTTTGTTGTGAAAATGGGTCAAAAGAGGTTTATGCATAACCCGTCAGTTTGGGATCTACTTTTAGGTCCCAAAGTGCTGGACCTTAGTGTAGATCTTCCAGGATCTACTTTTAGGTCCCAAAGTTCTGAACCTTAGTGTGGATCCTCCTAGGATCTACTTTTAGGTTCAAAATGGTGTTCCTTGATGTGGATCAAGCTTTGAGCCTAGGATCCACTTTTAGGTTCAAGGTGAGGGTCCTTGGTGTGGATCTTCCAGGATCTACCTTTAGGTTCCAATGTAAGGACCTAAGTGTGGATCCATAGTTTCAGTTTAGGATCCCCCTTTAGGTTCCAATGTAAGGACCTAAGTGTGGATCCATAGTTTCAGTTTAGGATCCCCCTTTAGGTTCCAATGTAAGGACCTAAGTGTGGATCCATAGTTTCAGTTTAGGATCCCCCTTTAGGTTCCAATGTAAGGACCTAAGTGTGGATCCATAGTTTCAGTTTAGGATCCCCCTTTAGGTTCCAAGATATGGACCTAAGTGTGGATCCAGAGTTGGTCATCTTGGTTATGTTCAAGGATTTTTGTAAATGGTCAAAAGTAAAGGTAAAGTCAAGCGTTTCCGCACGTAAAAGTTTTAAGTTTTTGGTCTAGCGGGCACGGGGTGTTACAACTTGGTATCAGAGCTTCGGTTTAAGTGAATTAGGTTTCCACTATAGGGTGCCTAGTCTTAAACCACTCGTAGAAGCTTGAACTCAAAGTATTAGTTGCGCGGAAATTAGTTGCTAAGTGTTAGGCGGATTATGATTTATGCTAGTTGAGCTTGTTGAGGATAGGTGATGTATGTGGGTTATAGTGTTATTGTGTATGAGATTCAAGTCCTTGGGGACTTGAGATGCTTAGATGATTAGTCGGCCGAGTACCTTGGTTGGTGCCGGTGTTGGTATTGTGATTGTGTGAAGTAAGTCCATAGAGGACTTGGAATGTTTATGTGATTAGATAGCCGTGCACCTTGGTTGGTGTCGAGGATTGTATTGTGATAGGTGAAGGTATGATATAATTAGAGTTATGAATGTGAGTAGCTATGCTAAGCGGTATTAGAGATGGATTAGTAAGTGAACTAAGATATGATGCCTTAGTTATGAGTTCGGCTATTGCTTGCGGCTAGTTAGATGATGATGCTTAGACATTGCTTGGTTATGCAATGTGATATATGATGCCATAGACTATGTGATTTGATTTTATGTTATGAATGTTTTAACGCTTGTCGGACAAGTGTTAAGCGTTATGATATGATTGCATTATATGATGTTAAGTGTTGTTGTTTATATGATGATAAGTCTATGGTAAGTTTATTGTATGTTTAAGTTTCATTTGATGTGCTTGAGAGCACGTTTGTGTAGTTAGTATATGAGTGAGATAGATGCATTAGAATGCGTATTATGTGTTGATCTAGTTGGGGTCGGTAAAGCTAAAAAGAAAACATTGATATGTAAAGAGAGTTAAGAAGCATGCTAATAAATTGAAAAAGCATAAATGCTTAACAAGATAAAAATGAGGAAGAAGTGAATAGAGAAGTATGTTTATAGCTAGATGTTTTGAGAAACATGATTTCTTATATGCTAAACTAAATGAGAAAGTTAAAGTGTAAAGTTAAGAAGTGATGAGAATATGTTACATATAAAACACGATAAATTGAAAAAGTACTAGTGATATATGGTATAATATGATGAGTCAAAGTGACGAATAAAATATAGATTGCGGCATTGAGCTAGAAATCATTAGAGACTTGAAGTGAACTAGAAAGAGTTGTAAAACACGATTGTGATCATGTCAATATTTTGGAATATGTAAGTAGAGATTAATAAAAGTATTAAGGAATAAGCCTATGTAAGGTTTATGTGTGTGAGTTGGATAGACTAAATGAAGTGATAGTATGAATTGAAAATGTGGTCAACAAGGGGTTGACGGGTATTAGTAAAAGTGTGTTGTAAGAACACGTAGAAGATATGTAATTTGAAACGAATAAGTATTACATAGAAATTGTCTAAAATAAAGATGGCACTTAGCGAGTATGTGAGTCAACTTGGGATTGACGAATGAAAGATAAAATGAGTAAAGATGTAAAAGTAAACATAGCTTGGATCCAATGCTCTAATTTTGCCATCTCTTGGGATGGTGAAGATGCCTTTATGGCATAATGTTAAGATGCGCATAATGTTAAGATGCCTTTATGGCATAATGTTAAGATGCGCATAATGTTAAGATGCCTTTATGGCATAATGTTAAGATGCCTTTACGGCATAATGTTAAGATGCGCATAATGTTAAGATGCCTTTATGGCATAATGTTGAGATGCCTTTATGGCATAATGTTAAGATGCCTTTATGGCATAATGTTAAGATGCGCATAATGTTAAGATGCCTTTATGGCATAATGTTGAGATGCCTTTATGGCATAATGTTAAGATGCCTTTACGGCATAATGTTAAGATGCGCATAATGTTAAGATGCCTTTATGGCATAATGTTGAGATGCCTTTATGGCATAATGTTAAGATGCCTTTACGGCATAATGTTAAGATGCGCATAATGTTAAGTTGCCTTTTATGGCATAATGTTAAGTTTGCCTTATGGCATGAAGGAAAGTTAGTGAGATTGGATCCAAGGCTAAAAAAAAAAGATGGAAAGTAAAACCAGTACGAGTGTGATGTCGGAAGCGTATAAGTAGGATGGTTTATGTTTCTTGATTTAAATGGATTGGGACGCCTTTTCATTTAAGTGAAGAAATTGTAAATCGCCGAACCATAAGTTTATAATTCCTTGTTTACATAGATTGGGACGCCTTTTTATGTAAATAAAGAGTTATAAATGAGTGGACTTATGTGTAGCCGATATGACATGAGTACGGATAGTGATAAGAGATAGTGAAAGTTAAAACCCGTTAGACGTCATAGGAAAAGATAAATACGAATAAAACTTATAGTGGCATTAAGGTAATGTGTTAAACCTTAAAATAGACGTCTAAAATGAATTGTGCATTAAGTCAATAAGTCAATTTGTGAGCATTTCCAGAATTTGATAAGAAAGTATGCTTAAGTGATGCGTGTGATAGATTTTATGTAGGTGCCTTTTGTATGGTACTTTGTGTATTTTGAGATAAGTTGCCGGTTTGTGGCATAGATGCGCATTTTGTGCTATGTGTTATGTGAGATTGGCCGGTATATGATGTTAAGTGATGGTTAGTGCATGGGCGTATGTTGTGTTTATAGTGATAAAGTTTGACTCATATAGAGTCGAAGTAGTAAGATTTTCCATATGACAAGTCGTCATTATTGGAAATTTTAGAAAAGTTTGTGATGAGAAGCGTGTTTTGATAGGTTATGAATTATGATTTTGTATAGTAAGCGTAGAATTTGCATGATCATTTAGATCGTTGCAATGATTTGGCTTTGAAAGCATGAGTATAAGAGCATGTATATGTCATGAATTTAGTTTTGGATAAGTTTTAGACGAGAGATTTCGGGGACGAAATCTAAATAAGGGGGGTAGAATTGTTAGACCCGTTTCCCGGGTGTTGGGACCCCACCCTAGATGAAAATAGATAAGGGCCTTACGTGATTGGCCAGTCAACATTGTTGCGTTGTGGTCAAACCCGATAGTCAAAATATGACTAACGTGGTTATGTAAAATGTGATGTGTAACTAAAGGG
Organism: Artemisia tridentata subsp. tridentata; assembly: GCA_021014915.2. Lineage (NCBI taxonomy): Eukaryota > Viridiplantae > Streptophyta > Magnoliopsida > Asterales > Asteraceae > Artemisia > Artemisia tridentata. The sequence goes on along the minus strand of CP139506.1, from coordinate 403,463,134 downwards.
GGCCTAGGTTGCCATTTTGGTAAATATGTTAAAGTGTTATTATAAGTTAGTTATGACTAAAGTAAGAAGAATGGGACTTGAAGGGCTATTCTTGCCATTATCCCAAAGTGCCAACTAACTATCTATATCTAGTTAAGTCTAGAATTCTCCACCATTATTGAGATGGTTGGAGGTCCGGTCTTTTTAGAGAGAAGGAAAAGAGAAGGAAAGCTAGACAATGAGAGTAGATGAGGAAGATGAAGGTCCATGGTTATGGTCTTTCTTAGCTTTGATTATCAAGTAAGTAATCCCTCTCAAGTTAGTGATTTAAGTGGGTTTTCATCATATGATCAAGATATGATCATATGATGATATGTTTAGGAAGATGATTATGTTTTGATAGGTTTTGATAACCCTTGTTATGTATTTTATTGTTATGATGTTAGGTTGTGGTTTATTATGAAGGATGATGATGATGATGATGGATCTTGATGATGATGTTCTTGATGTGTTGTTTAGCTTGGTTTGAGGTAAGTAAAATAATGATAGCATATGTTATATGGATTTCTATCATTATGTGTTATGTATGTTTATGTTGAGGAGATGAGCTTGGTTTATGCTTATGTGATGCCATGTTTATGGCTTATGTGATGAGATGATGCTATGGATATGTTGATGTTATGTGCTAGTTGAGATTTGAGTAGTGAGCCATGAAGTAAGTATTTTATGTATATGATGCATTATGTGGATTGAAGTATAATTGTATGTTGTTATCGTTTTACTTACTAAGCCGTTGTGCTTACGGTTTAGATGTTTAACCGTTTTGTAGGTTGGCGTGTTGTTAAGGATGGCTTGGATGTGGGGTATAAGGATTTGATATGCAAGTGTAAGGTAGTATGCATTTAGAGCTTAGGTAGGTACCGAGCTCATGTGTAAGTTTGTACCCCCGTGAGTCAAGTGATGTCTTGTAACGAGTAAAGAAGTGTCAAATTGTATGTCAAGTGATGAGTAACGATTTGATAGTCATTTGATGGGTCTAAGCATGTTTTATGTGTTTTTGAGTAAAGTCTAAAGGGGCGTTTGGTTTATGTATGAACACACCCATTTTGGAATGTAAACGGGTCAAGTACCCTTGGGATATGTTTGTTATGTTAATTTAATGCTTTTGGTATAGTTTGGTGTAAAACGGAAGTGGTATAAGTGGTTTGTTGTGAAAATGGGTCAAAAGAGGTTTATGCATAACCCGTCAGTTTGGGATCTACTTTTAGGTCCCAAAGTGCTGGACCTTAGTGTAGATCTTCCAGGATCTACTTTTAGGTCCCAAAGTTCTGAACCTTAGTGTGGATCCTCCTAGGATCTACTTTTAGGTTCAAAATGGTGTTCCTTGATGTGGATCAAGCTTTGAGCCTAGGATCCACTTTTAGGTTCAAGGTGAGGGTCCTTGGTGTGGATCTTCCAGGATCTACCTTTAGGTTCCAATGTAAGGACCTAAGTGTGGATCCATAGTTTCAGTTTAGGATCCCCCTTTAGGTTCCAATGTAAGGACCTAAGTGTGGATCCATAGTTTCAGTTTAGGATCCCCCTTTAGGTTCCAATGTAAGGACCTAAGTGTGGATCCATAGTTTCAGTTTAGGATCCCCCTTTAGGTTCCAATGTAAGGACCTAAGTGTGGATCCATAGTTTCAGTTTAGGATCCCCCTTTAGGTTCCAAGATATGGACCTAAGTGTGGATCCAGAGTTGGTCATCTTGGTTATGTTCAAGGATTTTTGTAAATGGTCAAAAGTAAAGGTAAAGTCAAGCGTTTCCGCACGTAAAAGTTTTAAGTTTTTGGTCTAGCGGGCACGGGGTGTTACATTTACAGATGCAGAATCTTCTTACGACGAGGGTGAAAACTCAGACTTTCATTGTAATTTGTAGTTTCATTTTCATTACCGTATCGTAGTTTGTATTAATATGTAATTTGTATTTTCAATTCAATGTTTAATGTATTTTCAGTTCCGTATCAAAATAAGTTTTTATTTATTTAAAGTATTGAAACAAAAAACAAAAACAGAAGGAAAAAAAAAAAGAAAACTAAAATTATAACATTTGATATTAATTTGGGCCCCACTTGTCAGCTCATTTGCTTCCTCATATGGGCGAGGAGGTGGTATTCGACGAGCTATGGCAAGATGGGGTGGTCGTGGCTCGCCGTGGCGAGGCAACGATTAGCCCATACCAGGTGCTCTAAAGAACAATTATAGATAGGCGGGGCCAAGAGACAGGGCTTTGACCAGGACCCCATACGACATTTCAACCCGATATCATGACCTATATGCACCTTTAGGGTCTACCTGGTAACCATTATGCATCTCTAAATTATGATGTTGCAATGTCATGAGATAGAAAAAATATAGGGGCAATCCTGAGACTAGCTCAGTCGCTCAAAGTGTTGTGCTTTTGAGGACTCAATTTAGCGACTTTTTTGAAATAGCCCGAGCGATTTGCGACTTAATATGAAGGTGACATGTGGCACCAAAAAAAGTGGCGCCCAATCATTAAAGTGGTACTTGTGTTATAGCCCACTATGTGTACTTTTTAAGCGATTTTTTACAGCGACTTTTCATACCTTAAGCGACCTTCTATTTTGTCTTTTTTCACCCAAAAAGTCAAACTTTGAAAAATTTTATTTTATTCTTTTTGCCCATTCTCAATGTTGAGCGACCTAAGCGACTGACGGCTTGTTACTTAGAGCGACTTTTTTACTTTCCACCTTTTTATACTTGTGTCATTACTTTTGTATTTTTCAATTTTTTATTACTTTTAACCTATTTGTACTTCTCACCTTTTTGTATAACGTGTATAATGATGTTATCAACACCCCAAGACATCATTATACACTAAACTATTTTTCAATAATAATTGAAAATCATATGATACATCCAAATAAATCTCAATATTCAATTAACTATAATTCACATTCGACTAAAAATATGATTAAAGAAGTCGTATTTGCATCAAAAAAAGGGACTATTTTTTTTAATGTGCTTTGCACGTGATAAATATCTTTTATACCACCTAAGTTTTAATGTGAAAAATAGCCATTCACTAATCACTATGTGTTAGAAGGTGGAATGAAAGCGTCAGTAAAAAGGGTCACTAGTGTAATACCCCGTAATTTCCTGACATGTTTTATTCGGAGAATCGACGATTTATTTTGAGTTTGGTATTAATTTCGAGATATTAGGCGTATATATAGTCGTTTTTATCGGAAATAGTATTCTGAGCGCGATGACATAATTCCCGTGTCGTGAATCTACCGGTTGCTAACCTAAACGAGCCCCGATTCACTAAATACCAAAAGATAATCAAAATTACAGCTTTGGTCCCTGTGTTAATATTACACCGCCGCCCCTCAAGTTTGTAGGGTTTACACCTTTGGCCCTTGCTAGTATAAAAGGGATAAGATAGTGTTTCCACCCCTATTTGATACTCACTCTCCTCCTCCCACTCCGGCGCCGCTACCACCGTCTCCGGCCACATTCCGGCCATCTACCGCCACCACCTTCCTCTGTTTTGAGTCGGTAGGCATTCATTTTATTTCTTCTTTTATTGTTTTTAATCTTGCTTCTGATTGATTGATGTAGATCTAATGAATTATATGCATAGAGATCTATTATTTTTTTGTTTTAGTAGTTATGAGATAGATTATGATGTTTATATTAAGGTTAGAAGAATATATTATATGCGTATAGAGATTAGTAAACAGCAAGGGCAGGTACATAAAATTTGTTACAAATATAAAGGAGCTTAGGCATATATTTACACTAGGGATAACATTTATAGGGTTCCCGTGATGTGTATCTATTTTTATTTTCTTTGATTTTTGTTATATTCAACACTAGATAATGAAATATACATAGTTGATAATGGATAATAAGGCCATCGTATGGGTCGTTAATTGTAGTGCTAATATATTTCCTCTCCTTTTGTGATGAAGGATGAAGGTTGTGAGACGAGCATGACGGTTGTTTGCGAGACGTCTAGCCTTATTTGGGATCGACATATACAAATATGGTTTGATATTCTTGAAGTTTTGGGTTACTTTCAAAACAATATGAATGACAAATTACACGTCATACATCGTGACATAAAGAGTGCAACTTTATAGACGATATCAGTTACAGTAATACATGAGACTTACCTCGTTCTTTTATTCATCATGTATAACGTTAGATTTTTGTTTAGGCTAGACGTTTGTTTGTTTTGTCGTGATTTCTTTTTTTGTAACGTCTAGTTTTTATTTCTTTCATTAGAGTGGCATGTCACTCTTTTGATTTGGTTTGAAGCACAAAGGGTGTATGTTGAAAATATATAGTTGAAAATATCAAGAGCTAAAATCATTTCATAGCCGGGCAAATTTTGCGATACTCACTGAGTTATTGTTAAATCACATGTTTACTTGTGCTTGTCTCTTTTATCTTGAGTTATTGACACTTGTAAAACATCCGATTCTACCACCAAAGCATCCATGTGATAGATAATTGGATACTTGTACATCTCTTTATCTACACATGCACCATAAGTATATTACTACAAAAGGCCACATTCTAGTGTGTAGTCAATAGTGGCTCATAAAAATCTCCTTCATCCCAATGAAGCGGCTTTAACTTCATTCTCAGGATGTGGCTGAATTTTTCACAAAATCATGGAGTCATAAATAAAAATATAATTTCATGATCAGAGATAAAGGCAAAAAACTTATTTAAGGCAAAAAGTACCAACCAAAGCTGAAAACGTGACGATCTTGGGCTCGATGGTGGGGCTTCAAAATGAATGAAAGCACCCTTGTTTCCCATCTACAACAACCATAAAGTTTTACAAATTGCCTTCTCAATTTTCATATCACGTAAACATGTCGATATGTGGGTGTGCATACACACACCATTGATACTGTTACAGAAAACTAAAAAGAAACAAACACTTAGAGCCTGATCATTATAGTTTACCTGGTCACAGTAGTTTGGAGTGGAAAATACAGTGATAGGTTTACCATCATGATCAAATTCATACACTTCATCTTTGACCTCATGAGACCGAACAACTAAATCTGAAAAATAAATGAGAGATAACCGTTGAGAACTTCAAAATAAATAGTCTGAATGTGAATTCATATTATTACCAAAAAAAAAAAAAAAGAAAAAAGAAAAAAAAGTCTCTATTCGAACTAAAAGTATGCATCTTGTAATTATCTTTACAAAGCATTGTTAGCATAGATTTGGGTCAAAAGTAACATAAGTAACAGTCACACTCTTCCACTAAACATCGTGTAGATTCAAATTAGGGGCATGATGGCCTGTCCAGAACAGGTTGCTTAAGCCTGGTCCATTATAAAGACCAAACCTGACCAAACATGCTCAAGCCGACCCCTCACTGTGAAGACAACATGATTTAGAACTAACGGTTCAAACTAATCCCGGACAACCAGGCCATACTTTACATTGCTTAAAAAAATCATATGCATATTCTTTAGTCTATATCATGCATTATACACTTAATTATAGTATAGCTCAAAATATTATGAGAAAATTGGAAGCATGTGCATAATAAATATATATAAGAGCACTTGGTGTCGTGAGTAGCAAAATCTAGTCATTTGAGTCCTACGGGGTGTCACGTCACCGTGACAAACCCCCTTCTACAACACACTTATCACAACTAACCACAGCTTACTCATTTGGGTCCCACCATTTCCTATTTTATATTTTTTATTCAATTTATCAAATAACATAAAATTCATTCATTAAAATTAAAAATACAAATACAACATATTCAAAACATACAAAACTTAAAATAAAGATACGAAAAACAAAAAATGATATGAAAAAAATAAACACGATACGGAAAACAAAGAAAGTACAACACCGTTAAGCATTTCATTCGTCCCATTTGGGGTGGTTTCTTAAACCTAAGTGTTATTTTATGCATTCATTTCACAAACCCTAATTTATTTCTAGAATACTTTTATAAAATATTAAGTTTACAAGTTATTTAAGCTATAGTACAAGTCATTTATGCATGAAATCATTTATTTACAAAACCTTTATTAAAATCTCATTTACATTATTTTTAAAGCACAAAATACAAAATATTTATGCCTAACTTTTATAAATTATATTTTCTAAACTTCTTAAATATATTTACAAGTCTCTAAAGCCAAAGTACAAGTGCTTAATGCACGAAAACTATAAATTCCATTTAGTCACTTTTAAACATGATAAAAATTAACAATTAATTTTTATAACTTGTTAAATCATTAAACCTATATTTTTCTCAAATCCTACATTAATATACAAGTCTATTAAGCATATATTACAACTCTCTCAAACCTAACTCATTTCCTCTTTATTTTACACAAAATACGATTTATATAAAAACAATTCTAAACATTTTCCCTAAGTGACTAAATACATAAACTAAATTACTTCACCTTCCTTGAACCCTCAATACAACATGTTAAAGCTCAATGTACCACACTCCATAACACAAATCGAACCTTAGTTACTACATAGTTGGAATTCGATCAAACTAGAAACCATCCCTATCACCCTCAAATGTTCCTTAATCCTAAGAGTACCCACATGGCAGCCTTCTTCAACCTACACACCTTCTTGTCTCAAACACATAAACCCTAGGTTAAAAAGTATGAACATAAACCTTGGTTCATAACCGGCCACATCACCACCTCTTTATCCCTCCTCCTCCTCCTATCCAAGTGGCATATCTCCTCATTTCTGTCAGCCCTTGTCTCAAGAGTTTGTCTCCTTATCTCCACTCTAGAAAACCCTAACTTCCATTTCTATAAATAGCAACACAATTCTCATTCTCATTTCACACACAACCGAACCAAATACTAAAACAGTCCCAAACCTATTCCTGTCTTAATCACAACTCTAAAACTCTCACAACAAAGGTCTAGGAAGTCCAGAAGAGGAGAAGGAACACTGGAAACCAGGATCGAACCAATTCTATTCTAAAAACCCTACACGATCCCAACAACTAAGTAAGTACTCTAAACTTCTTTAAATTCAGTTTACTTATGTTATTTATCTTCAAAAACATTGAAACATAAACATTAATAATAAACATAACCAAAAACCTTAGGTTTTCTTTTTCTTTGATTCTATTCTGATCGAACTGTGCATATAACACACCCATAATATTCGAATAATTGTATAAACAAATCAAGAACATATGAAATATGTTAAAACATATCTAAGTATATCATATCTCATGTAAAAAGTTGGTTAAAAACGTTTAAAAACCAAAAACCCTAATCGGGTTGTGTATACTGAGTTTCAGTCGAGTAGAAAACTCACCCCGCAGCCCATGTTTTGACCTTTAAACCGACTATTTAAAGTTCACTAAAATTTCTGATTTTCGGGGTAACTAAAGTCCACCTAGCTAGCTTGAGATAGGAAAAAGAATCATTGAAAATGGTCAAATATTCAATGAGATATCGAGTCTTAAAATCTGCTTTATATCGCTACAAATAAAAAGTGATTTTCAGTTATTAAATTTTCTATTTCACTTGACCAATCACCCTACTTATGACCTGATTTTCGATCCCTAAACAATCCTTAAAAATTATGGTTTTCAGTACATATGAAGTTCACCTAGCCACCTTTAAATAGGAAGAAGAATCATTGAAAATGATTAAAAATTCAATATAATATCGAGTCTCAAATTTTGTTCCCTATCGTTAAAGTTAGAAAGTCTTTTACCGGTTATTATTTTCCAAAAAAAAACTGTCGACCCAACTGCCCTACTTTGCACCCTATATTCGACCCTTAAACCTCCTCTAGAAATTCTCATATTCTGGAATATTAAAGACGACCTAGCTAAATATTTTTAGAAGAAAGAATTTTGAAAAACCGTCAAGTGGTTTAAAAGTTATTCGAGTTCAAATTTGGTCGATCACTAGTCTAAAACCTATTTTCAAAATTCCATTTAAAATATGTTCGACTACTCAACTTTTGGAACATATTTCGAACACCAAACGAATTTTATAAATTATGATTTTTGACATGTTTAAAGTCGACCTAGGTGACTTTTTATAGAAACCAAGAGCTCGTTAAATGGTTCCGTTTTCGTTAAGATTATTCGCGTCCAAAGTTCTAGCCAAGTCGTGTATAACATAAGTGTGATTTTTATTTAATTAAGGTTTTCATATGATAATTTTATAAATAAATGTTATCAAGGGTATTTTCTGTCAATAACAAATAAAAAGGGGTGAAATTGTTATTTTTGAAACTTGAGGGTAGAAACTGTCATTTCCCAAAAGTTCAGGGTATAAACTGTCATTTAACCAAACCTTAGGGATTAAAGAGTAACTTTTCATAACCACTATTTTTATCATTTTTATTTTTATTTTCCAACTCAGTATAAACATGACATGTTTATTTTATTAACGAACGAACGAAAGATATATATTTAACAAAACTTATAAATAAAAGATAAGATAAAATCTTACTTTTGAAACTACATATTGGCTCAAGTAAGCATGTAACCATCAATCAAACAACAAGACAGAACGAAATGAAATAAACTATAATCATTAGAAATGATTACTAAATATTGGCATAACAACCCAGGTTCCTTGTCCGGAGACGTTTATCAACTTTCTGTCATTTTGTTTTCCATCCAGACTGCCCAGGTGAGTTCATAGTCCCACTTTTTATATATGTTTTTCTAAACTTGTGGGGAGATACATGCTACTAAACCGAACACAAGTATTTTCCTGTATGCTTTCCTGATTTATATTGCATAAGTTTAACTGTTGCCTATTTAAAAGACCCTCTATCATGAACCATTAATCACTTCCGGGTGAGCGCGAATATTATGAATAGATCTATTGGATTGACAATCCCGTTGTGTTGCTGGATAAGTAACCCAATGCATTTTATTTGAAAACGTTTAATAAAGAGTTCAGGCAGACTCCTACTCGAGGGCATAATTGCTACATTTAATTATGTAGTGATTTACATCATAGCTTATAACTATGATGTCCATCGTGTTAACGCCTTGCGATTCATGAGACTTAGAGCAATATATAATGAACTGCGATATAACCGATTTACTTTCTATCTGGCTTGTGTTCAAACTTATTTAACGTTAAACGCTATGGATTCACTCAACCTTTGTGTTGACATTTTAGCATGTATTCTCAGGTTATGGGAAGCATGGCATGGCACGGGATTGGCTATGGACTGTCTAATATGTTATCATTCAACAAATAACGTATTTTCATTAATGTATTTCGGAACCTTCTACTGGGACCTGCATATTGTAACTCTGATATATATGAATGATAACAATTTTATCTAAAAACGTCTCTTTTTGAGTCGTTTTCTATCATCATGACTGTGAACTGTGAAGTAGCACCCCAACTTATATTTCCGCTGCGAATATCGAAAACGGGGGTGTTACACTTACTTAACTACTAGATACTGATTTAATAGACCTTAAATAACAAAAAAAATGACAACAAACAAGCTCAAGCTTATTCCAAGCTTATGTGATCAGTTGAGCATCCAATTTTGCACCTATGGGATTAAAACCTCAAAAGCACTAAAATCATCTGAACACTTATCACCAACAACTTAATTACTCTCAATTATGCCTAATCTAAACTGAACAAATAGCACATGAACAGTAGAGGCAAATTAGACCTATAAATAAGCTTAATCCAAACACCCCTTAACAAGGGCAGTTTTGGGATTTTCAAAAGGAACAGACAAATTTAAGCTAAAACATGAATTAAAAGATGACAACAAAGTATAATAAGCACTAATTAGCAACTATGAATAGGAATTAAGCAGTTCTAATAAGCTATCTTATTTTTGGCTTTTTTAACTTTTTTAAGGAAAAACAGAACATAGGCTAAGATAAACTGATAAAACAGATGTAATACACTTATAAACTATTAATAAGCAGAAAATGACTATAATAAGCTATAAATAAGCACTAGTACAGTAATATGAAAATAATGCAAAAATAGTAAAATTGCTTACAACTGAATTAGGCAATGAAGCAAAGAAAACTGATCAGAACTAAACTTGGTTTGTCACTTACCAAGCTTAAACACCACTCAGCTCATCCACTTCAGCTTAACCCCACCAAATTGCTTATTTGGCTTATTCTTTGACTTTGTTGACTTTTTTGGTTTTTCATGGAATAGAACTGAATTAAACTAGAATAGGCTCACACCAAGCTATATTAAGCTTGTATGAGCTTATTCAAACAGTAAATAAGCTCTTTGATTAACACTTAACTTGATTTGAATTTAACAGGAGACTTGAAAACTTGAAATTTCATTAACTTGGTAAATCAGTACAAAACATAAGGAATTTAAGATAAAAGACTTGAAACAAACATGAATTGATAATCCAAACTTAAATTTAAACTAAAATTAAGCAATAAGTAAATTTACACTACGAATTGGTCTAAGACTGTGACAACTTATTCTTGGTGACTTCTCTTCTTTAAATAGCATTCCCAAAAGTATCCTTGATCAATTCTGAGCAAATCCCACCCACTAGATGGCCTTGAATCAATCTTGGTCGTTCAATGCAATTTTGGCGGGAAAAGGGCCAAGTGGGTTTTTAGCGTTTTCTGAGCACATGGGGGAGGGTTAGAGTGAAGGCATCTCATTGGAGGAGGGGGGAGGTGATGGTGGATGTCAGGGATAAGGGATGGTTTTGCAGAAGCCATGGTTTTGGTGGCAAGTGGGGAAGGGGATAAGGGTGGTTTTGTTGGCGGGTTTGTGAGTTTGACCAAAGTCAAACTGTGGTATTAGTTAAAAGGTTGGGTCGGGTTATATGTTGTGTGGGCTGGTGATGTTGTGGGCTTGGTGGGTTGGGTTAAGGATTAAAGGGTATTGGGTTAAAGGGTTTAGTTTAGTAGCTGGGTTGGGTTTAGTTTTAAATCCGGTTGTAGTGTTTAAAGTTTAAAGGATTAAACTTTAGGGACCATTTGTGTAATTTTCTGAAAATCCAAGGACCATTGATGCCAAAATTCAAAACTATTTCCAAGGACCAATCTTGACAAGTTGACAATCTTGAAGGTTGACTTTGATAATTAGAGCATAATCCCGGTCCAAACTTGTAAATTTCGTCCCCGTCCTCGGCTTTTCACGATTTTCCAATCTTGTGCTCGGATTTGTCTGTTTTTGCCCTGTTTTCGATCCTTTTGTACCTGAAACACATAAAAACACAAACCAAGGATATTTGCAGTATAATTTGGTCTATTCCGGTGTTTTTGGTATCTTTATGGTCTAAAATGGGCATAAAATGATGAGTATTTACACACTCATCATTTATAATTAGGCGGTGTGTGGACGGGAAGAAGTTATGGATATTCTATCAGCTTGTCACCATGGTCCCACCAGAGGACATCATGGCCCGAACTACACCGCCAAGAAAGTTTTCGATTCTGGTTTCTATTGGCCCACGATTTACCGTGATGCGCATCACATGGTCAAAAATTGTGACTCATGTCAGCGTCAAGGAAAAATCTCACAACGGGATGAAATGCCACAAAATTCTATCCAGATTTGTGAGATCTTTAACGTATGGGGCATCGAATTTATGGGGCCGTTCCCGTCTTCACGAGGGAACAAGTATATTCTCGTGGCCGTCGATTATGTGTCCAAATGGGTGGAAGCTAAGGCTTTACCCAAAAATGACGCCCGAGTTGTTGTGAAAATTTTGAAACAATTATTCTCCATATTTGAAACCCCACGGGCCATCATTAGTGATCGTGGTACTCACTTTTGTAACGATCAATTTGCGAGGGTGATGGAAAAATATGGTGTCAAACATAAACTTTCTACATCATATCACCCTCAGACTAGTGGCCAGGTGGAGGTGTCTAATCGTGGTTTAAAAAGGATTTTATAAAGGACAGTAGGCGAGCATCGTGCCAAATGTGCTGACAAATTAGATGATGCTTTATGGGCTTTCCGTACCGCTTTCAAGACACCTATCAGTTGTACTCCTTATAAGCTTGTGTACGGAAAAGCTTGTCATCTCCCCATTGAGCTCGAGCACAAAGCCTACTGGGCCTTGAAATGGACTAATTTTGATCTTAAGATTGCGGGTGATCATCAAAAGATCCAATTAAATGAATAACTTCGTGATCAAGCCTATGAGAATTCTTTGATCTATAAGGAAAAGACAAAGAAGATTCACGATTCAAAAATCAAAAACCGAGAATTCCATGTCGGTGATCGTGTTCTTCTTTTTAATTCTAGATTGAAGATTTTCTCGGGTAAACTAAAATCCCGTTGGTCTGGTCCGTTTACTATTACTGAAGTGTTTCCTTATGGTACTGTCGAGTAATCCCAACCCGACGGTCCCGACTTTAAGGTAAACGAGCATAGGATCAAGCATTACCACGGAGGGGACATCCCTACTTTGGATGTCCCGGATCTCCGTCTTTCCCCCATGGACAACTGTGACACCCCCAAAATCAGGATTTGCGGAAGCATACATATTTGGGTTCTACTAAATCGATAATCACAACACAAAGTTATAGAGAACGGATTAAAAATCCGTTCTAAAATAGTTTACATTTCCAAAGTTAATTGTCGTACATCAATTTCAGTTTAATTAAAAACAAGGCCCATTTAACAAATCTGTCCCAAATTCAGAGTTCAACGCATAAGCAAAAACATTTCCAGCAAACTTATGACCATTGTCATGCCCTGCCTTCAGTAAACACATTCTCAAATACTTGAGAAAACATGCTAAAAGTCAACTAACGCTGGTGAGTTCATAGGTTTAAAATACATAAGCACATATGGACCATAGAAAATAATTCAGCAATCACACTAATTCGGTATGCAAACACTAAGCTCATCCAACCGAAACTAGACAAACAATATGCCAAGCTGGCATAGCAAATAAAGGGTGCCCGCGAGTGTTAATCCCCATACACGGCAAATTCCGACATGGTATACGTTCGCGTTGACCTGCCGGGCCAACCGAACGGGGGAGTTATCCTCAATAGATCTATTTATATCATGCGTGCTTCCCAGCAGGAATTGATGGTTGATGATAGTGGGCGCAATGGGATTCAATCATACTTTGGTTATCTGCATACAAGTGTGTATAAAAAAAAAGTTCAATTTGGTCCATGAAAATGGTTTTGCATGTTTCTCACCCCCAAGGTTTATAAAAAACAATACGTATAAAAATGGGGCTATAAACTCACCTTAATAACAATAGCAATCTGCTAGTCAACAAATACGCAGTGCAACCGTTCCGACAAGCGACCTAGATCAGTATGGTAAGTCTTAGTGAATTATTCGTGTTTTAAATGTTTTAACTCAATTGAAAGGTTTACGTGTGTTATGTGCTTGTGTTATGTGCTCGTGTATTTCTTGCTTCCTGTGTGGTAAGGTCCATTTCAAAATAGTTCATCGTATAAGACTCTTTGGTGATGGCTCATGGTGAAAGTGTACGGTGAAAATACGTGCGACGAAACTTTCATGCTTAGTGCTTGTCGTCGCAAAATGCGTATATATATATATATATATATATATATATATATATATATATATATATATATATATATATATATATATATATATATATATATATATATATATGTATATATATATGGGGGCGTTATTGTGGTGTACAAGCTTAAAATAGATAAAATAGGTACACATGTGGACCGTTGGATCAAACTTGATAGATGAGATTAGATATTAAATAGATGAGTGGCACAATTGTAATTAAGTGAAAGACAAATGGCTTTTGTGTACCATTTTTTACAGGAGCCTATATCAGCTTACAAGAAAAATTAAGGCACCCCAAACAATTGAACGATATTATGCAATTCTAAATTAACATCATAAGACACCATATGAAAATTAAATGGACCAACAAAATTTACAAAACACGAAACAATCAAATACAAGTTTATATGTGGCATTGGGCCCCTACCCCCTATACACACTCACCATTTATAAACACTCACTCTCACTTGTTAATAAAAGATCCCCAAATCGATCAATCAATCAAAAATCCCCAAATTTTTGTTCTACATTTTTTCTTTAAATATAGGTAGCAAAGGTATAGTTGCAATCATAAGAAACAAGTATGGCGAATTATGAACCTCAAGTGATCGAAAATGGGAATGAACGACAATAGGAATGAAGAAGAAATAATGTTTAGTAATTGATATATTGTTCTTCTTCTTTTCTTTTTTTATTTAGTCAATAAAGATTTTTTTTTTTCAACAATAAATGGTTGGTTTTTGGTTTCAGTCCGACGAAGTGGAAGGTTGTCAAATCTTAGACGACCAAACAGACATAATGAGGAATATGAAACTATCGATCTAACTCTTGATGGAGATAGTGAAGATGAACAAGGTATTGTGTATTTCTTCTTAAAAATATACGTTTTTAATTATAGGGTTGTGAGTGAGTTGATTTATGTGTATTAGTCACTTGTTATGTATGACTTGAATTGATTATGTGTACAAGTTGAAGTAATACATTGTGTCTTGGCTATTAGGTGTTTTTGAAATAAACAACTGGTAGTTGTTGTGTGTTGTAGCTATTGATGTTTTCAAATATAAGCTATTAGGTGAGTATGTGTGCTAGTTAATTATGTGTATTAGATGGAATAAACCTGTGTATGTGTAATTATGTGTATTTGATGTTTTTAAAGGGGAGATTGGCGGCACTAGTTGAAAAAGTAAAGGAAAAACAAGCTGATAAAGGTAAATTCTATTATAATTATGTTCTAAATATGGTTCCTGCTCGTAATTAATGAGTATGGATTCTAATTTATGGTTCCTGTTTAATATGGGTCAAAAATGTATGAGTACATGTTCAATATGGGTCAAAGTGGTTCAATACGAGTACATGTTCAATATTAATGGAAGAAAATGAGGAAATGATCGCATCTGCTGAGAACATGATCTTGCCAGAGTCTAATAATGGATTGGTGACATGCCCCATTAGGGAATCTGATTTCCCAACAAATATAGTTGCTGATTTGTCTTCTCAGCTAATCAAGTTAAACACGGTTAATAATCTAATCAAATCTGAAGCTATAGATTCGGGTCAAGGAGAAGGGGCTCATCTTCAAGATGCAAATGGACCCATGGAACATTTAAAAAATATGGTTAGTAAACCTTTGAGAAAACTTTGGAAAATCAGTCTTTACAGTATCGTGTTTTTTTTGCCTCACTAATTTTCCTTGCTTTATATTTAGTTGGTCAAACAAGTACTATATAAAAAACTAGTTTAAAAGGAAATAGTTCGAGCTGGTGGTCAAACCGATTGAAACTCGAAATTCATTTTATTTAAGAATCTGGATTGTTATGAATAACATAACTTTTATAATCATATTTGATACATTTATTATACGTATAAAAGTTCACAGCATTTGGATCAACCAACCAGACTCGACCTACCTGCATTTTGCCACCTTTAAATAGTAAGGCAAACAAGAAGCCTTTATGGTTATAGGCTAATGGCACTATTATTTCATGCACAATTATAGTCGAGGGTAAACCTATACTCCCTCTTTGTTTGCTTTAACAGAGGCCTCATACCGCTGGTGTTTGTATTAGAAGACTTTGATACATCCTTCACAAACAAGTTTTACCATAGTCATCTAGATGATCTCTGTGAGTTGCTTAATCTTTTTTAGACACATCGTCCTTCAGTTCATCTGTTTTTTCTATATCTTTAAGCATATAAGAAATTTCTAATGCCATTTTGTTGCGTGTAGCTAATATCAGTTCGTTAGCCATAGTGGCAGCTGCTTCACTTGTTGCTCGCACCCTTTACATTCTTGCAAGCAATAATAAAGATTTGAGTAATTCATCCATCAACTCAATCAAAGTCAACACCTCTCTGGTCGATGAACATTTGGGTTGCTTACTAAATTGTGAACCGGGTCTGTCATGTGAGCTTGTGAACCACTATATATCTCCTTTCTCTACCTGCCCGAGCCATTATGTTGGTGTTATCCAAGGGGAGCCTTCATCAGAACCCTATCTTTGTTATGTGGGTGATGTTTCCAGATTTGTCTGGAATTATATGGCCGATAAAACATTTATTCAATCGAATAATGTTAGTCCTTGCTCTGAAAACTGCAACAAGACAGGTGGTATCTGCATTAAGCAAGAGATAGATGGGAAAGGAGAATGTGTCATGTCCACCACCAGGTATCTTACATGTTCTAATGCATCCCTACTAGAGGTGGCAAATTGGGAGTGCCGGGTATCGCATCGGTTGGGTTGGTTTACCATTCTGGCTTTTGACGTGCTACCCAACACACCCAATTTGCTTCATGTCTTTAGTAATCTGGTGACTAAAACTAATTGTTACTATTTGTTAGGTACATCCCGGCTTATTCCACTCGCTTGAAATATGACTCATCCGGAACCTGGAGTGTGTTGCCCCCCAATTCTTCAGATCCAATAGGGGTAACGGACCCCATTTGGACAGAGAGTAATTGGAATATTATTAGTCTTCGTGTGTATTCAGTCCAGGGCGCTTCTTATGATCATCTCGTTTTAGTGGCAGGTGTTGCTGTCACAGCTTTATCATACCATATAATTGTTGTCATTAAAACTCTCATTGCGAAGGCTCTAAAGCAAGATTAATGTAAGATACAAATTTTCTTTTTGAGGTGAAGTATTTAACTTCTCATTTTTGCCTTCATAGAATCTTAGATCCCAATATGACATTGCTAGTGGGTAAAATCTATAGGAGTTGCACCTAGCCAACTACCCTAGTGAAATTTTGTAACTTGGATATCTCTGGGCATATCTTTGTAGTTTTCTGCTTTCTGTTTATTGGCTATAAAATCTTTCTACGCTTTCTTTTTGGTGATCATATATTTTCTTTCTTATGTTTATATAAGTTGTAATTATACAGGCATGATATATGTAATATTCTGTTAAGTAGTGGTTGTTATGATGGGATAACTGAACTTCATTTTGAAAGAGTTATCCAAATTTGATATCTTTGGGGTTTGGCTGATTTGTATTGCCCATACTTTTGTTAAAAAAATCACTATAAACACAAATGTTTAACAATTGTGGGCCTGGACTGGAAACTCTGTGTGAACAAGTGTGGTAAAAACTTAAATAAAGGGAATTATGAAAGAAACAAAGCCAAAACCCAAATGAATCAGTTGGGGCATTTAAGATGGTATTACAATGGAAAAAAATGAGATAATTGGGAAAACAAAGATTACTATAATACCCTTAAACTAAATATCCAATTAATTAATATTAATATCTAATTAATTAGTATTATTAAATTTGATCTCATCTATCAAGATTGATCCAACGGTCCACATGTGTACCTATTTTATCTATTTTAAGCTTATATACCACATGAACGCATATATATATATATATTACAAGTGATGTTTGATTTTGTCTTTGCAAATCATTCAATACATGGGGTATCGGTTTCATATACTTTGAAAACAAAGAAAATAAGAGCTGTATCGGTTTCATATACTTTGAAAACAAAGAAAAGAAGAGCTTCTAAGAGTTTAATGTCATGTCTGGCAAAGCAAATCATTGATATGGAGCCAACTAGAAGAAGGTAAGTAACTTTGAGAATTTTGGATTACTGTCATGATGAGGTTGCGTTGTCACCTGAACCGGAAGAAGCTGTAATATCAACAACATGTCGTGTAATGTTTGGTGCAGAGCTTCAAACTGTGATGGAACACCAGCAGGAAACTGTACAACTATAAACGGCTAATACGCACAGGTGTCTTTATTTTCAGTTTTGATTTCGGATTATGTATGCGTATTACTGCTGATTGTTATATAAAAAAATGAAAGTCAATTTGGTTTGAAATTGTTATATCATGCTTGCAAGTTAGTGTTTCGTAGAGGATATTAAAATTCTGAAAATATCTTATTTATTACTAGTATAAATAAAGCAAGTAATAAGAAACCATATAAAGCAGATAAGCATTAGTTGTTTTCTGCATCCAGAAACTAAAAATTGCTTATTTTCTATTTAAGGAAAAAGCAATAACTAGACAAGTTGAAAAAGCAACCCCAAACACTCCTTATATGTGATGTTGCGTTGGCACACAGATATCATGGACGAACCTATATGAAAGTTGACATGAAGATAAATATTCTAGAGACTAGAGGTTTCTTTGTTTAAGCCTATCTTTGGACTTATGAGCTTATGTCCTTTTTTGCTTATATTACATATGCCCCATTTTTTCAGTTTATTTTGTCTCTTATGGGCTTATATAGGCTTATTAGGATATAACAAGCTCAGATAAGCGAAACTTCAAAATAGGCCCGGAAATGGAGCTTATGAAATATAACGCTAAGTAATATAAGTTCATAAGCCCGAAAATAAGCTTAAGCAAACACCCTCTAAATTTAGTATTGTTTTTGTATTATGCAAATAAAAAGATTGTTATTTCAGTGCAACACATGAAAAACTTCATTCGTAGTAACGTGTATTAAAAAACTCGGATCCCGCATTCACTGTAAAATAGGTATGCAATTTAAAGGGTAAAGTGCCATAGGAGTTGTTGAATTTCCAAAACCAAAGGAATCTCATTGTGGTAATACATGACCTGTGGTTGTTACATAATCTTGAAAGTTAATAGTTTTGTTTTTTGTTCCCTTGATGGCGAATCTTGAATGACTGACATTAGGAACCAATCCGGAGAAAAACGCATATGAGAGTCCATTTTTAGTATTTGAATCAATTGGCAGTATGACTTTTAGAACCTACAGTTTGCTACCATATTACTTTTAGAAAGAAGGAACATTGGTGGCCTTTGTGTTCCAGTAAAAATTCATGTGTATCATTGTTGTGTTTTATAGAGAACTGTGATGGTGTTTTCCGGTTGAAAGTGGTCTTCTAATCATATAGTGAGTTTTGGACAAATAGGATGCTTGTTGCTACAAAATCAATACTTTTATATGTAAATTTCAGGTCTGCAGTTCAAGGAATGTGTCAGGAACGACGAGTAATTCCCAAGGATAACTGTCAGCTGTATGAGTCATTCAATCCCCCTTTTTATCTGCACATTTCTAAGCTAAAATTCAATATCGAATGACTTTTATAGGGCAATTTTAACTTTAACCAACATAGCCGATTACAAACTGCTTATTTATTAAAAAATGATATTGAAACAGATGTCCAAGAATCGAGCTGGAGAAAACCAGTTACCACAACAACAGACAGCTACACTATTGTTAATTTCTGGCAAGAATGTATCAGGTAACTTATTTACAGCACGATGGAAGCCCTGATGATGGAACCATATGAACTCTACATTTACCATTGAAATTATCCTTTTTCTGATATTGGTTGATTTACATGGATTGTTGTTTTGTGCAGGTACATGTATTAATTGGAAAGGCTGGAGACATTATTTGGACATTGCAAAATAGCTCAGGGGCAAGGATCGAAATCACACGGAATGCCGAGGCTGATCCCAATTTGGCAACTAGGCCTGTGCAAATGAGTACTTGCTATAACCGGAATTTTTTTAGGCCTGGAATAGAAAATTGTCTTCGTGAACAGGTTTGTATTGCTGAGTTCGAGGGTTTGTAGGCTGTGGTCAAAGGTATTGCCTCAACTCTTATTGTGTTTTTAACCAAAATAAAATATAGTAATAATTCTGAAGCTATCCAGTTGAATGCTTTTTAATTTCATCGACTGCTTTTGTTTGCGCTTACAGGTTACATAGGTTCACTTTCTTTCCTGGACACTGATAAAAGAGTGTTGTGCTGTTTGTTGACCCTACTGTGCAGGCGCAAGAGTTTGTGTAAAGTGTGCAAAAGCCTGCAAATGTTGTGAGTAATCTGAAACCATAGCTTATTTTGTATTATTACCGATTGAAATTTATTTGTGTGTTAGTATGAAATTACGGCTCAATGTGCATTAGAAGAGGCTGGAGTTGTAGAAACATTCAACTCTATAAAATCTGCAAATGCTAATTGTGGTAGTTGGAAGAGGAATTCCTAATTCTTACTCTCCTAATCTTTTAGTTCTAAGTGTACGAAAAGCCATAGTAGTATGCTGACCCTCTAAGCTATACGCTTGATAACGAACTAAAGGGCTCGAAGCCCATAAAAAGCTATTACATTTATCATCCCAAACTAATCATGAGATAAAGCATAACTATTGGGCCATTATTTTGCATAGTTTGTGGTCAAATTTTATAAGGAAAAACTCCATGTCTCTTCTGTATCAGTTACCTACCTAATATTGGTTAGAATATAGAATAATAAAGGGTACTTCTTTGGCTTATATATATATATATATATATATATATATATATATATATATATATATATATATATATATATATATATATATATATATATATATATATATATATATATATATATATATATATATATATATATATCTATACATTATATATAACAGGAGGCGTATGACGTCATTAATGCCACCTCAATGCCACCTAATCAATTTAAATGCCACCTCAATGCCACATAATCATAAACTATGCCACTTGGCATTTCTTGCTGCAGGAAAAATCGGACAGAAATTATGTTAAAAATTTGTACTTGGTGAGATTCGAACTCTAGACCATGCATATATTTTGTGGTATGTTAACCACTGAACCACCACAATTTTTTGAAGAGATTTTGTAACTCAAATTCTATATAGGATAACAAACTAAATAAGTTATGCTTAAATAATTGATATTGTTAAGGGGAATATATTATGCATAAAATTTAATTATTATTATTATTATCCACAAAATATACAACCCTAATTAAAACATATATACGGCTCATTCATAATAACCTAAAGACATCTGCCTTGTGATTGTAAGGTCTGTGTTCAATAACCTTCCAAGGTGATCAAATTCACAACTGTACTGTCTACTGCATAACTTTCTAATGTGGCGTTTAAAATAATAACGCTTTTTTTCATTATCGAAAACTATTGATCAGCGGCTTCGCAATATGTTGTTAGAGCCAACACTTTTGTGGTATGCAATCAGTTCTGTTCTCTTCCCGTTTTTTGCATCATTCTTTTTGTGATGATATGCATGATTTTTAGTTGATGTAATTTTCAGGCGGAAGTTTTGGGACTTGATCCAAGAGATGTTAGAGTCCCGGTGGTTGGAGGACATGCAGGAGTTACAATTTTGCCCCTTCTTTCACAGGTACATAAAGAGCTCAAAGTAAGTTTAAAATCGGAACTTTCTACTCACTTTCATTAACTTTGTAGGTGAAACCTCCATGATCCTTCACTAAATAAGAAACCAAATACTTGACAAAGCGAATTTAAGAAGGTGGAACTGAAGCTGTTCAGGTAAACAAGATGTTTTTAGATGGTGGATGGACCGAAACATCATTCATAATTTGGATTGTTCAAAATACACAGGTCATAGTTTATATGAATATTTACAATGGCGGAACTAGGAGCCAAGTTCAGGGGTAGCGAAATACGAAAATTTGTTTAGGGGTAGCGAAAATTTGTTTCAGGGGTAGCGAAATCGCCAAAAATGGCCAAAAAACGTAAAAAAATGGCCAAAAATTCCACTACCGGGTAAAAGTTCAGGGGTAGCGACCGCTACCCCTGGCTTGCATGTACCTCCGCCCCTGAATATTTACATGATCACAAACAAGATTTATTATTGATTTTTGTTTCTAACAAATGGGAATTAATTCAGGTCTTTGTAGAGATACCATATGTATTCGTTCAGGTAACATATTACACTTTGATAGGGTATGCTATGGTGTCACTCAAATGGACAAAAACCAAGTTCTTTACTCTATTTTACATTCTACGAATTAATGACAGTTTCCGTCACACCAAATGAGCAAGTAGCTGTATTCGCAATTCTATTCTACGGGCTCTTTAATTTCTTTTAGGGATTTTCAAATTCAGGTAATGTTTAATCATATTTGGTGGCTATGCGTCTCAACCTTGGGAGAGGCATGCTGAGTGTTATGGGGACATGAAGTCTTTCCTATTTCACCTATACCCTACAGCATCTATATATCGACCCACTGGTGCTAACACTAATTTACAATGGGTAAGTTCATCTTCTTTAGTCATACACGACAATAGTATGGTTCCCAGTTGATAGTTCAACTTAAGTTAGAGCATATTGGTACAGAAGGTCTTCGAACTGAGGTTACTACTTACTACATTGTAGCCCATTTTTGTAGCAAGGTAATTTTCTTTATTGTAAGATTTGATATTAAATGTCAGTTATTCATATTACCAGGCTATAAAAGTTTGATAATTTTGATTAAAAAATGACATATAAAAAATGATTTTTTTTTTCACTAAATAAACCATTTTAACAGGGCGAAAAATGGACAAGAAACGCAAGTAATTCTCCTTATGATTGCAGGATTTTCATGGAATGGTTGGTGCATTCCCAGTGAAAGCAGTGGACACAACAGGTGCGGGTGATTCTTTTGTAACTAAGATTGTCAACAACCAATCTGTGCTACAGGTAACCACATTTTCACATTTTAGTCAACTCACTTTTAAATATATATGTTGCCAATTTTGACCCATTAATTGTAAATGGGTAAAATTGGATTACGTTTTCTTCTGATGAACAAGCTTAAAAAAGACACGGGTGTGTAACTCATCTGTAGGAAGGACACTCACGTGGTTTTCTATGCAACGATTGATACCGATGAGGTGATTTGGTTGGGAAGTTTTGTTTATTGACATGGAGTGTTTGTTACAACTTACTTATATGGGAATTTTGTTTGTGTAGCTTTCTTATTACCATGAAATCATCAAGGACCCTATGGATATCATAGATCATTTTTCAACTGTCATATGCTTTTAACTTGGTACCTCTGTTTTATCACAATGCCATTTTAAGTATTTTAAAGCTCCCTTTTGCTGACATTCAAATATAAAATCTGCTAAAACAAACTCACGATCTTATCCATTGGTTTCTTAAAAGTATAAAGATTAAACAAAATTGGTACACTTGGTGGAAAAGGATAAAAACTATGAAAGAACGGATGTTTAAGTGCCTGATCGGCTGTTGGCATATTAGAAGGTTACCATGACAGAAGTGTAGCAATCAGGTTCACCAAATCGGGGCCTGCATTTGGTGACAATTCAGAATATGGTACATCAAGAAAATCTGGAAACTGATTATTGATCCAATTATTCGCAATATAAAGTCCCCTTGACCCTGTACTTTCTGTTGGAGTGCCTAAAACCTTGCGCATTTTAAACAATACATTTATTGGAGAATCGCCTTGAAAAAGCGGTTGGAGAGTGAGTAATTCAGCCATGATTGCACCCATTGCCCACATATCAACTTATGCTTATATCTTCCAAGTACGGAGAGATCTGGCCACCTGAGTTCAATGAATTGATTCATATATCAGATGATGCTTACACAAGTGAGCAGATTCTAGCAATGGAGAAGGACATTCTCGATCAGTTGGGATGGTATATGACGGTGCCAACACCATATGTGTTCACTGTTCGAAACACTAAAGCCTCAATTCCTTCTGATAATAATGGGGTAAAACCACTAAAAAGTCAATTTTTGTACAGTTATTAGTACTAATTAGCTTGAGCATCTCCATTAAAGCATACGCCATTTTGTTGCTATTAATTACAATTAATTAGCATATTATACAATTAATTAGCATATTATGTATGTAGTTTTATGACTTTATCATTATATTTGTTGCTATTTTGTTGTTGAGTAGTTGGCTCAAAGTACCTTCGAATTCTAAATTTTGTTCTGTCATCTTCTTTCAAGCCAAATGTTTATCGTTAAATTCTAACATTGACTCAAATCCTTCAGAGGTTGCTAGAAAGGAAATCAAATACACCGTCAGCGAAGAGGTACAGAGTATAGACTTACTGCTGATGTGAATATACTGTGCTGCTTTTAAGACAATGGAAGTTTGTGTATGTTATTCTGCTATCAAGTGGAATTTGAAGTATCCTCTTTGATAAAAGTTTGGTCAAAAAGTGTAGATTGGCAGGGACACCTCAACCCTGTGTACCATAATGGTACCCATCAACCCTACCCAGCAAAGGTTTGATGCCTGTGAAATACCTCCACCCAATACCCAACCATGCTGCGGATCAGATTCGAACACGCGTCCTTTGTTTGGTCAAGACATCACATGGCTGGGCCCAGGCTTCTAAGGCAGCTGGTTGATATCATTAGAGCTTATGGTCCCTAAGTGAGGACTTCCCGGTCGGTCACCCAACCCGGTACTACTCTCACTAGGCTTGTCATCAATCGAAATTTCTGGAAAAAGAACAAGATCAATGGCAAGTGCATTTTCATTACATAAATTTAAAGTTTCAAGAAATCATCAGTTACCTTATTTTTCATGTTTTTGTTTCAACAAGATTATAACGTAAGGTGTCCAAAGTGCTCAAACAAGGGTGTATACTATCACACACAATAGGTACGCCTGCACCTTTTTCATTTTCTTTTAGTATATACGATGGATGAAAACTTCTCATTGTGCAGACCATAAATTATCATACTAGAAACAAATTAGTAACATGATTCTTCATATGTATGTATTCTACCATTGTAATTACCACTGAGCATGATTTTCGTTCGTGATTTTTTATGCTACATAATCATGGTTGCATTCTGTTAGATCGAAGGCTTAACTTTGACAAATGAAGTTTGTTTGGTTTTCTTTGAATAGACGAGATCTGCTGCATGTAGAATCGAAGGCTTAACTTTGGAAAATGATGTTTGTTTGGTTTTCTTTGAACATATGAGATATGCTGATGAAGGACAGACCATGTTCTATAATTGCCCTAATTGTGGTTACAACTTCACTGATAATACCTGAAAGCTCCGTGTACGAACCACCAAACCCTCTGTTTGCTTTAATTACCAACAATACCCCCGAGTGTTCACTCATGTGGCATTATGTGTATATTGATACATGTTGCAAATGCTTCGATTGTTCCATGCTTATAGAATGCCTTTAGAGGATGTTGACTTCATCAATTCAGATGGTCCGACAATGAACAAGCTACTGCTAGAGGTTTGTCTTTTAACCTTTTTTTACCACTTGCATAATATGCACAC
The DNA here is from genome assembly GCA_021014915.2 of Artemisia tridentata subsp. tridentata. NCBI lineage: Eukaryota > Viridiplantae > Streptophyta > Magnoliopsida > Asterales > Asteraceae > Artemisia > Artemisia tridentata. The sequence continues at coordinate 403,438,042 of CP139506.1, read as the reverse complement.
GAAATGTCTAAAGATATTCATTTGCATGTTTCATTCCATGGTTAGGCAAATCCTCAAATGACACTCTTTATGGGTAGCTCAAGAATATCAGATAAACTGCTTATGACCTAAACGGTCAGATTAAATTGGAAGATGCAGGATTCGACTAGAAGATTCTTGGACCTGACGTTCAAGAGGTTCAATATTTTCTATATTTTGGGCTATAAATTAGTAACTTTTAGATTTATAAAATGAATTAATTGGCTTTGGTGTCACTATCTATAGGTGGATTACATGTCACGGGTCTGTGATCAAGATGCATATGCATGTAGTGGTCAAAAATGCTCAGCACAGTCATTGTTATTCATGCATTAGGTTTGTTGGCCCTCGCTGTTATCTTATTATAATATTTTTAAATTCTTATTATCGAACATCTTAAAACCTTTTATTACAAATACTATATGCAGAACTGGGGCAAAACCTCACTCATGAGTCAACTGATGAACTTGCCGGGAGGAAGAAGCTTGATAATTTGACAATTGGCCCGGTTCTTACAGTAAGTTCTCACTATGTTACTAATAAAGAACATCTTAAACTTTGAGATATTAAGATTTTAACATTTTCATCTTTGTAGGTGACAACAAAACTTGGTTAGTCCTGCATGGAAATCTACAAGTTAAGAGAAGATTAATTAGAATAAAACTAAGCTTAGCGATGAAGATGTTAACCCCAGGTTTTCAAGTGCATCTTCTCGCGCTGCTGATATCTCTAACGAGTCTGTATTTTATGAACCTTCTACGACATCTTCTGATTTGTGGAACAGGAAGAAATCCACCATTGAGGAGCTTGATGGGTTTGAACCATCTATTTCCAATGAGGCTACTACTGAGAGCGTAACTATATCGAATAACTTTGGCTCTAATAAGAATGGAAATGATGAAATCTCTTCGTCAAATGAGATGTTAGTAGAGGGTCTTCAGTCCAGGAAGCCACGAATACATACATTAGAGACGTTAGGACTGCCACATTTAGGGCCTAAAGAGTTACTGCAATATATGAGCAGCTAAGTCTTCATTAGTTTTGTATGTATATATAAAATAGCATCTGACCCCAACGTGCAAAGCCATGTATATAAAAGTTGGAAAGGATTTACAACAAATTGTGCAATTTGCAGGAATAGTGGCTGAAAAAAATGCTGATAGAGGTACGTTTTGACCCATCAGAATTTTTTTTATCCAGTAATTTTTTAGTGCTTCAATTTAATTTATGTTATTTAATTTATATGTTTAAACTTTTGTAATATCTTGCTGTACATAGCTGATTTACTGTTCATTGGGTACTTATATGGGTGTTTGGAACAGCGATATATAACCAATTATAGCGACTTATGTTAGAGACGACTTTTGTATTTTATCTCTTGTGGATTGAGTTGAGAGACGAATATAATACATAGTTACACTTCTTTTTAATTCACCCATTTGGGTTGTGTTTTATGTGTTTTCACGGGTCAAACACTAAAAATGGCTAAAAGGGAAACATGTCAAATGGGTTCGCACAAGGTGTTCTGTGCAGAAACCTTAGTAATATAACTATTTTGATCGTATTTGAGGAGATAGTGTTTTTATTTATTTTTTATTTTTTTTTTTTTTTTTTAATGTTACAAAATGTGCTACGGTCTTATTTTATATTTTTGCTGTCACTTTTTGCTCAAGTTTACACAGGTCTATGGATGTGCCATTACATTCCTGCCCAAGAAGGCATGTCATCAACTGGAGCAATAGTAGATAACCTTGGACGGATGTCAGTCTCCAATGCAACAAGGCATCTCTTTTGAGCGTAATATATGAAATGGTGCATCTTCTGCATGCTTAGACTTTGAGACAAAGTTAAAAAAATGTTGGGCGTACTGGTTCAAGTACTATGATAAGTCATCTACATGATTATTCTATGGTACTAAAAAAAATGTATAATCAATTTTATGTTGAACACATGTTTTGATATACAAGACATGTTAACAGTTGCTGATATAAATTCTTATATTTGCTTGTCAACGATCAATAAAAGCACATTTACCATTGTTGAGATGATTCTGAGTTTCTATATTTGAGTAGTGCAAGAACACATGACGTAATCTTCCAATTTTTTTCTTTCTTTTAATTCTTTGCTATAGAAAAATAAGTCAACAAAATTTAAAAGTCATGCCCCCCTTTTCAGCTGGCTTGCATGAAGGAAAAACAGAGCTGCATGATGTGTGATTTGTCAGTTTAAAAATTATGGCATTATAAAGTGGTTTTTATAATAGTTAATTCAGCAAAAGAAAATATGTAAGTTTGTTATATTGCAACAAGGGTCATATTTATGAGGTTTTGTTTTAGTTACTTTTTTCTCTTTTATTTTGGTTTTAAAAGCACGTGATTAGAAAATAAGATATCAATGTTTGGACATATGTAGCTATAGTAAAGCTGTAATTTATTAGGAGTATGGTATTCCTTGGATTAATAGCTTACTGAATTACAGCCATCGTTGATAATCAAATATGGAATATAATTTCGTTGGAACAATAGAAAAAGAGTTGTTTCTTTATGATGGGGTGAGTTTTTATATTCTTTAATTTTTTTATAAGAAATCATGTTAATATTTTTGTATTATTTCCCTCATATATTTACCCTGTGTTACTTTTCTGTTAGCTATGAAACATAATCCTTAGGCACGGTTGGTGGCAGTTTTAGAGGAATATAAACTAAAGAGACTATAAAAAGAAGATGAAAAGAACCGTTTCAATGTAATCTTTTTATGTCATAATATGTAGGTAATTGCATTTTTTTATGTACTATTACATGCTGCTCATTGCTATATATGGCAAAAAACTAATGTTGTAAGCTTTGATGTCAACAGTACCGTATGTGTAGATGAGGGTATCGACGAACTTGGTGAATTTTGTGGCGCCGTGAAACCATTAGGTGCTCATTTTGATTACGTTGGGTTAATGTAACCAAATTGTTGAAATTGCCAAGAAGCACAAGATTATGCAGTTTGAACCCTTATTGGACGCTGATGTTGGTTACAGGATTTGATCGGACACATTAAATTAAGCCACATAAATAAGGTAACACAAAACACTATAATAATCGTCAAGTTCCTTCCTGAACACAGAAAATTATGTATTATGTTGTTTAATTATCAAACATATCTAACTGGCTATAGAGTAGTAATCTGTTTGATACTGCTTTACACAAAACAATACAAAAGCACATTACTTTAAAGACACATGATGCGAACATGAAAGTGCCTTAAACTGTTTCAAGGATAGTCATATTACACAAAGGGCTTTGGATGGTTTTTACAATGAGAATACCAACTATGTTCAATAAGCTTAAGGCATCATTTTCCATAATGTGTCCTTACTGAGTCATAAAAGATAATGCTTGGATGTGCCTATGCTGTTATAAAGTAGTAACCGGCTAGATTTTTGTGTATAGCTCCCAAGTTGATTGCATAACATGATAATAAGTACAATCATTTTTTGGTTCTAATGGTTTTATTTTCTGTTGACAGTTCATATACAGGATGCTCAAATGAATTGTGGAAATTGCCCAACAATGCTGATTTATCCATATGCTGCCCCATCAGTTGTGAGAACAACAACCTATCTTCTGAGTATATGTGTACAGATATGTACCTCGCACCAAACAGTAAAATTACTTATCATCTGTAGAGGTATAAAAACGGGTGGGTCGTGTTACAGGTCGTATGGGACGGGTCAGAGCCACATCTATCTTTTGTCACTATGATATTATAAGCAATTAAATAAGGCAGGATATATGGCTTATGGTGGTTGGTAATAATCTTAGTTGCTTCGATGCCAATGCCACATACCTGGGGCGCCTTTTCAAGCTGTGTTGAGTGCTGCTGTTAGTTCGATGCCAATGCCACATCATGGGTGCAATTTTATGTCAACCAGTTGAATGAAGGGGTAAAGTTCAATTTGTGCCATAGAATAAATCCGTCGGATAGAGGATATTTATGGTTTTTGTAATATGGTTATTGATGTTATTGGCAGAGATGTTATTATTTTGATTTTGAAGACTCATGCGTTGGATTTAGTAATGCTGCATTTTTAGAACCATGATGACTGTTTAATATTGCTGCTGTTTGGTATCATGGCTGGTAGTATCAATGTAGATGCATTCTTTTTTATGTCATTTGTATTTATGGGCAATGGTGTTGGTCATAGATTTTTTTTTTTTTTTGATTGCTGTCAAAATGAAGGACAAAGAGTGTTATAGAGACTCCAGTGCACTCTCTTTTGATGCAATTTGTATTGATATTTAGGGGGCGCTTGGTTCGATTGAAGGAATGAGAAAGATAATGATAATGATAATGATAATGATAATGATAATGCAAAGGAATGCAATGGCTATTCCATTATATATGATGTTGTTTGGTTGAAATGTTGGGGAATAAAACTATTTATTTTTTCTTGACGATTCACCGTTAAAATCAACACATAACAATAACTAGGATTAAATAACATTGATTAAGATCACCTAGCAACAAGTTAGTGCTAAACAAAAGAATATTCATGTCTGTTTATATCAAGATTTTAGTTACTGCCTTCGGAAGAAAATAGAAAAACTAAACACAAACAAAAGAAAGCAATATAGTATTGGTTTTTATTGTTTCATTCCATACGGATCAAAAAAATTGAGAATGAATAAATAGAAAAGCTGATTGGAAAATAGAATAAAGTGCAAATAATATAATTAGAAAATAAAGGGATAAAAAAAAAGTTATGGGCAGTTAAAGAAAGAAGAAAGTGAATGAATCTTCATTACCGTCAGATTGGTTAGGAATGGTGTATTATCCGGTATGGGGTAATGGTCCTAATGGATTATGTTTTTTAACTATATTTATAAGGCATGCTCGCCCATCGAACGAGCTATGCTTTGATACTTTATTCTTGCGTACCACTTTGAAACTTTTTTTTTTCTTTCATATTCGATAACCGTTTATTTCTTTTCGTTCTTAATGCATTCAATAAAAAAAATTGGTAACAAACAAGCCCTACTTTACTAATACCTTATAAGGAATTTTATAAACAAAAAAAAAAAAAAAAAAAAATGTACATCAAGCTAGCCTTTTCTTAAAAATTTTTAAACGTCAAAATGTAAGTCAAGCTCCTCTTTTCTTAAAATTTTTTAAACGTAAACTAATACTACAACAAAATTAAATAAAATCGACATCTTCAAAAATAATTTTCCGTTAACTGACACCATAAAAATTATAATTATAATTATAATTATCTAATTTGAGCTCTTGACATTGTATTTAATGAGTTTCATGTGGTTAGGCAAGTTACCGGCTATATGGTGAATGGGAAAACGATGACGAGTGCAACCCTAGAGAGTCTTGGAGAAACATATAATTGAAAGTAACGAGGCTTCAATTTCTAATACATCATTAGCTGACATGCAACAGGTAGTCTTTTTTTTCATTCAGTTTTTAATGTAGAGCCGCCTACTTGATCTGCTAGAGTGAATAATAACTTTAAACTGTTTACAACATGAGAGTAATGCTTTGTGTTGTTTAAAGTATTTTGCAACAAATTTGTACAAATAAAAAAGCATGTCGTTGGTAGTTTATCCTTTTTTTTATAATGCCTAAAGGATGAAAATCAAAGGCTACAAAAGTAAAAACCTTTCAGCTCCCGTACAAATGGTGATCTTTATCCTTTTCCTTATAAACAATCAAACCAATATTCCAAATTCACTTTATCAGGTCTTGGTGATCTTTAATGGCATCATCGAAAAATTCTTGCAGACACTGCAATGAATTTACTTCTGATCCGCTTATGAACTGGTGGAAATTTATCACGGGTGAACATGCTCATCTATGCTTTTACTGCCAGTAAGTTTTATACTTCTAATTTGCACACTGATGCAACTAAATTTACGCGTACTTGATTTGTATGCTTTAAGTTTTATTTGATGCTGTTCAGTACTTCTAGATAGGGTTTATTCATATGACTTTAATTAGGTTATTAAAAAACAAACTTTCTGACCCGACTGAAACAAAGGATAAGGGTGCTGACATGTCTAATTCGCCTTGTGAATCTCAAGAAAAGAATTTCCATAGTGCAACATTACCAAACAGTCTTTCTTATACTCAAGTAGAGAATTCGGTTGATCAAAATGATCCAACTTTGTGTATACAGTGTGATGATTTGGAAGCAAGAAAGAAAATCATAGTTATTGGAGCAGGCCCTGCTGGATTAACCGCTGCTCGACACTTGCAGCGTCAGGGTTTCCATGTTACTGTGCTAGAGGGTCGGGATAGAATAGGGGGTCGTGTTTTTACAGATTGGTCGTCTCTTTCAGTACCGGTGGATCTGGGACAAGCATTATCACATGTGTGGCAGTTGATGTCACCTAAGTTTATGTTATAGATATAATTTTATATTTTGCATTGTTTACAGGTCACGTATTCTGAAAGTTGCTTGCCAGAGGCTTTTTCTTGCTGAGCAGAGAAATCTTTAATGGCATTCAAAGACGACCATTGCCATATAGTGAGATAGAGTTCCAAAGAATGTTCCAAATAATTATGGAAGAAAACCAAAGAGAACAAAAGGAGGGCGCCAATGCTTCTCCCTTTTCTGGTAGTTTTGGTGTGAGTTTTATGCATAAAATTTAGTTACTACTGAACACTTACATTAATTTTTGTGTCATGTTAGTTATTGAAGTGTGTACAAAGTGTATAGATAAGTGGGTAGTCTGTGGTTATAAGGTATCCTATGGTGGTGTTCCGACCTATTTTTATGATGATCACTTCCACAATGGTGGAAGCAAATCATCATCCCGAGCTGTCTTTATAGGTAAATAAATAAAATTAATAGTCACTTCTCATGAGTTTTCTTGCACTACAATAACTAAGTTTTGTATTAATCTATAACAATTTCTTGCACTTCAATATTTAGGCGTTGACATAAGCGGTGCGGTCCTTTTATTAACTGTAACAATTCGATTGAGGAAAATCCATTATCAACAGTACTAACTCACTCGCATAGCAGTACTAATAATTAGGAGCAGTACTAACCTTTCGATCGAACAAGCAGTATTAAAAAGTAACCAGCAGTACAAAGAAAATTCGTGGGCAGTACTAAGGTGAACAAACAGTATCAATGAGAAGCATAGCAGTATTAACCAAGATACAACTGCATGTACACCACATTCGCTTCCTAATAACCTCAGTCAATGTATCAGGTACTTCACTTTCTTTGCTCGCACGATTTAAAATATCAGTAGGAGTAGCTCATGGCCTGTCTTTTACACATCAGAGAAGGTATCTAGCTTACCTCATGAAATGGATTTTGGCTCATGGTTCATACTCATTCCATATAGATGCACCATATGCTGCACCAGAATGGTTTCATTACCAAGCAGATGTTATATTTGATGGAATTTACGGATCACCTTATAACCCTTTCTTTCATCATGTACACTTTTCAACCATTTTCTACTACCTTTCTTTCGCTATAGTTAAATATGCCAACAATAATTATAAGACATGCCCGCCTGAGGCGTATGTCAACGATAATTATAAGTTATGCCCGCCCAACGGGCGGGCTTACCTGCCCGTGAGGGCTTATAAGTCATGCCCGCCCATCGAGAAATACAAGCAGCCTTTCTTGGTTAATAAGAATAACGAACTGTTGGTTGTGTCAAGGTATACGAGAGACATGCCATTGGCGAGATCCAAACTTTCTTATATTCAAATGGAGCCACCAGAGACGGGTTGGAGTGGCTTTTTTCTAACTGTTATCAAGGTTACCAGTAGTGAGTAGTTAATATATCTCACTTTGATTCATATTATAATTTATAATAACTTTGCTGTTTTCAGATTTACCAATGAAGCTGGTCGAGACATCTGATTTACTGGCTTCAGCTACCGAAGATTATAAGGCTTTGATGACATTTACTATTGACTTCCCACGTGACCTTAGCTTCTGGGAAACATTGATCTATCCATGTATATCCTTAATCTTCTTATTAAATATTTTTTTATACAAAGAAATTTTATTATTTTCATTGAAGCCTTCATTTACATTAGACATGTATAAATGTCTTTTCAGTTTTCTATTGATTTCAACTCGGAATAATTGAACGCATGTTGCTGTAATACTAGCCCAAGCCTTCATATTCAAGTAAGTAAATCACCAATGTTCGTTTATATTTTTATGTTGGTATCGATCATTCAGTAAGCCATAATTAAGTCTATGCACATTATTATTGTTAACATGTTCTATCAATGTCATAATTGTAATATCATGATTTGAATCATGCACTCCATTATGAATCAGTAACATCCGATGATTCAAATGAGTAATACCTTCCTGGTCTCTATTGTGCGTCCAGCAACCCATATCGCAGCTGGCAAAACAGAAACTTCCAAACCTTAGCCATTCGTTGTATATTTATCAATAACAGTAAAGAATTAGAAATGTATCGATGTATGGGCTGTCAAATATCATAAGAGGTCACACTTCTCTACTCAAATGACATGAACTCACTCTCTCTCGAGACTTCACATTAAAGTGAATCTTGAGATTTAAACATATGTTACTCGGGAATTACATCCCGTACTGGTACGTATAGTTTTATTACATTTCAAGATGGCATTTCAAACCATCTATACTGGAATGGGTCAATTCAGGTTATATGTTGTTGACAACGGGTTAAAAAGCCAAGTATAAGATATTAACTAAAAGATTAAATGGAACAACAAAATATTAACAACATTTGTTTTATAGTTTGCAAATAAAAAATGATATAGGCATGCAATGTCAATCTTAATCCCTACAACTTAGCAGTTCATTCATAATATACTCTTTCTCAAAACCCTAATATCCTTTTTTATTGACAATCTCCTCTAATGATCGGTTTACTTTTCTTCATCACAGGTTTATAAGAAAACATTGAGAAGGGTGGGAGATGATACAGTTGGTGGTCCTGCTGTTACTCGCCAGCTGCGTGTTACCCGACTTGTGATGCGAGATCTACTGATTGGAGTATGTTGTATCTGTTACTTTCTGTGTTAGCATCTGTGTGTGCGCGCACACAAACATAAATACAGTTATACTATGCTCAAGGCATCGGAAGGATATTGAATGCTTATGTTTGTTTTTTACCTCAGGTGAATTACTTACACAGTCATGGACTCGCCCATACAGAGCTGAGACTGGAGAATGTTCATATAAGTCCAGTCGATAGGCATATTAAAGTGAGCATCCAGTTTTTCTATTGCTTTTGAAGTATTAACTTTATTGGTTCTTTTACGAGTATATTTACATGTCAATTCATTTGCTTGAAGTTTTAAACATGATCCTACTATCCTACTCAAGACTTTCGGGTTCAGTAGAGTAAAAATGAGTTTATGTAACTCTTTCCAGAGAAGTTAGAGCTACTAATTTGAGCACATCAATCGTTTTGAGTTGTACCCAGTCAAGTTAGAAAATACTGCTATTATAGCAAAATTCAACCTTAAACAAAGTTTGTGATATTGTCATTCATTTCACTTATCCATATTAAAATGGTAAATTCAAGACCATGTGGCATTCATACAGTACCACTAACGCATTCCACTTTAATGACTTTTTTTTTTTTTTTTTTCCAGTTAGAAGAGAGATGAAGATACTATGATTGTTTACATATTATCCGTCTTTACGAGTTTCAACCCTAATCAAACATATGGCCATAGGCCACCACTGGAAGCCAAAAGAGCACGTTGATTGTTTGGTGGTCCGATTAGCCTCCGAATGTGGAGTACGACATGGAAAATCTGCATCCATATGCTTTCGTTTTCGTTCCTCCTACCAACAACTATTCACTTAAGGTACTTTGCTCTTTATTTACTCATGCTTTTGGCGAAAAAGGTTCAGTTATTCGAGTTTACAATAACCTGTCATAATAGAATTATAATGTGTCGAATCTGAAATAGCGATGTTCATAGGTCAATACTTCCTGCAGTCTGATCCGATTTTAATTATTGTGCTTCCGATTACTTAGGCATTGTTGTAATTTTGTTTAAGTGATCATCCCATGCCTCTACAATCAGACCCGTTAGAAGCTCACCATCTGAAAGCAGCTCACATGGTATTAATAATTTCTAATGAATTTCATTTTGAAGATATTTTTCATATGGGATTCGGCATAAAAAAAATGAAAAAAAATACAATGTTAAGTTCTTTTTCTAAGAAATAAAACTGAAGTGTACACTTTTTTAACAGTTGAGAAAGTCTTTAGGTTACTTTACCGCCACACAAGTTGTGAGTAGATAGCTTGCCAGTAGCTCACTTAACCACCACAAGTTAGAGCAGTGAAGAAGATGAATTATTGGTTTGCCACCGCGGAAAAGCATCCATGGTGGAATTTCAGATATATATGCAACTGTTGAAACAAGTCAATTGGTTTAATGCTATTGCTTGGATTGTATTATAGAAAAAAAAATGAAGCCAGCGCTTTTTAACGAGGACCAACATATGAAAATTGAATTCCTACAATTTTTCATGGATAAGAATCCTTCTTTATTGCTCAAGCTATCAATGCAGCACTAGATTCTTTATAATGTCCAAATTAAATATGATGTTTCTTATAAGGTATTACCGTTTTGTGACATTATATTTTGAATGAAACTTGAATCACTCATTTATCTTAACAGATCATATGTGCTTTCGGCCTGTATATTTGGTGCGCTGGAGCTGATCCAGCGGAATGTAAAATATAATCTGATATTACCAAAGTGAGGATAAGATGTTGTCAAGAATTCCTGTTGCTATTATCCGGTCTTCGTATCAGCGAGAAGGTTATGTCAAGTCTATGGCTGACTTAATTCAGAAGGAACTACTGAGTTTTGGTTCACCTGAGGAGGTAAGTTATTTTTCAGTTTGCTTGCGATATTTTAATGATCAGTAACCATATGCAACATGTGATAATTTGCTGCAATAAGACGGTCCGTAAGAGATAGTGTCTTTGCTGTTCAGAAGTTGCCATAATCAAATTATCATTAGCACCTGTTAAGTTTTTGGCAATTATATTTTTGCAAGAAATACAATAACCAGTGACAGTCTTGTGTTAAAAAGATGCGTCCTGTGGGATAGGAGCTGTTTTAATTGTAAGCCCCCATATATAACATATATATTGATAACTTTCAATTATGAATGTGCACATTTTTATTTTCTCATATTGGATGAACATTTATTTATTTTCGTACTTAATGCATTGAATAAATATATTGGTATTTCTTTAACTTATTTTCCTAAACTTATTTTTTTGCAACGATATACATATAGCTAGCCGGCCCATTCGAGCGGCAAATATAACAATAAGTGGCTGTCTCTAGAGTCAAGAGGAGAAAATGATTGAAAATTAACTGTTGCGATAAGGATGATAATTATGCAAAATCAACAACAAACGTTGTGTATAAAGAAGGTTCAGTTTGCATTTGAGTTTAATCATATACCATGTTCTTACAAACAACTTTGTATCTTTTAATTGTTGAATAAAAGTTAACATTTATTTTTTTCGTTGTATATTACGATGTTCAAAATTCATTAACCGTTAATTTATTCATTGGCCACTTTTCTAACCATTTTTTACACGCCTTCTTTTGCTATAGCAAAATATGTAAACAATACTTATAAGTAATACCCGCCCATAGGGTGGGCTTCGACATCTGTAATTATATTCACAAAAATAAATAAATAAATAAATAAACAACCAACAAATTATTTACTAATAAATACACTTACATAATACAATTCATGGATGCAGTTTCTTAATAAGTAAAGCATATAAGTAAGATCAAAATATCGTAACTAAAATTATAAGATCAAGATTGTAGATTTACCTTTTCTTTATCCGGATACCAATTTTCTAATCAAATATAATTTGGTCTATTCAATTTTGTAATAATGCTTATTATCTTGAAGATAACAAATTAAAAATAGTGATATGAAAAGACCATGCATAGATTCATTATAAACTTTGAGTAGTAATGATTAAGATACACTATATTGATTATAAAATATATATTTTTAAACAAAAAAAAAACATAAAAATTAAAAATGTATACATCAAACCATATTCAAATGTTATTAGGATACAAAAATGTATTTTCATAAAGAAATCAAATATCGATTACTAATGCAAAACAATTATGATTACAAGTTGCGTCAACTAACACTATCAAAATTAATTATAAATAACTTTGTAAAAAACAATTCACATGTAAACTAATACCATAAGAAAAAAAATAAAAAATTACCCGTCATTAAAAATAATTTCCCACTAACTGACACCATCTAGCATCTTATAATTATGATATTAAAAAATACAATAAAACAAACGCCCTTAAAAATAATTTTAGAATAACTAAAACCATCCAAATTATAATTACAAGTCATGCCCGCCCATCGGGCGGGCTTTGAAGTCTAGTATATATATATATATATATATATATATATATATATATATATATATATATATATATATAATATATATAATTGTATTACATAAGTACTAAAAGTTAATCTTAAATATGAAATGGAATATTGCAGGATGGATAAGAACTCAACGAGTGTTAGCAGAATTTCTGAGGTGTGGTTTTCGCTTTACTTTTTGCTTTTGTTGTTGTTGTTCTTGTTGTGTGGTTAATACGCCACTTACGTGAGATGAGATCAATATAGATCTCATATTTGCCATAGAACCAATGGACCAATAATAGCCACCCATTTTTATTTTCCATCTTTTTTTTAAAACAACATATCTTGCAAACAGTAAATCTTCAAGCTACAAAAAAATACCATCGCGACGAGAATTAAATGATCTTTCTATAGATATGCATTGTTATATACTTTCGACGACTCTTTTTTTTTTCGACGAACTTTTTTTTTTTAATTTCCGCCCAGAAAGAATCATATATGATTCGTAAGAATCATATATGATTCGATTTTTACGAATCATATATGATTCGTAAGAATCATATATGATTCGTAAAAATCATATATGATTCGTACGGAATCATATATGATTTGTTAAAATCGAATCATATATGATTTTTCTGGACGGAAATTTTGGAAAAAAAAAAGTTCATCGAAAAAAAAGTTCGTCGAAAATATATAACAATGCATGTCTATAGAAAGATAATTTAATTCTCGTCGCGATGATATTTTTTTTGTAGCTTGACGATTTACGGTTTGCGAGATATTTAAGTTTTAAAAAAAGGGTGAAAATTAATTTTTTTATTTTAATAAGAAAAATGAGTGGCTAAGATTGCTTGATGGGTTCTATGGTAAAAGTTGGATCTATAAAGAACTTTTGTCTACGTTGCATTAACTACTTATAAGCTTTTTAACATCTTCATATTATATTATGTAAGCAAACTATGATTTTAGTTCACTGTATATGTAAGCAAGTTATGTCAAAGTACTTTGTAAAATACTTTGTGATATTTATTTTCATTACCATTCTAATATTTTTTCTTTTGTATTCGTAAAATGGGGGCTGAAATGTGTACGTTTGGTTGTTGAAATGGGGGCTGCAATGGGTGGGTTTGGTTGCTGAAATGGGACCTGAGGTGGGTGTGTTTAGGTGCTTATATGGGGCCTAAATGGGCGTGTTTGCGTGCTGGAACATGGGCTGGAAGGAGGGGGTTTTGGTGCTGAGATTGCAACTAAAAGGGGTGATGATGTATGTTGACGTATGTGTCCGAGCGGACTGGATCTCTCGGTTGGCCGGACGGAGCAAGGACCTCCGGAATAATCCGGACGGCCCCAAGGCCGTCCGGAACATACAGGTTTAAAGCATGAGACAAGTGGCATCTCCTCTTGTACAGATGTCAGCTGCAGACACCGCCGCCGCCGTCCCAGGATTTACGGGATTATGTCGGGGACATGTTCCCTGAAAATCCGGCGCCGCCATTCCAGGTATCGAGGCTGAGTACTATAAATACTCAGCTCATTTACTACTCTCAAATAAGATACAACCTGCATTTATTTCTTACCATACTTTATAGCCCTTTCGGAATACCAAATACTTACTCTCACACCGGAGGTAGGTCCTGGGATAACACCCGGGGCGAGCCTAACGTGTGCTGTTGTGTGCAGATATCCGGAGGACCTCCAATAGCCGAAAGGGTCAACACCCAAGCCTGCCGGAAGAACCCTAGCTGAGTTCAACCGGAAGGCTCTCTTTATTTGTCTGAAGTGGTTGCAAGAAATTGCTTCAACAAATTGGCGCCATCCGTGGGACCAACTGCTCGATCTACCTATAGTTCGATATGGCTGGACCTACATCCCAAAAAAGGAAAACCATGGAAGCCGAGGAGGAATGGATGAATGTTCCGATCGGTTTTCCACCCATCCTTCCGGGAGATGTGTCGGACGGACCGTTAATAGTCGAGGCCGAAGTGGAAGGCTACACAATCCGAAGGGTCTATGTGGATCAAGGCGCTTCGGTCGAGGTGATGTACGAACACTGTTTCGAACATTTATGCCCTTCCATAAAGGCCAAGCTGAAAGAAAACCGGCACACCGTTAATAGGGTTCGCGGGGGAATCCATAAAGCCGTTGGGGAAGATTGAATTAGAAGTCTGTTTCGGAAGCCAAGGCTTGTCTCGCCGAACAATGATGAAGTTCGCTGTGATAAGATCCCCTTCTCCATATAATATCATACTAGGGCGCTCAGGTTTAAAGAAATTGCGGGCCATCCCATCAACTATCCACTCAATGGTGAAATTCCCGACACCAAAAGGCATAACGACCCTTACTACCCGGTCCGTAATTGTCTCAGAATGTCGCAAGCTGGAAGAGAAGCAGATGGCAAAAAAGGAAGTCAAAAAAGAACCCCGTGAGGACGGACTGACGGATGCGGTGGTCGGAAAAACGGAAGAAGTTATGGTACATCCGGCTTATCCGGATCAACTAGTTACGATAGGGGGAAACTTCTCCTCGGAGTGCCGAAGACAGTTAATCACGCTACTCAAAGACAACCGGGACGTATTTGCTTGGGAACCATCCGATATGACGGGAGTTCCCCGTCGGATCATCGAACACAAGCTCAACGTGAATGTTCAGGACCGCCCAGTGGCACAAAAGAAAAGAACCTACTCCGCCGAAAAGAATCAAGCTATAGCCAAGGAGGTAGAGGATTGGGTGAAGGCCGGAATAGTTCGGCCAGTGCAGTACCCTACGTGGATCTCAAACCCGGTGTTGGTAAAGAAGTCCGATGGTAGTTGGCGAATGTGCATCGACTTCAAGAACCTCAACTCATCTTGCCGAAAGGATTATTACCCTCTACCTGATATTGATTGGAAAATAGAGTCGGTTATGGGATTCAAGTACAAGTGTTTTTTGGACGCTTACAAGGGATACCATCAAGTACAGATGGCCAATGAGGACGAGGAAAAAACAGCTTTCTATACCGAGCACGGGACATACTGTTATACCAAGATGTCGTTCGGTTTAAAAAAACGCTGGGGCCACATACCAGTGTTTAGTGGATTCCGCCTTTCGGTCACAGATAGGGAGAAATCTTGAGGCGTACGTGGACGATATGGTCGTAAAGAGCAAAACCGAAAAGGATTTACTCGCCGATGTAGCGGAGACGTTCGACAATCTGAGAAGGATCAATATGAAGCTAAACCCCAAGAAGTGCTCTTGTTGGGAATTTTAGAAGTTCTTGCTGATGAAGTTCTACTGACAGGATTCTGCTGAAGCTATAGATGTTCCTGCTGAAGCTATAGATGGTTTCTGCTGATGACATGGTTTCTACTGAAGGCTTATTTCTACGGATATAGTGAATTCTTATCTTTATTATTAGTTTGTTAGGATATGCATGAACTATTTTAGGTAGTGATATGCATTGATATTTTTATTTATTATTGTATTAGGGTTCCTTGTGTATAAAAGGAACTATAGGGCTTATGTATTATTACGCTTCTTCAATAAAACACTCCAGGAAAAACACCTTTAGTGTGTGGATATAGATCCATAGAGGATCATTGTTCTTGTTATTTAGAAAAACCTTGTTAAGAAACTTTGATTGTGTTCTTATTATTGTTATTCCGCTGTGCAACAATCATTGTCTCTATAATCCTAGAAGAGTGAGATCTTGGATTCTACAATTGGTATCAGAGACAATGATTGTTGCACATTAATGTCAATTGAAAAATCAAAGTCCCATGAGTTCTCAATTAATGCCATCAAACGACAAATTAATAACCACATCAGTTGACTATTAACTGCAATAAATTCGAGGTCCATAAAGCTTGCAAAATATCCCATGTGCACCATCAGTCCCATAAATTCATCAAACAATCAATCGAATATACTGACATCAGCTCCATTAATTTGACCAAAGACCACAACATGACCAAATTAATTTCTCATCCAATCAATAAATTATAGGAAGCCACAAACTCAGCTGCATTATTTTAGTTAGAAAACACAAAACAAACTAAACAAAATGTTAGTTAGTACAAAATATACAACAATAAGCCTCCCCTTAGGCTTATGCCTCCCCTCAATCAGTGCACCTGACAAAGACTATTGTTCTTGGGTACCCAGAATGAACCTTTCCTTTTATTTGTCCAAGAACAACCTGTTGAGAGCTTAACACCAGTAATCCATCTAGTTCCCCCCATATACCTTGGGTCATAATAACCAGGCCAAAAACCATTCTGAAAGTAAGTGCTAGTAGGTATGTAGAATGGTCTAGCAACATGTCTTTTCCAATGAGCTGGAAAAGATCTACTATGTGTTGCTTGTGGAACATATGGTGGTATATCATTAACATTTTTCCACATTGGTCTAGATTTGTTTTGACTAGCACACACACCCATTCTCTTCTCATGAAAATCACAATCTTTAATGAGATGAGACTTACTACCACACACAAAACAAGTTTTCTTCTTAACATTACCAGCCTTTTTATTAAAACAACCATTCTTATTACAAGAAGTCCTAGAATTGTATGTATTCTTATCAGATTTATTACAAGTGATACTAGGTAAATCTTGAACAACAATGGGTTCTTGTTTGAGTGCCCTAACTTTGGATTCAATCTCAACTTTACTCTTGGATGTGGAAACACTAAAAGTAGAAGTAAAGGAGGTAGACTCAGTTGAGATGGACTCTGAGCTTTTAACATTAAAATCACTGGGGGCAGAGACATTGACCTTGGAAGACTTGTCACTTGAATCACATGAGGCATAGTCAGTAGACTTACAATCAGGGTCTGGCAAGTCACTTGACTTTTTGCCATATAGATGGTGTGATCCATCAAAGTCTTTTTGAGGAGAGCTAGGCATAAACTCACCTCTAATAGGTCCAGGGACAGCATGTAATTCCCCTTCCTTGACAAACTTAACAGGAACTTGATAGTCTACAGGTTCAGGGTCAAACACACTATACTCATTAGGGTCATAGAATTGATCTTTCCCTATGTAGTCACCAAACCCTAAACCAAGTTTAGTTTTTACAGACATAGAACTATTAACCAACCTGTTTAGATTTTTAGATGAATCTTTCCATTTATCAAACCTAGCCAAGCTATTGTCTAGTTTAGTCTGCAAATCCTGTTTTTCTACCACTAGTTTAGCCTTTTCCTTTTCACAACATTTTAATTCATTTGTAGTACACAGTAAATCTCTCTCTAACACCCTTATCTTTTCATCATAAGCAACCTGATTCTTTTGAAACCAAATTTTTTGTCTTTCTAAAGTTTTTATAGAATGTTTATAAGCCTTAACCTCTACATAACATTCATTATATTTGGGTTTCAATTCATCATAGTCCTTTTTAAGTTCATTATACCTTTCACTACAACCAAATATACAATTTTGTACCTGAGAGATGCCCGTCATACCAAAGTTTCCAGCCACATGTGTACCATATCCAGCAATCATCTCATAGTCCTGTGTAGTTCCAGCCTCAGTTACATTTTCCTCACCTTTTGTCTCATGTCCAGCAACCTTTTCCCTCACTTGAGTGACATATCTTTCCTTATCTTTCCCTTCATCTTGTAACCGGTCTACCCTAGGATGAGGAGGTTTGAAGTTTATAACTTTATTGAGATATGTCTCAACAGTATCACCAAATTCGAATGAAATCATTGTTTGAGGGTATAAGAGAATGGTTTGAAAATGTTTCTTCGTTGACAGTAACAGCAGAATTGCTCACTGACCAAAATCAATCCACCACTCACTGATGCAGCCCAAATGAACCAATAATCTTCAAACAGTTCCAAATTTATATCAATAACAGTGCCACTGATTGATTCAAATCAGTCCCACACTCAAAACTACTCAAAAAGTGATCCCACTTTAGCAAATCAACCCACGACTTGAGTCAACAATACCAGCAGAATTGAGTACAAGTCATTCAGCAGCAACCGAACATGGGACCCACCTAATTAATAATAATCGTATAGAGGAAGCAGCCAACGCAAAATAAATCAAATACCACCACCGACCAATTAAATGTCTTCACCGACCAATTAATTAGCTTGAAGAACACGACAAACCACTTAACTCGCCGACCAATTGAATTAGCAGACTTTGAAATACTTTCTTGACAATAACATAAGCGACAAAATCAAAGTAATAGCAGCCCCACT
Organism: Artemisia tridentata subsp. tridentata; assembly: GCA_021014915.2. Taxonomy (NCBI): domain Eukaryota; kingdom Viridiplantae; phylum Streptophyta; class Magnoliopsida; order Asterales; family Asteraceae; genus Artemisia; species Artemisia tridentata. Next base: position 403,419,395 of record CP139506.1, on the reverse strand, counting down.
TGTGCACAAGACGGCGAATCGAATTAAAACCACCACCGACCAATTAATTTTCAACGCAGTCAACACTAACAATTAATATAAGTACGACAGCCAATAGCCCCACTCACGTTGACCAACAGAAAGAGCAATTTACCAGATCTATTAAAAAAAATTAATACGAATACCTCCGATCTGCTACTGATTTTTCTTCGACAAATCTGCAACAATTCGATACCAATGAAAACCTTGTTGAATCCCTAGATCTCGAGAGCACGAGGCTCTGATACCAATTGTAGAATCCAAGATCTCACTCTTCTAGGATTATAGAGACAATGATTGTTGCACAGCGGAATAACAATAATAAGAACACAATCAAAGTTTCTTAACAAGGTTTTTCTAAATAACAAGAACAATGATCCTCTATGGATCTATATCACACACACTAAAGGTGTTTTTCCTGGAGTGTTTTATTGAAGAAGCGTAATAATACATAAGCCCTATAGTTCCTTTTATACACAAGGAACCCTAATACAATAATAAATAAAAATATCAATGCATATCACTACCTAAAATAGTTCATGCATATCCTAACAAACTAATAATAAAGATACGAATTCACTATATCCGTAGAAATAAGCCTTCAGTAGAAACCATGTCATCAGCAGAAACCATCTATAGCTTCAGCAGGAACATCTATAGCTTCAGCAGAATCCTGTCAGTAGAACTTCATCAGCAGGAACTTCTAAAATTCCCAACAGCTCTTTCGGGGTAGAGGAAGGAACGTTCCTTGGATATATGGTAACGTCCGAAGGAATAAGGGCAAACCCGAAGAAGACAAGGGCTATAGTGGACATGCAGTCCCCCAAGTCACTCAAGGAGATGCAAAGCTTAAGTGGTAAGCTAGCAGCTCTGAACCGCTTCCTGTCCAAGTCGGCAGAAAAAGCGCTACCCTTCTTTGAGACGTTGAGGAACATCACGAAAGAAAACCAGGACAAGTACCGATGGACAAGTCAAGCAGAGGCGGCCTTCCAAGAAATAAAGAAGATGATCCTTAAATTACCTTATCTGGCAACGCCAAAACCGAAGGAAGATCTATATGTATATCTCTCGGCGTCGAAAGGGGCAATGAGCGGGTATTGTTACTAGAAAGAGGAGGGAAGCAGATCCCAATACATTATGTTAGTCGAACATTACACGAGGCCGAACAAAACTACGCCCCCGTTGAGAAGTTAGCTCTAGCCCTACTACACATGGCAAGAAGGCTACGAAGATACTTCGAAGCTCATCCAATAAAAGTCATCACTGACCAACCTATCAAGCAAATATTAAACAAGGCAGAAGCCTCCGGGAGGATGGTCAAGTACTCCGTGGAGTTGGGAGCCTACAATATCACTTACATACCTCGGAGTGCCATTAAGGGACAAGTCCTCGCGGACTTCATAACGGAAATATCTGTGGAAGCATTGAGCCAAAGCATAAAAGAGGTGGGCAAAGAGATATGTAACATCTCCAACCAAGAACCATGGGTAATGTATACCGATGGAGCCTCCAGCAAATCAGGTGCCGGAGCAGGCCTGGTATTGATTAGTCCAGATCAAACGGAATACACTTACGCCATCTGACTGAACTTCAAAAGCACCAACAACGAAGCAGAATACGAAGCCTTGCTAGCAGGGTTAAGAGTCGCTCGGAAAATGGAAATTCGGATGTTGGAAGTTAGAGTGGATTCCAATTTGGTAGCAAGTCAGATCAATGGGGAATTCGTAGCAATCAAGGATAACATGATAAAGTATTTAGCCAAAGCCAAGGAATACGTTGCGTACTTCGATCAGTTTAAAATCCGAAGCATCCCAAGGGCGCAAAACCAAAAAGCCGATATACTCAGCAAACTGGCGTCCATGGCTTTCGACCATCTGACAAAGAAAACCATGGTGGAAGTTTTAGAGAGGCCATCAACGGAGGAGGAGATAGTCAACGCAATCGTGGAAGAGGAAGGGGAAAACTGGATGACCCCGATCATTCGATGCAAGCAAGCAGGCATCTGGCCGGAAGACCAAAGCGAAGCTCGATCCCTTCGGATGAAAATAAACCAATATACCATGGTAGACGATGTGCTTTTCAAAAAATCCTATTTAGGTCCGATGCTAAGATGCGTTGGGCCGCTTCAAGCCAACTATGTTATCCGAGAGGTACATGAAGGAGCATGCGGAATGCACTCCGGGCCGCGATCCGTGGTGGCAAAGCTAATGCGGCAAGGGTATTACTGGCCCACCATGCACCGAGACACTAGGGAAGTGATTCGGAAATGTGATTCTTGTCAAATACACGCGCCCGTTCCGAGACTCCCCAAAACTGTTTTAACTTCAATAATGGCTCCTTGGCCCTTCTACCAATGGGGGATGGACGTTTTGGGTCCCCTACCAGAGGCCCCGGGAAAAATCAAATTCGTCATTGTGGCCATTAACTATTTCACCAAGTGGATAGAGGCCAAGCCGCTGGCCCGCACGACCGGGAAGGAAGTAAAGAAGTTCGTTTGGGAAAACATAGTATGCAGATTCGGTCTGCCCAAGGTGATCGTGACGGACAATGGAAGCAATTTCATCCATGATCCCTTCAAAAGTTGGTGCGAACGACTGAACATAACTCAAGTAAACACGGCCGTGGCACACGCTCAAGCCAACGGATTGGTGGAAGGAGCGAACAAAAGTCTGATGAAAGGGTTCAAGACGAGGCTCGGTAGGGAAAGAGCTGGATGGGTGGATGAACTACCGAACGTTCTATGGGTGCACCGAACGTCACTAAAGACAAGCAACGGGGAAACGCCATTCAGCCTTACTTACGGTAGCGAAGCGGTCATACCGGCGGAGATAGGGATGCCAACTTTTCGGACCATGACGGTCAGTGAAAAGGAAAATGGCGAGGAGATCTTCATGAATCTCGACCTCCTACAGGAACGAAGGGAGATGGCTGCAATACGGGAGGCGAAGTACAAAAAGAAGATTGAACAATATTACAACCGAAGGGTCCATCCTGAGTCGTTTAAGGTAGGTGATTTTGTATACCGAAGGAATGAGGCTAGCAGGGTGGAAAATCAAGGAAAGTTAGGGCCAAATTGGGAAGGGCCTTACCGAGTTGTGGAGGCATACCAGACTGGATCCTATAAGTTGGAAACGATGGAAGAAAAGGAAGTGCCCCGAACTTGGCACGCTGTTAACCTCAGAAAATGCTTTTTGTAAACAACTAAAAAATGTCTAATGTAAGCTTCCGAAAGGGGCTATTTGACTAATTTCAATGATAAGCGCAGTTTATTTCAGTTATGGGAAAGCTTTTGTGTTACGTTTTGAACTTTTACAATGTTCCTTGTTTCTGAACATAATTAGAAAATGGCCCCCCCGAGAGGTTCACGCCCTCCGGGGAGTGTGTGGTCAATGTTCAAAGATGGTTGATACCCAGAAAAGGGGTTGCCATAATCCTGGCGGAAAGGCTGAACCATCTGTAATATTTTGAACATAAGTAGAAAATGGTCCCTCCGAGAGGTTCGTGCCCTCCGGAGATCAGTGATCAATGTTCCTTGTTTCTGAACATAATTAGAAAATGGCCCCCCCGAGAGGTTCACGCCCTCCGGGGAGTGTGTGGTCAATGTTCAAAGATGGTTGATACCCAGAAAAGGGGTTGCCATAATCCTGGCGGAAAGGCTGAACCATCTGTAATATTTTGAACATAAGTAGAAAATGGTCCCTCCGAGAGGTTCATGCCCTCCGGAGATCAGTGATCAATGTTCCTTGTTTCTGAACATAATTAGAAAATGGCCCCCCCGAGAGGTTCACGCCCTCCGGGGAGTGTGTGGTCAATGTTCAAAGATGGTTGATACCCAGAAAAGGGGTTGCCATAATCCTGGCGGAAAGGCTGAACCATCTGTAATATCTTGAACATAAGTAGAAAATGGTCCCTCCGAGAGGTTCGTGCCCTCCGGAGATCAGTGATCAATGTTCCTTGTTTCTGAACATAATTAGAAAATGCCCCCCCCCCCCCCGAGAGGTTCACGCCCTCCGGGGAGTGTGTGGTCAATGTTCAAAGATGGTTGAAACCCAGAAAAGGGGTTGCCATAATCCTGGCGAAAAGGCTGAACCATCTGTATAATTTTGGACACAAGTGGAAAGTGACCCCTCCGAGAGGTTCGTGCCCTCCGGAGAATTTGTGGTCAGTGTTCGGGAAGAAAAGGGTCATGCGACCAAAAGAAAAGTCAGCAAAACACATGAAATAATACGAACGAAATACATATAAAATATCAACAGTTTATAATGAATCAAGCGGCGTTACATCATTTTCAAACAGACAAAAAGCGCTAACAGTTGCGCAACCGATTGATCATTACATTTGCAAAAAAAAAAAAATAATATATATTAACAGTTCGTAAACCAATCTAACGGTCCGGAGGCCTTGCAGTCAAAAGTCTCCAGATCAAGACGAGGGGCCGTCAGAGGAATCATTGGGAGCAGGGTCAGGAAACAGATCCATTATCTCCGGAAGAGACCTATCCGCAGCATCGCTAACTTTTAATACATACGGATATTCTGCAGAGAAGAGACCATCATACAAAGGGTCAAGCTTCGCTTCAGCCTCCAGATCCAAATCATCCACCCCAGCCGCAATCTCGGCCACTTCCTCCGGATTACGATCAACGGAAATAGCTTCCAAGAACCCAGATTGAGAGGACAAGCTGAAAGGTTCGGCCAAACGCTGTTTATATTCATGGCTGTTCAGAAGCCGGCGAACCATTTTCGGAAGGAATTCTTTTACAAGTTTGTGACGCTCGACCTCCGTCTGGCCCAGCTTTACAGCTATGTCCATCCTTTCCTTGTACAGTTCGGTGCTGATCTTTTTCTCGGCAAAAAGTTTGCCTTTAACATCATCCAACTCAACCTCCAGGGCTCTGACCCGTTCGGAGGAAGCTTTCCTCCCTTCATCCCTCACTTTTTCCAGCTGGGAGAGCCGAATTTTTAAGTCCGACTCCCTTACCATACAACCCGCGTGCTCATGTTTTAGCTGCCGAAGCTCCTCCTCCTCTTGAGCTGCGCTTTCACACTCCGCGTGAGCACTGCGTAGCTGTTGGTATTCTTTAAGGAGGACCTCATGCCGGCCCATAATTTCCGCTTGGGCCGTCGCCCCTCGACCTAATAACACCCACCCCCTTCGGATAGCCGCCGGATCTCCCATACTTTGAAAATGAATCTCCTCGCGAGGGGTGGGTAGGTTCGACATTAGATCCCTGCAGACAGCCGAGGAGTTCAAGCGGTCTCCCCTCTTGACCGACCATTCCGGAACGAACAGCGCTGCTGGGTCACCTTCGGCCATGGCTTTAATTTTACCGCGACCAGAAGCGGCCACGGGAGCACCCCCTGAAAGGAACAAGGCATCATAGTCAAAGAAATGAAAGGAAATAGATAACACAAGAGAAATAGTCGAACAGCTTACCAGCGCGGGAACTCCCTTCGGTAAAACCTGCCCCTTCCGGACGGGGCCCAATGTCTTCCGGTCTAATAGAACAGAGGGGGGAAGGGTTGGGGATGACCTCAACATCCGGCGAATCAGACTCTGTATCCTCCACGGGAGTCCTCGCCGTCCTCCTTCTCTTAACCGCTCGGGCCGCTCCGCCGCTCCCCTCACCACGTTCAGCACGCCTTTCGGCCTGCAAAGCTCGCCGGGTGGCGGCTTGCCTCTGCTTTCTAAGCTTTGCCGCGACAACCCGGCTGTTGGCCCTCTCAACCTCCTCTTCCTCTACCGTCAGTTCAGGTATATCGTCATTTGACGCAGCCGGGAGGGTCACAAATAGTTCACGACGCTCCCCCTCGGCATACTCCTCACCTTTCACCATGGAAGTGTCCTGGCGGGCATCAGGGTTGATCAAATACTCGGACATTGGCACGACTACAAAAAGAGAAAGCGAAGCGGTTAGATACAAGTATGCATGACACGAATTGGCTAAAGGGAAAAGGAAGAAAGGCATACCTCTGTCCTCGGCATCTTCAAGAACGGCTCGGAAGCCGGGATGTTCCCAATGAGAAGTTAACCCCAAAGAATAAAGAAAGCCTCTCGGAATATGAATGAGATCGATTATGTTGGCGGCTAACTTCTCGGCATCAGCGATCGTAAACTCACCGTCCGGATAGGGATCCGAAATGTCAGAGTCATTATGCCTCCAAGGCATGGCAAAAGGGATCGCCCGCCTATCTATCAGGAAAAAATTATTTTTCCAGCCCTTCAACCCAGTTAGAATCTCTCGGAAACAAACCCACTTCCCCTTCCCGCCTCGTTTCTCGAAGGAAAACCAATGACCCTGCTTGCTTAACTTATAGAAGGCCCGGAAGAGCGGAGTGGTGGGAACAATGTCCAAACTCCGACAGTACACCTCGAAGAGTGTAGCACGATGCACGCCCAACGGAACCATTTGAGAGATGTGCACTTTAAAATACCTGATGACGCCCAGCAAAAAAATAGAAAAGGGCACGCTAAGGCCTTGGTATGTGCTAAAACACATACCCTTTTCTCTACCAAAACCGGACCAAAATAACCAAAAACCCGACCAAAATGCCAAAAGATATTGTGTTTTTGTGTTTTTGCATGTGCAGGGATGGATATCGTGAAAATTGACAAAAGACACAAGAAAATCAAGAAAACGAGCACGAGATGCGAAAAGGCTCAGAACCGGAACCGGGAACAAAGAAAATGATCAAAAAGGCATCCGAGGTCCTCCATCTATCTGAAGTCGTAAACATTAGCCCTTGGATTCAACTTTGAAAGAATGACAAGATCAGTCCTTGGAAAATCGGAAATTACAATTTTGGTCTCTTAATGTTCCTTAACCTAAAAATAATTTTCAGGCACTAAAATACTTAAACCCTTCCACTAGCCCAACATCCCAGCCCAACTCACAAACACAACCGGATCAATAATACCCTAATCCCACCGGCCCACTAACCTCCACCCGACCCATCCTCAAAATAATAAACCCCTCTCGGGTCAAACCAAACCCACCCGGTCAAAGTCTTGTGAATAAAACACTCGGTCAAAGAAAAAAAGATAAAAATAAAAAAACAACCACTCCCCATTCTCTCTTATCTCTCTCACCAAAAGAATAACCGATCCCCAATTTTCCCTCCTATGAACCCTAATTACCAAACCCAAAAATTACCGCAATTAAGGGTAATTGTGTCAAATCAAAGGGTTTCTAGAAGGATCAGAAGGTGTCAGACGTGAAGAAGCACACGAGGGATGAGGTGGCAGCTCATGATTGGATAGAACACGTCAAGATAGAGCAATCCAAGGGCTATGATGAGTGGGATGGATTTAAACGGCTGAGATGAGCTCCAAACTAGCACATATTCACGCGGATCGCCAAGGTGGCATATACCCGAAGGTTCGGATCGAGTCTATAAATAGGATAGGTTATTTTCATTTTCGGTATGTAATTTTTTTTTAGCAAAGTTATGCTGTCAAATTAGTTCTAGAATTTTAGTTTAGTTCGGATTGTAATTTTTGTGTTTATGTTTAATTCGATTCAAGTATTGTACTTTTAATGTGTTAATGAAAGTTTGATATTGAAGTTCATTTGATATTGAAGTTTGATATTGAAGTTTAATCGATTCAAGTATTATATTCGATTTTCATTTAGTATACTGATTTCAGTTTTCAGTGTAGTGTTTGTTTTTAATATCTGATTATCACAAAGAAAAAAAAAAAAAAAATATATATATATATATATATATATATATATATATATATATATATATATATATATATATATATATATATATATATATATATAGTTCGAATCTGCTTCAGTGAGCTTATTTCATTTAAGTTCAGCTTATGTAAGCTCTTTAGCTTATTGTAAGTTAGAATTAGTGTAATTGCTGTGAAACATTCAAAACATCCTTCGGTCAACAAAAGTCAACATTGGTGATGATCATGAATCTGGGTTTAATCTGATAGTTCAAACAGCGAAGTGGAAGTGTTTGAGCCTATCTAAAGATAGGCATCTTGGGAAATCCCCTCTGTTCTGCTGAGGGGGAATTGAGTTTGTAAGTTTTTCATTTTTAATTTCTATTGCATCAATAGATTAATTAGTAGTTTAGATCTGTTTTGTAGTGTTAATCTCTGCTTATTATCATTAGTGTAGTAGTATTTTTTAGTTACTGTTTCATCATAGTCTGAGTTCACTTGATTTGGATTACTACTGTTTCATTGTTTGCTTATATTTAGATCTGTGTTCTGTGGTAGTTTGTAGTCTGAGATCTGTGTTTCTTTGCTAATTAGGTGCTATTGGATCAGAGTAGCACCTAGGTTGAGATTTGGATTAAGTTGGATTAGATTTGAGTAAGCAATTAGATTAGACAGTAACTTAAGGGGTGTTTGGCTTAGGGTAGTTAACTAAGTGTTATTGAATTTTAATAGGATTTATTTATTGCAGTAGTTCACTTAGGTTAATATTAGAATAAAACTTGCATAAAAATAGTTAGTCATTTGATAAAAAGTCAAATTAGCTTCTAAATCCTACAAGCAGTTAACTGAGTAGATTTTAGTCTTGTACTTTTCTTTAGTTTGTTGCATAAGTAGTCATAGTTGCTTATTCTAGTTCAATCTTAGCTTAATACATCAGTAGTAGTCATTTAGGATCAATCAAAATTCAATTCAGTCAAAATAGTTGTAAAATCAAAAAGTCAAACATTCTTGAACTGTGCTACTGATTTTGTTGGACTGTGCTATTGAATTTATTGGAACTGATTTTAGTATGGATTTTGTTGGAAGTAAAGTGGTGTTGGTTACTTGTTGATTATGATAAATTTTAGTACAGAACTATTGATTTTGATTGAATTGAGTTTGAAGTAAAAAAAAATAGTTTTGAGCAATTTGTAAAAGCCAGGAATCGAACCTGGGTTGCTACTAATATAAATCGTTTTTAATTTTCAAATTATTTTCATTACAGTCCTTGAGTTTCGTTTTAAACAAGTTAGGTCCTTGTCTTTACTTTAAAATCGTTTTTAGTTTTATTAGAAGTTTTAAAAAAATACAGTTTAGACCTTGTCTTTGCTTTAAAAAGTTTTAGTTTAAATAAAGTTTCCAAAATTGCATTTTTAGTCCCTCGTTTTTTTTATAAAACTTTGTTTTCTTAAATTTCTTTTTATAAAATAACTTTTAATAAAAATTCATTTTCGTCCTTTAGATTTTATTTTATTTTTATTTCTATTTTAAGTTTAATTTCACTAATAGATTTATAAATCTCGGGATTAGCCCGGGATTTGCATTTATTTGAATTTTCTTTGTATGCATTTATTTTAATAGCGTAGATTGATTTTTAATTCTTCTTATTATAGTGTAATCAATTCTAAAAAAATAATCTCTCACGTTCACTTATTCACTTCACATTTTTACGACACCGATTCGACAAATTCGCCGTCAAACCTTCGTTGGGAGAACGACCCGGGGAAATATTTTCACGAATATTTCTTTGGAAAAATAAAAAAATACATATAAAAAAAAACGAACATCAATAAAATGGCGCCGCTGCCGGGGAAGGCTTGAAACGAGTGCGTCGATTTCGTCCGTTGTTTTTGTGATTTGAAGATCCTTCCTTGGAAGTTATTGTTTTTTATAAAAAATAAAAATACAAAAATATAATAATTAAAAAACACTTTTCCTAAAGTGTTTTCACCATTAATAATAAATCCTCCGTCTTCCGTTGAAGGAGGGCGGTTGTAAACCATTCCAAATAACAACAAAACAAATCGTGTAATTAATCGTTATCGGATTACTTTATTACTACAACCTAATTACGGGGTTTAAGGAAGCTTGACATTAAATTGTCGAGCTGAAGAAGGCGGGTTTTTAAGCATCTTCGGAGCTACCTTTGCCTTCCCGCCACGCTGCGCGTAGTTTTAAAGGAAACGGTTACGGTTAACGTAACGGTTACCAAAAAGAAAATAAAGTATTTTGTTTTTCAATATATTAAAAAAGCCAAAAAAAATTCCCAACCAAAAATACAAAAAGATTTTTGATTTTCATTTTTGTTTTCTTTTTGGTGTATGAACACCCGCTCATCTTCTCAAAATCTTATTTCTCCATTATCAAATCCCGAAAGGGTAATTCGACACACACACCATACTCATTTCCCAAACGTTGAGGAAATGGCCACCAACCAACACAATCAAGCTCCTCCGGTGGAGCCTAATCAAGGAGCACAACCGGGCCCCGACCTCCGTCCGATGGAGGAACAACTTCAAACACCATTTAATGGTGTGCGAAGGGCCATTGTGATTCCCGACATACTTGCTAATCAATTTGAAATCAATCACGGGTTATTGAACCTCATCACTAATATCTCTTACCATGGGTTCGAGAGTGAAGATCCTCACATTCACATAAGGAACTTCACGGATATAGTTGAGACCATTAAGCTTAATCAAGTATCATATGATGCGATCAAGATGAAGTTATTTCCTTTCTCCCTTAAGGGAGCGGCTCGAACTTGGCTTGAGAAGGAACCCCCGAACTCGATCTATACTTGGGGTGACCTAGCTTCAAAGTTCGTGAACCATTTCTATCCTCCTTCCAAGATTTCTAATCTCCGCGCTCAAATCTTACGTTTCCAACAAGCCTTTGATGAATCGTTCAGCGAGGCTTGGGATCGGTTTAAGGAATTGATTGAGAAATGTCCGAACCACGGTTTTTTCGGAGCTTCATCAAATCGATACCTTTTATAATGGTTTGAGTCTTTCCGATCAAGATTCACTCAATTCGGCGGCCGGTGGAAATTTATTGGCTCGTAATACTCAAGAGGCATTCGGTATAATTGAAAACAAAGCCCGTGTGAGAAATTCAAGGAGCAAGCTTCAAACGTCTAGTGCCAACAGTAAGCACAATGAAGAAGTTATGAATGCTCTCGCCGCACTTAATAAGAGATTCGATTCATTTGTTATTGAGAAGATACCCAACCAAGTCAATGTTATTAATAATGGTTGTGAGATATGTGGTGGTCCTCATTCTTATTTCGAGTGTCCGACCACCGGGTCTTATGGACACGAGAATGTGTATGCTACTAATGCGGGTGGTAATGGTTACCAGCCCCAAGGAGATCGAAATCTCCTTAGCTACCGTTCAAACAATTCACTTGGACCACCACCGGGATTCAACAATCAAAATCAAAATCAAGGTCAAAACCGTAATCAAGTAAACAATAATCAGAATCGTGCAAATAATGGTTTTCAAAACAATGGTTTTAATCAAAATCAAAACCGGGGTTTTCAAGGAAATCAAAATCAAGGGAATTTTTATGGGAATTTCAATGCTAATCAAGGAAATATGAATCAAAATCAAGGAAATTTTCCTAATCAAGGTTTTAATAACAACAACCGAGGGCAAACTTTTAATCAAAATCAAAATGTTGTTCCAAATCCGCCACCCTCGGATGAGATTCTTCGACAATTAATGCTTCAAAATCAAAATTTGATGAGAACTCAAGAGTTGTTAACTAAGGAAATGAGTGAGATTAAGAAACGTTTAAATGATCAACCCTCGGGTTCGGGTACTACTTCTCTACCCAGCAACACGATCGCAAACCCGAGGGGCGACGTTAAAGCGATCACAACACGTAGTGGTGTTTGTTATGATGGACCTACGGCTCCGACTACCTCTTCTTCTCTTCCTCCCAAGGTAGTCGCCCGTGAAACCGAGGTGACAACGGATAAGGCACTTCCTACTAATAACGGAAGGACCGAAGACATCCAACCTCCGGTTGTCCAATCGTCAAAAGGAAAAGGGAAAGTTGATTTTGAACAAGAGGTTCCCGTTAAGATAAAACTTCCGTATCCGTCGCGACTTGATGAACAAAAGCACCATGATAAGAATACGCATCAGATGGAGAAATTCTATCAAATCTTTCAAGATATGAGTTTCGAAATTAGCTTTGCGGATGCTGCTCTCTTAATGCCGAAGTTTGCATCGATGGTGAAAAATTTGCTGAGTAACAAAGAAAAATTGTTTGAGATGGCAAAAACAACCCCGTTGAATGAACAATGTTCCGCGGTTCTCCTTAAAAAGCTTCCAGAAAAGCTAGGAGATCCCGGAAAGTTCCTTATTCCGTGCAATTTTCCGGGGATGGTTCAATGTTTCGCCTTGGCCGATCTTGGCGCTAGCATTAACCTAATGCCTAAGTCCGTCTGGGAAAAATTATCTCTCCCCGCTCTTACTCCGACCCGGATGACTCTCGAGCTCGCAGATCGATCAATCACTCGTCCAATTGGAATCGCCGAAGATGTCTACGTTAATGTGGGAAAGTTCCATTTTCCGGCAGATTTTGTGATTGTCGAATTTGATGCCGATCCCCGAGTTCCTCTCATTCTAGGGAGAGGATTCTTAAGAACCGGGCGTGCGTTGATTGATGTTTATGATGAAGAGATTACCCTGCGAGTTGGTAATGAAGCCGTGACTTTCGATTTGGATCAAAACGCGAGATACTCCTCCAACAATAATTGCATGTCCGTGAACCGTATTGATATTATTGACGTCACTACGGAGGAGTATGCTCAAGAGATTCTTGGTTTTTCTAGTGGCAATCCCACTTTGGATTCTTCTTCTACCTCTATTGATGATTCTTCTCCGTCTACTATTTCTTCACCGATCATCTCCGACTCTTCCCCGTCCCTCACTCCGTTTGAGGGAGGTGATTTCTTTTTGGAAGAGGTCAATGAGTTCCTTGCTACAGACACATCTTCTTCACCGGAAGATGATGATTCTTATTATGATCCGGAGGGGGACATTCTTATGCTTGAACAACTTTTGAATGAAGACCCTACCCCTTTTTCCCCTCCGATGGACCTTAAAATGGCTGACGTTAAGGAAATTAAGCCGTCTATTGAAAGTCCTCCGGAGCTTGAGCTCAAGGATTTACCTCCTCATCTTGAATATGCTTTCTTGGGAGATTCCGATACATTTCCCGTCATCATTTCAAAAGCTCTCAAAGATGAGGAGAAGACAAAACTCTTAGACGTGCTTAAAAAGCATAAAAGTGCCATTGCTTGGCAGATTTCTGATATAAAGGGTATTGACCCTAAATTCTGCACCCATAAGATCTTACTCGAAGATAATTTCAAACCCGCTGTTCAGCAACAGAGACGGGTTAACCCAAAAATCCATGATGTCATCAAAAAGGAAGTTATTAAACTCCTTGACGCAGGGATGATTTATCCAATCTCGGATAGCTCATGGGTTAGTCCGGTTCACTGTGTGCCTAAAAAGGGTGGAATGACCGTCATTACAAACGAAGAAAATGAGTTAATTCCCACACGTCTCGTCACCGGATGGAGAGTGTGTATTGATTACCGAAAACTCAACGATGCTACCCGTAAAGACCATTTCCCTCTACCATTTATGGACCAAATGCTTGAGCGTTTGGCGGGAAATGAGTTATATTGTTTTCTCGATGGCTTTTCCGGGTATTTTCAAATACCAATTGATCCCCAAGATCAGGAAAAGACCACCTTCACGTGTCCTTATGGAACATTTGCCTACCGACGCATGCCTTTCGGCTTGTGCAATGCTCCGGGCACGTTTCAAAGGTGCATGATGGCCATATTCCATGATATGATCGAGACGACAATGGAGGTCTTTATGGATGACTTCTCGGTTTATGGAAATTCTTTCTCCTCGTGCCTCTCCCATTTAGATAAAATGCTTGAACGGTGTGAAAGCACCAATCTCGTTCTAAATTGGGAGAAGTGCCACTTCATGGTTAAAGAGGGCATAGTCCTCGGCCATAAGATTTCCAAATCTGGGATTGAGGTCGATCGAGCTAAAGTCGATGTTATCGCTAAGCTACCTCATCCCACTACCGTCAAAGGAATCCGTAGTTTCCTTGGTCATGCCGGTTTCTACAGACGATTTATTCAAGACTTCTCAAAAATCGCCCGGCCTCTGACCCATCTTCTTGAAAAAGATGCTCCGTTCATCTTCTCTCCCGAATGCATCGAAGCATTCGAGGTTCTCAAAAAGAAACTAACCGAAGCTCCCATCTTGGTTGCCCCCGACTGGGACTTGCCCTTTGAGCTAATGTGTGATGCAAGCGATTATGCTATCGGTGCAGTCCTGGGGCAACGCAAGTCCAAATACTTCCAACCGATACACTATGCTAGCAAAACAATGACCATTGCTCAATCTCATTACACTACTACTGAGAAAGAGTTGTTGGCCGTTGTCTACGCTTTTGAGAAATTTAGACCATATCTTGTCTTATCAAAAAGCATAGTGTATACGGACCATTCTGCTCTAAAGTATCTCTTAGCAAAACAAGATGCTAAACCGAGATTACTTCGGTGGATTCTTCTGCTCCAGGAATTTGACATTATCATTCGTGATAAAAAAGGAGCAGAGAATCTAGCCGCTGATCATTTGTCCAGACTGGAAAATCCTCATCAAAGTGTTCTCGAGAATAAGGAAATCACCGAGACATTTCCTCTCGAGACACTTGGGAAAATATCTTCAAAAAATGATCCGAGTACCCCATGGTTTGCTGATTACGCAAATTACCATGCGGGGAATTTTGTGGTGAAAGGGATGTCGTCCCAGCAGAAAAAGAAGTTTTTCAAAGATGTTAAACATTATTTCTGGGACGATCCCTACTTATTCCGGATATGTGCCGATCAAGTGATAAGACGGTGTGTGCATGGCCAAGAAGCCGTTGACATCCTCAACGCTTGTCATAATGGACCCACGGGGGGACATCATGGTGCCAGCTACACCGCTAAAAAAATCTTTGATTCTGGATTCTATTGGCCGACAATTTACCGCGATGCCCACGACTTGGTGAAGTCTTGTGACTCTTGCCAACGTCAAGGAAAAATCTCGCAAAAAGACGAAATGCCTCAAAATGCAATTCAAGTCTGTGAGATTTTTGACGTGTGGGGCATCGATTTCATGGGGCCATTCCTGTCTTCTCGAGGGAATAAGTATATCCTCGTGGCCGTCGACTACTTGTCAAAATGGGTTGAAGCTAAAGCGCTCCCCACTAATGACGCCCGAGTGGTTGTAAAGTTCTTGAAAAATCTCTTCTCCCGATTCGGAACTCCTCGTGCCATAATCAGTGATCGCGGTACTCACTTCTGCAATGATCAATTTGCGAAAGTTATGCTCAAGTATGGTGTCACTCACCGACTTTCTACCGCGTATCACCCGCAAACAAGCGGACAAGTTGAGGTTTCGAATCGTGGATTGAAACGTATCCTTGAAAGAACCGTTGGTGAAAATCGAGCCTCGTGGGCCGACAAATTGGATGATGCATTATGGGCTTTCCGAACCGCTTTCAAGACACCCATCGGGTGTACTCCTTATAAGCTGGTTTACGGAAAAGCTTGTCATCTGCCCATCGAGCTCGAGCATAAGGCATATTGGGCCTTGAAGCATGCAAATTTTGACCTTAAGACCGCGGGTGATCACCATAAGCTCCAAATTAATGAATTAAATGAGCTTCGGGATCAAGCCTACGAGAATTCTTTGATTTACAAAGAGAAAACAAAAAGGATTCATGACTCAAAGATAAAAAAACCGCATTTTCAATGTTGGTGATCGAGTCCTCCTCTTCAATTCTCGGCTAAAGATTTTCTCGGGCAAACTCAAAACCCGCTGGTCTGGGCCATTTACCATCACTCAAGTTTTTCCATATGGAACCGTCGAGTTAGCTCAAAATGACGGTCCAAACTTTAAGGTGAATGGTCATAGGTTGAAGCACTATTTTGGAGGGGACGTACCATCCATGGTTGTCCCGGATCTCCAAACTTTCCCCATGGACAACTAAATTCGGGGTCGAGTCAAGCTCATGTGACTCGGTTAACAAAAACAAGCGCTTCGTGGGAGGCACCCCATGCTTATCCATCTATCTTCTTTCTATTTTCTTAATAAAGAGGAGGGCTTCCTCCTCCATATCTTGTGCTTCGTTGTTTTTCTGTGATGTGTCCAGGAATGCCGATGATGAAGACTCTCGTGCTCGTAGTTTCCTTCACGCTACTCGAGTTTCATCATCCGCTGCTTATCCAATATCCAAAATCTTATCGTTTTACATTTATCTTTTGGCATAATTAATAAACGGCCTTAGATTTTTGTAGAGAACCCTTACCTTTAAGACATTGAGGACAATGTCTCGTTCTAGTCTGGGGGGGGGGGGGGTAATCTTGCGATTTGATTTTTGCCTTGCATTTTTGCTATTGTCTCGTGCAATCCCGTTTTTCCTCAAAAATTGAAAAAAATCAAAAAAATGAGAAAATTTAAAAATTTTTGTGCAAAAATATAATAAGTTTTGACATTTTTGTTGACTTTCCGCTGGGTAGAGTAGGAATAAAATTTTGACTTGACCGGGCGTGTTGAGCCCTAGCTTGTTCCCTTAACCAATGATGATCATAAAAGCTTGTGCTAGTCTTGTACACAAGGAGCTGCTCTTTTGCGTGTTCCCGTACTTGACTTTATACATGCATGGCTTTAAAGCTTTCGCTAGTCTTTTACATAAGGAGCTAGAAAACGCGAATTCTTTTCAAGAATTTGCAAGTTTCTGTAACTGACTTTATATATGCGTGGCTGATTATCGGCTAAGTATTCGCGAATTTCATTATTTGAGATTTTTAAATGTGCGAAGAGCGAGAAATGATAGAATTTATTTAGAAGTTAGATGCCAAACGTGGAGTAGTTGGTTCTCTTTAGAGCTCGTCGTAGGTACTTGTGGCCTTTTGCTCCCGTAAAATTGTTTCACCCCATATATTGTATAAATAATTAAAGATATTTAGGTTTAGAACGAAATTTAGTTCTCCATCTTCTTAAAAGAATTTTTGCTCTAAAGATTGGGTACACATCAAGGTCCCGTATTGAGTGAATAAGTTGTAAAGTGCTCTTAGATTTCGGATTGAGATCGGACCTTGGATCCTTACTTCTAAAGGCGGTAAGGTCTTGGATTTAAACCGTGAAGGTTCGTTTTCTAAGGGTTACTATTGATTGTTTGATGATTTGGAAACACCCGGTAATCCCGTGGTATTAAGTTATTGAGTGAAGAAAAGTTTGAAAAAAAAAATAAATAAATAAAAAAATAATAAAAAAAAAAAAAAAAAAAATGTATGTATGTTGAGATGTATGGATTTTATGCTTAGTGTTAGACAAGTTGATGGCACGTGAGGTGCATGTGAATGACCCTAGATCGGGCACATGAGGTGCACGTGATGTTTCTCCACAACTTATGTCTACATGTTTGTATGAGTTCTTTAGTCTTGGACGTATGTAATAACCTTGATGTGGACCTCATTTTTAAGGCAAATTTTCTTGAGAGAAGATGGATAACTACTTAGCGTTTTAAACTTGGTATTTTTATCGGACTAATAATTATAAAATCGAGAAGATTATGAAGAAATTCATTTCTCTCACAAAAATAAAATAAGTAGAAACAAAAATAAGAAAATGGGAGCGAGAGGTTCTTACACAAGTAACTTCCATGAGTAGTGTTGGCATCTAATTTCTAAGTAGGTTGTGATCTCGTTTATAAGCTTAGTTTGGGAACATGTGAAAAATCAAGGACGATGAATTTTATCCTTATGGTCACTTCTCTATGAGTTGTGTTTCTACTCTATGACCCTAAAAATTATCGACAGATAATGATTGTCATCAAAAGCCGTCACTTGAATAAAAAGAAAAATACAAAAATAGAATAAAAGGAAAATCGGGGAGTTTTCATAACATTGCATGAGGACATTGCAATACTTAGTCTGGGGGATTTTGGTATGTGCTAAAACACATACCCTTTTCTTGACCAAAACCGGACCAAAATAACCAAAAACCCGACCAAAATGCCAAAAGATATTGTGTTTTTGTGTTTTTGCATGTGCAGGGATGGATATCGTGAAAATTGACAAAAGACACAAGAAAATCAAGAAAACGAGCACGAGATGCGAAAAGGCTCAGAACCGGAACCGGGAACAAAGAAAATGATCAAAAAGGCATCCGAGGTCCTCCATCTATCTGAAGTCGTCAACATTAGCCCTTGGATTCAACTTTGAAAGAATGACAAGATCAGTCCTTGGAAAATCGGAAATTACAATTTTGGTCTCTTAATGTTCCTTAACCTAAAAATAATTTTCAGGCACTAAAATACTTAAACCCTTCCACTAGCCCAACATCCCAGCCCAACTCACAAACACAACCGGATCAATAATACCCCAATCCCACCGGCCCACTAACCTCCACCCGACCCATCCTCAAAATAATAAACCCCTCTCGGGTCAAACCAAACCCACCCGGTCAAAGTCTTGTGAATAAAACACTCGGTCAAAGAAAAAAAGATAAAAATAAAAAAACAACCACTCCCCATTCTCTCTTATCTCTCTCACCAAAAGAATAACCGATCCCCAATTTTCCCTCCTATGAACCCTAATTACCAAACCCAAAAATTACCGCAATTAAGGGTAATTGTGTCAAATCAAAGGGTTTCTAGAAGGATCAGAAGGTGTCAGACGTGAAGAAGCACACGAGGGATGAGGTGGCAGCTCATGATTGGATAGAACACGTCAAGATAGAGCAATCCAAGGGCTATGATGAGTGGGATGGATTTAAACGGCTGAGATGAGCTCCAAACTAGCACATATTCACGCGGATCGCCAAGGTGGCATATACCCGAAGGTTCGGATCGAGTCTATAAATAGGATAGGTTATTTTCATTTTCGGTATGTAATTTTTTTTTAGCAAAGTTATGCTGTCAAATTAGTTCTAGAATTTTAGTTTAGTTCGGATTGTAATTTTTGTGTTTATGTTTAATTCGATTCAAGTATTGTACTTTTAATGTGTTAATGAAAGTTTGATATTGAAGTTCATTTGATATTGAAGTTTGATATTGAAGTTTAATCGATTCAAGTATTATATTCGATTTTCATTTAGTATACTGATTTCAGTTTTCAGTGTAGTGTTTGTTTTTAATATCTGATTATCACAAAGAAAAAAAAAAAAAAATATATATATATATATATATATATATATATATATATATATATATATATATATATATATATATATATATAGTTCGAATCTGCTTCAGTGAGCTTATTTCATTTAAGTTCAGCTTATGTAAGCTCTTTAGCTTATTGTAAGTTAGAATTAGTGTAATTGCTGTGAAACATTCAAAACATCCTTCGGTCAACAAAAGTCAACATTGGTGATGATCATGAATCTGGGTTTAATCTGATAGTTCAAACAGCGAAGTGGAAGTGTTTGAGCCTATCTAAAGATAGGCATCTTGGGAAATCCCCTCTGTTCTGCTGAGGGGGAATTGAGTTTGTAAGTTTTTCATTTTTAATTTCTATTGCATCAATAGATTAATTAGTAGTTTAGATCTGTTTTGTAGTGTTAATCTCTGCTTATTATCATTAGTGTTGTAGTATTTTTTAGTTACTGTTTCATCATAGTCTGAGTTCACTTGATTTGGATTACTACTGTTTCATTGTTTGCTTATATTTAGATCTGTGTTCTGTGGTAGTTTGTAGTCTGAGATCTGTGTTTCTTTGCTAATTAGGTGCTATTGGATCAGAGTAGCACCTAGGTTGAGATTTGGATTAAGTTGGATTAGATTTGAGTAAGCAATTAGATTAGACAGTAACTTAAGGGGTGTTTGGCTTAGGGTAGTTAACTAAGTGTTATTGAATTTTAATAGGATTTATTTATTGCAGTAGTTCACTTAGGTTAATATTAGAATAAAACTTGCATAAAAATAGTTAGTCATTTGATAAAAAGTCAAATTAGCTTCTAAATCCTACAAGCAGTTAACTGAGTAGATTTTAGTCTTGTACTTTTCTTTAGTTTGTTGCATAAGTAGTCATAGTTGCTTATTCTAGTTCAATCTTAGCTTAATACATCAGTAGTAGTCATTTAGGATCAATCAAAATTCAATTCAGTCAAAATAGTTGTAAAATCAAAAAGTCAAACATTCTTGAACTGTGCTACTGATTTTGTTGGACTGTGCTATTGAATTTATTGGAACTGATTTTAGTATGGATTTTGTTGGAAGTAAAGTGGTGTTGGTTACTTGTTGATTATGATAAATTTTAGTACAGAACTATTGATTTTGATTGAATTGAGTTTGAAGTAAAAAAAAATAGTTTTGAGCAATTTGTAAAAGCCAGGAATCGAACCTGGGTTGCTACTAATATAAATCGTTTTTAATTTTCAAATTATTTTCATTACAGTCCTTGAGTTTCGTTTTAAACAAGTTAGGTCCTTGTCTTTACTTTAAAATCGTTTTTAGTTTTATTAGAAGTTTAAAAAAAATACAGTTTAGACCTTGTCTTTGCTTTAAAAAGTTTTAGTTTAAATAAAGTTTCCAAAATTGCATTTTTAGTCCCTCGTTTTTTTTATAAAACTTTGTTTTCTTAAATTTCTTTTTATAAAATAACTTTTAAATAAAATTCATTTTCGTCCTTTAGATTTTATTTTATTTTTATTTCTATTTTAAGTTTAATTTCACTAATAGATTTATAAATCTCGGGATTAGCCCGGGATTTGCATTTATTTGAATTTTCTTTGTATGCATTTATTTTAATAGCGTAGATTGATTTTTAATTCTTCTTATTATAGTGTAATCAATTCTAAAAAAATAATCTCTCACGTTCACTTATTCACTTCACATTTTTACGACACCGATTCGACAAATTCGCCGTCAAACCTTCGTTGGGAGAACGACCCGGGGAAATATTTTCACGAATATTTCTTTGGAAAAATAAAAAAATACATATAAAAAAAAAACGAACATCAGGCCTCCCTCGTAAAAATACTCCAGATACAAGCCGATGACATCTCTCGGCAGCTGATCCATCGTCATATCCGACGGGGGTAGTCTGGGGCGCAGTTCATCCGGAATGCCCGCGTCCGTTCTCACCATGAACAAATCCTCCTCACTCATTTGGGAGGTATATTTCCGAACGTCAAACTTAGGAAGATACTCCTCAACCTCTTGGATGTCTTCTTCATAAACCGAAGGGGGAGAATTCGACATGATTAACCGGATGGCAAATGAGATCGTTCGGATGTAATTAAGGGTGAGTCTCTCAGAAAATTTATCAAAATGAGAAAGTTGCAAGTGATTTATCAGAATGAGAAAGTTACAAGTGGTAAAAAATCGCAGAAATAACGCTATTTATAGGCAAAAAGAGAGAGAGTGAAACGACGTGCACTGTCAGCGAATGAGGTGGCACTTCCTCACTCGCACGATATATACATATATACGTGTTGACATCTCAGAGCCCCAGTAAAAATGGCGGCGATCCTTAAAAAGAGGTAATAATGTTTTTTGGCGGTTTGCGCATAGGTCAACTCT
The DNA here is from genome assembly GCA_021014915.2 of Artemisia tridentata subsp. tridentata. Classification (NCBI taxonomy): domain Eukaryota; kingdom Viridiplantae; phylum Streptophyta; class Magnoliopsida; order Asterales; family Asteraceae; genus Artemisia; species Artemisia tridentata. Next base: position 403,398,034 of record CP139506.1, on the reverse strand, counting down.
CTGAATGCCGAACGACCCAGTCCTTTCGGAACTAGTGAATTGGAACTTCAAGGATTTTACAAGTATCACAACATCGGCGAAACCGATATTATGATACTGGGGGGACATGTTGACGTATGTGTCCGAACGGACTGGATCTCTCGGTCGGCCGGACGGAACAAGGACCTCCGGAACATACAGGTTTAAAGCATGAGACAAGTGGCATCTCCTCTTGTACAGGTGGCAGCTACAGACACCGCCGTCGCCGCCCAGGATTTACGGGATTATGTCGGGGACATGTTCCCTGAAAATCCGGCGCCGCCATTCCAGGTATCGAGGCTGAGTACTATAAATACTCAGCTCATTTACTACTCTCAACTAACATACAACCTGCATTTATTTCTCACCATATTTTATAGACCTTTCGGAATACCAAATACTTACTCTCACACCGGAGGTGGGTCCTGGGATAACACCCGGGGCGAGCCTAACGTGTGCTGTTGTGTGCAGATATCCGGAGGACCTCCAATAGCCGAAAGGGTCAACACCCAAGCCTGCCGGAAGAACCCTAGCTGAGTTCAACCGGAAGGCTCTCTTTATTTGTCTGAAGTGGTTGCAAGAAATTGCTTCAACAATGTACAATCCGGTGAACACAAATATCAGGTAACTCCCTTCACAAATGTAACGTCTTTGTCGCTGCAAACGGTCTATCGTTTGACAAATAGAGGCACCAACAGTTAGTGGCAAATAAGTACAATCCAGGGGATCCGTTAGGGGTGGCAATTTCCGACACGAAACTCGACCTGAAACCGACACGAAAATTAACAGGTTCGGGTTGAGTCTAAATAGATTTTGGGTCGGGTTTGGGTCGACCTATCTAACCCGTTTATTAAACAGGTCAGGTTCGGGTTGGGAATATATTAAGTGGGTCGACCCGCCAACACGTTTAAGATTTTTTTCTTAAATTAAAAATTATTTATATTTTATTATACGGGTTTAATAGGTTAAACGGGTCGACCCGCAAACCCCTAACGTGTTTAACTTGTGTAATGTGACAACTTATGTATAAAAGATGGGTTAAATGGGTCAACCCGAAACCCGTTTAACCTATTCAACCCGTGTAACCTATTTAACCCGCCAACCCAAGTATATTTACGGGTTAAATGGGTCAGGTTCGGGTTATGGGTAAACATGTTAGGGTTGACATAGTTGATCCGATGATTTAAATGGGTCAGGTTCGGGTTGAGGTTTTCTGACCCGCCGACCTGACAACCCGAACCCGCCAACCTGAACCCGACCCGAATTGCCACCCTTAGGATCAGTTAGTGACAAAAAGAACCACCAGTTACGCTTTTTTTTCTTTTCTTTTTTTTTAATCTTAAGATATAGTCTAACTGGTATGTGCACTACAAAAGCTAAAAATAATTCCCAAATAACGCATACAAAAGCTTGGGAATTTCTTAGTGATACCGGAAGGACTTCCAACTATTGAATGCGTTATTTGGGAATTATTTTAAGCTTTTGTACCACAATGTTTACTTTTGTATAGATATGAGCAGGTTGCTAAATGTCTCTTTAATTGTTTTCTTAAATTAATGTTTCAGGCACCTAACGTGGGAATATGTTGCTGACAAGATTAAAGGCATGACACCTGAAGAGGTTCGTGAGTTATTCCGATGGAGTTAACTGTACCTTCATTGCAGGTGTAACTTTTGTCTATTTAATATGTATTCTAGCAAAAGCCACATAAGAGGGTTACAAACATATTGTTCATTAATGTAGTTTTTTAAATTGGCAGAACTAATGATACATTTTCTCTAAGATGTTTGCATTTCAACATTGTTTGAACACTACAAAAATCAATAATTTTGTATTCAAACATCCCGCCGCAACGCGCGGGCTTAAAACCTGGTAAATCTTACATGCCAACACTTATTTATAATACACTAGCAGGGTACCCGCGCAATGCGGCGGCGGGTACCCTGTGACTCTATTTTGCGTCAATCAAATGTTATTCGGTTACAAAACGTCCTTCCAATATTTCATACAGAACTAACTTTCATTAACAATAAAAAAACCATTACATAGTATTTCAAATGCATTTAAAAACATTACAAATAAAACTTCAAAACCGTGGGATCATCATCACGATGTTGCTCCTCTGAATTATCGAAACTCAATCACCGTGGTCCAAAAATTATACCAGATTCATTTTTTTTTCTTTTCTTAATAACTCACTTAAAACCAAAGTATCTTTTATCAATTAAAACATTTAAACGTCACACTTATAACAATCAACAAAAAATTTGCTCCAACTGTTATGAGTCCAACGAATTGCAGCCCAGGGTGTGTCTAGTGAAATTTTAGCTCAAGTGGAATAAGTAAATCCCAAATCCACCCCTATGACAACACTTCTCTAACTTCACTCCCATAACTTACCCTAATTTCACACCACCACTTTCACGCAGCCACAAACTCTTCACACCTATCTTTTCCTTTTGACAAGAGATCAGTTCTAATCTTTCTTGTATTTTCCTTCTAAAACCGAATCACCAATAAAATCAACACATGAGACCCTTCTATGATTTTTGTTATGCTTAAACACACGAACCCCAACCTGCTTATCTTTATATATACCAGAAAACAAAATTCTTATCTTATTTCTTAACATCACAGGATTCACAGCCGCTACTTTCATAGATCTCGGTAGGTATTCATTTTATTTCTTCTTTTATTGTTTTTAATCTTGCTTCTGATTGGTTGATGTAGATCTAATGAATTATATGCATAGAGATCTATTATTTTTTTTGTTTTAGTAGTTATGAGATAGATTATGATGTTTATATTAAGATTAGAAGAATATATTATATGCGTGTAGAGATTAGTAAACAGCAAGGGCAGGTACATAAAATTTGTTACAAATATAAAGGAGATCAGGCATATATTTATATCGGAACTAAGTTCATTTATGAGTAATAGCGAAAATTTACTATTAGGGTTAACATCCATCGGGTGATGTGTATCTATTTTTATTTTCTTTGATTTTTGTTATATTCAACACTAGATAATGAAATATACATAGTTGATAATGGATAATAAGGCCAACATATGGGTCGTTAATTGTAGTGCTAATATATTTCCTCTCCTTTTGTGATGAAGGTTGTGAGACGAGCATGACGGTTGTTTGCGAGACGTCTAGCCTTATTTGGGCTCAACATATACAAATATGATTTGATATTATTGAAGTTTTGGGTTACCTTCAAAACAACATGAATGACAAATTACACTTCATACATCGTGACATCAAGAGTTCAAACATTGTTTTGATCAAGATCAAGATGAAGAACATGAATCTGAAAAAACAGAGAAATCAAAGAAGAGTCAAGTCCAAAAACGAAAGAAGAATCAAATCCAAAAATCAAGTCCAAAACGAAAGAAGGATCAAGGCAAGATTGTGGATAGACGAACAACCTGGTGCAAAGGATCAAGGCAAGACTCAGGATGTACAAACGAAGGATCAAGGCAAGACAAATTACACTTCATACATCGTGACATAAAGAGTTCAAACATTGTTTTGGATGATGTATCACCTGACATAAAGAGTTCAAACATTGTTTTGGATGATGTATCACCTTAGACCAGATCCGTAACAACACAGTAATACATGAGACTTACCTCGTTCTTTTATTCATCATGTATAACGTTATATTTTTGTTTAGGCTAGGCGTTTGTTTGTTTTGTCGTGAACGTCTAGTTTTTATTTCTTTTTTGATTTGGTTTGAAGCACAAAGGGTGCGTATGTTGAAAATATATAGTTGAAAATATCAAGAGCTAAAATCATTTCATAGCCGGCAAATTTTGCGATACTCACTAAGTTATTGTTAAATCACATGTTTACTTATGCCTGACTGCTTGTCTCTTTTATCTTGAGTTATTGACACTTGTATAGCATCCGATTCTACCACCAAAGCATCCATGTGATAGATAATTGGATACTTGTACATCTCTTTATCTACACATGCACCATAAGTATATTACTACAAAAGACCACATTCTAGTGTGTAGTCAATAGTGGCTCATAAAAATCTCCTTCATCCCAATGAAGCGGCTTTAACTTCATTCTCAGGATGTGGCTGAATTTTTCACAAAATCATGGAGTCATAATAAAAAATATAATTTCATGATCAGAGATAAAGGCAAAAAACTTATTTAAGGCAAAAGGTACTAACCACAGCTGAAAACGCGACGATCTTGGGCTCGATGGTGGGGCTTCAAAATGAATGAAAGCACCCTTGTTTCCCATCTGCAACAACCATAAAGTTTTACAAATTGCCTTCTCAATTTTCATATCACGTAAACATGTCGATATGTGGGTGTGCATACACACACCATTGATACTGTTACAGAAAACTAAAAAGAAACAAACACTTAGAGCCTGATCATTATAGTTTACCTGGTCACAGTAGTTTGGAGTGGAAAATACAGTGATAGGTTTACCATCATGATCAAATTCATACACTTCATCTTTGACCTCATGAGACCGAACAACTAAATCTGAAAAATAAATGAGAGATAACCGTTGAGAACTTCAAAATAAATAGTCTGAATGTGAATTCATATTATTACCAAAAAAAAAAAAAAAGTCTCTATTCGAACTAAAAGTATGCATCTTGTAATTATCTATACTACTTATAATAGAGGGATGTATCTCTCTCTTATTTAGTCTGAAAATTCAGACTTACAATATATAATGCATGGTTTACAACACTTTATTGCATCCAATTTTCAGACTTACAAGAAATAAAGCATATTGTACAACAAACACCACATTAATGCTATTAAAGTTGTCAATTAATACACAATTTAATTTACCCCTTCACCAAAATATACAACCATTTAACCACAATGTACAATCTAATCAAGCTACTAAACGAAGCAAATACAAAAAAATAAATCTGAGAAACAAGTTGATTACCATTAGAATGCATAGACACAACCAAGACCCTCACCAATCACTCTTCAACTCTCATCCTAATCTATTCTAACTCGAAACAAAAAGAAACAAACATAGATCTCAGCCTTCTCTTTTTATACCCACAAATTGTTATTAGAAAAAAGGTATAAGAGAAATCACATCATAGATCCTTTAGAAGCATAACTTCTTTTTCTTTTTTTATATCCGAAAATATTAAAGAAAGAACAAAACAACTCGTGTTTCATTCCTCTTTTCTTTCGGTTAATACAAGATCTTGAAGTCGAGCTCCTTGCAACATATTCGTGAACAATAAAGAAGAAGCGTGATGTGGTTCAGATGGAACAAGGAGAAAATGAAAGAAATATCTTAGTTTGTCTATGTTCGATTTGTATAAAGAATAAAAGGGTCTTAATGTTTAATTTGATGTTCGGTTGGATCAAGAACACGAAGGATGAATTTTTCTTCTTGTGGTGGCTGAGTTGGTGTGAAAATGAACTTAGGAAAAAAAAACCTGTGAAAGTAAAAACTATCCTAACCCTAAAATGTTATAGAACTACCTTGACCTTTGTTCACATTCTGGGCTTTCAGCCCATCACAGCCCATCAGCTAAAATATAGATTTTCCACGAAATTATTATGTCAATATTGTTTAAAAGTAAACAACCATCTATCTATTATTCTATTATATAATTATAATTATAATAGTCAACAATTTGACTTCAAAATGTTCGTTATTAACTACACTAAATTTAGGGTGCGTTCGTTTAAGGTATATGGAAATGGGGTTATGGGAGTCATAGTCATACATGATGTTTGTTATGAGGTAATGATTGCATCAAACCCATAGCACCTACCAAATATGATAGGAGCACTTATAGGAAACTATCAATCTATCATATACATTCTATCATTTTTTTTCTCTAAAAAAATAATTATTATTTATTTTATTTTTTTTTCTCTCTCATACTCATAAATTACAAATTTTATTCAAAATTGGTCCCACCACAACATAACCATCCACTCTAAAAATTAATTTTTAAATGAACCCACTAATCTTTGATACACATGCCCCCAAAGCATACCAAACGCAATTAATGAAATTGTCATACCGAATCTCATACTATCTTTATATCAAAGTCATACCTATAGTGATTCCTCGTACCAAACCAAACGCACACTTAAATAAAATGCACAAATTACAAATTCTGCCAATTGCTAAAAAGAGTGTTTGTCATTACCAAAAAAAAATACTGTAAATTTATAAAGAGCTTTTTTTTTTTTTTTTTTTCCTTGCCTTACCTACGAATAACAACTTTTTATGTTTATGATTTTCTTTTGCTATAACGTATAAAATATAGTGTAAATACTTAGATGCATATTACCGATTTGAATGTATTCACAAAATTAAAGAGTATTAACCTTTTTTAACAAGCTATAATGCTTATTGTATAATACACAAAGCACTATTAATTATCTTTCTCATCAATCTTAATTTTAAGACTTACAAGTCTTAAAGCTTAATGTACAAAATACAAAGCACTATTAATTTGGTCAAGATATTTAATGTAGTCAATTAATTAATTGGTCAATAAATACAATTAATTTAGTTATTAAAACACCCCTTACATAAGAAATACAAATTATCAAGCATATTGTACAACCAACTTAAACACAATTCATACATTAAATGTTACTAATACAAATAATAAAACACATTATACAAATATTCTAGCAGGGTACCCGCGCGTTGCAGCGGCGGGTACCCTGTGATTAAAATTTAGGCGCTAACAAAATTACAGTGACGAACTGATTAACCGGAAAATACAAAATTATACTTTTAATACTTTTATTCATGTCTTTTATATTTGGAATACTGAAAATAAGAAGTGTATGAAACACACTTCTTATCTCTCACTTCTTTCTATCACTGTAAACTTTACTCTTTCGATTATACTCCTCTCTATCAATTACACCCACAAACATATCTGAAGCCTTCGATTGTTTTGGTTTAGGTTTAGTGTAATTTAGGGTTACGGTAAAGTATTCGATCTAACAAAAGTAAAAATGGTTTGGGGTAGGGTAAGTATAACAACCCGCAATTTTTCCATGGTCCTTACCCATTGTTTGTATCGAGTCCTTGTAGGCCTAGAATGTAGCACGTCGCGGCTTGGCACAATAATTAGTTTAAAAACGCGAATTAAATTAATTTTGACACATCGGGACAAGAATATGCGTATTTATAGTCAATTTTATTGGAAAAATTATTTTAAGATCAATGGACAACATTAAAATTACTCGAAAAGTCGTCTCGATACTTAAATCTATCCCGGTTACGTGTTATAGAAAGTTTGGCCAAATGTAACTTCCCACCCCGCGCCTAAGTTACACAATCAGTCCTTGAGGGGCCTTATGCATTTAAATCTAGTCCTTAGCCAATATAAAGAAAATCTATAACCCCATTAGGGTTATAACTCCTCATTTTCACCCTCACAGCCGCACCTACTCTTCTCTCTCTCCTAGCATCTTTTCCGGCAACAAAATCCGGCGACCACCATACTCCCTCACCGCCACTCCTCACGTTACACCGCCACCACCAAACGACTCCCCAACACTTCCTCATCACCCTCCACCACCACACGCGCCACCAAGAAGCTCCACCACCACCCTTTTATCACCTACACACCTCCACCATCACCCCTAACCATCTCCATCGTTTAGATCTAGAAGAAAAAGGTAAGAAACACCGAGTCATGCGCGATGTTGACTCGGTGTGAGTCAACTCATGACTCACGAGTCACGAATATTGATATTTCGGGTTTAAAACTAATGGGTTTACTATTTTTGTTAACTAAAAATGTATAAAAAAATCAATTTTGGTATCACTTGTGTCGTGTTTGTGTTCGGACGAGCCAAAATCGTTGGTTAAACCCACGGCCGTGGCCTTGTGATGAGTATTTTTGTAGTCTCGAATGAAAAGGGAGGATTGAAGCACGTTTGTTTTTATCTTTCTTTTAAGTTTCGGATATATAAAAAGAAGTTAGTCTTCTAAAAAAGATCTATGATGTATATCTGTTGAGGTTTAATTACTTTGAATGAATCTTTGATGATAAACCGAGATGAGCTGAGATCGATGGTTTCTTTTCTTGTACATTATGCTTAGGTAGTTGTACATGTTGGGGACGGGGTGTTTTAAATTGTGTATTAATTGTTTTGGTCTGAAAATTTTGGTCTGAAATTTTTGAGGAGAGAGAGTCATTCCTCTATTATAAGTAGTATAGATATTCAAGCACGAACGGGCAACGGGCTAGAGCCCGAACGGGCACGGGCCAAACGGGCTAGAACCCGAACGGACACGGGACAAACGGGCACGAGCAAAACGGGCACGGGCCAAACAGGCTAGAACCCGAACGGACACGGGCCAAACGGACACGGGCTAAACGGGCACTGGCCAAACGGGCTCATGTTATACGAATGACTTTAAAAAAAACCCAAAAAGACGACATAAATTCCTTAGTTAAGGAGTTGAAATACGTCACATGAAATTCTTGATATCCGTAAATTTATTATTAAAAAGAACATAATAAACTAAAATACATGATTCACCGGAAAATATTTCAGGGTACCCGCCGCCGCAACGCGCGGGTACCCTGCTAGTCTTTACAAAGCATTGTTAGCATAGATTTGGGTCAAAAGTAACATAAGTAACAGTCACACTCTTCCACTAAACATCGTGTAGATTCAAATTAGGGGCATGATGGCCTGTCCAGAACAGGTTGCTTAAGCCTGGTCCATTATAAAGACCAAACCTGCTCAAGCCGACCCCTCACTGTGAAGACAACATGATTTATAACTGACGGTTCAAACTAATCCCGGACAACCAGGCCATACTTTACATTGCTTAAAAAAATCATATGCATATTCTTTAGTCTATATCATGCATTATACACTTAATTATAGTATAGCTCAAAATATTATGAGAAAATTGGAAGCATGTGCATAATAAATATATATAAGAGCACTTGGTGTCGTGAGTAGCAAAAACTACTCATTTGGGTCCTACGGGGTGTCACGTCACCGTGACAAACCCCCTTCTACAACCCACTTTTCACAACTAACCACAGCTTACTCATTTGGGTCCCACCATTTCCTATTTTATTTTTTTTATTCAATTTATCAAATAACATAAAATTCATTCATTAAAATTAAAAATACAAATACAACATATTCAAAACATACAAAACTTAAAATAAAGATACGAAAAACAAAAAATGATACGAAAAAAAAAACACGATACGGAAAAAAATAAACACGATACGGAAAACAAAGAAAGTACAACACCGTTAAGCATTTCATTCGTCCCATTTGGGGTGGTTTCTTAAAATCTCCCACACGTGAACGTATTTGAAGCTTCTCCCACCAAAGCGTTGTTCAAAAATGGCCTTTGCATTCTCGAGATGATCACTGTCATTTTCCTCGCTTGTACGTTGCAAATGGTTTTAAATATCGTTGAATTTTTGGCATTCACTGTTAAGTCTTGTCCATTTACCCGTGACCATATTTTTGTTACGATTGTCACCGTTAGACTAATTGTTGAACATGGTCACAACCTGGTTCCAAAAGGAGTATTCATTTCCGATGTCCTTTTCTTGAGAAACTTCGACCCAAACTTCCGCTAGCAAGTTTTCTTCTTCCTTTGACCATCGAGTATTCATTTCCGATGTTTGGACTTCGAAAGAGTTTTTAAAAATGGTTAGATATAGAAGTGTGTTATGGTACGTAATTTATAAGGTAATATAGCCGTTTGAAATAGTACGAGCGGGAGGATTCAAAATTCAAATTCAAATTCAAATTATATTTCAAATTCAAATTCAAACTCAAATTCAAATTCAAGTTCAAGTTCAATGTCAAATTCAAATTCAAAAATTCAAAGTACGAGCGGGAGGATTCAAAATTCAAAATTCAAAATTCAAATTCAAATTCAATTTCAATTTCAAACATTTGTCTATATATACCCATTCACTGATTTGTTTCTCACACACACAACTTCTTAGCACACATTCTCAACAATGTCTGTTTAAGACTTCTCACAACAATTTTCCGACGTTCAAGACTTCTCACAACAATTTCCCAACGATATGGTTAACACTCCACCACCAGCAGATATGTTTAACACTCCACCAAAAGATATATTTCCGGTATTCCCAACGGAATAGGAACCGGTGGATGAAGAAAAGCCAATCCGTTTCAATTAACTGAGGAACAACTACGACTTCTTCAGCAGGATGAAGAAGTCTTGAGAGAGGTAGAAGAAAACGCAGCAAGAGAGGAAGCTACTCGTAGGGAGCAAATACCGCAGGAACTTGTTTGACATTCTGGAACGAGAGTATTACGAGGGCAATTTTACAGATGCAGAATCTTCTTACGACGAGGGTGAAAACTCAGACTTTCATTGTAATTTGTAGTTTCATTTTCATTATCGTATCGTAGTTTGTATTAATATGTAATTTGTATTTTCAATTCAATGTTTAATGTATTTTCAGTTCCGTATCAAAATAAGTTTTTTATTTATTTAAAGTATTGAAACAAAAAACAAAAACAGAAGGAAAAAAAAAAAAAAAAAAAAAGAAAACTAAAATTATAACATTTGATATTAATTTGGGCCCCACTTGTCAGCTCATTTGCTTCCTCATATGGGCGAGGAGGTGGTATTCGACGAGCTATGGCGAGATGGGGTGGTCGTGGCTCGCCGTGGCGAGGCAACGAGTAGCCCATACCAGGTGCTCTAAAGAACAATTATAGATAGGCGGGGCCAAGAGACAGGGCTTTGACCAGGACCCCATACGACATTTCAACCCGATATCATGACCTATATGCACCTTTAGGGTCTACCTAGTAACCATTATGCATCTCTAAATTATGATGTTGCAATGTCATGAGATAGAAAAAATATAGGGGCAATCCTGAGACTAGCTTAGTCGCTCAAAGTGTTGCGCTTTTGAGGACTCAATTTAGTGACTTTTTTGAAATAGCCCGAGCGACTTGCGACTTAATATGAAGGTGACATGTGGCACCAAAAAGAGTGGCGCCCAATCATTAAAGTGGTACTTGTGTTATAGCCCACTATGTGTACTTTTTAAGCGATTTTTTACAGCGACTTTTCATACCTTGAGCGACCTTCTATTTTGTCTTTTTTCACCCAAAAAGTCAAACTTTGAAAAATTTTATTTTATTCTTTTTGCTCATTCTCAATGTTGAGCGACCTAAGCGACTAACGGCTTGTTACTTAGAGCGACTTTTTTACTTTCCACCTTTTTGTATTTGTGTCATTACTTTTTTATTTTTCAATTTTTTTTTTACTTTTAACCTATTTGTACTTCTCACCTTTTTGTATAACGTGTATAATGATGTTATCAACACCCAAAGACATCATTATACACCAAACTATTTTTCAATAATAATTGAAAATCATATGATACATCCAAATAAATCTCAATATTCAATTAACTATAATTCACATTCGACTAAAAATATGATTAAAGAAGTCGTATTTGCATCAAAAAAAGGGACTATTTTTTTTAATGTGCTTTGCACGTGATAAATATCTTTTATACCACCTAAGTTTTAATGTGAAAAATAGCCATTCACTAATCACTATGTGTTAGAAGGTGGAATGAAAGCGTCAGTAAAAGGGGTCACTAGTGTAATACCCCGTAATTTCCTGACATGTTTTATTCGGAGAACCGACGATTTATTTTGAGTTTGGTATTAATTTCGAGATATTAGACGTATATATAGTCGTTTTTATCGGAAATAGTATTCTGAGCACGATGACATTATTCCCGTATCATGAATCTACCGGTTGCTAACCTAAACGAGCCCCGATTCACTAAATACCAAAAGATAATCAAAATTACAGCTTTGGTCCCTGTGTTAATATTACACCGCCGCCCCTCAAGTTTGTAGGGTTTACACCTTTGGCCCTTGCTAGTATAAAAGGGATAAGATAGTGTTTCCACCCCTATTTGATACTCACTCTCCTCCTACCACTCAGGCGCCGCTACCACCGTCTCCGGCCACATTCCGGCCATCTACCGCCACCACCTTCCTCTGTTTTGAGACGGTAGGCATTCATTTTATTTCTTCTTTTATTGTTTTTAATCTTGCTTCTGATTGATTGATGTAGATCTAACGAATTATATGCATAGAGATCTATTATTTTTTTGTTTTAGTAGTTATGAGATAGATTATGATGTTTATATTAAGGTTAGAAGAATATATTATATGCGTATAGAGATTAGTAAACAGCAAGGGCAGGTGCATAAAATTTGTTACAAATATAAAGGAGGTTAGGCATATATTTACACTAGGGATAACATTTATAGGGTTCACGTGATGTGTATCTATTTTTATTTTCTTTGATTTTTGTTATATTCAACACTAGATAATGAAATGTACATAGTTGATGATGGATAATAAGGCCAACATATGGGTCGTTAATTGTAGTGCTAATATATTTCCTGTCCTTTTGTGATGAAGGTTGTGAGACGAGCATGACGGTTGTTTGCGAGACGTCTAGCCTTATTTGGGCTCAACATATACAAATATGGTTTGATATTAGAGAAGTTTTGGGTTACCTTCAAAACAACATGAATGACAAATTACACGTTATACATCGTGACATAAAGAGTGCACGTATCACCTTATAGACCACGTCCAGCACAGTAATACATACATGAGACTTATCTCGTTGCTTAAACTGCCCCTCAAAAGGCTCAGTGTCATATCTGGTAGTCTCTTCTAAGTTTGGTTTAGGTGGTGCTAACATCTCAAACAGGTGGGAGTTATCATCTAACAATGGTGAGTGATATGGGAATGTCGAGGTATAGGAAGGTGAGAGTGGTGATGCAGGTGTATTAGTGGATGAAAAAGCATCATCGATATCCGAGTCTGCTGGAATGATAATAGGGTGGTTGGGTGAAGACATATCGCTGTGAACCAGCTCAATATAAATATATATAAGTATAAGCAACTCGCATAGTGTATGTATGAAACCGCATGTAGAACGTTAGATTTTTGTTTAAGCTAGGCGTTTGTCTGTTTTGTCGTGATTTCTTCTTTTGTAACGTCTAGTTTTTATTTCTTTCATTAGAGTGACATGTCACTCTTTTGATTTGGTTTGAAGCACAAAGGGTGCGTATGTTTGTATAGTCGATTTGGTGCTTTGCCATTTCGCTTGAACTTATTCTGTTTTATATACCATTTACCATGGTAAAAACCCTTTAAAAAAATTAGATGCTTACTCATTCGGAGTAGTGTTGTTTGAAATAATTATCGTAGATTGACATATGATCACTTTGATGACATAGCGAGACATGAGGAGACTGAAAGCGATGGTGTTTATAGTATAGGTAGCGCTAGCATTTATACATTTGGGCGTGTTCTATTGTATTGTTTTGTCAGATTGATTACAATCGGTTAATTCATGAAAAACATTTGTATGTATGTATTTCCTGAATGACGGAATTTACATGAGTTTATTCGGTGGATGCTACTACGGCTCCATTTTTTGTTGTATATCTTTATCTAATATCCCAAAATAAGCAAGTTTACTATGAAAGTTTGACGACTCTTACATATGTCCGATGAAGACATGATATAGTTAGTACTTTAAATATTTAAGGAGACTCACATAATTGTGTATGTATGTTTAATTCCATAACTAGATGCTTAATACTCCCTCCGTCCCACTATAAGTGTTCACTTTTCATTTGCACAAAGTTTTAGAAAAGTGGGGCCAACTACATTCTCCACCAATCAAATATCACTATTACCCACTAAACTCTCTTCTCATTGGTTGAAAATATTCCCTGGACACTTAATATGGGACAAGCAAAGATACCATTGTGGACACTTATTGTGGGACGGAGGGAGTATAAAATAATTTGGTGTTAAATTTACTTAATATTGTAAGTTTTTAATGTGACCGACTCTTTGATTATTGGGATGGAATAATGACAAAAAACTCATCGGACTTGTCACAATTTTTGGTGAAGCATGCAAACTGCAAAGGTTCTTTACAATAGTAACAAAAAAGAAACACTTTAGCCCATTTAAACTAAAACAACAAGAACAACAAATTTTCTTACAAGAACAAAAATAATACGCAAGATAAGATCATGTGGAAACATACTAATGCTAGTGTTCGTGAGTTTACTGTTAAGGCTGTATGGGAATCGATTCGTCCTCGAGTACAGGAGTGGTTCCTCATGGTTTGGTTCTCATTTTGTATTCCGAAACACGCACTTAATTTATGGCTTATTAAGGCTCGTAAACTTAAGACACAAGACAAGTTGAGGCAATGGGATGTTGGCGAATCTGTCGACTTAAACCTCTTCGGTGTCCTTTGTGTAAGACGACTCGAGATTCGCATGAGCACTTGTTTTTTGAATGCTCATATTCTTTGAAGGTACTTAGGTATGGATTCTTGTTACTGTTAAGGCTCGGATGCATAATACTCCTTCAAAATTAGAAGACATCACATCACGGCTGATCGCCGTCTCTTCCAAGCGTTCTTTGGTTAGTGTGGTTTCTCGGCTTATGTTCGCGGCTGCAACTTACTTCATTTGGCAAGAGAGGAATAATCGCTTATTCTCTACAGACACGAGGAAGGCGGAGCGAGTGTTTGAAGTCATTTTCGAGACTGTTAGAATGAACCTCGTATCTTTGCGGTTCAAAAGAAGTTCCACTGTCATGAAGACCTTGCAATATTGGAACATGGCTTCTGATGTCACGTAGTTTTCTTTTTTGTCATGTATCGCTTGGTGTTTTATTTTGGCTTTCCATATTTTAAGTCCAAGTGATCTTGGATTTAGTTATATTTAGTGGCTGCTTGTTTCGAGTGTGTTCGAAGCAATGATGTTTTGCTCAGGCAAAGTGGTCTAGAGTGGTGCAAGTCCACTCTCTCATGTAATTAACTATTTATTCATTTATTCTATTTCTATTCACCGGGTATCCAAAACACTTTAACCAAAAAAAACAAAAATAATAAAATTAAAACAAAACATAGCCTTGACAAATTTAGTAAGAGAAAAAAGGTAAGACTAAAGTGGATCAAGCTATACGTCATTTTTGATGTCACATCAACAAATATTGCTTTCTAGTTTCTACTATAGAAGTTATGGGGACTACATGGAAGTAAATACAATTTTTTTTTGGTATTTGTGTTATATTTGTAAAGCTAAAGTTTTGTATTACTCAATATCAATAGCATGAAGATTACTGCATTTCTTCTACCAAGTTTTTTAACATTACTTTTGCCATGTACCATCATAGCAAATAAAACGGCATTTTGATCATGCAAGGGACCCAAATCATGATGGTGTATAGTTAGCTTGAATGGATTGATGTCAAACTATGAACACATACCATGTGAACAAGAAATAACAGAAATAGGAAATGACACTTGGGTTGTTAGCTGTGTTAAGGCAAAAAATGAGTCATGTTTTTGTCGAATAACATCAGTTCAAATGAGCTCGACCAAGTCATAGTTTATTGAGCGCAAGTACAAAAGTGAGAGCCTAATGTTTATCGTCTTGTTTACATGAATTTTGTTGAGAGTGTTAAGACTATCCTTAGTGGTCACACCACTTCACCTTTCACATCCACGCCACCTCAACTTTCTCTTTTTATTTACCTCCACTCTCCCCTCTAACTTTTCACCCATAATGGTCATACCACCACACATTTCAACCAATTTTTATTTATTTATTTATTTATTTAAAACATAAATTAAAAAACATTATATTAAAAGTAAAAACATCAAAAACTGAAAGGTTTTGATGCACTTGTGCTTATTTGATTTGTCTAGTTACTCTATGCCTTTATTCTTGGGATCGTATGAGGTTGTCTGGTTGATGTGCTTCCTCTAGATACTAATCGGGAGATATCGCCTCCCTTTGGTCTTTTATAATCATGTTATGTAATATAATGCATGTATACATCAAATTCATTATTTTTTCTTTTCGAAGCGGGCGTGCGAGATTGGCTAATACAACTCATTTCTTCTTTAGAACACCAAATGCCCGTTTCATGCATTCGCTTATACCGTATTCGCTTGTGTTCATCTTCTTCTGAAATTGACTTAACAAGTGTCGCCCATTCCAGATATATCCCATCAACAAAATAGTATCCCCATCTGTAAGTTGCGTCGTTAGCCACAACATCTTTCGTGCTTTTCTGTCTTTGACATCATTGAATATAGGGGATTGGTGTATAACGTTGATGTCGTTGTTCACCCAGAAACATCAAAGAAAGTACGCCATATCCATAAGTCCTGTGACGTAACAACTTCCACCAAAATGAATGGAGTCGAACCATGATCGCGTCTACAATATTGCCCATTATATGCGTTCAGAAAACTAAACCGCGACCAATTTGTACAATCAAGGCTTCCTAACATTCCCAGAAACCCGTGCTTTTGTTAATGAAACGCATATAGCTTTTCAACATCGGTGATAATAGGTTTTCGCAAATACTCTGCTCCTAAAATTTCCATAACAAACGTACAAAAATTTTCAAGAGCTAGACGAGAAGTTGTTTCGCCCATTTGCAAATATTCATCAAGGGCGTCAAGAACGGTGCCATATGCCAATAGACGAATTGCGGAGGTGTACTTCATCAACGGGGAAATGCCTTCTATTCCGGTACAGTCAATATTTTCAGGAAAATACGCACAATGAAGAGTCACGTCTTCAACTATCATTGTGAATAATCTTCGACTCATTCGGAAGCTTTCCTCGAAAGTTTGTTCAGGAAACATCGGATTCACACAAAAATAGGCTTGGACTAAATGTTCATAAGCACCGTAAAGATCTCGACTTATGATGCTTCTCCTCGGTCTATTTGCTTGTCGTCTATTCTTTTTAAACGAAAATGCTCTGCTAAAAAACCTCATGTCTCGACTAATAACTTCTTCTTCTTCCGATGAGTATGTGAACATTATTGCTTCGGAATTCATATCCATAATAAGTTTTGTTTGAGTTGTGTGAGATTAAGTTTGAAGTTGTGTAAAGAATGATGAGTTAGGTGGTATTTATTGGTAAAAAATGGCAAAGTTTATTATTTTTTTTAATAAACTAGCCGTTTTATACACGGGGGCCTCACAAATTGCACAAGAACCGAGAGGGTATGGTGCTCACCGTTCGTCCCTTGGTTTAATCTTGCTCACGCGTGAGCCACCCACAAATTAGTGGGGTGGTGCGTGACTTAACACCCTCACACACACTCATTCGTGACACTGCATTTAGCCTAAGACTTTATCAATTCACAATTTCTAGATGATTATGGTTCTGAATAGAGATGTCTTTACCATAGATTCAGCTAGGCAAGCACGATAAACTCCAAATGTTAGGTCTCGAAACTGAATAAGTATCGTTGGCAATTATTTGATAGTCATAACTCATAATGTCTACACGGAAATAAATATCCAATTACTCAAAGTTTCAAATACACGAGAAACCAACAATAATGCAAGTATGTAAGTGTGACCACTTTTTCTATTGTCGTGACTTTTAGAAAGCCCGTGTCCTTAGGTCTTGAAACCTTAAGAGGCTAGGGTACGGTGCGTCAAGAGTTGGCGTTTTCCCTTAAACGCGATGGAATGGCACCAAGACCACACCACCACTCACGTTTTCACGTTTGCCGTCGCCACCACCAGCCGAGTGGTCCAGTAATTACCTTTTTTGTGTGTGTGTGTTGTATTTATGTTTTAGTGGGTTATGTGAGGCCATGTGTTAGACATTGTAAACCCCGTAAGCGTTATATTTTATTGATCAATATTTATAATACATAGAAACCCTAATGACTTAACTCACAAGCGGGTTTAGGCCAAACATAATATAGCCTAATAGAAATATGAGAGAGGGGTGTTTTGATGTTGTTGTGAATTATGGTGTTATGCAGTTATGAATAAAAGTGTTGATGTAGCATCATTTTTTTTTACGGCACCACCCGATGACACCAACGAGACCTTATGCTCTAAGACGGCTCCTCAACAAAAGCCTTGTGTATAGAAAAAGACACCTTAACTTTAGCATTTGTCATTGTATCTATGTTAAACCCGACAACTTTTTTTTAGCAAAACCCGACAACTTTATCATGAAATTTCCTCGTAGGAATTAAGGCTACTTCTTTTTATAATTTCCATTTGGTTGTCGTATGTCAAGGTTTTTCGGACTTTGTAACAAGGTCGCCGTCTATGAGTAGACTCTTCGAATGCGACCCGATATTACTGTCTTCGCAATTTTTTTTTAACAAATATATAACCATATGACACTTTATCACACGCTGAAATACTACCAAAATGGCATATGAGCATACCCTCCATTAAAGGTGTACGTACTACCAAAATGAATTCTATCTTGACAAATACATTTGTCAAATGACCAATGTTTTTAAGCTTGTTTAACTTTTACATTTTATGGGTACGTTTTACTTTCTAGATTTAGTGTCCAAAAATGACCCATGAAATGCTCATCTAAGAACATTTCTTCTTAAACTATCTTTATCTTTTTTCTTCGTAAAAAGATCATGACCAAATCAGTTTCATGCATATATATATAGTCCATTCAGAAATCCAACGGATAAAATAAATAGTACATCCTTTTCCTTGAATGACATTGTCATTGTCGCCAAATGTTGTGAACTCCACCAAAATTTATATTTTCATAGATTTAATCACATATCAAGTTATCAGCTTACAACTTAATTCTTAAACCATGAAGTATTACTTCACTTTACATGTTGACTCTAGCATAAATTTGTTTAGGAAGCATATGCAAACTTTTTTACAAACCCTATATAGAAACTAATCTCTTGTGAACGTTCCAGTTTTGATCCTCATAATAATACAATGTCAAGTGATGGTGGTGTCAATGTTGCTGTTATCGTCATCAGTAAGTTCTTCCATTTTCTTAATCATGAGAGGAGTTATATGTGTTAGTTTATTTATATAAATTAATAGACGTATGTTAGGATCGAACTCGAGATCACGGGATTGCACACTTTACATATGAGAGTTAAAGTTTAATAATTAGTTATAAAATGTTATATTTAGAGATGAGCACGGTACCAGAATGGTACCGAACCCGTACCGAATTAGTGGTACCGTTTTTTTTCCGAGCATGAAAAGGGGTACCGGTACCGTACCGTACGGGATTTCGGTACCGGTACCGATCATATCCGGTACTTCCCATTTTTTGTTAAACAAAAGAAAATCATAGATTAATGTTGGTAATCTATAACATAATTATGACAGTAGTAATCACAAGCAAACTATTTAAACAAAAGTTTACTGAGTATCGCCTATTATGATATTTTTTAATGATAATGAATCAAAGAAAAAATAAAATAAAAATTAAAAAGAAGAAAAAAAACTTGCGTACCTTCATTTTTAGTGATGATGATGATTGGGATGAATTATGAATGCAAAATTTATGATTCTAATGGCTGATGATATGTTAGGGTTTGATAAGGAAGCAATACTAAATACTGCAGTAGATTAGTGTTAGCCTAGGCAAAACTTAAAAACCCTTTATTTTTTACGTAGGTACAACACTTCAGTAGGTTAAGGCTAAAAAAAATAAAACCTTTTGTATTCGGTACCGAATCGGGATTTCCTGAATTAGTCCCGCACCGTTTTTGAAAGGTACCGATTTTTTTTTGCCTTATTTCGTGGTACCGGTACCGTACCGTATATCAGGAATCGGTACCGTTCCGGTACGGTTCCGGGATTTGGTTCGAAATGCTCATCCCTATATTTAATTATTAAATACACAAAACAATTAACGACCGTTAAGTAATTAACGATAATTGACTAACGGATAAAGGAAAAGGACTAGAGTGAAATTAGTAAGTCAAGAAGGATCCGGAAACCCCCCCTTAGGCTTGGCCGGTCCAATCCTTCTCCAACTTGTTCTCCAAGTCTTTCACACTATATAAACAAGGCTTAGGTTTCATTGTTTGCGAATCTTGTTACACACACGAAACCCTAGTCTTGTTTTTCTTCTTCTTTTCTCGATCGATCAAACACCCATAAGGGTTCGATTGGTTTGTTTTTCATAAACAAACATTTTGTGTTACTTAAACTAGCATTTACTTAATTCGTTATAGTACGTGTGTACAAGAACGTGATTCAAACACACTATTGTTTGAATCTTGGATTGAATTACAAAACGATAAGGGTAATTCTTATAATCTACATAAACCCTAATTAGGGTTCATCTTGTTGATTGATTGAAGAATTGCTAAAAGGTACGCATACTTTTATATTCGGTTAACTAATTACATGTTATTGATTCTTACGCTTCCGCATGTGTTCTTTGATGTTTTGTGTGTTTAAATATGATTAGTCATGATATTAAATTCCAACAATATGTACAGTTTGTTAATACTAATGGTTCTCAGCTCATTATGCAGTTGTTGTGATGAAGATAGGCATCATTGTTTATGTATGCAATAAAAGATTGAAAATGCAAACAGACCCACTCGTTAACGATTCCCGTTTCATTCCCCTAACCATGGTCAAGTTCCTGGACGATATGGAAAGAGAAAAACCGATACGTTTCACCTCTCAACAGCTAAGAATAGCCACAGAAAACTTTACTATCTTATTGGGTTCAGGTGGGTTCGGGACAGTTTACAAGGGGATCTTTAGCAACGGAACAACTGTAGCCGTAAAAGTCCTTAATGGGAGTTCGGATAAGAGGATTGAAGAACAATTCATGGCAGAAGTGAGCACCATGGGAAGAACCCATCATTTTAATCTTGTCAGGCTTTATGGGTTTTGCTTTGAGTCGAGCTTAAGGGCTCTTGTGTACGAGTTCATGGTCAATGGATCGTTGGATAATCACTTGTTTAAAGCGAAAAAAGAACCCACCATAGGGTTTGAGAAGCTCCATGAGATTGCGGTGGGGACTGCAAGAGGCATTGCGTACTTGCATGAAGAATGTGCTCAAAGAATAGTTCACTATGATATCAAACCAGGAAACATACTTTTGGATTCAAGGTTTTGTGCAAAAGTATCTGATTTTGGTTTAGCTAAACTTTGCAATAGGGACAACACTCATATAACTATGACAGGAGGACGAGGTACCCCTGGCTATGCTGCACCTGAGCTCTGGGTGCCTCTCCTAGTTACACACAAGTGTGATGTTTATAGTTTCGGGATGCTACTATTTGAGATCATTGGGAGGAGGAAGAACATGGATGTGACTCTTGCTGATAGCCAACAATGGTTCCCAAAATGGGCATGGGAAAGATATGAAAGGAAACAATTAAAAGATTTGATGATAGCTTGTGCAGTTGAGGAAAATGATCAAAAAGTTGTGAAGCGGATGCTTAAGGTGGCTCTTTGTTGTGTTCAATACAGGCCTGAGACTAGGCCAGTGATGAGCATTGTTGTGAAAATGTTGGAAGGTGCATTAGAGGTGCCTGAGCCTTTAAATCCTTTCACGCATTTGTATTCATGGGTTAATGAACCTGATGAATCTTTGGCTAGACTCGCATGGAATGGTGGTGGCTCGGATTGGTCTTCTGCTGAAGTGGTCACCAAGTCTACTGTAGTCATGGGGACGCCTCTCATGAGGAGATATGAGATCACAATGGCCTCAGAATAATCAAGCGTAAAGACACCAAAGTTTACTTTCGTATTGCTAAGTTCATATGTATTTAGGCATTTATGGAGAAAGTAAGTTAAACATCTTTATCTTGTTTGTGAATAAATCCAACATTTGTATTATTACATGGACACATACGCTACATTGCTTCGATCATTCAAGTTCTCATCAATCAGGTAATCACATTCTTGATTGTCCTTATGATTGACTAACAAATACATAGACACATACACTACATTGCTGATCATTCGAGGCCTCAACAATCAAGAATTATGCAATGGCTATCTTAAAAGCCCTAAGTCATGAATGATAGATGTTTAATGTTTATTTACCTGAAAGAAGCTAGCTTGGCCTGCTTGGCCTGCTTGACCAGATTAGTTAACAAATGGAGACATGGGGCCGGGCATCATACCCCTTGGTTCTTATCTTATTTATTAGCCATGTACGTAAAACCTTAAAAGAGAACATTATTCAAACCTTAAATAAACAAGCAAAAGTGAAACAAGTTATAAAAGTTTATATATTTAGAATTATAGTTTCTATGTATACATTCAACTCAATTTTAGCACCATCTGTGCAATTTAATTTCTCTTGTGAACCATAAACTTGGTTTTGAACTTTGATAAAAATCCAACATATATAAACATATAGTTATAAAAGTAAGGATCAACTAAGAAATAAAAGTAAAATGAGAAGGATGAGAGAAATAACCACAACGCGTATATTTCAGATGCACCCAACAAAAAGAGATGCATCTCCCATGAAATTCCCCTTCTTCATTTGAAATGTGTGGCAGAAAATATTTCTCATTCTTCTTATTTTTATTTTTCTTCTTAATGGATCCATTCCCGTTAGTTATATAGATATAGATATAGATATAACTTCTATTTACCTACATCTCTTTTTGAACTAATAGTCGTATACCTGTAGTTCTAGCTTTCTTAATACTCAAAGGTTGGTTAAGATTAGAAATGTATGTTCGACCAAATTTAAATTGTCACTACCAAAAACGTCGAGGGAACACCCAAATTTTCATGAGAAGCTAGTCATAAATTGGCCACTAAAAGTATCCTGTTTGTTTTAGATACAAATAAAAATAAAAAACAAAATTTAAGGATCTATCAGTAAAGACATGCATAGTAACACAAAAAATAAGAGAATGGAATTTAACAATTTTGTGACACAACTTATTAAATGCTCAAAAGATATGGTGATACTGTTGGTGTTGAGATCACTATAAAACACCCCTAAGAGTGAACGGTGCAATGCACCAACAACGTTACTGCACCGGTCCACATGCCATTAGGCGCCATTCATCCCTTTCATTGTTTAAATGGCTAGCGGCCTTTTTTTTTTTTTTTTTTTTTAAGTGGTGTATTATGAGACTCACATGTACCAATAACAGTTATTGGTTGAGGAGGGTGTTTTAGTTATTGTTGTGTTATTGGGTGGATTATGAGATGACACACCAATAAGATTTATTGGGGCACCACTCTAATAGTACAAGTAATTTACCACCTATTAATTATGTTTATTATCAAATTCTCTTCGTTTTTTTCTTTTTTTTTTCTTTTCTAGTATTAGGGTGTTGGCATCGCCCACATTACCACACGGGACGGGACCGGTAATCCACGGGAACACCGCCGCCATCAAATATTTTCACCACAAGGGACCAGTTTGCGTGACAATCTCACGCACGAGACCAAGCTTTGGTAACTTTTTTAGTTTTGTTTTTTAGTGAAATTTTCGGGGAGTGATGAGATTTTGGGTAAGTGATGTGTTGCCTACAAAATATTGGGTGAGTGATGGGAGAGAGAGTAAATGATGTGGCAGAAGGGGATTGGTTGGGAGTGAGTGATGGGAGAGAGAGTAAGATTTAGTGAGGGGATGCCAACACCCTTAGGCCTCATAGATAATCAAAGTTAATTACTTATTCATAAACATCAAATAAAAACGGTGAGAAAATCTTGATGTACATTTATTGAACATGTTTAAAACGTCTATTTTATCGATACCTCATCAAACAGAAGAATACTTCCATGAAATTCCCTTCTTGAGAGCAACCCGTTCATTAATTTAATGTGCTTCTCATATGTTGAAATTTCATCTGCTTTGATAGCTACTGTCTTAAGTCAATGTGTTTTGTCATTGGTTAATTAAAGCCTTTGGACTTGGTAAACATTCAGCTGGAAACCAGGTATAACTTAAAAAGATTCTAATGAGGGTGATCACAGTTTGTATGAAAAAGTACAATAAACCCCTAACAGAAACCTCCAAATAATAAGCAAGTCTTTAGTCTTGAATCTTAGAAGCTAGTATCAGTTATAATCTTTCAAAAATCATGGCAATTAATAGGCGCACTTGTCGTTTCCCTCTGAACAGCCTCTTAACGGCACTGTGTCTGAATCGGTCAGACCTTTTTTTCCATTCAGACCGTTTGTTTTTTTTTTTTTCGTTCAGACGCGTTCAGATGCAGTTATATCTTAATGGTCAAGACTTGAGAGGGGTGTCTTAACGCGTCTGAATGCCTCTTGTTGACACAAAAATAACCAGTTTTTTTTTTCCCGTTCAAACATGAGTTTTTTTTTTTTTCCGTTCAGATTCAGACATTTACGCATCAGATTCAGATTCAGATTTAGACCCTCTTAATAAACAAACACCACCTAAATATTATCTCATTTGATTTCTGTCAGAAAATTACGATTAACAAATTTTAACTTTTTACAAGTAGACCAACACGCAACAAAACGAGAAACATACATGCACTCAATGTACATGATTACATGTTATAAAACCATATTTAAAAAACTTGAACTAGATGACTCAGTGTACATTTCTTGAACCATATTCATACTTTTATACATAAATTTTAAAGACTAGATGAGTACTCGTGCATAGCAACGGGATTTATAGCGGCAGATAGTTATAGTGATGTTTTGGTTAAACGTTTTGTGTAACTATAGCTATTTGCCGCTAGAAAATCTCGTTGCTATGCATGAGTACTCGTCTAGCTATTTTTGAAACCTCCAATATGAATGTTCCTCTTTTGTATATAACCTGTGGATAACCCATTGATATGTTGTAAAGCAAAAGTAAAGTGATCAACTATCATCTAAGAAAAATAGTATATTTTTCATTTAAATAAACTAATCAAGTATCAATTAATTTTTTGTACATATAAATGCTTTTTCATCATACAGATTATGGAAACTATTTGAAATTTCATTTAGAAGTTTGTATTAACACATTGGGATACAACAGTGTTTCCTTCAATAGTTTTCGTGTCCAGCCTTGCATTTTTAGTTTTCACTTTTTCATTTTCAAGAAAAGGTTATTTTTCCTAAAGAAAATGATATAAATGCTTTATAAATAATATAGATATAGATTACTAAATTTAGTTACCCACTCATGGTAAAGAAGTATACTTAAGTTCATTTTATTGTCGGCTTCAGCCGCTTCACACATTCAAACCGGCCTACAATTCTATAGTAGTAATGTCAAAACTAATACATAAAACAGTAAGAGATTGCATCTAATATAATTAAACGGTTGAAGGTGAAGTGTAAAAAAAAAATGCAACAATGCCGAATATTGTTCTTAAATTTTAATGAAATGTAATCCAATGAGCAAAGTGAAATAAATAAAATAATAAAAATAATACATGGACCTAAAAACATGTGACATCATCTCCTGATGGGTTGTAAAATAAGTGGGTCATGTTTGCAGCCATCAGGATGATGCCACGTCTTTTTAGTTCCACAATTAGATCCACGATTAGGTCCATGTATCATTTCTCATAAAATAAAGGGAGCAGTGGAATCTTGTTGCAATGTAATTATTGTTTCCTAAGATAGTTTAGTTTCTTAAAGATAGTTTTTAAGTTGCCAAAGATATATTAATTAAAGGTAATTTAGGCAAAATATTAATTTAATTTTTTCATTTTCAAGAAAATTGGTTTTTACAGATAGTAGAGAAAAGTTCAGTGCATAAGACAAATTATCTAAAGATCAAGAGGATTTATCCGAGCCATTCTTTCATCCTACGGTGCATATTAAATACTCGTATCTGTTTTTATTTTGAATTAACATAAGAGTCACTCTTCCCTCATTTAATCCCTCACCTGTCCCCGCTCCCCTCATTTACTCTCCTCCATTAATTAGTAACATCTCCCAACTGCAAACCCTAATCCCCAACTTCCAAATCCATGTTATTAACTTCAATCAATGGACATAACACACAGGAAGTAGCACTATCTAGAGGTCAGCCGTTGCCCCAATCATCTTCGTTACCGGTTTCCGATCAAAATGAGCCTACAAACGTTGCTTCTGGTATAGATTTGCTTATTTTGGTGCTTATTTTGCTTATTTATGTTGCTTATTTTGAATATAAACAGTAGATGCCCTTATTTCTAAGCTTTTTAGGTTTTTGATGCTTATTTGTTTCTTATTTTGATTATAAATCAATATATGTTGCTTCTGGTATACATTTGCTTATTTTTCTTATTTATGTTGCTTATTTTGAATATAAACAGTAGATGCTGCTTATTTTTTTAGCTTTTTAGGTTTTTTATGCTTATTTGTTTCTTATTTTGATTATAAATCAATATATGTTGCTTATTCAACTGATTTTGCTTATTTTTGTTGTTCATTTTGGATATTTAGTAGTAGATTTTTCCTTTTTTTAGGCTTTTGTTGCTAATTTTTGTTATTAGAAACTAGAAAGTTAATTACAGACTTGGTCACCGTTTTGATTTTTTTAGGATGTTATCATGTTACTTCACTACGATAGGTTTCTACTTCAGTACCTTAATTACTGTACTGACAGTGTATGTATTCCTTTACGGGCGGCTTTATCTTGTTCTTAGTGGACTTGAAGAGGGACTTGCTTCACAACCCGCCATTAAGCACAACAAGCCTCTTCAAGTAGCTCTTGCGTCTCAATCTTTCGTCCAAATTGGTTTCTTAATGGCTTTACCTATGATGATGGAAATTGGTCTAGAAAGAGGCTTCCGGACTGCATTAAGTGAATTAATTCTCATGCAATTTCAGCTTGCACCGGTTTTCTTCACATTCTCACTTGGAACAAAGACTCACTACTACGGTAGGACGTTGCTTCACGGAGGTGCAAAGTACAGAGCAACAGGTCGTGGTTTTGTTGTGTTTCATGCAAAGTTCGCCGAAATGTACCGCCTCTATTCTCGTAGTCATTTCACAAAGGGAATAGAGCTTATGATATTGCTTGTTGTTTACCAAATTTTTGATCAGTCATATAGAGGAAAAATTGCTCATCTTTTAACCACCATTTCAATATGGTTTATGGTTGGCACATGGTTATTTGCCCCATTTTTGTTCAATCCTTCGGGTTTCGAATGGCAAAAGATTGTTGATGATTGGTCTGATTGGAATAAGTGGATTAACAATCAGGGTGGTATCGGAGTTCCCCTTGAAAAGAGTTGGGAATCTTGGTGGGAGGAAGAACAAGAACACCTAGATTATTCTGGAAAGCGTGGTGTTATAGTAGAGATATTGTTATCACTACGTTTTTTCATTTATCAATATGGGCTTCTTTATCATTTAAGTTTCACGAAACATTATAAGAGTTTCCTGGTATGTGTTTTGTGAAGTTCTTTTCTGTCCGCTATACCACCTCATCTTGATGATGATGCTGATAATAGTTTCTGTTTCCATGGATGACAGGTTTATGGCGTATCATGGGTGGTCATTTTTGCGGTGGTGAAGGTGAGGAATTACCTTTTTGTTGCTATAAGTTAGAATTTTTGTCAATTAAAGTTTATTATATCTGCGGTGGGTAGATAGTAGTCTTTTAGTTGCAATCTTGGTGGGTCAATTGGTTGTGGGAATAAGCATTTTTATTAAAGCCAGCGAGAAACTATTTGGCAAGACTCCCATTTTTGGTTTTTAGAACTTATCTTCAGGTAAGTGCAAACTAAATAAAATTGGTGTTGCAACAGTGTCGCCGTCTTGATTACATCCTCAACTTCTCTGCCAATTTTGAGCTGAAGTAACTTTTTTATTACCCGTTAATGTTGTCTAGAGTGTTGATAATGGTTGATTTTTTTCAACAAAGCGATCTGCAATAACCAAAGAACATGCTTATCCAGTTATTTTAAGTATTAGATCTTCGAGAACTATCAGTTTATATATTTATTTTCAATCTTACAGGCCGTCTCGTTTGGGAGGATGAAAATAAGTGCAAAATTCCGGCTAATTCATTGGGTGATCTGCACTGTGTTCGTCTCTATACTCGTGATCTTCCATATCACCCTCAAGGATATCATTTTTTGCATTCTTGCATTTATGACAACCGGCCAGGGTTTACTTCTGGTGAGTAACTAGCTTATATTTATATCAAGTTCTGTTGCGTTGAACATACTTTAGAAGTTTAAATATATGTTTTTTTCTTATGCCTTGAATTTAATACCACAATATTGCCAAATACTAACATCTTTTTTCTAATATTTTTAGAACATGAGCCTAAATATTTGGCAATATTTTGGTATTAAATTCAAGCCATTGGACATAAGAAAAAATTATATATTTAAACTTTTAAAGTATGTTCAACGCAACTGGATATAAATATAAGTTGGTTACTCACCAGAAGTAAACCCTGGCCGGTTGTCATAAATGCAAGAATGCAAAAAATGATATCCTTGAGGGTGATATGGAAGATCACGAGTATAGAGATGAACACAGTGCAGATCACCCAATGAATTAGCCGGAATTTTGCACTTATTTTCATCCTCCCAAACGAGACAGCCTGTAAGATTGAAAATAAATATATAAACGGATAGTTCTCGAAGATCTAATACTTAAAATAACTGGATAAGCATGTTCTTTGGTCATTGCAGATCGCTTTGTTGAAAAAAATCAACCATTATCAACACTCTAGATAACATTAACGGGTAATAAAAAAATTACTTCAGCTCAAAATTGGCAGAGAAGTTGAGGATGTAATCAAGACAGCGACACTGTTGCAACACCAATTTTATTTAGTTTGCACTTACCTGTAGATAAGTTCTAAAAACAAAAAATGGGAGTCTTGCCAAATAGTTTCTCGCTGGTTTTAATAAAAATGCTTATTGCCACAACCAATTGACCCACCAAGATTGCAACTAAAAGACTACTATCTATCCACCGCAGATATAATAAACTTTAATTGACAAAAATTCTAACTTATAGCAACATAAAGGTAATTCACCACTGCAAAAATGACCACCCAAGATATGCCATAAACCTGTCATCCATGGAAAAAGAAGCTATTATCATCATCAAGATGTGGTGGTATAGCGGACAAAAAAGAACTTCACAAAACACCGTTCGTGAAACTTAAATGCTCATACTAGCTTTTGATATTAAACTTTTGTGGTCTACAATGAACGAGATTGTTTTATTTGGATGGTTAATTTGTATTCACGTTGATTACTTGTCTTCTACCGCTCTGCTATATATAATTGGTCCTTTAACCCAAATGTCGAAGTTGGCCTTTTTTATTCTTGGTTTGAACATATAATCAAAAGTTATCGAGTGTAGAAACAAAATGCAGCTGCATGAGATATGTTTGAACATATCTTTGGTAATTTTGGATTAAATTTATTTATGAAGATCTTCATCTTGGTGTTTCTGAGGATGCAAACATACTCTTGATGACCAAAAAAAAAGTTTCTTTAGTGTACATAAGGCTATAGTTCTTTTTTCTGAGGATGTAACTACAGTTTCCGTATGTTTTCCCTACTACTGTCTCACATGTTTCAAGTTCTAAGAGAAACTAGTAGATGACTTTTGAATTTGCTGATAGCATCAACTATACAATACATCTTATGAATCAAATGCAAATCATTATACTCATAGGTTGCTAAATCAACAAAGGTGGAAACGTAGTTTGAGAAATGGTTGCAGCCATTTGTCCAACAGCATCTTCAAGTTTAGAAAACCGAGTCAAAAACTCGCCACAAAGATCCGGATAATCCAACTGATTTTGCTGCCACAAGCTAAGGCCGCTACCCATTAGGATAAAGGTTAGGATTAGAGTTGCCTATACCTAAAACTCTACCTATTGATGTAATTGTAATTGTGTGTGAATAGGTCTAATAAGCGTAATTTCACAATTTTTTAAATCTCATATTTCTTAAGGTAAAAAGGAAGACCAAAACTTCCTCTTCTGTAAACTCAGTCTCGTATCCTTGTGAATACGTGATCAATACTTTGAGGTTACAGTCAATGCCACATAGAAACCCAATGGCACCCTTGAATAACTGCAACACAAAGCACCCAATGCCGGACTTCGGCAATGAATAAAAACATCACTGCTTCCTAAAACAATATATGAAACCAAATATACACAAATCCTACTTTCACTACCGCGTTTTCATATGAAATATAATGAAAAGTAAAAATAGGAAAGCAGTTACCTTAGCCTCTAATATCAAGTCTTCATCTACATAAATAACTATTGTTTTCAAATCCATATTGAGAAAAGGCAACATTTTACAAAGAAACACTGATCGTGTGAAGTAAAGGTTAACTTGAACAAGGATATCACCTGAAATAGAGGCCATAATGTTCTTCCTTTTAATAATACAGAGGTCGTTCAAACATCAACATTGAACAATTTTGTTGCAATCTTTTCATCAAAGCAAGTCTTTTAGAAAGTAACATGAAACACAAATAATTATAAGGTAGCTTTTGGTTAGCCAATGAAGTGGTCATTTTCTTGAATATTTCTGAAGTTTAGAATGTTAATTCTAGTAAATGAGCAATCAACACAGATTGAATATTAAGATCTATTGAAGCTAGAGTTGTCACAGATAATCTAATATCTTTCAGTTTCTTGAGTCTTTGAACATTGCAAAAGAAAAGAAAAGCAGCCAACCCCGAATAGTAATGGGCAGCCTAATTTATACGAATTCTTCAAAAACGTCCGATTGTTTTAGATCCAAGAAGCAGGTTCATCTACTAGAATAAACAAATATTTTAAACATACACATGAGCGCTATCCTAACCTAGATCACTCGACACCATTCAAAGATATTCACTGTTTTTTTGTGGGTAGTGCTTTGTTGGTGATCCAATGGAACCTTGCATGGTGCTTGTATAGACATATCATGACTCAGGGATCACATCGTAGAAACTTTATAGCATCCCCTCAAAGTCCTGTCAGCGAAAAACACACATCAGAAATCTTTCTATCCTTGAATCGTGAAAATGAGAGATAATCTTCTTATCCTTCAATATACATAACCTGCTAGGTGCTGACATCGATCAGCTAATGTGTTGTCGGACATTATAAAAAGGGTGAATACTGTAAAATGGAATTTTTTGGGGGCATGTTTGTATAACAGGCATTATTTTGCTTGAATAAAATTAAAAATAGCCCGTTTCCTCCAATTTCTCTCCCGTAACTAACTTTCCCGCCATAAAAAACCCACCATTAAAAAATCAACTAAAAGCTTCATTTCTAACTCATTTCTACATGAAACGATCATTCGATTCAGTTTTTCATTGCGCACACAATGATTAACTTGAATTTCATTATCGTTTGTCACTCGAATTTGAATTTTTGTCAATCTTGATTCAGTCTTTTAGTTTTCCTACTATGTTAGGTTCTATCAAATCATAATTGAATACTGATTGAGTATGTCGAATATTAAGATTCCGGCTAGATTTGATAATACAGTTTGTGACTTGGGGAAGGAGAATATTCATGATTGTATAGAGGTTACTGATGAAGCTGATGGAACTGGGGATTTGTGTATTGAGAATGAGGATAATGGTGGAATTAGTAGTAATGGTGTGAATATGGAAAATGGCGGGAACAATAAGGAGGAAGTGGAGATAAGGGAGTGTTTGGGAATGGTGCTAACTGCAATGTAAGTAATAATACTGATAGTGTGAATATGGAAAATGGCGGGAACAATGGTTTGGAAGAAGGAGGAAGTGGAGATAAGGGAGTGTTTGGGTAACTGCAATGTAAGTAATAATACTGATAGTGCTGTTGATAATGCTATGTTAATAGATAGAGAATTGACTGATGAAACTACAAGTGTCAATGAGAATGATATGGCTAAGGCTAAGGTAAATATGGAAAATGCAGCAAAAAGTTCTGTTTATGCAGCATAAATTATGCTGCTGTTCTTAATAATGAAAAAATTGACAATAAGCTTCACTGAAGTTGATAAGGATGGTAAAGAAAGGGTGATTTTTGAAGAAGAATTAGTACAGGAAGGGTGTCATAAATGGAAAATGACTTTATGTGGTTTTTTTGTGGGTTACAGAATGTGGGGCAAGATGGGGCTGAAGGAAATAGTCAGTAATGGGAATGGGATGTATTTTTTCAAATTCAACAATGAAGAGGGAATTGTTGATAATGGTCCATGGTTAGTCAGGAACAAACCTTTGGTGATTGATTCATCTTGATCATTCCTGCTTGATTTGATCATCTTGATCATTCCTGCTGTTGTTGTTGACTGTTACTTGATTGAAATCAAGTTGTATTGGTGATTGATTCTTGTAGCTGATTAAGAGCTAGTTTCCATAATCTAAATATTATCTCATCTGATTTCTGTCAGAAAATTACGATTAACAAATTTTAACTTTTTACAAGTAGACCAACATGCAATAAAACGAGAAAGATACATGCACTCAATGCACATGATTACATGTTATAAACCATATTTAAAAAACTTGAACTAGATGACTCATGTACATTTCTTGAACCATATTCATACTTTTATACATAAAATTTAAAGACTAGATGAGTATCCGTACATAACAACGGGATTTATAACGGCAGATAGTTATAGTGATGTTTTGGTTAAACGTTTTGTGTAACTATAGATGTTTGCCGCTAGAAAATCCCGTTGCTATGCATGGGTACTCGTCTAGTTATTTTTGAAACCTCCAATATGCATATTCCTCTTTTGTATATAACATGTGGATAACCCATTGATATGTTCGTAAAGCAAAAGTAAAGTGATCAACTATCATCTAAGGAAAATAGTATATTTTTGTTTATTAATGTTTTTCATTTAAATAAACTAATCAAGTATCAATTAATTTTTTGTACATATAAATGCTTCTTCATCATACAGATTATGGAAACTATTTGAAATTTCATTTAGAAGTTTGTATTAACACATTGGGATACAACCGTGTTTCCTTCAATAGTTTTCGTGTCCAGCCTTGCATTTTTAGTTTTCACTTTCAAGAAAAGGTGATTTTTCCTAAAGAAAATGATATAAATGTTTTATAAATAATATAGATAATATAGATATAGATTACTAAATTTAGTTACCCACTCATGGTAAAGAAGTATACTTAAGTTAATTTTATTGTCGGCTTCAGCCGCTTCACACATTCAAACCGGCCTACAATTCTATAGTATTAATGTCAAAACTAATACATAAAAGAGTAAGAAATTGCATCTAATATAATTAAACAGTTGAAGGTGTAGTGTAAAAAAAATGCAACAATGCCGAATATTGTTCTTAAATTTTAATGAAATGTAATCCAATGAAAAAATGGCAACCAAACCACTGAGCAAAGTGAAATAAATAAAATAATAAAAATGATGCATGGACCTAATTGTGGTCCTAAAAACATGTGGCATCATCCTTCTGATGGGTTGTAAAATAAGTGGGTCCTGTCTGCAACTATCAGGATGATGCCACATGTTTTTAGTTCCACAATTACATCCACGATTAGGTCCATGTATCATTTGTCATAAAATAAAAGGAGCAGTGGAATCTTGTTGCAATGTAATTATTGTTTCCTAAGATAGTTTAGTTTCTTAAAGATAGTTTTTAAGTTGCCAAAGATAGATTAATTAAGGGTAATTTAGGCAAAATATTAATTTAATTTTTTCACTTTCAAGAAAATTGGTTTTTAAAGATAGTAGAGAAAAGTTCAGTGCATAAGACAAATTATCTAAAGATCATGAGTAGGGCTGTTCATGAGCCGAGCCGAACCGAGTGAGGGTCTGCTCGAACTCGGCTCGAATTGAAACCGAGCAGCTCGGCTCGGTTCGAACTTAATGAAACGAGCAGAAAACCATTGCTCGAGCTCGCTTGGTTTAAAACCGAGCAACTCGGCTCGGCTCGAACTCGCTTGGTTTAAAATTTAGTACAAAGACTTCGAATTATATCACGACTAAAATGATAAAATACACACTTTTATTTAAAAACGTAACTAAAAAGATTGACGATTTCAGAAACTAGCAATTATCTTGCTTAGCAAATATATAAAAAATCATGTATAAGGGTGTGTTTCAGACTTCAGGATGAGTTTATGTTTTTAGAGTTCGATTTTCGAAAGCTTAGTTTTAAAAGCTTTTGACCATTAGCTTTTATTTTAAAAGCTACTTAAAGTATCATTTGAGTTGAAATAACTAGTTTGCATATAGTTCTATGTTATGTGGAAAACTAGAATGGGGGGTTGAATAGTTTTACCGTTTTAAAATTAATTCACTTTGTTACTTTATGTTATTTCAAAGGAAACAATCACAAACAAATATTCACACCATATATAAATGAAAAGTAAAGAGAGGAAAGATCATGAAAAGTAAAGAGAGGAAAGATCAAACCACACAACACGGATGTTTATAGTGGTTCGGCTACAAGGACTCTCTCCCTTGTCCTACTCCACTCCTCGACCCTCTAACTCGAGAGTTATCCTTCACTAAGAAACAAAATCTCTTCTAGGTGGAGAAAACCTTTACACGTCGCTTACTTCCTTTTCCGGTACTAAGCTAAACACCGGGTTCTATTTCAAGGTAGAACCAACCTAACGTCGCCTATACAATTACCAACACTAAGCTAGATGTCGAGTTCTTTACAAGGGTACAACCACTCTCGTTTGGTTCTTTCACAAGGGTACAACCACTCCCTACACTCTTTGTGTTTTGAGGACTAAAACACTAACCACACTCACTGAGATAAATGATACAAATAATGATGTGTGAACTACAACTATATCACACAGTAACTTATGCTAAAGGTTTTACACTTCTGTGTTGAACCTTGATGCTTAATCTCCTTTGCTACAAAAGGAAATATCAATGAAATGAATGAATGATAAATGTTAGATGATATGTAAATGAATGAGTATGAATGTTAGGCTCTATGAGTGATGGTGTGTCCAAATGATCAGCTTGCTATTTATAGGCAAGCTGATGAACAGCCGGCGGATCCGGCGGATCCCATAAAAGGGATCCGTCCTTTATGTCGATTGGTTCCGCCAACTTGACAGCAACATGACAGCTAATAGTTTTGGAAATCTTTCCAAATCCAGCTGTATCCTCCACACCATTGTCATGTCATATCAAAATCTTCCAAAGTCAACTATCTTGCTTGAAGATCTAGCCAATATATTATGTATGATTGGTATGTGCTTAAACACATACCTTTTTTCGACCAAAACTAGACCAAAATAACCAAAAACCGACCAAATTGCCAAAAGATATTGTGTTTTTGTGTTTTTATATGTGCAGGGACGGATATCAAGGAAAAATGACAAAACGACACGAAAAACACGGGAAAACGAGCACGGGAATAGAAGATGGTTAAAAGCCGGAGCCGGGGAGGAAATTATGGTCAAATATTCAACCAAGGTCCTCCAATTATCAAAGTTTGACAAGTTCAACCCTTGAAGTTAGTTTTGAAGATTGACAAAATCAGTCCCTGAGAATTTCTGAAAATACAAATTTAGCCCTTAAATATTTCACTTTACAAACCCTTATATATATCAAACTCTTAAATGCCCGGATCCATTTTTCTAAAACACAAACCCAACCCATCACCTAAAACCCAACAGCCCAAAAATCATTAAACCCAGCCCACACCCTTTACCCTTGAACCCGACCCACACCCAATACCGGTCAACCTTTAAACACAGTCAAAAAAATTATAATAAAAACATACACACGCGCGCCCAAATTTATCCCCAAATTTCACTGTGTGATGAACCCTAAAAATTACCGTACAACAATTACCTCATCCCATTAATAATTACCCAATCATAAGAGTTTCTAGAAGGACCTGACAGCAATGGAATGACACGTGGGGGCAGCTGATTGGCCAAGCCACATCATCCTAGAGATCCTACGGCTGTGATGTATGGATTGGAGATCAAGGATTAATCAAGGGCTATGATCAAAGGCTGAGAAGCTTCAGGAACCCCAGATGATGGCTATATATACCCCATCCTCACTCACGGATTGAAGTGAGTTAGCTAAGTTAGATTAGATTTAGGGTAAAGTAGGAGTAGATTAAAATAGATTAGTTAAAGCTTTTAGCTTATGGATGCAGCTTGTTGTTACTTTTCTGATCAGTATTCACTTCTGTAATCGAATTCCAAGTTTTTATTCGAAAGTCAATGTAAGTCAACGTTTTGTTCTTCATCTTATTTGCTTATTTTTAATGTTCCATTTTCAGTTATCTGCTTGTTTAGTCTTATTATAGTCTAAGATTCATCTGTCCTTTTAACTGTTAAGCTTAAATTTGATTTTCCATTGCTCTATAGTTCATAGCAGTTTGATTAAGTGTGTTTGGTTCAGTAGTGTGTGCTGAGTTTTATAGTTAGAATGATGTTTTCTTAGTTTAAATATGTTGCAGTAGATTTGTTAGAACTATTCTTGGCATAACATTTAGAGGCTATTAGGAAAAAGTCAATGCAAATCCTTAAAACTCAAGTCTGCTTTTACTGTTGGGATTTTAGAGTTCCAAAATCAGTAGGATAGTTGCATATATAGCTATGGAAGCTTGAATCAGTCTCATTATAGCTTGTTATATCATAATTAGTTAATTAGGATCATTCAAACTTGGATTTAGTCAAATTTGAGAAAAAAGTAAAAAGTCAAAAAGAGTTTGAATCTGTTTTCTGGCATCTGATCTAGGGGATTTTTAGAGTTCAATTGGTATGCAACAATTAGGGATTTTAGTTTTTAAGTATAGCCTGTAGTACTAGGAAACATTTGCCCCCATAAGTTCCCACTTATTAGCTTATTTGAAGAGCTTATCAGTTCTGCAAATTAGAGGTTTAGGTACTGCTTTGCCTATTAAGTCCAGTCAACTGTTCTACTGCTTATCAGTTCTTTCATAGTGCTTATTTGATCAAGTTGAGTTTATTTGAGCCTTTTAAAGTAGCATTAATCTTTTTTGAGCTTCTTGAATTTTCTGAGTGCTTATTGGCTTATTTAGTGCTTATTTTGGGACTGCTTTTTGGTCCAAACTGCTTAATAATGTTAGTTTTAATCTGATTTTATTTTTCTTAGCTTTTATATAATATTTTTGAATTTCCAGATTTATTTCAGAATTTATTTTGATCAGTTACTATTTTTTTTTATTTTTAAGTAGTTTTTTAGAATTTTAAATCATTTTTAATTTCAAAATAAATCATAAAAAGACAAAAAATGGTTCTGAATTTATTTAAATTTCATTTTCAGTTTAGTAAGATTTTTCAAAAAAGATTTGTAGTTTAAAAAGTTTTATTACATAATTAGTCTTAATTTTCTTTTATTAAAATTACTATTTAGATTTTAATTCATAATAAATAAATAAATAATCAAAAAAATATTTTTTCTTTTCCCATAATTTCCTTTTAGTAAATAGAATGTAGGAAAATTATTTTCATGCCCGTAGGATTAGTAGTGCTTCGATTTCACTTTTTATTTCGCGCGCTTACGTTTATTTTTAGTAAAACACTCGTTTTTAGTTTCAATTACGATTTAGCTTAATTGTTCTTTACGTTATTATTTTATATGCTTTATTTCTTTATTTCTAGTGTTGATTTACTTTCCGTAGTGATAAAAACCAAAATCATTCACTTTTATCTCCCATTCACTTCACGAATCACGATCCCGAATCACAATTCCATTCGATCTTCATCGGGACAACGAACTCGGGGTTTTCACATTATTTCCCTTTTGTGATTCCTTATTCCTTGATCTATAATTGACAAATCAATTTTTGGCGCCGCTGCCGGGGAAGGTTGAAGTGAATTCGTGATTCTCGTTTATTGATTCGTGTTTTGAAGACCCTTCCCCGTGAAGTTCTCGTTCTTCTTTGTAAATATTTTCAAAATATAAAAATCCAAAAAGATTTTCTTTTCAAATTTATTTTCCTTTTTCATTTGTGATTTTTCATGTTTAAAAATCCAAAAATATTCTTCTTATTCCTCTTATACGTTTGATTCTTTATCTCTTACCCTCTATCCGTTTAATTCTATCCTCTTATCTCTCTAAATGTTTAATTCTTATCTTCTTATCCTCTCATCATTTAATTCTCCACAATGATTGATTTTCCACCATCTCATCCCCATGATCCTCGGACCATGGAGGATTTTTATCATCCGACACTTATCGGTAGAGGAGGACCGATCGTTCCAGGAACCGATTTCAAATTAAAAAATCACATGGTTCGGATGATCCAGCAAAATTGCCAATTTAACGGATTTCGAGATGAGGATGCAAACGAACACTTGAACAAATACTTATCCATCACTCAATCCATAAAACAAAATGGAGTTTCTCTTGATAACATCCGTTTGAATCTCTTTCCATTCTCTTTATCCCACAATGCTGAATCGTGGTTTTATACCCTTAAAACCCACTCAATTCATTCATGGGAAGAGATGTTCGTCAAGTTTCTCTCAAAATACTTTCCACGTTCTAAAATGGTGCAGCTTAGGAAAGACATTCTGAATTTCCGGCAATTGCCCAAGGAATCCGTATTTGAAGCTTGGGAGAGATTCAAATCATTATTGCAGAAATGTCCAGATCATAAAATTTTGCTTCTTGATCAAATCCTAACCTTTTATAATGGCATAACTCCGATTGATCGAGACAAAATCATGTTGGCAGCCGGTGGAAATCTCATGCGGAAAACCCCTCAAGAAGCATATGATTTGATTGAGAATATGACACATCATCATTATCAGTGGGATGCTGAAATTCAGTATGACTCTATCACTGTGATGAGTGATCATTATTCCAAGAAAATTTCCGCTATGAGTGCACGAGTTGAGGTCCTTGACAATAACACTATTCCAAATTGTCAATATCAACAAGGACCAGGTCATCCTCACACCTTTTACTATTCAGACTCTGACGAGAGTGATGAGGATGAACCTTCTGAAGTGTTAAAAGTTCAAACGTCGATTCCTCCTCCGAGTGGCAATCACACTCCGTCGTCAGAACTTATCATTTCCGACTCTTCCCCTTCTCTCACACCGGTTGAGGGAAGTGATTCTCTCTTGGAAGAGGTCGATGTTTTTCTTGCCCTTGATGATTCAATTTCGCCGAAAATTGATGATACCTATCTTGATCTGAGGGGAGATGCTCCGTTATCAGAAAAGGAGATATTTGATGAACCGTCACTTTCCCTTCCCCCGGAAGAAGTTAAGGAAGTTATTTTTGAAGAAAAGCCGTCAGATCCTTTGGAGCTCGAGCTCGAGGATGCTTTGCCCGAATATGAGAATTTTCTGTTTGATACGGCTGAGGAGAGTAATGGCAATCCCACTTCTCATCCTGATCTTTCTCTACCGGCTTTTGAAGCCTTCTGCTTTGATATTGATCATTCAGAGGAGACGAGTAGTGGCAGTACCACTTCTCATGCTTATCTCTCTCCTCCCGAATATGATTCCTTTCATTTTGAATTGAATGATCTCTATCATGAGGAGTTCTCCGATGAACTCTCTTTTTTGATATCTCCTCCGGAATACGATCATTTCTATTTTGATCTTGAGGAAGATATTAGTCTGGGGGGAGGCATACCTTCTCATGAAGATTTCATCCCGACCCTCCCGCCCAAGACTTTTGACAAAACTTATTTTGATGATGAAGAGCTTTGCATGATAATCATCAAAATCTTTATGCTCTTCATCACATATGATGTGGCTTCTCCCATCCTTCACTCCGTTGGGAGTGAGGATACTATCTTTGACCCCGGTATTACCATTTATGGTTTTTCTTTCTTCAAACCGTGGGTATCTCGTCGGAGTGGAACTTTCATGTGCTTCAATGTTTATCCAAACATCTTGAACGAAAGTCCGATGAAGATTATCTCTTCCACTTGCTCCCCCAAGGACAAATAAATTCGGGGCGAGTCTAAGCTTTCCGACTCGATACTAAACAAGTGCTTCGTGGGAGGCACCCCATGCTTATCCATCTATCTTTTTATCTATTTTCTAATAAGTGACGTGAGGAGGGCTACCTCTTCCATATCTTGTGTTTCGGTGTTTTCTGTGATGTGTCCAGGTTT
The DNA here is from genome assembly GCA_021014915.2 of Artemisia tridentata subsp. tridentata. NCBI lineage: Eukaryota > Viridiplantae > Streptophyta > Magnoliopsida > Asterales > Asteraceae > Artemisia > Artemisia tridentata. Next base: position 403,358,137 of record CP139506.1, on the reverse strand, counting down.
GCCCGAATAATGAAGACTCTCGTGCTCGTGGTTTGCTTTTCTCTCCACTCGAGTTTCATCATTCGTTGCTTATCCAATATCCTTAATCTTATCATTTTACATTTATCTTTGGCATAATTAATAAACGGCCTTAGATTTTTGTAGGATACCCTTACCTTTAGGACATTAGGGACAATGTCTCGTTTTAGTCTGGGGGGGGGGGGGTCATCTTGCGATTTGATTTTTGCCTTGCATATTTTTGTAGTTTACTCATGCAACCCCGTTTTTCCTCAAAAATTGAAAAAAATCCAAAAAAAATGAGAAAATTTAAAAAAATTTGTGCAAAAATATAATAAATTTTGACAATTTTGTTGATTTTCCGCTGGTGAGAGTAGGAATAAAATTCTGACTTGACCGGGCGTGTTGAGCCCTAGCTTGTCCCCTTAACCTTTTATAATCTATAAGCTCGTGCTAGTCTTTTACACAAGGAGCTATAAAATGCGAATTCTTTTTAAGAGTTTGCAAGTTCCCGTATCGACTTTATATATGCATGGCTTGATTATAAGGCTAAGCATTCGCGGATCTTATTATTTAAGATTTTAAATTTGCGAAGAACGAGAAATGATAGAGTTGTTTATAAGTTAGATTGCTAAACGTGGAGTAGTTGGATCTCTTTAGAGCTCATCGAAGTTAATTGTGGCTTTTTGTTCCCATAAGCTTGTTTCACCCAATAATAGTAATCTAGGAATAATTAAAGGTATTTTGGTTTTGGCGATAATAAGTTTTTATTTCTTCCTTAGAGAATTCTTGCTTATGAAAGTTGGGTACACATCAAGGTATTGTCAGTGTTACGGTGTAATAGACTATTCCATCTTGCCGGCTCGCAACCGATGTTGGGATTGTTATAAAAGCCGTAGGACTTGGGGTTTGGCAACACAAATAATTAATGAATATGATAATGTATAATAATAATCCAAAGCCATAAAAAGTTTTCTACATCTTGCCGGTTCGCAGCCGATGTTGTAGACTTCTAATAAAGGCAGAGGAAAAATTCCAAGGTCATAATAGACTATCACATCTTGCCGGCTCGCAACCGATGTTGTGATTGTTATAAAGGGCCAAGGATTAAATACGTTAATGTGCTTGAATATGTAGATAAAATGTTATAATGCCAAACTTCGACTCCGGGGGTATCCTAATAAAAGCTTCTGTCTCTGGACTCGTAGATGAGTTGTTTCGGTCGTATATAAAAGGGATATCCTCAAAATCGTGTAAATCAGAGACCTTGATGTGGACCTCATTTTTGTATGCAACGGTTTTCGAGGGAAGGCTTGGAAACTACTTAGCGTCTAAACTAGGTATCTTTATTGGACTAAAAATTATCGAAATGAGAATTCGAAGAAATTCATTTCTCACCAAAAATAAAATAAATAGAGGAAAATAGGAATTTGGGAACGAGAAGTAATACACAATTAGCTTTTATGAGTAGTGTTGGCAATCTAACATGTAAATGACAATGATTTCGTTTTTAAGCTTAGTTTGGGGACTCGTGAAAAATCAGGGACGACGAATTTTATCCGTATGGTCACTTCTTCATAAGTCGTGTTTCCTACTCGAAGACCCTAAAAATTATTGATAAATAATGATTGTCAACAAAACCGTCGCTAGATTATGAGAAAATACAAAAATAGAATAAAAGGAAAATCGGGGAGTTTTTAGAACTTAAGATTTCTTAATCTCTTTTGAAAATTTTGCTACTTCTCAAAGTTAGTAAAAAGAGATTGGAAATTTTCGGTTTCAAAAACGTGTTTTTATAACATTGCATGAGGACATTGCAATAGCTTAGTCTGGGGGATTTTGGTATGTGCTAAAACACATACCTTTTCTCGACCAAAACTGGACCAAAATAACCAAAAACAGACAAAATTGCCAAAAGATATTGTGTTTTTGTGTTTTTATATGTGCAGGGACGGATATCAAGGAAAAATGACAAAACGACACGGAAAACACGGGAAAACGAGCACGGGAATAGAAGATGGTTAAAAGCCGGAGCCGGGGAGGAAATTATGGTCAAATATTCAACCAAGGTCCTCCAATTATCAAAGTTTGACAAGTTCAGCCCTTGAAGTTAGTTTTGAAGATTGGCAAAATCAGTCCCTGAGAATTTCTGAAAATACAAATTTAGCCCTTAAATATTTCACTTTACAAACCCTTATATATATCAAACTCTTAAATGCCCGGATCCATTTTTTTAAAACACAAACCCAACCCATCACCTAAAACCCAACAGCCCAAAAATCATTAAACCCAGCCCACACCCTTTACCCTTGAACCCGACCCACACCCAATACCGGTCAACTGATGCGTGGTTTTGCGACCTTACAACAGGTTTTACCTCTCGAGGGATCTCGAGAAGCTTGCAATCCCCACCAGGTAGTGTACCTGACCGATGTAGTATAGTGAAGTGGCAAGTACCGGGGGATTGATCGTTCTCTAGGGGAATAGTGTCGTTAGGATTGAAAAACTACTCTAATAGGTCTAAGGGTGAGGGAAGATTCTTTTTGTATTTTTATATTTTTATGAAAGCAAGTAAAATCTCGGGTTTGAAGGAGTGGGCGGAATTAGTTGCTAGTCAACTAACCCAAATAACTACAATTGCAAATAAAATAAAAATAACTGAAAATGAAAAGGTTGGTGGAACTTATATGGAGAGAAATGTGTTTACTTAGATTTCCTTACTCCCTAACTATCTTTTACCGGTTGATTAGTGTGTATTAATTGCGTGGATGACGGGTGTATTCCTTAATACCAATCGTAGGGTGGCATACGTACTTCCCCAACTTTACAAGCTCCTACTTCACTCCTATGTCGAGCCGGCTAGGAAGCTCCTAACATGGGATCACTAGAATTCGCTCATGCATTAAATACAACCATAAAAACCTTAGTACGCATTGGTTCATGTTTCTTAAGACGTTCAAGCAAGTTACCGTATAGGAGGTTAGCCTGTTTTCTTAAGCCTAACATCGATAAACAATCATCCAATACAATTAATAACACACTAACAACCAATAATCAATAGTTAGGTTTCATTAGATCTAAGCAAACACAAGATAAATCTAGCCTAGCATGTTAATTAAAAGACAAGAACAAGATATAATCAAACAACACATAGACATATTGAATAATTAAATGATTACTTATCTTCAATTAAACATGGGAGATCCAAGGGTATAAAAACCCTTAAAAATGGCAGAAATTCGTCTTAGGGTTTCTCCTCACAAAGTTGCACACCAATGACAAAAAATTGCAAAACTATATATAGAACTTAGTAGCTGACGGCGTCACGTTGTAGATCTTGACGCCGTCACCTCGCCGTGGCTAGGGTTCCCGGATGGTCTTCCTGACGCCGTCCCTCTTTAGTCCTCCAAAATCCGCTCTGGCCTATCAAGGGCTGACGCCGTCAGAATAGGGCTTAACGCCGTCTCTCTTTAGCTTAAACCGTGATGGCCTTGATCACCTTAAAGGGTGACGCCGTCAGACTTTCCATTGTAAAACTCTCTGGCGCGTCACGTGTATTTTGTCATATCCACCTCTTTTGCCAAGCCATGACGCCGTCAAGAGCAATACTTGACACCGTCAAGTGTACTTTTCCAGCAACTTTGAAGACTTTGTCGTTTTCTTCACTTTTATGCTCCAAAAACGTCCAAAATGCTTCCTTTTCCAGATTTCTTCTCCAAAGTACCTAAAATGACAAAAGGAACGATTTAGGGCAATATTTGATCAAATAAATACGATTTAGGGCTTAAATGACCCCCGAAAAGTGGTACACTTTTCGCCTCATCAAATACCCTTACACTTGAGATTTGCTTGTCCTCAAGCAAATGCGCTTTTATTCTAATCAAAATACAAGTTAGGGGTCATTTAACGCCAATATAAAAGTAATTACAATAAATAGTCGTTCCACTTTAATTATAATAAGCACGGAGATTACAAACTAGCACCTCACAAGTAGTGTTTAGATACTCACATCTCTCAGGTGTCATAAAAATATATCTCATAAATGAAAACGGATAATATCTCTCACTACCTGTCATAGCAAATAGATTACCATAGGCTTGGGAAAGGATCAAAAACCTTCTCCACTAGGCGTAAGCACCTAAGATAAACTATCAAAGAGGGCTTTTACATGGGTTATAACGTGAGGTGTAGGGATATGATAAACACGGATTTGTTGGATAAGGGATATTTTACTGGTGGCGAGTTAAAGATCTTGATTAATTACATGTACAATATGGCGTTGCTAAGCCAAGACTAGACTCGACTTAAGCTAAAAACAAAATAACAAAAACATAAAATAAACATAAAATGAAACGGGATGGTAGTCCGTATGTTTTTTCTACTTTTCTTTTTCTTATTTTTTTTGTATTTTTCTTGATTTTTTCGATTTTTTTTTCATACACTCTTGCCCTACCATCCAAAATAATACATCATAGGGGCGTTGCATTCCCCTTACACTTGAACTTTTACATAACTTTACAAATAACTATTCTAATGACTCGAATTAAGATAATCGAAAAACTTGGAGTACTTTTAAAAATATTTAGCACATATGGGGGTAATAATGTTGTTCTTCCCCATTACTCCATTACACTAGTACTTTACCCATGAGTCCCAATCGTCCCAAAACAATATGTACAAGGATATGACTCGACTTAGCAACCATGTAATCAATTAGATAATTAACTAAGGGTTTAAACAAATGTTGTCACAATAATGCACTAAAAATGAGTGCATATAAGGTAAGCTAAGGCGATTTGGGTGTACATATAAGTGGGGTGTAAACAAATTCTTCCTTTAAGTAAAATGCTTAAAGTTAGAAACGAAAAGATAGGCTCTGAGGGTGTACTAGGGGTATCGTGTACTAAAAATGAGTACAACGCAAAGGGTGTGGGAGAATTACTTGACCAATGTAGCCAATGTAATTATAACAAAAACACAGGTGTAAAACAATGGGTTAATCCTAATGCCTCTTATCATGTAGTAAATCTAACTACACGAATGTAGTCTCACTTGTGGCCTCGGAATGGTCCTAACGCAAGTTCTAGAATCTAAGTGCTACCGGTACACACATCATAGCATAAATGCTTTTCCTACCAATTCTAGGGGCGAACCTCACATATTTGGGGGTGGAAAATTTTTTAGTGGTACGGTTTTGTGCTAGTCATATAACTCCTATCCGTGAGACGCTCATTAAGATCAAAGTTTCACTCCTATATGTTGTAAAAAAAATTAAATTTGGCACTAAAATTGCCCTAACAAGTATTTATCTCAGTTTTATTACACATCTACCATTAAACAAACAAAAAATCAAGTGCAATTGTATTCTCTAAAGTATCGTACTTTTACCCCCCTTACACTTAAGATGAACATTGTCCCCAATGTTCAAATAACAAGATGTAAAAGTAAAAAAGGTAAAAGAATGAAATCAAATACTCCCCTGATTCGTTTGGTGGATAAAGGGATAACATGGTTAGATCTTCTTCCAAGTGAATGTAGAAGCTCCAAGACTAAAGCATCGCCAAAAGCTTGATTCCACATACATCTCCTTGTCCAAAATAACCTGTTAAACCTGAGAAAACAAACACGAAAACCTGCATAACAACGGCGGGATAAATTCTATATAAGGATATAATGCTTGTGGAATGATAATTTTGCAGATTCCTGGAGTTTATAAGTTAGAGATTTAATAAAAACTTTTTATGAAAACAAAACTTTCAAAAATTTCAGAAAATTAAAACCTGACGCCGTCAGGTTGTAAGGCCTGACGCCGTCAGAAATGATCTGACAGAATTCTCATGTTAAGTTTTCGGAAAATTTCTGGAAAAACCTATACCTTACTTCCTGGAATTCCTGCAAAATATCATTATGACTCGATACAAGCATTTGACTCAAACAATTACTAATATGTATGTTAATTTAATATTATTACGATTCATGTTCATTTGTTCTAATAAACCGATTTGGATTTCCCTTACACTTTACTTTTTGCAAAATACCTTTATATGTAGTTAAGACGAAGTTAAAAACAATATAAAGCATTTTCACAATTTAGTTTCGAACATGAATCAATAATAAAAAAAAATTAAACATACATACGGAAGCAAATAAAATCAAACAAACAAATAAATAAACACACAAAGCAAATAAAGCTTGGGTTGCCTCCCAAGAAGCGCTTTTCTTTATTAACGAGTCTTGTAGCTAGACTCAAAGTCACGTACATTACGTGATTCCATCATTGGTCACGGTTTCTAGGCCATTCTCCTTTGATTCTCTATCAGAATCACTTTCATAGTAAAGGTATTTTGGGTCCTCGAGATCAAAAGGATTGCTTTGGTATTTAGAACTAAGCTCCTTAACCTGCTTAAAGAATCCACTCGATAGGTCAAAAGTGTCCTTACATCCTCTTCTCACATCATCATCACATAACACGAGTTGGGAACTTAACCCATCGAGCCCTCCATAATCGATCTCCTTGAATTCTCTCATCTTGTAAGGCGTTTGGTATGAGATTTCCCTAATCCCATCGGTGAAAGTCATGATCCCATTGAGCTCGTCCACAACCAAGCTTGTGGCCTTGCAAAAAGGTGCCCCAAAAACAACTTGTGATAACCTTGGATCGATGTACTTTTCGATATTATCGACGATTACGAAGCTCATAGTGAATGACATATTTCCTACAAACACCCGTACATCATCATCTATGCCAATGTCATCCTTCCCTTTATGAATCATCCCCCATCTGCAAATGTTGTTATAATGAAACAAGGACATCACATTTTTGGGTAAACATGTGTCAATGTAAACATTATAAAAATGCTTGTGACCAATCATGCAAGGTATTTTGAGATTATTCGGATCACGTCGCTTAATTCGGCCAGGCCTTCTACCGTGTAGCCCCATGTGTTGCAAATTGCTGATGGTTGATACTCATAAACTTCTTTACTGCCATCCCGAAAAATCACTTTCCTGACACCATCGGTAAATAATGCACTACTATCATCCTCATCGAGTATCACTCCCGTTGCTTTTATGAATGGTTTGCCTAGAACAAGGCTAGTTAAGGATGGGCTGATGATCGAGTTCATGTTATTAAATACAGTTAGCTCGATATGAAAGAGGAACTTTTCTATCACAATTGGTACCCTTTCTATTACCCCGATGATATTAAACCCTTCATATTTGACCTGTTTGGTGAAGGCTTCGTCATATAGAGAAAGGGATATTGCATTCATAGAAGAGTTGGGGTTTATGTAGGCATCTTTTATAAACTTTTTCCTAGTGGTGCAAGATATCTTAAAGACCCTGGGAGCGCCATCCTCTATTCTCTCTCCAAATCCCATAGGCAACTTTGTTGTGCCCCTCTCAAGTTCCTCCACCAGGAGGCGGTCTAGCAGTCCTGGGAGCCCATGAGGCATCTCGGATTTCTCTTTCGAGCCCTCCTCATCGCTCACCTCTCTTGTACTAGAGTTCTTTGGTGAGTCTAGATAGTCGCCGGGCGCCTCGGGGTTCTTTTCGGGAACTTCACCCTCCATTTCATTGTCCACATTTTTGGTTGATTTTTGGTCCAGGTTGGGTTTAGGAATAGGTATTGTTGTAATGGTGTTCACGAAGTGAAGTAGTTTTGAAAGGGTATGAGTATCTCTAGTTTCTTTTCCGTTTTGTGATATGTGTTTGAAAAGTTTACTAGGGTGCTTGATTTTTACAGGAGGGGGTGTTTGGTGAGTCATCGTGACAGATTTGATCTCATTAACTCGTGCCAACTCACAAGTTGACCTGCCAGCAATGCGATCATTGATAACCTTTAACAGGTTATCAACCTTGTTGTTCATATCAACTTGCTGTTGTCTGAATTGATTCTCAAGTTTGGATAGCTGTGTTTCTTGAGAGAGAATGAATTTTTGCAGTGATTCCTCGCGATTTTGTTGTTTATGCGTATGTTGATGAGGATAATGTTCAGACCAGGTGAGTGGGGGAGAGTCATTGAATGATACGCTTCGAGTTTGGTTCCAACTAAAGTTTGGCTTACTCTTCCATGCCTCATACCTATCTTCGGAATTCTTAGGTCCATAATTAGTGGTGAGCCACTTATCTCCCGCCATATCGATTCGCGAGGATGCGAATTCTTTGAAAGCCTGTTTGGGGAGTTCCATGCAATCATGAGTGTCGTGGGGACCACTACATAATTTACACGAAGAAGTGATTTTGTTCACTTGGCCTGAAGGTTTAGGAGCCTCGTAGGATTTCATAAGAAACTTGACTTGGTCTTCAAGTTCTATGATCCTACGGTCGGAAGTGCTTGAATTGTTTGAAGGCAAAGATATTGCCTTGACCGTTTTATTCACATAACGGGGATCACTCCAACTTTCGTTGTCATAAAGAGCAAGATCTTCTAGGAGAGCCCATGATTGTTCCGCACTTAGATCACGTAGCTTACCACCGACCGATTGGTCAATGGTTTGCCTCGTGGAGAGATTGATATGGTCATAGAAGATTTGGACTTGGAGCCAAAGTTCTATGCCATGGTGAGGGACTTTTTGGAGTAAGTCCTTGAATCGAGTCCATGCCTCGTAGAGGGTTTCGCCTTGACATTGTTGGAACATCAAGATATCATTCCTTAGCTTGGTAGTTCTTCCCGGTGGGAAAAACTGAGCAAGGAAACGAGTGGTGAGATCATCCCAAGAGGTGATGGATCCTGCGGGTAGACGCTCTAGCCATTGACTAGCTTGGTCTCGCAGAGAGAATTGAAAGAGACGCAGTCGGGTCGTCTCTCGAGTGGCAATATCAAGGTCTATGGAATCAACGATTTTGAGAAAGTCCATAAGATGTTGATTAGGATCTTCAGAACGAAGTCCATGGAATGCGCATCCGCTTTGCACCAACCGGATGGTGTCGGATCGCAAGGGAGTGACATTGGCTCCTTGAGTGAGCTCAATGGTGTTTCGATAGCCATGGTGGCTAGGACGAGAGTAGTCTCCTAAGGTACGGGCTCTAGGAGGTGGGTGTTGTTGTGGTGGTGGGTTGTTGGGATTAAGGATATTACCACCTTCCATGATGTCGGATGGTAATGGTTACGAACAAAGAAACGAATAAAAAAAATAGACTAAAGAAATCCTAGAAAAATAAAATAAAAATCTCACTAGAAAGGAATCTAGTGAGTAGACCTAATAAAATAAAAATTCAACCTAAACAATAACTATTCCCCGGCAGCGGCGCCAAAAACTTGATGCGTGGTTTTGCGACCTTACAACAGGTTTTACCTCTCGAGGGATCTCGAGAAGCTTGCAATCCCCACCAAGCAGTGTACCTGACCGATGTAGTATAGTGAAGTGGCAAGTACCGGGGGATTGATCGTTCTCTAGGGGAATAGTGTCGTTAGGATTGAAAAACTACTCTAATAGGTCTAAGGGTGAGGGAAGATTCTTTTTGTATTTTTATATTTTTATGAAAGCAAGTAAAATCTCGGGTTTGAAGGAGTGGGCGGAATTAGTTGCTAGTCAACTAACCCAAATAACTACAATTGTAAATAAAATAAAAATAACTGAAAATGAAAAGGTTGGTGGAATTTATATGGAGAGAAATGTGTTTACTTAGATTTCCTTACTCCCTAACTATCTTTTACCGGTTGATTAGTGTGTATTAATTGCGTGGATGACGGGTGTATTCCTTAATACCAATCGTGGGGTGGCGTACGTACTTCCCCAACTCTACAAGCTCCTACTTCACTCCTATGTCGAGCCGGCTAGGAAGCTCCTAACATGGGATCACTAGAATTCGCTCATGCATTAAATACAACCATAAAAACCTTAGTACGCATTGGTTCATGTTTCTTAAGACGTTCAAGCAAGTTACCGTATAGGAGGTTAGCCAGTTTTCTTAAGCCTAACATCGATAAACAATCATCCAATACAATTAATAACACACTAACAACCAATAATCAATAGTTAGGTTTCATTAGATCTAAGCAAACACAAGATAAATCTAGCCTAGCATGTTAATTAAAAGAAAAGAACAAGATATAATCAAACAACACATAGACATATTGAATGATTAAATGATTACTTATCTTCAATTAAACATGGGAGATCCAAGGGTATAAAAACCCTTAAAAATGGCAGAAATTCGTCTTAGGGTTTCTCCTCACAAAGTTGCACACCAATGACAAAAAATTGCAAAACTATATATAGAACTTAGTAGCTGACGGCGTCACGTTGTAGATCTTGACGCCGTCACCTCGCCGTGGCTAGGGTTCCCGGATGGTCTTCCTGACGCCGTCCCTCTTTAGTCCTCCAAAATCCGCTCTGGCCTATCAAGGGCTGACGCCGTCAGAATAGGGCTTGACGCCGTCTCTCTTTAGCTTAAACCGTAAAGGCCTTGATCACCTTAAAGGGTGACGCCGTCAGACTTTCCATTGTAAAACTCTCTGGTGCGTCACGTGTATTTTGTCATATCCACCTCTTTTGCCAAGCCATGACGCCGTCAAGAGCAATACTCGACGCCGTCAAGTGTACTTTTCCAGCAACTTTGAAGACTTTGTCGTTTTCTTCACTTTTATGCTCCAAAAACGTCCAAAATGCTTCCTTTTCCAGATTTCTTCTCCAAAGTACCTAAAATGACAAAAGGAACGATTTAGGGCAATATTTGATCTAATAAATACGATTTAGGGCATAAATGACCCCCGAAAAGCGGTACACTTTTCGCCTCATCATCAACCTTTAAACACAGTCAAAAAAATTATAATAAAAACATACACACGCGCGCCCAAATTTATCCCCAAATTTCACTGTGTGATGAACCCTAAAAATTACCGTACAACAATTACCTCATCCCATTAATAATTACCCAATCATAAGAGTTTCTAGAAGGACCTGACAGCAATGGAATGACACGTGGGGGTAGCTAATTGGCCAAGCCACATCATCCTAGAGATCCTACGGCTGTGATGTATGGATTGGAGATCAAGGATAAATCAAGGGCTATGATCAAAGGCTGAGAAGCTTCAGGAACCCCAGATGATGGCTATATATACCCCATCCTCACTCACGGATTGAAGTGAGTTAGCTAAGTTAGATTAGATTTAGGGTAAAGTAGGAGTAGATTAAAATAGATTAGTTAAAGCTTTTAGCTTATGGATGCAGCTTGTTGTTACTTTTCTGATCAGTATTCACTTCTGTAATCGAATTCCAAGTTTTTATTCGAAAGTCAATGTAAGTCAACGTTTTGTTCTTCATCTTATTTGCTTATTTTTAATGTTCCATTTTCAGTTATCTGCTTGTTTAGTCTTATTATAGTCTAAGATTCATCTGTCCTTTTAACTGTTAAGCTTAAATTTGATTTTCCATTGCTCTATAGTTCATAGCAGTTTGATTAAGTGTGTTTGGTTCAGTAGTGTGTGCTGAGTTTTATAGTTAGAATGATGTTTTCTTAGTTTAAATATGTTGCAGTAGATTTGTTAGAACTATTCTTGGCATAACATTTAGAGGCTATTACGAAAAAGTCAATGCAAATCCTTAAAACTCAAGTCTGCTTTTACTGTTGGGATTTTAGAGTTCCAAAATCAGTAGGATAGTTGCATATATAGCTATGGAAGCTTGAATCAGTCTCATTATAGCTTGTTATATCATAATTAGTTAATTAGGATCATTCAAACTTGGATTTAGTCAAATTTGAGAAAAAAGTAAAAAGTCAAAAAGAGTTTGAATCTGTTTTCTGGCATCTGATCTAGGGGATTTTTAGAGTTCAATTGGTATGCAACAATTAGGGATTTTAGTTTTTAAGTATAGCCTGTAGTACTAGGAAACATTTGCCCCCATAAGTTCCCACTTATTAGCTTATTTGAAGAGCTTATCAGTTCTGCAAATTAGAGGTTTAGGTACTGTTTTGCCTATTAAGTCCAGTCAACTGTTCTACTGCTTATCAGTTCTTTCATAGTGCTTATTTGATCAAGTTGAGTTTATTTGAACCTTTTAAAGTAGCATTAATCTGTTTTGAGCTTCTTGAATTTTCTGAGTGCTTATTGGCTTATTTAGTGCTTATTTTGGGACTGCTTAATAATGTTAGTTTTAATCTGATTTTATTTTTCTTAGCTTTTATATAATATTTTTGAATTTCCAGATTTATTTCAGAATTTATTTTGATCAGTTACTATTTTTTTTATTTTTAAGTAGTTTTTAGAATTTTAAATCATTTTTAATTTCAAAATAAATCATAAAAAGACAAAAAAAAAATGGTTCTGAATTTATTTAAATTTCATTTTCAGTTTAGTAAGATTTTTCAAAAAAGATTTGTAGTTTAAAAAGTTTTATTACATAATTAGTGTTAATTTTCTTTTATTAAAATTACTATTTAGATTTTAATTCATAATAAATAAATAAAAAATCAAAAAAATATTTTTTCTTTTCCCATAATTTCCTTTTAGTAAATAGAATGTAGGAAAATTATTTTCATGCCCGTAGGATTAGTAGTGCTTCGATTTCACTTTTTATTTCGCGCGCTTACGTTTATTTTTAGTAAAACACTCGTTTTTAGTTTTAATTGCGATTTAGCTTAATTGTTCTTTACGTTATTATATCATATGCTTTATTTCTTTATTTCTAGTGTTGATTTACTTTCCGTAGTGATAAAAACCAAAATCATTCACTTTTATCTCCCATTCACTTCACGAATCACGATCCCGAATCACAATTCCATTCGATCTTCATCGGGACAACGAACTCGGGGTTTTCACATTATTTCCATTTTGTGATTCCCTATTCCTTAAACTATAATTGACAAATCAATGATGCATGCCATGATGTCATTGTATCATTTTAAAAATAAAGTTTCCTTTTAAGGAAATAAACTAGTAGATGTGTAAAATGTAATTCTAAGTAAACTTGTGAAATGTAAAATGTGTTTAAAAGAGACTTTAGCTAGCATTTATAATTTGCTAAAGGATATACTTTGTAATTGTCATTAACAAAACTAAGTAAAGATCGTAAAATATAAATAACGTTTTTAGGGCGATATTTGTATTAACAATCTCCCCCTTTTTGTTGATGACAAAACATTAAGTATATTTTTGAGCAAAGGAATAAATATAGCATGAGTTCTTTAAAATATAGATTAAGTTTGTTTTATTTGAGTTTAAAAACTCTTTTTATGCAAAAGTGTATGTACTGTGATGATTCACAGTTATGCAAACTTAATCCTTTCTCCCCCTTTTTGTCGAAACAAAAAGAAGAGTTGCGTAGCGGAATGCGATTTTGAGAACTTTAAGAGCTCCCCCTTGTTTGATACTCCCCCTAAATGGAGTAATAAGGTAATGATGCATGATCCTACAAAAAAATGGTTAGAAAAATGAAATGCTCCCCCTCGATGTATACTCCCCATTACAAGAGTCCCAACGTATACATTAAAAGGGTATGAGATGCTGCAAAAGAGATGTTAGTTGTGAATAGCCTCAATGAAGAAGCATAATGCATATGATATGTTCATTCAAATAAGAATGATAATCTAGTTGACTTTAAAAAGTCAAAATGTAGTGTCTGATCAAAATTTTGTACCTAAAGTACAAGTGATCAAACTAGAATATAGATTCCAAATAGCTATATAATGATGTTAGTTACCTAACTAATGATAATATGTTTTATGTTGATCACTCATAAGCATAAAAACATCACATTCATTCATTGAAAATTATGTGACAAAAGTCACAAACATAATATGATGTTACATGAAAATGAAAAATACATCCTAAAAAATAAAAAGTCCCACAACAACATCTAAAAGGTCCTATATAATAAGACTAAAATTCTCCTATTGAGGAGGATGAGAGATGGCGTTTAGACGCTCAAGAATGTGGTTCAAAATGAACCTCATTTTATTTTGGAGCTCGTGCACCAAAATGTTTGTCCTTTGAGCTATGTGAGCGGTTCTTTCACACATGTTGCAATCATGGCGAGCAAAACCGGGCGGAAGAGTAGATTCATTTGGTTGTGGTGGTGGTGGTTGTGATTGGTTGTTGGGTGGTGGTGATTGTGCTTGTTCATTGGTTGGTGGTGGTGTGTTTGGAGGGAGTTCATGAGGATGTTTTGGAGGTCCATGGCTTCATTGAGGCGGTGATCTACCATACCCGAGAGAGTGTAGAGACGGTTGAGCTCTTCACTTATCTCCTCTTGGGTTTGAGGCAAATTGATCCACATTGCCTCATCTATGGCAATGAGAGTTGATGTGGGTGAGAGAGGTGGTATTTGAGGTTGAGATGATGGTGCATCATGGTATAAAGGAGTAAAGGACCATGGATATCCCGGAAAATCGGATGAAAAAGCATAGGCTCTTGACCTTCAAAGGTCATGGGTGGAGGATTGTTTGATCTTGGTGGGAGATCCTCCAAGTCATCAAGGTATGGATGAGGTGATGTAGGTGGAGTCCTAAATAGCTCCATGGGTTGGAGTTTGGGTGAGTTTGGTTGTGATTGAGATTTGACAGTCTGTGATGGAGCGGGTGGTGGTGTGGTTGCTATTGGAGTTATGGATGGAAGTGGAGTTTGTATGACAACATTGGATGGTGTAGGTGTGGATAAAGTAAGGAAATTTTCACTTGCTATAGGAGATGAGCTATTAAGAGGAGATGATTCCTCTGATGATGAGTTAGCAAGATTTATGAAGCAACAGGGCTTAACACTTATGCGGGCAGTGCGTTTTGGTGGTCTAGAGGTGGAGGAGTTGGTTGATTTGGTCATGGTGAGCTAAGAGAACTAAGATGTACATGTTGTATGTTGTGAAGAAGGTGAATGAGTGAGTTTTGCTCTAAGTTGTGATCTTAATATATAGGCAGATGGTTTATAGAAACTAGTGTTTGGATTTGATGTAAATCCAATAGAGAATGTTGGTTCCTAATGATTTGGAACAAAAATTTGTGCAAATCACATCACATAAGTCAATCCATAGAACTTATGTTGAGTAATATGAAGAAGATATGCAGTAAATGCAAAGAGATAGTGGAAAAGCTTCTGATGTGATGTTCCCACGGATTTGAAGGATCCCTAAAAAGGGTTCCTTGTTTGTATAGGAAAGGTAACTCACTCCTTAAATTTAAAAATTCAAATTTTGGTGGGAAATGTTGTTCTTAAGTTTCTAAGAGTTTCTAAATCATTCTAAGATGTATAATGATCAGTGAACCTATTCTAAAGAATACTAGAAACTAAAATCTAAGAATCGGGATGAGTCGAAAAGTTTAAGAAGTTTACTGTTATACCTGCGGATCCAAATTTTTGGATCCGCCGGATCCGCAGGTTAAAGAATGGCGGAGCCAACGCTAACACATGGCGGATCCAAAATGAGGGATCCGCCAGATCCGTGGATCAAAACTACTAAAACTAAACAGAGAGATGTGCATATTTTTCGTTTTTCGACGAAAACCCGAAAATTCTCCTGGAGCATATCTATCATCTAATATGTAATGCAAAACAATCAAATATGATAATACTAACACATGTTTAATCATAGATTAATCCGTTCATCGGAACTTACCTTATGAGGAGTTAAGCCAAACATAGGCTTAAACTCGGAAAATTGATAACATCAAGTGTTATCGACCTGCAATTCTTAGTTAGTTCAGATACACATCAAATATCATCATGACAAGTTAAGAAACAACCATTATAAATACTACATTGTCTAATAATGTTTAGAGCCAAACACTCCTTTAACTCAACTTCTTCTTCAATTTCTTCATGCCCTTATGAAGCTTCATCACCCAACGTCCTAAATTCTTCACCATTCCTTTGATGTTGCGATACTCGGCTGATTCATTAGGGATTGGTGGAAGTTGGGTCAAGTACTCCGGAGGGGGAATCCTAGAGTTTGGCATTCCATCATCGTCACTCATAGATGATGATGATGATGATGTTTGACCACGAGGACGTTTGCCCTTGTCAACCGCTACCCTAAAGTCGCTCAAGGGAACGAAGGTGCGTTCTATCTCATCATATTCAGGAACAAATCCTAAGGCATTTCTAGGAATGGGTGCAAAAGCTCTAAAGAGACGGGTCAAAAGCATTCCATAAGGCAATGCCATTTTTCTTTGAATTGGAATATCGGCCATTCTCTTGGCGATATAGTAAGCAAGGTTGAAGGGTTGATGGGTTGACACATTATACATCATGTGGCAAAGACAAGCATTGATGTGATCGCGGTTTCCTACCGTGCACATGACATTGGCCCTTAAGACTTCTTCCATTTTCCTAAATTCGGGCTTTAGTTCATTGAGCTCCATAGCAAATGGATCTCTAGGAACATATTTCCCTCGATACAACCTTGTTGGGTTGTTCCTAGGTATGAAGAGATGGTGACGAATGATTTCTTTTGAAGTTAAGGGAGTGGCATATGGTGCCGTTCGTTCAAGATTTGACTCAAGAATGGTCAATGACCATTTATCAGAATAGACACTCGTTCCATGACTTGGAACTCCTATGACTTCTCCAAATTGATTTAATGGGATATTGAATTGATGTCCATTAACGCTAAAGCGAATGTTCATGTAACCTTGATCGTTTGACTCTAGTTTGACACTAGCATAGAATTCTAAAATGAATCGAGGAATTAATGGTTCATCGATATCTAGGAGGGAATCGAAGTGAATAGCCGCTAGTTGCTCCCTAAGATAGGTTCCTTCATAGAATGAGGGGTCTACAAACCTACCCTCATGTACGTAGTGTTTTTCTAGAGCCTTGAAAATTTCAACTTGTTGTTCAGTGAGTCCTTTGGTTTTATGGTGTTTAGGTAGGTAATTTATGGTGTGTTTGTGATCATAGTTGGTCGCGGGAGGCATGATTTTCCTAAACACAAAAAATTATATAGTTTTAGTTGAAATTATCGAAAATGCGTGTGTAGGTCTAGTGTGTGCCTACATGGGGACTATGTGGAGGTGCGGTTATCTCGACTCATTTAGATGCATGAAGATTTTGTTTATGCAAGTTTTATGATAAAACGAGAGATAACCCAAACGCTCCTACTTCAATGTAGCTACATTTGAATGTACCCGAAAGTACATATTAGTTATGTATTCCCTTTAGCATTCAAGAGATATTATGCAAGTGATGTTAAACAAAAGAAAACTAACGTTTTTATATTTGTATGAACAATGTTCAAAAACCATTTTTCCTAGTTGTGAGAAGATTTTATCAAAAATTTCTCATGGGTTTTTTGATGAATGATGATAATGTACTACAAGATGCAATTCCTAGACGCAGATCAGGAGTATAAACATGATAAGGATCCTTATCAAAAATAGAAATCCTAGACGCAGATCATATTTAGGAATAAACCTTAGTTTAACCAAACTCGACACTAAACCAAAAATCGTGTTCTGATCTCGTGGATCCAAATGATAACAAAGGCGGATCCTTTGTTTTGGATCCGCCGGATCCGTCACATGCACAGGTTGTTTTATTATATAATAAACAACACCAAGTACTATTCATCACTCTCCTAAAACTTATCACCTACTGAATTCGTTTCATACTTCACCACAATCATAATTTAGGCTATTTTCTTCTACAAATTTGTGCTCCAAACATCACTGTAAGTATCCTTATCATGTTTATACTCCTGATCTGCGTCTAGGATTTATATTTCATGCATAAACAAAATTTTTGATAAGGATCCTTACAGTAGCATAAACCTTAGTTTTTTGATTTTGATGAACAAAGTTTTGATTTTGTGCATGAAATAGAAATCCTAGACGCAGATCAGGAGTATAAACATGATAAGGATACTTACAGTGATGTTTGGAGCACAAATTTGTAGAAGAAAATAGCCTAAATTATGATTGTGGTGAAGTATGAAACGAATTCAGTAGGTGATAAGTTTTAGGAGAGTGATGAATAGTACTTGGTGTTGTTTATTATATAATAAAACAACCTGTGCATGTGACGGATCCGGTGGATCCAAAACAAAGGATCCGCCTTTGTTATCAATTGGATCCACGGGATCAGAACACGATTTTTGGTTTAGTGTCGAGTTTGGTTAAACTAAGGTTTATGCTACTGTTTCATCTAATCACTATGTTCCATTAACCCTAATCCAAGTCTAAGGTAGTTGAAAGGTTCTCTTTTGAGAGGTTTTGTGAGGATGTCGGCAATGTTGTCCTCTGAGGAAACTTTCTCAATTGAGATGTTTCCCTTCTGAACATTGTCGCGTAGGAAATGATGACGTATTTCAATGTGTTTGGTTCTTGCGTATTGGACCGTATTTTTGCTGAGGTCGATTGCTCCTTTGTTGTCACAAAGAATGGGGATGTCGTTGAGTTCAATTTCATAGTCAACGAGAGCTTGTTTCATCCACAGTGCTTGTTGACACGCCTTTCCTGCAGACACATACTCTGCCTCTGTTGTTGAGATTGCGAGGGCTGTTTGTTTCTTAGCGAACCATGAGGTGAGACAATGTCCTACAAAAGTACAAATACCGCTAGTACTTTTTCTATCAACATAGTCACCGGCATGGTCTGAGTCGGCATACACTATGGTTTCTATACCTGTTCCTTTGGGATACCATAATCCTAAATGTGTAGTGCCTTTAATGTACCTAAATATCCTTTTAACGGCTTCAAGATGGGATATTTTGGGATCTTCTTGAAAACGTGCACATAGACAAACACTAAACATAATGTCCGACCTACTAGCCGTAAGATAGAGTAAACTACCAATCATTCCCCTATATTTAGTGCTATCTACGGATTCATTTTCTTCATCCTTTGTGAGTTTGGTTTCGGAGGACATGGGTGTTTTCATTGGTTTTGAGTCTTCAAGACCAAACTTCTTAAGCATATCTTTGATATACTTTGATTGGTTGAAGAATATCCCATCTTCTAATTGTTTAATTTGGAGACCTAAGAAAAAGTTTAGTTCCCCCATCATACTCATTTCAAACTCATCATGCATGATTTTTGAAAAATCGTTGCATAACTCTTGACAAGTTAAGCCGAATATAATGTCATCCACATATATCTGGACGATGATAATATGTGATCCCTTTTTCTTGGTGAAGAGAGTATTGTCTACTAGGCCCATGGTATACTTATGGTCAACTAGGAAGGTCTTAAGTCGATCATACCAAGCTTTTGGTGCTTGCTTAAGTCCGTATAATGCTTTCTTAAGTTTGTAGACATGATTTGGCTTTTCAAAATCGGCAAAGCCGGGAGGTTGTGCAACATATACTTCTTCATTTATAAATCCATTTAAAAAGGCACTTTTGACATCCATTTGAAATAATTTAAAATCATGTGCACATGCATATGCAAGTAGTATCCTAATAGACTCTAGTCTAGCTACGGGTGCAAATGTCTCATCGTAATCTATACCTTCTTGTTGATTGTAGCCTTGAGCTACTAGCCTAGCTTTGTTTCTAGTTACTATGCCATTTTCATCCATTTTATTTCTAAATACCCATTTTGTATCAATTATGGTTTGATTTTTAGGTTGTGGAACTAATGTCTAAACATCTTTAACTATATATTTGTCTAACATTACAGCGACACATAAGCGTAGAAATGCCACCTCAATGATGACTCAATGATGACATGGCATTTTAATGATGACATGGCACACACTAATCATGCACTAAAATTCGGTAATTTAAAAATTGTCCATTTGTAGGAATCGAACCCATGACCTCTTGCCCAAATAATAAAGACTCAACCACTAGAGCACTTGGGTGTTTGTGTTAAAAGCTTTAAAAACAAAATATAGATGCTTTAATAACTCCTTATTCACCTAAACACAATTAAAACTGAAACTCCTATTTTGTTGGCATTTCCAAATAACATTTACACCGCATTCAATGAAAGGAGCGTATGAATGTATTTTAAAATTTCAAAATCAACATTCACAACAAAAATCACGGCAACTAACCTAAATCAATCACTCCAACCAATTCTAATCTTTATTTCTTTGCTTCCCAAAGGTAATGATTCATTTTTTAAATCAACCATTTTCTTCTCAATCAATATCATCTCCAGAGATGAATAAGGTATGTGTTTTCGTTTTTGAACAAATAATATTATTGTTTCTCTTTTTTACTAAACAAATCATTTTTTTTTTCATTTGATTTTATTTTAGGTTTATGTTGGAATTGAATATAGTTTCATTCAAAGGTGGATTTCGTTGGTTTGATTGGTTTTTTTCCGGGAACATGAATGATTGTGAGCATTTTATCATAACTCAGGTATGTATTTTCAAAATCAAACCTTATTAGCCACAGATTCAACTGATCATATCAACCAGTTTTGTGAATTCGTAATTTTACAAAAACAAATTGATTATTTGTTTGATTGGTGGTTTATCTAATTATTGGTTCTTTTATCTTTGTTTGACTGCACCTTGATACCCTCTAACTGTCTCAATTTCTTTTGTATTTTTCATTTTCTTTCTTTGCCAGCTGGAAATTATTTAGGTTGTCATTGTGTTATGTTTCAGTCTTCCCAAAAGCTATGCTACAAATACTAACAGTCGGCTCTCAAGTTCCAAGCTGTCATGTTGACAAGAAAATGTCTTATTATTGCTCATGCTTGAGCCAAGAACTTTTAAAGTTCACAGACATAATTATCTAAGGTACAAGATAGATATCAGTTCTAGATTTATAATTATTAATAGAGGTGTAAACTTGGGCAAGTATGGCGGGTTAGTTAATACAATATTATGATGTTTTAGATATGTTGGATTCTACAAGGTACTTAACCATAAATGTGGATGCCGATTGACATCACCTATGCAGATCCAGTCACAAGTGGGTTAAAATGTATTGTATCATATAAATCTTATTATGGATACAAGTACACTGAGGGCGAATAAGCACTCCCAAACACCCCCATATGATCCAAAGATTGCAGCTTTTTTGTGTTATGAGTTGCATATAAACTATTAGATCATAAAGCGTATAACATTAATTTTATTGTTTTTTTTGGCATATGTATTGCGATATATAAATTGTGTTTTACTTCTCTTAGCAGGGCATTTTTTATCAATCCAGCTTTAGAGCCATTTGGGCTGAATTTGATTGAGGTATGTTTTTATACTTTTAGCATTTGAGTTACTAAGATGTTATACTAGCACATCTTTATAAAAAAAATTCATTTAACAGGTTGCTGCTCATGATGGTCACCTCTGAATTGGATTATCATGAAGGGTAAACTGTAAGTTATCACATACCTCATTTGGGGTTTTTTCTTATTGATTATCTGAAGCTTCTGATGCATATCACTACTATACATGACTATTGATAACAACACTTAATTACACAAATAAGTGATATATTTAGCTTGACATCACCTATGTAGAAATAACAGGTTGGGCTGGTTATTAATAATAAGTAATAATAAGATGTTATGACATGTTACATGAATCACCCGCCCAACCCGTTAGCCACCTCTATGTTGAGCATTATTACTATGTTGAGCATTGTTAACACTTTCTTACTATTGCAGGCGTTCTTGGAAGTATACAAAACAGTTGTATAAGGTTGTGCACAGGTACGGAACATGTACACTCTATGGGGCAAACTTCAAGACCAAAGGACCTAGGTATATTCAATTTCGTCTACATTTGTGTCATGTTATCTGTACGCAGACTACATATAATTTTTCATAACTATTTCCATTCGAATGTGTAACGGTTTCTATTGTTGTAGGCATTCGTGACGCGACACAAATGGCTTCGCGGGCTCGCACACAGCCAATGACCGTGTACATTCTGTGGGCCAAACTTCACGAAAAAGTGCCCAAGGTATACTCAAGCGCGATTACGTTCGGGTTACGGTATTCACACATGGAATATGTCCCCCTGTTGATAACTGATTCAATTTAACTACGTGCCTCTTCCTTCTTTTTTACTTTTTTTTTAACTTATCCTTTTTCTCCTATTTATTCTAGCAATTTTCTTTTGTGTTTCAGATAAGTTGACCATACACAAACTGGATTCTGCTAATACGACGTGCAGCCGTTGTCAACATCCTTTAAGCAATTAACTTGGTGGCCAATCTACCGGAACCGTTCTCGAACTTGATAAAGGGAAAACAAAGATAGATGATACTCATGACCATTTCGCTGATGGTACATTTGAATGTTCATGCGTTTATAACAACTGTTTTACACATTTCACAGCTTGCGTTGATCCACTGATCAAGGTTGTAGCAATCATAGTTGTTCTATTGCAAGCACTATTAGGAACGTGAGTGAAATATTTTTCTTCTTATACTGATCCTAGCTATACACATGATCATGGTCTAATTCAAGTTTTTTTTTTTTTTTTTCAACTTTTAGACTTTGCTTCAGTTGTAGAATGCCCGGCTATTCATGACGCATTTGCCTTTGACATTTTCATGATTTCACAGGTATACACATACGAACAAATAGTGTATATAACGCTTCGGTTTCACATAACGGTCAACCAGAGCCGTCAATTGCAGGTAGCCTGTCGCGAGCGGCGGTTTAACGCTTTGCATATGATATCTGCAGATTTGTTTTTATTTATTTCCTTAAGATCTATGTTAATTTTGTAACCACTTAATGCTGAATCATTGATCACTTTTAATACTGTAGATGTACAGAATGCATCGCAACCAGGTGTATCAGGATTACACACGGATTCTAGGAAAGCACTTGCTTTCCACAAGGTACACTAATTACTTATTCTATGTATATTCTGCCATTTTTTACAACTGTATACATCTACTTCTACGGTTTAGATTTCTTACATACATAACATCTGTAACATTTTGTTGACTGTGTAGGTGTCGATGTACGAGGTAGCAGCATTTCGGCCTGTGTATGTGACTGCGCCGACCATACGTAGCAACCTACAAAAGACAATTACCTACACGGTTTTGATTGATAAATGATCTTACTGATGGATCTATTGCTATTCCTCTACACCTTATACCTTTGAGGTGCCTGTTATAATATCTAATACTAATTCATCGCTGGATACAATTATTACAATTGTACCCGAACGCTCACTGATACCTTTGAAAAATGATAGTATGTCCAATTGTTGAAAGACCATATATTTTTCTCTTCATTTTTCTTTCAGGCTTACGTAACTCATGTGTAAATATATCATTTTTCTTTCAGGGTTTTTGAAGCAACATTGGGGATACCAACAAATACCGGTTACGATTGAATCTACCGGGAGGCCGTCTTCTATCTCAACAATGTGTACAGACGATCGATGTTAGTAGCGATAAAAAGCTATGCTTATGAAACATTTAAAAGATGGTCTTAAGTTAAATTAAATGTTTGTAGTATGTTGTTTTTTGTAGGTACGTGTCAAATAGCATAAGACATTCCAATTAGTGAACATGTTAGCAACAGACTTAATCATCTTATTACTAAAAGTAAGTTCACTAATTTGTTTTTGTATCTTAATATTGCTCAAGGCAAGCGACCCTCTCGATTATTTATTCTTGAATATGTTTATAAAGTTCATATTCGTTGGTTCTGTCACAGGTCAAAGATGATTGGGATATCAGGCTTAAGGTCTGCGTAATAGTTCAAAGGAATAAGGTAAGTACCATTTTTTTTTTACAATTTGTGTATCCCACCAGAAAGGGCTTTTTATTTAAGGAAATCTAATAACTTTCTACTATTTCTCATAATGTAAATCCCAATGGCCAATTTAAATGCATTTTCAAACATCCCCTTTTGTTCAATTTTTTATTTTACTATTCTTGGTTGATTGTCGTGGTTTGTGCTGTTGTGCAGAGACAAAAGCCATCGGTTAACTATTTAGAGGTCGAAAAGGTATTCTTGCGCACGGGCAGGTATGGGATTTTAGCTTAGTATTATTACATTCAACTAAATTGTCTGGATTTGGGTAATGGGCTAATCATTGTGCGCCTCAAAATAAGTCAAGAAAGACACCACTACTGAATCGGCTAATAAACGAGAACAGGATTATCAGAGGCTTGAGAAACTTGCAGCAACCATCCGAATAAGTAGATCTAGGCAATGAGGTCAAACCAAAAGATTTAGTCGCTCACCTCCAAGGTGATGATTCCTTTAAACTACTGTATTTGTGAACAAATTGATGGAAAATATAAGAAAATAAATATCTTTGTTCAATCGTTTGTCTTTTGTCGATCTAACTGAAGGGTGGATCACTCTTATATGTGTTTTGTTGTGCTAACACCTATTATTTATCAAACGATATAGATATAGTAGAAGTCCAACTAGGGTTTATGTTTGTTTCCTACGATATAGATATAGATATTATTACCACATGTTGATCTCATACATTTAGACTTAATAGGTTTATGTTTGTTTCAGCTTAACTCATATCATGATGTGAACGGAGGTTCTTCTAAGTTTCCATAAACTACTTGAGCTTGGCTGTGTTGGCGCTGACAAAGTACAATATTATAGCTTGGTTTGTCCATTTAGAACATTACTCGCGGTAATGACACATAATTCAAAAGCTGATTAGAAGTGGATGTGTAGTTGTAAACCTTCTTTTATTTGTTATTTGTGAATATTATGTATTTTATTAACCCGATGATGGAGATGGAGCACTTGCTCTCAAACAAACTACCATTAAAGTTATGTTTTGCAAATAAACTTCATAATATTGTTTGGATTCCATGATTTGTATCAAGATAGAATTGTTTTTCAATTTTTTAACATGTATAAATATATTTTCTATGATACTCATCATTGTTCTTTTTACATATAATATAAGAGCACTGTTTTCGTGAACCATTATTTTGTTTAACATATTTGCCGTTATTCATTATTTATTTTATATGCATATAATTTTGTCAAACAATAAAATACATAGAACCCGCCCATCGTATATGAATAAGCACCATGCAATTTCTATGTTCTCATACATTTCGTTGTTGTTTTTACGTATAATACATGAACACTTTTCTTTGTTCCCAACTTTTTCGTTTAAGATATTTTCCGTTCTTCACTATTTTATTTAAGCTGTTGAAGCTTATAAAACTCTGGGAAATAATAATCCACAAGTTTTGTATTTTTGGGCTTAAAATGCAATTATGTTAATATTCGGGTTAAAACTTGCATTAATTTGAGTTTGCTTCTTTCAACCAACTACAAAAAATAATCTTCTGATAATACTCTTAATGTTATTTCTACATATAATACATGATCAATTAATAAAGTCATTTCAGTTATTTTTGTTAAACATAATCTTCCGATTATCAATATTTCATTATTATTAAAATAATTACGAAAAACAATTTAATGAAGCGTACCCGCCCATCGGGTGGGTCATGAAGCTAGTCATTTCTAATAAATTGGTTTAATTCCTCTTGCATAGCAATAACCCATGATTCATCCTTTATAGCCTCATTTATATTTTTAGGCTCAACTATTGAAACAAAACAAAAGTAATTACTTTCATTTTGAGCTTGAGATCTTAATGTTCTTTCATTAAGTTTTCCGATGACGTTTTCTAATGGATGACTTTTAGATTCTTTAATGTTGATAATTTCTTTATTTTCTGGTTCATCCTCTAAATTTTCAACCATTTGGTCTTCAACTAAGTCATCATCTACCAAAGGTGATGTCTTAGAGGGAGGTGGACTTTCATCGAATGTTACGTTCAATGATTCCTCGACTCTTGAGGTTTCTTTGTTCAACACTATGTATGCTTTACTATTTTGTGAATATCCGAGAAACACACCTTCATACGACTTTGGGTCGAATTTGGTGAGATAGTCCTTTGTGTTAGACCCGTTTCCCGGTTATTGGGACCCCACCCTAGATGAAAATAGATTATGGCTTTATATGATTGGCCAGTCAACGAATGTCATGTTTTAGTCAAACCCGATAGTCAAAATATGACTAAAGTGGTTATGTAAATTATGATGTGTAACTAAAGGGGCCTAAGTTGCCAAGTGTTAAATATGTTATAATGTTAGTTGTGGCTAAAGTAAGAAGAAAGAGACTAGAAGGGCCATACTTGCCATTAACCCAAAGATACCACCTAACTATCTATATCTAGGATTTTCTAGACTTTTCTCTCATTATTGAGATAAGTCTTGAAGGTCCGGTTTTTATGAGAAGAAAAGGGAGGGAAATGAGCTTGAGAAGGAAGCTAGTGAAGTGATCATGTTCTCATGGCTAGATTAAGCATAACCTTAATTTCCCACAAGTAAGTAATCATTCTATCTTGTGTTAATTTATGAATTGATGAGTTAGGGTTTGTAAACCCTAACTTGGGAAAGATGGGTAAGTGGTGGTTAAGTATAAATAAGAGATAATGATGGTTATGCGATTGTGTTGATAGTGGGTTTAAGTTAGTAAAGGATGGGTTAAGTTAATAAGTTTATGAGTTTGATCATCATATAATCAATGTATGATTATATGATGATTAGATGTGTTTAGAAATGAGCTAATGGTTGTATAAACCATGGTTATAATTATTATGTTATGTGTTTTTAAATGTTTGTATGATGTTATGATTTAGGATGTTATGATGATGATGATGGAAGGTTGTGGTGATGATGATGTTCTTGATGTGCTTAGCTTGGAGCTAAGGTAAGTAAAATGTGTTGGAATATGTGAATCATAATAATACTATAAACACATAAACACAAAGATCACGCAGCGGAATGGATCTACATAAACATGTAAATTAATTAACATAAAATTAAATAGACACGTACCTTATTTGATTCCTAGCAAGAACAAGGAATCGAATCTACAAGAACAACAAGATAAACCCTAATAAAGGTTTATGACATGGTTCGACCGATAAGGGTCGAATAGGGCAAGGTAACCACAAGCTAAAGTAAGCTTGTACTCCGTTCCTGTACACACGTATTAGTAGCGTCTCAATGTGAAAAGCTAGGTTCATGTATCACAAATAAAACATCACAACACCTAGGGTTTGATGTTCTATATAATACATGATCGAATACCCAAGAATCCAACACAGTACGTCAAGAAGAAAAAAGAGTAAATCAGTTCCATGCATATACACATGCGTGCGTAGTACATAAATGTAATAATACATTCATATGCATACTATTACTCCTTTTACTGTGTATGATTGTATGTCAGTGGGTTGGTAGAAGGAAACAAAGGAATCGATTTAATATTCAATCGGTTAGGGATATTGATTTCTGTCAATCGATCTTTTTAAAACAAGAGCAAAGATTGCTTTTATAGCAATAAAACTTGTCCTTCAAGTTTTATTTTCCACCTCCTCATGTTTCATAAATTGACACTTAACCCCTTCCACTTTCTTTGTTCGACCATGTAAATATTTGTGATTTAATAATTAATCATAAATCATTATATTAATTATTAATACATTGAGACTCATACGTAATGTGTGCAATCCCGAAGTCTCGGGTTCGAAACCGGTCATACATATATTAATAAAAATCCATTAACTCTAACAGCTCCCACTTGGATATTCATTAATATCGTAATGACATGGGTCAGTCTAGCTTAACCTTCCCAATGCCCCCAGCCTGAACCGAGTATGGTTTTCCTGGAAAAACCACGTGATGATTTTATCATCATACTTATCCTTTTGTTTCTAATACCGCGTTAATATGGATATGGATCTAGGTCATTCCATAATTAACTATTCTGTTTCTCGTTATTATCGATTGATCAAGATTACCAAAACATCTGAACGTCTTCCAGATAGACTTTGGGTAAGGCCTTACAAACATCTTGTCAATCCTACGAGGGGCCCAGCAGTATTACACTTCAAAACAAATTTGAAGGAACAAATCCTTTATTGACTACGAGCATAACCCTTGAATTTCACATCATTTTCGAAAATTGCCCTTATAACTACCTTTTACGGTTAGCGTTAGACCATCTTACAGAAAATGAGCTACATTCTCGGCAATTATCTGGTATCTCAAGTCTGAGGATAAATATTCATGATTTACTTAATGACGACGATCCATAAAGTATAATCATGTGGTTGGGATAAGTCCTATATTCAATTTATCCAATATTGAATATTATGTGACATTGGTGTCTCAACCTTACAGTACATTCTACCAATCCTCACATTTGTCTTAGTTCAATAATATTCTCATATTATTAATTGACAACGGACTATTTAGAATAAAATAATAAAATAATTTTATTCATGGATTTAAACATGCAAATATAGGATACAATATTATAAATGAGAATAAACGTTATCCACACTTTATTTCATTAAAATAATATTGCTTTAATATCCCTTATCCAAATACTAACTAGATCAATGCATGATAATTCTCATTAATGAATTATGCCACAAGTCATGTTCCACATACTTGTTGACAAGGCATAAATCAACTAATGTTGATCTATCAGAATTTTGAGAATACTTATTTCAATAATGAAATTCTTGTATGTGTGCATTCATCTATCTAGATATTGCCACATACTTCATAAAATGCGTGACATCCTCATGCACGAATTTATGACAATTAAACTACCAAACCTTGTAGTTAAAGTATTCTAATTCTTTATGTATAATGCAACTATGCTCATATCGAGCACAACTAGTATACATGGTCTCCTAATAAGGATGAGCTCCCACCATGACTAGCATTGAGTGTCATCTCAATCTTACTAGCATCATTGTATCCAACAACAATATGCTCTTTTAAAAGTTCCGTAAACTTTATTATCCATTGTGTAATGTTTGACATCTACAAATCCTACAAGATTTGTCATCTATATCAACATCTTGCCATATGGTTCATATTTAGAATTTTGGAGCAAATCCAGGCTGAGGATGTAAATTCTAAACCATATCCATTACACTTAACTATCTAATAATTTATAATTAGATATTAATGTTGTCAATCATCTTTCATTCAAGCATGATACAACAAGCAACATGATGTACATGAATAATCCTTAGATTTATTCATGTCATATCTTTTGAAAGATATGATTCTATCTAGTACTTCTAATAGAATATCATGTTCTTTTAGAATCAATTATTTACCGCTTATGTTTATGATAATAAACATATATTCCAAGGTTTTATTTTCTAAATTTCCATGTGAAGTTTCATTCCAAACCAAGACTTAACATATAAAAGTTAATGGAATGTTACTTCCTATATGTTATTCAACATATATGAAATAAGAAAATAAATACATCACTCCCACTAGCTTTCAGGAATATTAAGAAATATCTTAATTTAATTATAAATCAAAACTAGATTTAATAACTAAAAATAAGTATATCTTTTAGATGCATGCATTAATCCATTTACAAATGATTTGCACTTTTGTATACTATTAAAGATTATTTGAATTCAAACACTCCTTTCAATTACTTTTCGTCCTCGCTTAAGTAATTATTAAAGAAAGAGTTTTGACATTCCATTATTAATTTCATATAAATGAAACTAATAATGACAATCATAATCTTTATATATTTAATGTGCTTAGAAAGAATTTCAATCACATTTAATTGCTTAATTGTGATTGATAATCTTTTCACATATTAAATATGTATACAAATTTTGTCCATTATGATTTCTACACAAGAATTTAAATCTCTAGGATTTTCATTTCCTTCGTAGAAATTCATTTCCATTCTATAGTGTATCTATAGAGTCTAAGATTAACTACGTTTCCAAACTAGTTATCTTTTTGGACTGCATCTAATTATTCATAGTATGAGTAATTTGCCAAATAAACATTTGCAATTTATTAACAGGCATACCACGATCCTGTAACTCATAACCCTCAACATATTCTACAAATATTTGAGATATCCTTGCGGATCTATGAATTAAGAATTCCATCATCTTGAGATTTAACACTAACATGTTAAATCCTCATTATGATTTTGCTAGCGTATTTAGAAGATTATGTATCTTGTAATTTTTATCTTTTGAAGATAAAACTCCCACTCGCCTTTTGCAATTTATAGATTACCTATAAATGCTTAGCAAATAGAGCAACACAAAACTTGTTCTCTTTTGGGACTTTACAAATACATATTGACAGTTCCTAACCTTAATTTGTTAATAACCTACTCAACAAGTAGTTTAACAAATTCTGAACTTCAATTTTAAGACTTAATGTGATTGATCACATTCCATATTAAATGGTGTCTTATTAATCTTCTAGGTTGGAGTCAAATTGAGCATATCTAATCCATACTCAATTTTTTAACCTTGATATCTTTTAGGAAGATGAGAAGATATAATTATCTTTAATCAAACAATTTTTCAAGAGTTTGATTTTCCTAACTGAACATACCATAAACTTATGTATTTCATTAGGATTAATATTGTAAGTTAATCTTACAATATGTAAGATAAATATATTTTGTTTTGGCTTACCTATTTACCAACTAAGTCAATTTAATGGTATAATAGATTTTCCAAGCCAATTGCATGCTTTATAACATAAGTGCCTTATTGACCAAGCCACTTAATATCTATGTCTTACCAAAAAGACATAAACTGTTAAAACCGATACCGAGTACTTGTCAAAACCGATACCAACCGAACCCAACAGATCAAGTTGGAGGAGGATCGTCAACTAACCGAAGATATCGAGTACTTGTCAAAACCGATACCAACCGAACCCGGTTTGATACAAGACTTGATGTTGATGAAAATAGAGAAAAAAAAAAAAATATGGAATAACCGAACCCGTTAATCTTTAAGTTTTTAATCTAGGATTTTAAATTTTTTATTTTAATTGTTGTTTTATTTAAGTTTTTAATTGTTGTTTTATTTTAATGTATGATTTTAATTGTTGTTTTATTTTAATTTAGAATTTTAATTGTTATTTTAAATCAAGTTAACAAAAAAAAATATATATAAATAAAAAATAAAGTAATGATTATTTGATACCGCCCCGACCAAATACTCCTAAAATTTTAAAAATGATACTACCTCTCATTTAATCCTTCACCTGTCCCCGCTCCCTCATTTAATCCCTCACCTGTCCCCGCTCCCCTCATTTACTCTCCCCCATTAGTAACATCTCTCTCATATATAACCGTTTCCCCAATTTCCCAACTTCAAACCCTAATCCCCAACATCCAAATCCATGTTATTAACTTCAATCAATGGACATAACACAGGAAGTAGCACTATCTAGAGGTCAGCCGTTGCCCCAATCATCTTCGTTACCGGTTTCCGATCAAAATGAGCCTACAAACGTTGCTTCTGGTATAGATTTGCTTATTTTGGTGCTTATTTTGCTTATTTATGTTGCTTATTTTGAATATAAACAGTAGATGCTGCTTATTTTTTAGCTTTTTAGGTTTTTGATGCTTATTTGTTTCTTATTTTGATTATAAATCAATATATGTTGCTTCTGGTATACATTTGCTTATTTATGTTGCTTATTTTGAATATAAACCGTAGATGCTGCTTATTTTTTAGCTTTTTAGGTTTTTGATGCTTATTTGTTTCTTATTTTGATTATAAATCAATATATGTTGCTTATTCAACTGATTTTGCTTATTTTTGCTGTTCATTTTGAATATTTAGTAGTAGATTTTTCCTTTTTTTTAGGTTTTTGTTTCCTATTTTTGTTATTAGAAAGTTAATTAGGTGTGTTGTTGAATATATATGCTGCTTTGTTTGATGCGTTGAATTAAGTATGTTTTGTAGTTCTTTAATTAGGTTTATCTGTAGCGATTATTGAAGCAATTACGGTACGGGAGATGAGCTAAAATAATGTGGTTTACTATTCACAGTTATCAAATAAGCAAGAGGACCGCGATCAAGTTGTTATCCTTTTCCAGGATATGCACGAAGTTGTAACAAGAGACATAATGGAGGAGGACCAGTTTCTAAAGTAAGTCCTTTCCTGTAACTTATGCCCCCTTCAGCTTGAATAATTTCTTACAGTCTGCTGTTTCATTTTTGTATTAGTATTGAGTATGAGGCGAACAAAAAAGACCAATTATTTGCACCAGCAGGAGCTATTCTGTTCCCCATTAAAGATACAGAAGCCTGGAAGGAGAAAGTAATAAAAATACATATTTTCACATTTTGATGTTTTTGTTTCACATGTAGTATATACTTCTTACATGTTGTCCTTCGCAGATCAATAGGCGCTTTACTTATTGCTTACAGTGAAGGAGTCTGCTATGGATGTGCCGTCAAACTTGGAAGCTAGAAGACGAATTTCTTTCTTCTCCAATTCATTGTTTATGGACATGCCACAAGCACCCAAAGTTCGCCATATGCTTTCCTTCTCGTAAGTCTCCCTTGTTGAATTATTTTAAAATGAATTTAGTTTATCCTACATTGACCCCTTACTGAGCATAATAAGTTTCTTTTTATTATCTTTTTTGTAGCGCATTGACTCCTTATTACACGGAGGAGGTTCTCTTTTCTCTTCATGATTTGAAAGTCCCAAATGAGGGCGGTGTATCCATTCTCTTTTATTTACAGAAGATTTTCCCAGGTTTGTCATGTTCTATTGTGTGATTACACGTCACCACTCACCAATGTATGGTATTACTGACTGGTGATTATGCCTTACAGATGAATGGAAAAACTTTCTCGAGAGAATGGATCTTCACAATGAAGATGACCTAAAAGGAAACGAGTTAGAGGATCAACTACGTCTCTGGGCTTCCTATAGAGGCCAAACTTTAACCAAGACATGTGTGTTTTCACCAAAGTTGATTAAGTAACCCATTTAACATCTTATTATATGAGTTGAACTAATTCGTATTATTTATGATAGTCCGCGGTATGATGTATTATCGCAAAGCATTGGAGCTTCAGGCTTTCCTCGATGCTAAAGACGGCGGTACATAATTTTTCATTTTCTTGTGATTATATCGAGGTATAATAAGTTAAGAAATTAAATTGCTGTGTCTAATGTCTTGACCAGATCTGATGAAGGGGTCAATCGAGGATCAATTGAAGGGAGAAAGATCATTATGGGCACAGTGTCAAGCAGTAGCTGATATGAAGTTTACATATGTTGTGTCATGCCAAAAGTATGGTACTCAAAAGCGGTCTGGGGATCCTCGTGCCCGAAATATTTTGAGGCTTATGACTGAGTATGCATCTGATTTGTACTTGGTGAATTAGAGTGATAATGGCTATTTACTGATAGATGGTTATGACAGGTACCCATCTCTCCGTGTAGCTTATATCAATGAAGTTGAGGAGCCTAGCAAAGATGCAAATAAAAAAGTAAACCACAGGGTTTATTACTCTACTTTAGCCAAAGCTTCCAATGCTTTTGAGACGGGACAAAATTTGGATCAGGTAAATACGACATCCTAAGATGATACTAATATGAAAACTTCTAGTCTTACAGTTTTGGTTTGGAGAATTTGGATCGGGTATTCATATGTGTACCAGAATTACTTTTGGTGACAGTTGATGTGATCTCAATTGCAGGTTATTTACAAGATAAAATTGTCTGGACCTGCAATATTGGGAGAAGGAAAGCCTGAAAATCAGAATCATGCTATCATCTTCACACGAGGCGAAGGCTTGCAAACGATAGACATGAACCAGGTATGTTGTCAACTTCTGCTTATATTTCTATAAATTAGCTAACAACATTAATACCTCCCTGAACTTGTACTCAAACATCTATTTGTAGGACAACTACATGGAAGAGGCCTTAAAGATGAGGAACTTGCTTCAAGAATTTGTTAAAAAGCATGATGATGTGAGGTACCCTACCATATTGGGGCTTAGGGAGCATATTTTCACTGGAAGGTATGTCAGAAGACTCAGAACTATGTAACTGTGTTTCCATTGTTTGTTTGTTCATGAAGCTCATCATGCTTACCTTCTTGCTGCAGTGTTTCTTCTCTGGCATGGTTTATGTCTAATCAAGAGATGTCTTTTGTGACAATTGGTCAGAGATTGTTGGCCAACCCTTTGAAGGTTCGTTTTCACTATGGCCATCCAGATGTTTTCGATAGGTTGTTTCATCTTACAAGAGGAGGTGTGAGCAAAGCCTCCAAGATCATAAATCTCAGCGAGGACAAATTGCTTATCTTTTAACCACCATTTCAATATGGTTTATGGTTGGCACATGGTTATTTGCCCCATTTTTGTTCAATCCTTCGGGTTTCGAATGGCAAAAGATTGTTGATGATTGGTCTGATTGGAATAAGTGGATTAACAATTAGGGTGGTATCGGAGTTCCCCTTGAAAAGAGTTGGGAATCTTGGTGGGAGGAAGAACAAGAACACCTCGATTATTCTGGAAAGCGTGGTGTTATAGTAGAGATATTGTTATCTCTACGTTTTTTCATTTATCAATATGGGCTTCTTTATCATTTAAGTTTCACGAAACATTATAAGAGTTTCCTGGTATGTGTTTTGTGAAGTTCTTTTCTGTCCGCTATACCACCTAATCTTGATGATGATGCTGATAATAGTTTCTGTTTCCATGGATGTGGGAATAAGCATTTTTATTAAAGCCAACGAGAAACTATTCGGCAAGACTCCCATTTTTGGTTTTTAGAACTTATCTTCAGGTAAGTGCAAACTAAATAAAATTGGTGTTGCAACAGTGTCGCCGTCTTGATTACATCCTTAACTTCTCTACCAACTTTGAGCTGAAGTAACTTTTTTATTACCCGTTAATGTTATCTAGAGTGTTGATAATGGTTGATTTTTTTCAACAAAGCGATCTGCAATGACCAAAGAACATGCTTATCCAGTTATTTTAAGTATTAGATCTTCGAGAACTATCAGTTTATATATTTATTTTCAATCTTACAGGCTGTCTCGTTTGGGAGGATGAAAATCAGTGCAAAATTCCGGCTAATTCATTGGGTGATCTGCACTGTGTTCGTCTCTATACTCGTGATCTTCCATATCACCCTCAAGGATATCATTTTTTGCATTCTTGCATTTATGACAACCGGCCAGGGTTTACTTCTGGTGAGTAACCAGCTTATATTTATATCTTGTTGCGTTGAACATACTTTAAAAGTTTAAATATATATTTTTTTCTTATGCCCGGCTTGAATTTAATACCACAATATTGCCAAATACCAACATCTTTTTTCTAATATTTTTAGAACATGAGCCTAAATATTTGGCAATATTTTGTTATTAAATTCAAGCCATTGGGCATAAGAAAAAAATATATATTTAAACTTTTAAAGTATGTTCAACGCAACAGAACTGGATATAAGCTGGTTACTCACCAGAAGTAAACCTGGCCGGTTGTCATAAATGCAAGAATGCAAAAAATGATATCCTTGAGGGTGATATGGAAGATCACGAGTATAGAGACGAACACAGTGCAGATCAAGGGAACGTTCAAATGTATTGTTTGGTGCACCCGTTTTTGCCTTGTCTGCTGCTCTGCAATCTCTGTAAGTAACACTTGATTTTAGCCCATTTCTAGGGAGTAAAGTCTATTTTGTTTAATTTTGGGCTAATTCTTGTAAAAATGCTAACCAAGTTTCCTCAAACATGTATTCTCATTCACAAACGAAGTACACGCTTTCCATTGTTTCTGGTTTGGGAAATTGTTAAACTTAGTAAGTGAATTTGACGCAGATACAACATCCAATAACTAGATTAGAAAACGGAAAGTTGGTTACTATAAACTACAAAACACTAAAATGTTGGTTACCGAGTATATAGAAAAACGTCAAGTTTTATAGTAACTTTAAGAACTTAGCGAAAGTTTGTACCTTTATATGACTCAGAATATACTGTTACCCATAATAGAAGTTTGAGGAAAGTTAATTAACTCGCACGCAATTAACTCATTATTTATTAGTCTTGATTACCTTTCGCTAAAATTTCCACATCCTATCTTATGTAGGCAGGTGAGCATATAATGAAAACAATAAAGCTATTAAGCACCATCATCCATAAATACAACACTTGACAACTCAAAGCATCTATATACATCTATATGCTTCATGCTAGAAATGATCCCTAATGTCTCACTGAGAAGCTTACGGTACTGGTCCTTTGAGTTGTCACTGGTAGTGTTGTATTTATGGATGATGGTGCTTGATAGCTTTATTGTTTTCATTTCTGTGTCTGATATGCTCACCTGCCTACATAACATAGGATGTGGAAATTTTAGCGAAAGGTAATCAAGACTAAAATAAATAATGAGTTAATTGCGTGCGAGTTAATTAACTTTCCTCAAACTTCTATTATGGGTAACAGTATATTCTGAGTCATATAAAGGTACAAACTTTCGCTAAGTTTTTAAAGTTACTATAAAACTTGACGTTTTTCTATATACTGGGTAACCAACATTTTAGTGTTTTGTAGTTTATAGTAACCAACTTTCCGTTTTCTAATCTGGTTATTGGATGTTGTATCTGCGTCAAATTCACTTACTAAGTTTAACAATTTCCCAAACCAGAAACAATGGAAAGTGTGTACTTCGTTTGTGAATGAGAATACATGTTTGAGGAAACTTGGTTAGCACTTTTTCAAGAATTAGCCCAAAATTAAACAAAATAGACTTTACTCCCTGGAAATGGGCTAAAATCAAGTTAAAATACTCTGTTAGTAGTCTTTGTTTAGCAACACTTCTGACCTTATCTGAAAGACCATTTAATGGGAATCCTGTTAAAAACTCTGTCACTAAATGTGAACCAGTGATTTTCATTAGTGTGCACAGTTTACGAAGAACACTGCCAGAATCCAGAACTGATTCCCAAGAAACAGTGATTTTCATTAGTGTGCACAGTTGATCAATAATAGCATTCCCCATGTCTGACTCAGCATGTCGAACCAAAAAGCACCAAAATTCCATAATAATCTCCCTACAAAGATGCCTACAAAGATGATGTGGATGGAAGAAATTTTCAAGCAAAAACGACTCAACTTCTCCGTAAACTAAAGTTGAAGAAGCCACAAGCATAAAGGTCTTCATTGCATGTATTGCAGAAGAAAACATATTCTGATTACCAGAACCGTGTAACAGAGGTAACGGCAAAGCAATAATAGATGAATAAATATCTTCGTCAATTAGAATATTCAAAAGCCATTCTAGCTTTTTGGCAATCTCAAGTTTCACATCATCTTCCAGATCAAGAGCACTTCGCAGAAGATTAACAAATAAGGCAACATGACCAAGTAACAGTAACTTTGACTCATGCATTGAAGCACAAGTCAAAGAAAATATTGCATCCATTGATTTGTCATCTTTAGGGACAAAAGTTGATGTTGTAATATCACTGAACAGCCAGTCAAGAATTTGACATTTATGCTTGTGTCCCAACTGCGCTGAATTTAACAAGGAATTGAGCAGATGAACTGACGTTGGCTCCAGAAGTTCTGCCAAAGTGTCACTTGCAGATTTAAGAAGCTCGTCTTACCAAGGAAGATGCAAACGGTTAAGACCGTAAGGATGCAAAGTGTTATATCTTTGAAAACTGAAAATGCTTGGGATGGGTAGTGAGATAATCCTGGCAGCA
Organism: Artemisia tridentata subsp. tridentata; assembly: GCA_021014915.2. Lineage (NCBI taxonomy): Eukaryota > Viridiplantae > Streptophyta > Magnoliopsida > Asterales > Asteraceae > Artemisia > Artemisia tridentata. Next base: position 403,320,716 of record CP139506.1, on the reverse strand, counting down.
TTAATCAAGTAAAATTTAACTGGAATGAGTATTCTTTTAGCTTCATCCGCAGAAACCGGCTCTATCAATGAAGACCAAGTCTTAGCTGCACAACTTAAAGCTCCTTTAGCCAATGAAATAAGGGATAAAAACCCTTTGCCTAGCTGAAGCAAAGTAACGACTCCTTTCCATGACAGATTTAGTACAGTCACTAAATTTCCCCCAGCATTAGCAGCAAGGATCCCCAATTCAACCAAATTTTCAACAGTAAATTTTGCTACACTGATAACATGATTCACATCGTCTGATTCTTTGACACTGCTTTGTACATCTTTTTCAGTCCTACCATTATCATCTATGGTGTAAATATGCTTGTTGAATCTACTACTATTGTGAATGTGTATATCATTTGATAATTAAAGATGATAATCTTGGCTGTTTGTTTCAATTTTCAAAACAAATAAAGGCCTTTGAATCATTTTATTAATTATTTGTCTCTTTCATATTAGTAAAAAACTACTCTTCTAATAATCATGGTTCATGTTTAAATGTTGTACAAGAATCGATGAAACTTGGTTAATTGGGGGTATAATTCTGATGTTCAGCTTTTGCATGTGTTAGCATCTTAGAGGTTATGTGATCTTAAAGATGCCTAACAAGTGTTTGATGTAATGCCCAAATGAGATGGTTGTCATTCAAATGGGGTAACTCTCAAAATGTTGGTTCTTTGTTTTCACAGTTATGCATTCATCATAAAAATCTATAGTGTTATTCTCTATTGTTCTTTGCTATTGAAAAAAATGTGTAAATATGCTTTGCATAGACATATAACAGCATCAAGGATCACTTGTGATGCCTTTAGTACTTCTGAACCATGTGTTGAATTCTCTGTCACAACGACAGAAGAGCAAAATTACCATGCGGTTTCAACTATGGTGTAAATATAGATAGCTTAAGAAAAATTCAATCAAAGTAGACAAACTGGTTACTAAGAAAATTGATTGGTATCCTTTTAATAGAACAGTGTAAGCCAACCTTCCACAATCACTAGCTTAAATGTTACACCATAAATTTAGGATTCGAGTCTGGGAATACAATCATGTGATACATATATACTAGTACTCAATATCTCTAAAAAACTAAAGATATGGGGGTGCCTTTATACATGTGAGCATTAGTGTATTCATATATACAGCTCAGAAACCAAATCGATAGAAAATTTACAGTCATTTCTTGATACATATGTAAGGTAATTCGCCACTTAATAAATAAAACTTAACTTTTATTACTCTATTAGTGGTCCAATTTAGTCAAGACTCGAGACTGGTAAAAAAAATGACATGATGCTGTCATTAGTGCACCAATTTAGTCAAGACTCAAGACTGTAAAAAAATAACATTATGCTGTCTAGTTTTTTCCTATTTTGGAATCATAAATTTGATCATGATGGTTTCTAGTTTAGCCGTATTAGACCTAATATAGTTGGGTCGGTCCTACGGGCCGTACCCATTAGGATTAAGGTTAGGATTAGAGTTATCCTTGTGAATACGTGATCAATACTTTGAGGTTACAGTCAATGCCACATAGAATAACTGCAACACAAAGCACCCAATGCCGGACTTCGGCAATGAATAAAAACATCACTGCTTCCTAAAACAATATATGAAACCAAATATACACAAATCCTACTTTCACTACCGCGTTTTCATATGAAATATAATGAAAAGTAAAAATAGGAAAGCAGTTACCTTAGCCTCTAATATCAAGTCTTCATCTACATAAATAACTATTGTTTTCAAATCCATATTGAGAAAAGGCAACATTTTACAAAGAAACACTGATCGTGTGAAGTAAAGGTTAACTTGAACAAGGATATCACCTGAAAAAGAGGCCATAAGGTTCTTCCTTTTAATAATACAGAGGTCGTTCAAACCTCAACATTGAACAATTTTGTTGCAATCTTTTCATCAAATTTAACCTAGCAAGTCTTTTAGAAAGTAACATGAAACACAAATAATTATAAGGTAGCTTTTGGTTAGCCAATGAAGTGGTCATTTTCTTGAATATTTCTGAAGTGTAGAATGTTAATTCTAGTAAATGAGCAATCAACACAGATTGAATATTAAGATCTATTGAAGAGTTGTCACAGATAATCTAATATCGTTCGGTTTCTTGAGTCTTTGAACATTGCAAAAGAAAAGAAAAGCAGCCAACCCCGAATAGTAATGGGCAGCCTAATTTATACGAATTCTTCAAAAAACGTCCGATTGTTTTAGATCCAAGAAGCAGGTTCATCTACTCGAATAAACAAATATTTTAAACATACACATGAGCGCTATCCTAACCTAGATCACTCGACACCATTCAAAGATATTCACTGTTTTTTTGTGGGTAGTGCTTTGTTGTTTTTTTGTGGGTAGTGCTTTGTTGGTGATCCGATGGAACCTTGCATGGTGCTTGTATAGACATATGACTCAGGGATCACATCGTAGAAACTTTATAGCATCCCCTCAAAGTCCTGTCGGCGAAAAACACACATCAGAAATCTTTCTATCCTTGAATCGTGAAAATGAGAGATAATCTTCTTATCCTTCAATATACATAACCTGCTAGGTGCTGACATGGATCGAGGTCGATCAGCTAATGTGTTGTCGGAAGGGTGAATACTGTAAAATGGAATTTTTTGGGGGCATGTTTGTATAACAGGCATTATTTTGCTTGAATTGGGTTTGGAATAAAAATGGCCCGTTTCCTCCAATTTCTCTCCCGTAACTAACTTTCCCGCCATAAAAAACCCACCATTAAAAAATCAACTAAAAGCTTCATTTCTAACTCATTTCTACATGAAACGATCATTCGATTCAGTTTTTCATTGCGCACACAATGATTAACTTGAATTTGAGATTTCCCCCAATTCACTCGAATTTGAATTTTTGTCAATTTTGATGCAGCAAAAAGTTTTGTTTATGCTGCTGTTCTTAACAATGAAAAAATTGACAATAAGCTTCACTGAAGTTGATAAGGATGGTAAAGAAAGGGTGATTTTTGAAGAAGAATTAGTACAGGAAGGGTGTCAGAAATGGAAATTGACTTTATGTGGGTTACAAAATGCCTTATGCTGAATTGAAATACAACTTGTTTAGAATGTGGGGCAAGATGGGGCTGAAGGAAATAGTCAGTAATGGGAATGGGATGTATTTTTTCAAATTCAACAATGAAGAGGGAATTGTTGATAATGGTCCATGGTTAGTCAGGAACAAACCTTTGGTGATTGATTCATCTTGATCATTCCTGCTGTTGTTGTTGACTGTTACTTGATTGAAATCAAGTTGTATTGGTGATTGATTCTTGTAGCTGATTGAGATCAGCTGTGATTTTGGTTCTGAGATTAATAATAAGGTGTTTTTTACTATTAAATCGTGTTTTCCTACACCACCACAACCACCAAACCGAGGTCCAAAACCCCTACCTGAGATATATACAAAGATCTTTAAGCAAGACCTTGTTTTTATGACATGATTCCTGGGTTTGCAAACCACCATGAAAACTTCAAAAATCAATCCAAACCACCATACTGCCTCCAAAACCATTAAACTCAAAACCACCAAAATGTTAAACTAAGTTGGTGGTGGCGGCGTTGGTTTCAGATATTGGTGGTGGCAGCGTCAGTTGATGATTGTCAAAGTGAGAGTAAAATGGGTTTTTATGAAGATGTTCTAGTGATTCAATCCAAAACTAAGAAGATAGCAGAGATTATAGAGGATTGTGTTTTTGATAGAAGATTATTTGAGAGGATTTGAGAGATGATGTGTGAGTTTTTTGTGTGAGAGATAATAAAAGAGATGACATGAATTATGTAATATTCATTCATTATAATGGAATACTCATTTTAATAGTTTTGACTTTCAAAAGCTTGTACCTTAACATTATCACAAAAAACATTATTCTTAGCTGGCTAGTCGTAATCAGGGGCTTCCTCACACGTGAGGAAGCCACGTGGCATAAAAGTGACTATAACGGGTAGTATTACAGTAACTCACCTATCTCTCCTATATATTCTTCTTATGGTAATATGATCATACTCATACATGCATAATGCGATATCTCTCTTTCTTTGTACTAATATTTTTAGTGATCAATCCTCTAAATTCTACTGATGCTGCTTGTCATTTTACAAACGGCTTCGGTATACACATCTTGACAGAAATCGATTACGATAATGTCATGTTTTAATGTAAATCAAAAGATGATGATCTCGGAGTTCATACACTTAATTTCACAAATCTTGAATATGGTTGGTCATTTTGCGAGAATGTGTTTTATAGCACTCTCTTTTACTGTCATTTTTGGCGGTCCATGACCGAACAAACATTTGATGTGTTCAATCGCACCATGATGAAGGCATGCGATCAAGGTTTTAAGGACGCAAATATATGTCATTGGGGAATCAAGCAGGATGGATTCTACTTCTTCGATTTCCATAATCAAGCGTGGCTTAAACAGTACGATTGGAAATACAAGTAAAAAGTATTAGAAATATTAACGAATGTATCTTGTTTAATAGTTGATATTATTCTGAACTTTGAAAAAAGAATATCAAACATTATTAATTATTACATTTCTTTTTACTCGTCATTATTTTATAGCCCTTTGCAAGATTTTAGTCGATGCCCATTATATTTTATGATGTTAAGTTTTCAAATAAAATGATAGCTAAATACTATAAAACTTGAATGGAAGTTTAAATAAGGATGGACGGTGAAGACAATTTTGTTATAAACGGATGTGTATGGCGTGAAAAATATTCGGTTTCATTGCCAGTCAAAAGACACCGATCTTGGTGGCGTCGTTAGGAATGCTGGAGAAGAATACGACATTAATTTTTGCTTAAATGTATGGAAAACAACGCTATACTTTTGTCATTTGTACTTGGGATCCAAGCAACGCACTTTTGATGTTTTCTCGATGAAGAAGAAAAACGATCCTGATTAGTGTTTTATGAGTGAATATGAGTCGAAAGACGATTGTTTTTGGCAGGTAAAAGAAGATGGTTTTTACGGTTCCTTGAGAAATTTTCCAGGACCAAATGATTGGGATTAAACTTTAGTATGCTACCATCTTTATGTGCCAATCTTTTTATGTTCAAGAGGGTTTCACCCTATTTACATAACAAAACATAGATACTTCTTCCATTCTTTCACAAATCTACACAGGAGGAGCAATATATTTTATCACCATTGATGATTGCAGTGTAAAGAAAAGGCAAGAGGTGGCAGTATGAGCGGTTAAAGCGGGTTAAGTAGCTTATTAAAACAGGGTCTTGTTTTAGTGTGGGCCATAACAGGTCGAGCTGATTGGGTTGACCGAACATAAACAATGTTATTACAGTAATGATAGTTTTCATTTTGGCTAAAAAGTATTTTTCTGACCTATTTGACCAATTAGGCACAAATCATGACCCAAGGCAACCCATGCATAACAGTAACCGAGTCGAAATGGTCATATCTTAATAAGACTGGAGTTGTAATTACCTTTTTTCATCCTCTTCTGCTTGAAGCATGGGTAAAATCGCCCTATGAGCAGAATACTTTTCCTCCTTTATTGCCCTACATAAAAAAGATATGTTTAGTACGCAATATACAATAACATGAAGAAGTCTTTAGCACATAACATAACTTCAAACAGTATTCTAAATGAAACTTCGCACCATAACTACTACTTTCAGGCAACAAAGATAACAGCCAGACCTGTTGTGAGCAACTAGAAGTTCCCACCGCAGATATTGCATCACAGACATGGTAACATGTAGCTAAAAATACGGCTCTACACAATGAGATTCTACCTAATAATAAATCCTAAAACTTATTAATATATCTAAGTATCATAGTCGTCCTTGAAAAGGGGTGACACACAAGAGAAGCAACAAACTTCGTGTTCATTTTAAATAAACCCGCAAACACAACTTCTCAAAAACACAGATCATGTATAAGTTCACGCCCCTGATCCTCCTTCAAATCACAAAGTTTGAATCTTTGCTAGAAAGCAAAAAAAAAAAAATTTACTCGACATGTACTTCCTACTTTCCTAATGTGTATAAGGCAGACCTACCAACATCTCAAGCAAATAGCAGATGTGGCTATCTATTAGCTAGACACAGTCTGGATGATCGGGTCAATTATTCCAACCAAAAACTCTAAGATCTCTAGCGTTTGAAGATGTCTGGGATTGCTTGATTAAGTGCTTATCTAGTTACTTTGAAAGGAAATAAACAGTTTTTGTGTTTTGATACGCATGTGCATCTGCTTATTTTGGATTAGATATAAGGGCCGCTTTGCTACCTACTTGTTTTTAAAGCAGATAAGCAGTTAATAAAATGCAATCTCAAAACACCCACTCAGGATGTGTTTGGGTAAGCTTAACAGCTTATCCATTTTTACAGCTTCCATATTATAAAAGCACACTTTTGACCTCCAAAAACCCCATGGATGGACTTACAAGCTATATATGAAACCAAACTCACAATGTCTTGCTGCGTTTTGACACCACCAATGAGCTAATAAGCTACTCAAATAAGCTCTACCCACATACACCTGAATACCTAAACAGACAACTTGAAACCAATCCTAAGAAAGTCCACATTGTATCTCTCATTTCCCCTAAATCCTAATAGTAACTAATGAAAGTACGAAATGCTGTAGATTTAATTTCTTTCCCTACTGAAAGACTGATAAGCAAGCATTGATCCTTCCATATAAACACACTGACACAATGCTCGTCAAACCCAGTTTCTACAATGAACTTTATATCAAACCTCACAAAATCCTACTTCCTTTGACCCGATACATTCCTATATAAAGAAGGCTATATCAGATACAAAATAATAAGCTCATGAGCTTATTTGACTAAGGTTTTTTTTTTTTGTTAAATGATATAGCCTTTAAGTCATGATAAGCTCATAAGTCGTACTGTAAAAAAATGGGCTTATGAAATATAAGACGAGTCAAATAAGCTCATAAACCCCTAAATAAGCTTTAACAAACACCCCCTTAATCAAAAACACCTTATTCCCGTTCCTATTGAAAAAATATCCAACTTTTAACATTTTAATCTCATATACATCCTAAACCTAAATCATACCAATCTCAAGATTCAAGATTAAATCATAGCAAACCATACAATCTAATAATCAAATTATGTAACGCCCTCCAAAGCCGAAAGCAGTGGACTACGGGATCACCCTTCAGGTTCAACAAAAAACAACGGTGGAAGGGTATTAGTAGCCCATCACTTAAGGGGCTCAGACATATCATAATCTATCCCGGAACGGGTTGTTACTACTTTGATCTTTAAATAAACATCAAAAGTACTGATTCAACCTCAAATCTCTAAAAAATAAACTTAGAAGGTAGACCTACCAACAAGTTAAGCCAATAAGGCTATCTATTAGCCCGACACAGTCTAGTTGATCTCAAGAGTTTTGGGTCAATTATTCCAACCAAAAAACTCTTAACATTGCTACTATTTAAAAATATTTCGAAATCCTTATTCAGGTGCTTATCTACTTACTTCATAAAAGATAAACAGTTTTGACTGTTTAGATGAAAATGCTTATCTGCTTTTTTTAGATTGATCAGAGTATCAGACCCAGTTTTGGTACCTGCTTGTTTTAAATTAAATAAGCAGTTTAGTTAAGCAATCTCAAACGCCACGTAGGGTTGTTTGGGTAAGCTTTACAGCTAATCCATTTTGACAACTTACGCATTCTGAAAACACACTTTTGACCTCGTAAAACCCCTTAAATAAGCTTATAACTAGCTGTCTCAAAACAAACACTCGCAGCGTCTTACTACATTTTGATAACACCAATAAGTTAATAGGCGCCTTACATAATCTTAGCCGAACACCCCTGAATACCTAAACCAACAATTTGAACCCAATGTTACAAAAAACATCACATTGTATATCTCATTTCCGCCATGAAACACCATAGCTTCAATTTATTTCTCTTCAAAACAGCTTATCAAGCATTGGTCCTTCCATATTAAGACACCCATATCCTTCAACCCAATTCATTCCGATATATTAAAGGCTTTATCAGATACATTAGAATAAGCCCAGTGATGTATGTGCTTACTTTAGCAGATAAGCAGTTAATATGCAATCCGAAACACCAACAGACCAACTTCAGGAGAGTTTATGTAAGCTTAACAGCTTATCCATTTGAAAACACGCCTTCTGAGGTGCATTTCGAAAGTACATTTTTCACCTTTATAAACCCCATTTTACAAACATATACTTCAAACACACTCAAAGAGACCTATTGCATTTCGATAACACCAATAAGCTGACAAGCATACCCAAAGACCTCTGAATACCTAAACAGACAATTTGAACCCAATGCTACAAAAAACCCACATTATATCTCTCATTTTCCTTGAAGTAACAGATATTTCACGAAAATTAGGCTATATCACATACAAATTCATCACACTAGGTGTTTGTTAAATGGGCTTACGAGCTTATTTCATTTCGGCATATATTTCATAAGCCCAATTTTTCCGGTTTATCTTGAAACTTATGGGCTTGTACAAAAGCTTATTATGATATAACAAGCTTATATAAGCCGATAAGTTACAAAATAAGCCGGAAAAATGGGGCTTACGAAATATAAGACGAAATGAGATAAGCTCATAAGCCCAATAATAAGCTTTAAGGGGTGTTTGTTTAAGCTTATTTATAGGTTTTATGAGCTTTAAACTCAAAAACCCATAAACAAGCTTAATCTTCAGAAACAACTTATTCGCCTTCTATTGGAAAACGATCTAACTTTTAACATTCTAATCTCAAATGTATTATAAACCTTAAATACATAATCAGCAATATAACACAATCAAAATATAAACCAATTAATTAATTCAACCTCAAAGCTAATAAAACAAATAAGTTAACACCAATAACTAGCTATCTCAAAACAAACACCCACTGCGTCTTACTACATTTTGATTAACACCAACAAGTTAATAAGCACCTTAGAGAATCTTGGCTGAACACCCCTGAATACATAAACATACAAGCTAATATGTTCGGACATTATGTAACTTGTGCCCACAAGTAAATGATGCTGAGGGTTTGTGCGATAAATGTAGTAGTCTTTTATAAATTTCTGTTTGGATATCGAAAGGCATGTGATCAGACATTTTGGTTTTTAACATCATCCTAAGAAAAACAAAATGTCAGACAACATACCTTTTGACATCCAAACAGAAATCATTAAAAAAAAATTCAGTCAAATCGGTCATCAAAGCCGCCACTATTTCATGGATGTCAACCATGTTGTAGCTGATGACCAGATCTCAGAGTAGGTATTCACACATAGGGGTGTTCATGGATCGGGTAATATCCGCAGTAACCGAAAACTGAAACCGAACCGAACCGAAAATAACCGAACTGAATTCTTAACCGAACCGAATTGGTAAAAACCGAACCGAACCGAACATTTTATTCGGTTTATGGTTCGGTTATGGGTTTAGGATATTGACAACCGAACCGAACCGAAAACCGAATTATAATTAATATTTAATATTTTTTATATATTAATTAAAAAAATATAACTTGACTAACCCTAGGTCTTATGATGTTAGGGTATTTTGTGTTCAATAAATGTTAAAACTTGTCTAGGTATGTCGTTTTGCATATATTTTGGCATACCGTCATGGGGTCATGTGCTATGATTAGTTATTTTTTAGGAAAATTTCGGTTTTCGGTTTTGACCCATAACCGAACCGAACTTCGGTTCGGTTCTCGGTTCGGTTCGGTCACAAATATTTTCGGTTCGGTTCGGTTTTCGGTTATGACCCAAAAAAAAATTTTAACCGAACAACCCGAACCGAATAACCGAGAACCGAACCGATGAACACCCCTATTCACACAGATATAACCCTTGGGCACTTTTGGGCCGACCATTGGGCTTCGCTAAATTATGAGATTGGTAAAGTAATAAAGTTTGTTATCAGGGTGTTTATGGGTTCGGTTACCGGGTTATTTGGTTTATTTGGTTCGATTAGTTTTGTTAAATTTGTTTGTTAGATAAAATCGAACTGAACCAAATTCAAATTTGATTAAACCGAACCGAAAACTGAATTTGAATTCGGTCAGTTTTCTAGTTGCCCAACTAACCCGAATTACATAATTTACATCTATTTTCATATAATTATATAGTAGATATTTAGCCGAAAAAAATAAAAATAAGTGAGTGGCCGAATAACCAAACATAAAACTAAATATTCGAGGCTCATAAAACTTGGATGGAAGTGTAAATAGGGATGGAAGGTGAATACAATTTTCTTGCAAACGGATGTGTACAAACAGAGTGAACCCGAGATAGAAAAAAGCGTGTCTACGTATGAACAGGGTCGGCAAATGAATTTTGAGGCCCCGAACGAAAATTAAAAAGAGGCCTCTGTTAATACAAATATCGTCCTAAAAACGTTATTTATATTTTACGATCTTTGCTATATTTTGTTAATGACAATTATAAACTTTATCTTTAGCAAAACATAAATATAAGTTAAAGTCCTTTACATTTATAGTAATAAGCTTTTAAAACTCATCATAACATGCTACATTCATCACTAGGATATACATAGGACATACATATATACATTTACATGTTTATATTTTTTATTCTAAAAATGGAAATATGTACATGACATCATTGCATACATCATTTGGATATCTTTAGGATATCTTGAAGATTTAGAGAATATCATGGAAAGATCTTCAAGCAAAGAATTTGATTTTGTAATATCTTGGCAAGATTTGAAAAGATTTTTGAAAGATATGCTGTTAGGTTCTGGCGGAAACAAAACCTATAAGGGACGGAACTCTTGATTTGGTTACGCCCAATATGTGGCATGTTTTGGCATTTTGCTTATAAATAGCTGGCCACTCATTCTTGTTTACTCATCACTCATAAGCATAAACATTAGCATACATTCTTTCATAACTAACCCATTCATATTTCATTCTTAGTGATCTTTCTTTTGTAGCAAAGAGATCAACGCATCACAAGCTTCAACATACCGTTGCAAGACTTGTTAGAGTAGTTACTGTGTGATTTAGTTGTACTTCACACATCATTGTTATACCAAACATTCAGTAGTGATCGGTTAGTATTTTAGTGCTCAAAATACGTAGAGTGTCGGGAGTGGTTGTGCCCTTGTAAAATAACTCGGTATCTAGCTTAGTACCGGAAAAAGTGTAAGCGACGTTAGGTCGGTTCTACCTCGAACTAGGACTCGGTATTTAGCTTTGTACCGAAAAAAGTGTTAGCGACGTGTATAAAGGTTTTCTCCGAGAAGGGAGCTTGTTTCTTAGTGAAGAAAAACTCTCGAGTTAGAGGCTCGAGGAGTGGAGTAGGGCAAGAAAGAGAGTCCTTGTAGACCGAACCACTATAAATATCCGTGTTATGGTTTGATTGTTTGTTTCCTTACTTGCTTTATTTATATTGATTGATTGTTTACATTAAGTTGAAATCACGTCTGTTAATACAAATATTGTCCTAAAAACGTTATTTATATTTTACGATCTTTGCTTTATTTTGTTAATGACAATTATAAGGTTTATCTTTAGCAAATCATAAAATAAGTTAAAGTCTTTTACATTTATAGTAACAAGATTTTAAAACACATTTACATATTGCATGATCACTAGGAATTATACATTACATACATATATACATTTACATGTTTATTTTTATTTCTTAAAAATGGAAATATACATGACATCATGGCATGCATCATTTACATATCTTAGTTGACTTTACAATATATTTTGGAAAGATCTTGAAGCTAAGGAGTTGACTTTGTAAAATCTTGACAAGACTTGACAAAATATGGAAAGATTTGTGAAGCTCTTAGCTGGCATGTTCCCGCGGAACCAAACAGTATATGGGCGGAACCCATATTTTGGGTCCGCCGGATTCATGGTTTGTCTGCTCAGTTTTGCCTATAAATAGCAAGCTGATCATTCAAGCACTCTCATCACTCATATAGCTTAAATTACATATTCATTCATGTGTACATTACTAACCCATTTCATTCATTCATATCATTCTTAGTGATCTCTCTTTTTGTAGCAAAGAAGATCAAGCATACAAGCTTCAACATACTGTTGCAAGTCTTGATAGATAGGTACTGTGTGATTTGTTAGTGTTCACACATCATTGTTATACCATTCATTCAGTAGAGTCCGGTTAGTGTTTTAGTCCTCAAAACACATAGAGTGTCGGGAGTGGTTGTACCCTTGTTAAAGAACCAACGAGAGTGGTTGTACCCTTGTCAAATAACCAACGGGAGTGGTTGTACCCTTGTAAAGAACCCGGTGTTTAGCTTAGTACCGGATAAAGAGTAAGCAACGTGTAAAGGTTTTCTCCGCCTAGAAGGGAGCTTGTTTCTTAGTGAAGAAAAACTCTCGAGTTAGAGGCTCGAGGAGTGGAGTAGGGCAAGGAAGAGAGTCCTTGTAGCCGAACCACTATAAACATCTGTGTTGTATGGTTTGATCATTCCTTTCCTTACTTGCTTTATATATATTGCTTGATTGTTTGATTTACTTTGAAATCACGTTAAGAATACAAAGCGAATTAATTTTTAAAACGGTAAAAACTATTCAACCCCCTTCTAGTTTTCCACAATTGGCATCAGAGCTACGTTACTCAAGATTTTCAAAATATATTGTATTTCAAAACTTTAAACGATCAATGGATTTTGAAAACTTTAAAGAAGGGCAATCTATGCAAAGACTACCACTATTTGAACCAAATTGTTTCATATATTGGAAACATCGCTTTGAAACTTATGTGAAGTCAAAGGACATAGATCTATGGTATATCATCGTAGAGGGTGATTATAAACCTATATCAAATGTATCAGGTGGTCGGGATGAGGGTAATTCTCTTACTCGTCACAGTGATGAGCAAAAGAAGTTGATTGCCAAAAACAATGAAGCCAAAATGATGCTTTATAATGCGTTACCTAAGAAAGAATATGAAAGAGTCTTTATGTGTAAAACGGCTAAGGATATTTGGCAATCATTGATTATCACTCATCAAGGGAACTCACAAGTCAAAGATAACAAAATTGATCTTCTTGTTCAACAATATGAACAATTTGTTATCTTCGAAGATGAGACCATTGATAGTGCTTTTGCTAGGTTTAATACTATAATTACTTCTCTTAAAGCACTTGACGAATCTTTTTCTAGTAAGAAATTTGTCAAGAAATTTCTTAGAGCACTTAATCCGAAGTGGAGAGCAAAGGTGACAGCTATTGAAGAATCCAAGGATCTTTCAAGCATGACACTGGACGAGCTCATCGAAAATCTCAAAGTTCACGAGATGGTGATGGAAAAAGACTCAGAAATAGTTAAAGGCAAAAAGGAGAAGATGAAGTCAATTGCCTTGAAAGCTAGGGTAGAGTCAAGTGATGATGAAGAGTCTAGTTCGAGTAGCGAAGACGAAGAGTATGCCATGGCCGTAAGAGATTTCAAGAAGTTCTTCAGGAGACGAGGAAAGTTTGTAAGACAACCTCGTGAAGAAAAGAAATCATCTCGGAAAGACCGTGATGATAGGAAAGGAAAAGTAGATAGGAAGTGTTTTAGGTGTAAGGATTCCGGTCACCTAATAGGAGAATGTCCAAAGCCTCCAAAGAACAAGTCTCAAAGAGCATTTGTTAGTGGAGCTTGGAGTGACAGTGAAGGTGATGACGATGAGCCTAAGAACGACAAAGTTGCTCTCATGGCTCATGACACAGAAGAGGTACATTCTGACTCATCATACTCCTCTATTGATGATGAAACCTTAGAAGTAGAATATAACAAACTGTGTGAAATTACCCTAAAAATCATAAACAAAAATAAGTTCTTAAAAACCAAAACAACACTTTTAGAAAACGAAGTTCATTGGTTAAAAGAACAATCTATAAGATTATAAAAGGGTAAAAATGTTGAAGAAACATGTGTATCTTGTCAGGAACTAAAACTTGAACTAGAAACACTTAGGACCACACAGGAAGATCTTATCAAACAAAACTCTAAGTTTAAAAAGTTTGATAAAAACATAAGTTGTGCTGATGAGATAATGAGGATTCAAAAATTACCTCATGATAAAACCGGACTATGTTTTATGAAATTATGAAACTTAAGTGACTTTCAGAAACAAACTGTGAAAGTACAAGAAACTGTTCCAACAAAGTCAGACACCCACGGATCTGGCGGATCCAAAAATTTGGTTCCGCCAGTTATGGCCAAAGGGTCCGCGGGTACTGTTGATGAACAGAAGCCTTGTACTTCGGACCGTACTGAGTTCGTTAAGGTCACTAGAAAACCTAGCACTAGTACAACTGTTAACAAACAAAAACCAGCGGTTACTGTAGGAAAAGGTCAAGTTAAAAATGAGTTTAGGACTAAAACGGTTCAACAGAGACCTAGAACTAGTTTTCCCAAACACCGATTTCCAAAGAGTAATCACAACTCACAGCGTCATTATCAAAATAGTTGGAACCAAAACATGTCTAGGAACTATCAAGGTCCCAACTACATGCCATGGAACACTTGTCCACCATTTCCATACATGAACCATGACAATGTAATGTTTAACCCAAATGGACCCATGAGATATTGGGGACCAAACGCTTGAGTTTTTCTTGAACTTAGGTGTGCTTGAAAGTTGAGTTAGAACCAGATGAGTGGATTAAATATAGTGGGTGTTCAAGACACATGACGGGGAACAAAAGCCTTTTCTCAACCAACCAAGTGTATGAAGGAGGTAATGTCACATTCGGTAGCAAGCTTAAAAGTAAAATCATCGGAAAAGGTACAATCTCTCATGACTCTCTCACTATTGATGATGTTGCTCATGTAGATAACTTAGGTTTTAACTTGCTTAGTATTAGTCAATTATGTCGCAAAAAGTATAACGTCATTTTTTGTGAAAATGGAAGTAAAATACTTAAAAACGGCATAACCGTAGGAAAAGGTGTTTTACAGAATAACGTATACGTTATGAAATTAGACAAAACACCTAAAGACAAACTTTGTCTTACTTCTTTGGATGAAATGTAACACCCCGAAATCAGATCAGCGGAAACATACGGGTCGGGGCGTGTTATTGAATAGTTATCACAATCACAAGGTACAAAGAATGGATTTACTTAAACCTTTTTAGAAGAAATGTTATGATTGAAAACATACAGTTTACAATATTTAAAACAGTGTGGAAAATAAAGTTTCATAAAAGATTTAAAGTGGTCCCAAATAGTTTCTGAGTCTTCTATGACCATGCCATGCCCTCCACCAAGCTCCTCCAAAGGTAAGATATGCAGTGGAAAATGATTTAACACCTAAAATAAAACATGCTAAAAGTCAACACAAAGGTTGAGTGAATTCATAGGTTTAAATAAAATAGTTGATCACAATATTTCAAGTTTCCAAGGAAATGGGCTCCGTTGTTATATGCCCGAAAGTTCAGATATTACCACTACACTAAGCTCATGACACTCAAAGCGTTAACCGGCACCAGAACTCTGGCGTAAGTCGACAGTAACCACGGAATTTCATAATCATAATAGTTGCCCCCAAAGTAGGTATCTTGCAAAATACCTAGGTAACTCAATTATAATACATCACATGCCGACCGACCTTAGTCAACATGGCGGGATGGTCAAATCCTATAGGCCTATAAACTATAGTCGCGCTCACCCGCAGGTGATTAATGGTTCATGATCAAGGGACTTGCTTTTGGCAAGGACGGTACTTAGTGCTTATCAGATGTTTCGCAAAGTAGCTACCAGAAAAGTATAAATGTTGTTCCAGTTCAAATAAAGTTTCAGAAAGCAGAAAGCATAGTTTTCAGTTCAAAGTATAGTTTTCAAACAATTGTGATCATATTCAAAACAGTAGCATGTATCTCACCCCAAGTAACTTATAAAACAGTTTAAGCAAGAAAAAAGTGGGGCTATGAACTCACCTGAGTATGCAGCAATGCAAGATATCACAAATACACAACTGGCATCAAGTAGTAATGGCATGACGATATTAAAAGTAGAGCACAACGGCATTCAGAGAGTACAAGCATAAGGGTGTTGGATCGGCACAACCTAACAAGTAACATGTCTTAGAAATAATACTCAAGTAATTTATGAAGTAGTGTTCGTTGAATACTTGTGTTATTATAGAAAGGTTTAGTTTTCAATGGCATTCGGAAGAAAATACGTTTAAGTCTCGTGTGGAAGACAAGAAAGGTAAGAAGATAACAAGTCGGCGAATACGAACGAATACTCAAGGAAAACGAGAGGAGAAGAAGAAAAGAATATGAAAGAAAGAGTAAAATCAAAAAAGAATAAATAAACAAATAAACAACGTCGATAGATAGTTTCGGCTTTTCCCCGTTTTTCCCAAAATAGATGTTATAGTCGCTAAAACATAAGAGTTTTGAAAAGATTTTACGACATTTAATAAATCATAATGATTTAAGTTTATAAAGGTTTTACAAAATTTCGGCATGAAGTACCTGTTTATAAGACGTTCCCAAGTCATATGACTTATTTGAGTAATTCAATTATCGTCAAGTTTTACAAGTTTTAATATATAATTGGACATATTATTCGCGTATATATTAGTTGTTTAGTTTTATCGACCATTTCGTATAGTTCGGGTCCAGATAGGTTAAGCTCTTATGAGTCTAACGTATCCTTCCGTCTCGAGTACCAAAGGGTCCATAATAGTCCAATCAACCAATACCGTAAATCCAATACGTCCAATCCTTGTCCAACAATGTTACATCATCACAATGTTATCCAAGCCCAAATCGTTATATATTAAGTATCTCATATGTTGCAATTTATATCCCATATCGCTTTTCAAATAATCCGAAACCGTCATATCGATAACAAACGAACAAATAAATAATAATAAACGTCTAACCTAATATAACACGACTCAACAAAATAAATAAATAAACAGTGACAAGTAAATAAACTTTGTCGTGACTCGCTACGAGTCACGTCTTGACTCCACCCGAGCCGATGAGGCTCTCGGCTACAACTATATCCAACACAAACACAACCAAATTCACTTTAATCTAATTCTAACACTAATCCTTCTCTATATTAAAAATCCAAACCGACACAAACAAATACGAAACTGCAAACATAAATAATCCCAACGCAAATCCAAAACCAAACACAAACATCATAGCACCAACTAATCCTAAATCCAAACCAACGCTACGCCTTACCGTGACTCACCACGAGTCACGGCTCGGCTCGGCTACTTGCCGACTGTCAAAACTGAGACAAGACAAACGAAACCCAAATTGAATCCAAGTTCAACCATAACAATAACAACAATAAAAGGAAAGAAAAATGAAAACAATAAAATCATTAACCACACCGAGTCAACTGAGTTGACTCGGTGGTTGACTGAGTTGACCGAGTCAACGCCGAGAGGGGGGGAGGGTTTCCACACGAGGTTAAACAAGTTTTTATCACCATTTAAAAAAAACACTATTTATTTTCGGATTAAATAAAATTAATAAATAAATAAATAAATTATTTAAATTAGGGTTTTGAAAAATATTAAAGAAAATTAGGAAATAAGGCGCGTGGGGTCGGTTTACCGAAGGAGAAGGCGGAGGAGGGTTGTGGTGGTGGCTTAGTGATGGTGGCAGTGGCGGTGGTGGCGCGTGACGGTGGTTGCGGTGGGAGCCGTGAGCTCAAAAACTCCAGAAACACGTAAAAATGGCCGATCTATCGATTCGGCTAATAAAAATACTCGCCGAAAAATTTTCCGGTGGCCGGAATTTTGGCCGGCAGTGGTGGTGGTCGGACGGAAATGCTCGCCGGCGAAGATAGAGAGAGAGAGAGTTAGTGAGAGAGTGACTAAGTTATTAACGAATAAAATATTATTTTAGGGGTATTTATATTTTTGATGAGGGACTGAAAATGAAAATTTGAAAGTGAGGGATGTGAAAGGTAAATATGGAGCGGAGGGACCATTTCTGCCACTTTGGCTAATCTTTTGCAATAAACACTGCGGGACCCATTTGACATACCAAACGGACTCGAAAATCAACGAAACTTGCGCCATTGTTCACGAAATAATTTTTCCAATAAAAACGAGTATAAATATGCAATACTTTCACGAAATCAATATATTTGGCAAATACGATACGTTTTGTGCTTTCTAGGTTGTGCCGACTCGATAAGGGAATAACGCTCACGTTAAACAAGATATTCATAGTTTTTCAAACCCAAACAAGTTCAAAGAAGTTCAAAAGCTAAAGAAAATGAGAAGCAAGTGTTTTGACTCATACATCATATTTGGAAATCCGTCCCGGATTTCAGTTTAACTTATCGGTTCTGGTTTCAAAGAGGTTTAGAAGCTAAGGAAGAATAAAAACTATTCTTTCGGCTCGTAAAACAAGTTTAAGAAATTTGTCGGTTGTTACATCACATACCCCTAAAAAGGAATCGCGTCCTCGCGATTTAGTTCAAGTTACCCAGCGGGACGGTGTTGGTGAAAAGGTGGTGGTACTAGTAACATATTCGGGTCTCTCTGGACTGTCTTAAGGGTTTCTCCTTGCCCGGGGAGGAGTACTTAAGTGGTCTGCCATACGTTGTCTCCTTCTAGCGTTTTGGTGGGGTACAATGATTTATGGAGTAAGGTTAATAGAGGGAAAGAGTTTAAATCTTAACTACACGGTGTTTCAAAATTTTGCCAGCGTGGTCTCTCCTCAAATCCTCACGGTCTAATTTTCAATGTAGGGTTTATATTCTAGTGATGCAACATTCCTAGTCCGATACATGTAAAGTTCTAAAATGGCGGGGTGACTGAACTTCAAGATTCTTTTTTTTTTCGAAATTGAGCGTTTTCCTCCTCAGTGGGTTGGATGAAATTTTGTTTGAAACTTTGTTTAGGTAAACATTTGTACTAATTTGACCAAAATAACTTCCCAAGTGTTACAAATTTCTTTGTTGAGAATTTGTGGTTACGTAAGGTGATACAGTTTCAAAAGATCTTAAAATTTCTGTAAAACGGGTTTTTGATCATGGTATGGTCAAGAAAATGTTCATAAATTTGTCATTTGACATCCCTTAATAAAAGTTTAATAAAGTTTGACCAGAAAGATTTAATCCTCAAACTGGGTGTTTCAGGAAAATATCATTACGAGTTCAAAGTTGTTATAAAAGCGTTTCAAGAAAAATCCTTAAAAGTAAGAATATCAAGGGAGGAAGGGTAATCGAGCATGCACATCCACCTATGCTTCTAAATATCCAAAGAAAGAATCTAGTTGCCAATGTTGGAGCGAGGTTCAATGTTCAATACCAGGCGAAGCTCATAGGTGTAAGTATTCCAACTTGTTTAGCGGTACTAAAAGGTATCTTGATCTAAAACGGTTACACTAGTGATCTGAGAGGCCTGAATCAGCTCGATATTATGTTGAGGAAAGTCCTTTCTGTTTTCAAGGTGAGGTCGGGTACCAATAGTCGTTAAGTATGCTAAGATCTCTTGGCATCCTAGTGTTGTAGTCGCATCTCATAGAAGAAAGTCAGAGTTTTGCACTGAAGCGGGTTACATAAAAGAAAGGTGTTTTGCAATGAGGGTAAGATGTCATAAGAGATATGGTATATTGATAACCTAGTTCAATGCATGCACTACTAACAAGGGAATCTAATCGTATGGAATGGATGAGGTAACTTATTCAGTGATGAAACGGTTTCAAGGTTTGGTAGGTTGCAATCTATAATCTCAGGCATAAGTGCGGGATCCACTTCTAAGGTTTGGTTTATTTTCAAAGTGAAAGATTGTTTATTCTGTTTATGGAATAATAGTATGAAAACACTTTTCATGTCAGTAAATGGTTCACATGGTGAAATACTTTATAAAATAATTTGTAGAACAGTTTATAGAGTGATAGAGAACGATTTATCATTTATAAAATAACAAATTCAGAGTTAAATTTGTGATATGTTAGAAAGATAAGGATCGGGTTACACAATAACTTGTGTGATGATTTGTAAAACAATGCATAGAGTAATAAGAAAATCATTTATTATCTGTAAAATATTAGCAAAGTTGTAGTTTACTTAGTGATTTAGCAGCAAAATAGTTCGTCGGGTGACAATAAAATAGTTTTGTAAAGTAATGGCGAGATAATTTGAAAGATAATAATAACACAGTTTTTTTTTAATAGAATATAGTAGTAAAACATTTTGTAAAATGACCGCAAAAGGGTCGGTAAAATAGTTGTTGATACAAAAGTTGGGCGTTCCTTGTTAAGACTCCTATTCTCGTACCAATCAGATCTTAATGCTTGATGGAACCTGCGCACTAAGAAAAAGAACAAACACCGTTAGGCTTATCGAGGGATTGTCTCCCCCGATTATCCTCCGGCGTGAGAGTAAGTAATCGAATTTAGGGTTTAGTGAAGAGTTAAGGTTTTTAGTGAGTCGTACCTTTACCGAGGGCTTGGGTGCCCTTTATATACATATGAAACCCTAGTAGGTTTCGTGTCCCCTACTCCTCGGCGCATTAGCCGACTTCGGATATTTGGTATATATCTCCTTTAATTAGGAGATACTCCATATCCAATCCGAAAATAACTTTGGGCTTGGACCTTGTAAGCCCAAGCCGTATAACTGGTAGTCCAGTTTTTGCCATAGCGCCCCACGCGTAGTGGGCTTAAATATTAGTATTGTTTACTAATCGGGTCCATGACCCGGGTATAGACTATACGTCATCAATAGTTGAAAATGATTTGTGTGGATGTGTGCTTAGTAGTAATAATAATTGAAAGTGAAATGATGTAGTAAGTGGGTTGGTTACTTATATGAAAGCTTTATTAGATAATTGACAAGATAACGAATTAAAAGTGAAATAATGTGATGATAAGTATGTCATAGTAGATAGTAATAGCTTAGTTGCATTTGACACTTTGATTAAATAGCAGTGAAAATATAGAACGTAATTGAATCAACTCCAAAGTGAACTCTATCCAAAATCATGGAGTGACACAGACGAAGGAGAAGATCATCATCCGACTCACCTATCATTCACACGTCGATCATCATCTGAGACATTACGAAGAAAAGCTAGGACGTGAGGTAAGTTCTCTTTTTAAATTTCATAAGTAATTACTTCATGCATATAATCTTATTAATGCCTTAGGATACGCTTAGTCTGATAGGTTGCTTTGCCTCTACACTTTAGTTATATTCGTTCTGTGGCTTAATGAACTAGAAACCCTTTAGTTAGCCCCCCTAAGTATTAGTAAACCAAGCAATCTTCATATTTGGTACTCTTCGATAGGTAAATTTAGGAACTTAATTTCTTCTAAAAAGAGAATGACTACTGGAGAATCTATTGACTAGAAACTCAATTTGACCTAACGGTTGAATTGCTTCTATGTGAGAAGTTGGGTGTGTGTAACCCGTAAAAACGGTCGTGTTTAGCCTGAATTGAGCACCACTAGTAATAGTCTCATACTCATTCTCCAACTTGAATACATTATTCTTCCTAAATATACCTAACGATAGTTTACTGTTATGAACTTTGCTTTTCACTAGAGCTTTTCATTCCTAGATTTATGTCATCTTGCATATATAAAATTTCTTGATGTTTACTTGCTCCTATGTGATTTGACTGCATGCCTTCGTAATTATTTGTTTAGTTGTTGAATGCATTGTCATTATAATAGCTTTTGTTTTTCTCTAACTACTCTGACATGATGTATTTTTGTATTTAGTCATAGTACATGCTTAAAGACTATAGGATATGTAGAAAGAGGTAGCATGTGACAATAGACTTAACCAATACCCTTGAGCATGAGATCTTTTATAAACCACTATTTTTAAACCTATAATTAATGGGACTTATTTTTAAATTTGCAAAAACTTCACATTTTGGAAAAATGATTTTTCAAAAGATTATGACACATTTCTATTTTACATGTTTCACCATCCCACCTTTCTTCCAAAATTATGTCCATAATTACGTGTTTATCAAAACCAAAGATTAGAAAAATATGTTTTCTTTCCTCATAAAAACATTTTGAAATAAAACTAAAACTATTTCATTAAAATATTTTTCACATCCACATAAAAACTCACTTTCAAACATTGTTGAATAATGCCAAAAATATTTCTTTAAATCATGCATGGGTGTTAGGAATATAAATATTCAGATGAAGGTTCGGTCACCCCGAGTATCTATTTAGCATTTACATAGCTCGTAGGCTTATTAATATTAGCTTAGTACTATTAGTATTATTAGTTTTAATAGTATTAGTCGTAGTTATATTTGTGGAGTGGGTCGGGGCTTTCCCCACTGTCAGCTCACTCCACAGCCCACTAGGGGCACAAATATTAGGAACTATATAAACCCTTCCCACACATGGGAAGGGGTGGAACTCTCATTACATTTAATCTAATCTTTCTGTTTTTGAGTTTCTCCCACCTCTCTCTAGTTCTTCATCTCACTAACTCCATGGATCTATACTTTCATAACACAAGACCACCCGAATCATTCACACAATCAAGATGTTCATATTCTACAATTGGTATCAGAGCCAGGTTAGGTTCGATTGATTGTGTGTGCTCAAGAAAGTTGTCTATTAGTTTTGGTTCGAACACAGTTTCACAAGTCCAGTTTTATTTTGGTTCTATTTCGTTGTGGGTTATGTGGGCTTTAATTGTTATATTCGAATATCAAGATTGTGTTTTGGGCTTATCTTGCTATTACAATTTTTTTGTTTTGTGTGTTCGAATATCACAACTGTTTTAAGCATTGTTGTATCTTGGGCTGCAACAGTTGATATACACAAACTTGTTATTGGCTCTATGTGCATACTTTCTTTTGCTCACATAACCAGTTGATGTGTTTAAGGAGTCGTGGCTGCATGCTTCATTTATTTTGGCTCGAACACATCGTTTCAAGAATGCTAGTCATGTTCTTGTGGTTTGAACATTATTGTGGGTTGCATGTACATCTGTGTGTGGTGAATGGTTATGAAAAAATGTTCTTGGCAGCGGTTTGTGGATGGCAGGTTGTTTTTTATCTAAAAGGGGTTAGAAAACAAAAGCTGGTGAAAGTGACAGGTTTGTTGTGTACCAGCAGCGGTTTGACCATTGTTTGACCATTCTATGTAGCGGTTTTGTGAATCTTGGATGGGTGGTTTGGCTGGTATCCGAAAAGGGAAAAAGATGAAAGTGATTGGTTTGTTGGTTACCTGTAGCGGGTTGTTGACTGCAGCGGGTTGTTGACTGCAGCGGTTTATTGACTGGCGGTTTATTGACTGTGGCGGTTTAGCGACTGTAGCGGTTTGCAGCGGGTTGTTGACTGCAGCGGGTTATTGACTGCAGCGGGTTATTGACTGGCGGTTTATTGACTCTGGCGGTTTATTGACTGCAGCGGTTTAGTGACTGCAGCGGTTTAGTGACTGCAGCGGTTTATTGACTCTGGCGGTTTATTGACTCTGGCTGCTTATTGACTGCAGCGGTTTAGTGACTGCAGCGGTGTGCCACAGGTGTTGACTAGTCAAGAAAAGTCAAAGTACTGAAAAGAAAGAAGATGAAGGAGGACTAATTGACTCATAACCATTACCAGACAGTCTCTAATTACAAACAACCTTGCTGCAATAACATGAACCTCAACAACTTCACACAATAAAACAACACGCGCTCTTGACTTTAGTTTTCCACATCAACAGTCAAGATTAATAGAAAGATCAAACCAGTAAAGCCAAACCAAAAGCTTCTCTGTTTGACCACGAGATTACAAGAAACCACATGGTAACCATAACCTCAACATGACCTCAGACTGTTGATCTTTCTTGGTGTTAACAATTGTCAAATCGAAGGAGATGAGAAGCTGATAACCAGATCCAACTACAACAATATAACCCTAATCCTAACATGGAATCAAAAATTACAATCTAGCCTATCCAATCCGACATCACCTTCAACAAAATCCAACCTTCATCAAAGAACTTCAAGATCTCAGCTTTTCTTTCTCTCGTGGTTATCAAAGATAAATCGAGCTCCTTTAAAGCCAAACACACGAAAGAAGTTAAGTTCATCATCGATCTGTGAATGTTTAACATCCCATTAATATCCGAATATTAAAGAAAGAATCATAACAAGATTGTTATCTTCTTTCATTAATTCGTTCAAATGACACAAGATAAGAGCAACAAAATAAACACACGTCGACCAAACCTGAGACCCTCCAAAGGATCTTGAAGCCTATTTAACAACTTCTTGATTCAAAAACATGCAACAAAAGAAGAATAGGTCTCGGTAAGGTTGTGTGTATGTGTCGATCGGTTATGAGTTGTATTAACGGGTTTGAGATCAGAATCTATGTGATCGGTTGGAGATGAGATTAATCGATTGATTTGTTGAGAAAGGTGAATTCCTAGATCCGTTTGAAGATTATAGCAGAAAGGATGAAGTAATGGGGGAGGATTATTTGGAGATTAGGGTTAGTGGGGATTTGGAGTGGGTATTTAATACATTAGTAATTAGGTTTAATCAAATGGTTGGACTGGGCTTATACCAATTTTGATATTGAACCTATTTCATGGGGCGTGTAGATATGTAAGTGGGCTGTGAATTACTCTTGGGCTATAGATTTGGTAAGCACTGAAGTTGGGTGGACTAATTGCTTGGGCTGGACTGTTGTCATTTCGAATATTGTGGACTTGGTCAAACGATTGTTTCCTTTGATTGTGGATACAAATTTTTGGCTAGTCCTTAATATTTGGTGAAAAAGGAGTGGTAGCTTGGGTTATTACTAAACTTCACGAGGAATCACACGTCTCGGCTGGTATTTAGGTAGATGAATGTCAATGAGATTACAGAGGTGTGAACTTGGCAGCACTGTCCTATTGGAGCCTACGATTTGAGTGAGCTTGCAATTTGATCTTTGCGATTTGAGTTATAGTTGACAAATTGCGACTTGGTTAATTGCGAATTGACAAGTTGCTATTTGATTTGTTGCGATTTGACTGATTGCGACTTGACAAACTGTGACTTGACTTGTTGCAATTTGATCAAGTTGAGATTTGACACCTTTGACTTGAATTTTGAAGATTAGTATTGCAATTCACTCTTGGGTATTCTGGTTGATTTCACGGTTTCTCTTGTAGATTTTAGAAAATCCCGCGAAAGATTCGATTTTTCGGTTTAAATCTCAAGAGTGGTAAAATCCCGTCAAATCAATTTTGGACTAATAGGCAGGACATGGATTTTGACATAATAAAAATTACGGGGTTTGACTATTTTTTCGGGATAAGTTTGTGCTACGAGATCGGCAGGAATTGGGAAATTATGGTAACTTGGTTGGTTTGCTAATTCACGGGTTCGTATACTTAATATCTCAAACATCTCGGGGTTGGTTGGATGCACGATGTTTGATGATCCTTGCTCGAGCATATTTAGGGTGATTAGACTTGGATGTTTAAGAAGTGGATATATACAATAAAGGATGGAAGGTTGGGTATATATCACTACCTATATTTAAAGGAGTTACGTTGTTGTGCTCAATATAGGTTCTACATCACAAATTAAGTGCAAGTATAAGTCGCGAACTTGTCTTTTATCAAGCCTAATCAAGTGATTGTTGTTTCTCAAGCTTCTAATGGGATTGTAGTACAAGATCCTCTTAAGAGGTGGTCAGACTTAAAGACGGGAGGTGGTTTGTTCAGAGACGTGTTTTAACCCATTTCACATTCTATTGTTAAACATATTCCATCAAACGGTGTTGGCATATTATGAGCTTCAGGGAATTTTTCATTTGCTAAACCATTGATGAGGAGACAAACGAGGGGTTACTACAAGCGAGTCTTTATCACCATCTTCTTTGCAGTAGTTTTATGTGTCTCTTTCCATGTATCTGTATTGTGCTTGTCAAATTCACAAACATCACGGACTCTCAACTTTGGCAAAAAGGTCATTTCATGCCCTTTTTGAGGGGGAGAATTAGCGCGAGTTTCCTAGCGGTTCCGTCTCCAACGATGTGAATTTTAGCGGTTCCGGTTACAGCGGGTCAGATCGTATCGGTTCAGTCTCCAGCGGTTTGAATCTTAGCAGTTCCGGTTTCAGCGGGTCAGATCGCAGCGGTTCAGGATTCAGTGGTTCAGTCTCCGGCGATTTGAATGATGGTTCCAGTTTCAGTGGTTTGGGTCTTAGCAAATTGCCTAAGATTTCAGCGATTTGATACTTACTGTTGTGCAGTTTGTTCTTGAATTTACTTCTCGGTTAAATCTCAAGACCTGTAAAATCCTGTACACAGTACGACAACTATTCCATGCACTGCACCGATATCATCCAAGCAGCTGGGTCAGACAGCTATGTTTGTTTGGACTGACTATGAGTCATGGGCACTGCTAAAAAAATTAGCGCATATTTCTTCTCCCTTCGAATATTCAACCGCACAAAATGATCACGAAGCTAATTTGGTATTCCTTGCTTGAGGGTGAAGTTGGATTTCACGAAAGAGTCTACCTATTTTATCTTGAAATCGGGGATGGTTGGATGCATGATTTCAATGATAACTTGCTCGCGCATATGATGTAAGTTGAAGACTTGGGTTATCTAGTTTCCAGAAGTCGGGGTGGATGGGTGAAGACCTGGTAAACTATCACTTAAAGGAGATACATTGTAGTACTCAGTGTCATACGTAGAAGACGTTGTGGATAATCGCAAGAGGTGATGAGAGTCTCATACTTTGTCAGGATAACATTAAGCACTTAGAGGCTTAACACCATTCTTCCAACAATAATGCAAGCTTAGGTAACAAATTTGAGTAATTCTACGTCATTTTCAAGATTGGTATATCGGATTTCCTTCATCAAGTGGTCACAATTGTTTGTGTTCGAGGTTGGTTAGTTGGACAAAGGCTTTAAAAGTTATGATGTGATCTGTAACTCTCTCATGATATTCTTAACCCAAACTGATGTTCACCAAAACCAAATCAGTCACGCCACATTCAATCTGTTACTGTCTCACGGTTTCTTCTTGGTTTTGTAAAATCCCGCGAAAGAACTTATTTCTCGGTTTAAATCATAGATTTGTAAAATCCCGTGATGATGGGCTATGCGCTCTTGACCAGGATCGGGTTAAAACCATTATCAAAGTTCAGCTATAACATCACAAATGGCTGGATCGAGGCATTTAATTGACAAGATGTGACTACGGGGTTAGTTCAGTATTATTTATTTGAGGCTGAAGTGAAATTTCATGGGTGCGTGTACTTAATATCTGAAGATATCGGGGAGGTTGGATGAAGATTCTTCGAGATCCTTGTTCGAGCTTTCGACAGTTACAATGACGAGGACTTGTATATCTAGTTATTTTTTTTTCTTTCTCTCTATTGCAAAATAACTATCACTTTAAGGAGTCACGTTGTAGTGCTCAGTGTCACACGAAGTTGTGGATATCCAAGAGGTGATGCACGTCTTATACTTGATGGTTGGTTGGTTGAAGAGTATAGAGTACTTAGGGATTCGATGTTGCACGAAGTCTCTACACCGCTCTTTGTCACGCATTAGTACAAGTTTAAGTCACAAGTTCGGGTTATATTACTTCAGTCTCAAGTTCATCATATTGGGTATTTCTCCATCAGTGGTCACGACGTCAAGCCGACAAATGATAATGGGGTTGGTAACGAGTTAGATGAGAGATGTAGTAAAGAGAGAGATAATGACGTCTGTACACATCAGTGCAGGCCTCGTTCTTCATCAGTATGACGTCTGTACACATCAGTGCAGGCCTCGTTCTTCATCAGTATGACGTCTGAATACCTCAGTTCAGGCCTCGTTCTTCAAGGAAAAGAAAAATGTACGCTTGAGTGCACTTTATCTTCAAAAGAAGAGGAATCTTCTTAGTTATGGCCATTCTCGTCAACAAGTATCATGCTCTTTCCTTGCTTATTCAGTCTTCAAGTGGATCGGCGCATATTGGAGTATACTTTTATTCACATATTCAACCAAAAATTGCAGTTGACAGGCATATGCAATTTTTGAGGGGGGGAAAGGGTGAATAAACAACATGTCAGTCTTCAAGAATCGTCAAGCGAAGCTACTTACCGTTGATGGTATTAATATTCACTAGTTCAATCATCAAAAATTGCAGTTGGTAGGCATATGCAATTTTTGAAGGGGGGAAAGGGTGAATATTATTCTACATGTTGATTGATGATTGAGAAATGGTCATACGACTCCTGAATACGTCAGTTCAGGAGTCGTGCAAACCATGTTCCTCCAACACTATTCTTTCTTCGTCTATTAAGGTGTTGAAGAACATGGTCAGGGAATGCTAATCGACATCGTCTCACGGGCTGATTCATTCAGTATCAAAGGGTTTCTAGTCAATGCTTCATGTATACGTCATCAGGCTACATGTACACATAATGATGATGATTCCGATTAATCATAACCATCATGGGGGAGAGAAATGTGTACACCAAGGACGCACAAAAGGTTCACGTGATCGAGCTTAATCGTGTATCCCGGTGTTGAAAAGCCGCAGAGATGATCAGTGGTTCAATTTGTCACCTTGGTATTAACGTTTCAATGTTACGTCATGGTATGATTAATCGTAACCATCAGGGGAGAGAGAATGTGTACATCAAGGACGCACAACAGGTTCACGTGATCAGGGCTTAATATCCAAGAGGATACATACTATAGATGATCAGTGGTTCAACTTGTTACTTTGGTGTTATACTCAATACTGAAGAAGGTCGAGTCGTCAGTCTTTTCTTCATTCTCTGTTGGGTGTTATCATCTCATGTGTATGCTGCGGGCTGATGGGTTATATGTAAGGTTACTGGAAGACATTTGGTGAGATGAAGATGGTTGGTATTCTGTCCCTCCATATTGGGCAATCTTGAAGAAGGTCGAGTGTACAGTCTTCTCTACATTCTCCGCTATGTGTTAGAAGACTTAAGACGTCATGCATTTGGTTATCAAAAGACTTCTTCATATTATGGGCGTTCATCCAATTTCTTCCTTCTATTATGGGTGTTCATCAGAAAGGTTGTCAGATTGGGGGAGAGCACTAATTAGGGGAGAGTGAAAAGCCGGTATTTATCCCTAATTGAAAGTGCTCACATTGCTCTTCAGCAAGTCAAGTGATGAATGCGGAGAAGATTCAGGATGCTGAGGAGTAATGGTTTCTGGTTCGTATCCTTGTATATATATTTTGCTTCTTACATTCTTTTTCATATCTTATACCATTTTGTAAATAGATATATAGAAATCTTGCTAATTGTAAATAGAGAAACGTAAAATCAGAAAAACCATAAAAATTAAAAAATTAGAAAAGACCAAAAATAGTTTCACCTAGGCATGTCTTCTGTTTATCGATAACATTTACGGACTTAGAAATGTCATTCAATAATGGCACGGGTCTTTAAATGAAGCTCGAGCAGAAGTTAAAATGGATGGTTAAAACATGTCTAAATGGCTTGCTATTACTTTAGATAGCAACCCGCGCTTCATACTGGGGAAAGCACGTCGCCAAAAAGACGGTTGTTCCTCCAACTGGGTGATGTTCACCTGGGCATGGATTACTTTATATCCATGTTTCTTCGATCTGATGTACGTTTCAGTGCATCATTTCTTGAAAAAGAAGAGAAATCTTCTTTGAATACAAATAGTTTTCATTCTATGATTCTTCTGAAAATTATTTGTGAGACACTTGGTGAATATGTGTTGTAAGAAATCTGCTTAAACTCGGATTGTGCATAAAATTTGTCACTCAATCAACGACTAATGGGTCATTGATTGAGGGGGAGAGTGAACTAAAATTTTATATCATCAAACGGACTTATTGGTTAAATCATACTTGCTTGAAATGGTTTTGTAGTTAATGGAGTATTAGGTGTAGAGGATCTTGCTAAAACTTTATATCAAATGGCCTAATGTGTTGGTTGCTAGAAAGTTTAGGACATTATGTGCAATTTGCTTATAGTTTCCTAGCTTTGCATATCTAGTAGGTTCATTTGTGTTACTTTGGAATCCTCGTTTAATCCCCTATATACTTTAAGACTCAAAACCTAAAAGAAGTTAGAAAACCCATTAAGTTTGATGTTCTTGAATGACCCAATGACATTTGTATGATCTGAATGAATGAGTTTCAAATGTTGTTTGACTTTAGTTAGTCGATTGCTGCTCAAGTGTTGTTGATATTGTGCTTATTCTATCAGGATTTGCTTAGGTGTATTGTTATCATGCTTGAATCATGTTCCTAAGATCCTGAGTTGAATATTGAAATGTGTGTGAATTGCCATGTTCATGATCGCTATTTGCTCTTCATGCTAGATAGTAGTTTGACATTTTCCTGACTGTGGTTTGATTATAAGATGAACTTGGTATTATAATGTGGCAAGCTGCTGAAGGGTAGCTATTAAGGAATAGTGTATCTGTATGTATGTATATCTGTGTTGATATTCTTATGCAGATTCCATAGCCAAAATGAATGTACCAGTTCCCATTCTAACCATTTGATCAGACGTTCAAACTCTATTGATTGGCTCGAAATTCACCACAACAACAACGTCGGCAACAACAACAACAACAACACTTTCACCACCGCCACCACCATTCATCTATTTTGGTCTCGCCAAGTGGGGATCAACGACATTTGCGAAAGATTTGTTGGTGGATGGATAATTGATGTTGACTACTAACTCAGAAAAGCGGGTGATTACATCATCTGCGCAAAAAGGTCAATATCATTTGTGTCATAATTGTCGACTTGTGCATAATAAGCAGTGGATCTCCCTCTTAGATTAAGGGGGAGCAAAGTATGTTTCATCATCAGAACATGTTAAACCTGACCACATTTTCTCCCATGTTTTTTAAATTATTTAAATCAATTGGGATCACAAATCTCAAAAGGTTTGAAATTTTTGATCGGGGGAGAGAATGTGATTTAAATATGAAACCTGATGAAAATGTGATGTTTTGGATTTAAGTGTAGGCTCTCCCATATGTGCAAAACTCTTTCGTATATCGATGCACATATTGAGGGGGAGCAAATGGACAAAAAGGATTGGGCATCTCGTAAGAACGGCTCAGACTTCACCAAAGAATTGACGAAACTTGAATTGTCATCAATCGAAAGGATACGTCTTGGCCGGGTAATAATTTCAAGCTGGTCTAACCAGTGATGTAAGCGTGTCTCGAAAAAGACGTATCTGAGTAGAGTGTACCATTTCGAGAAACTTTTTGTGGACTTGACCAGGCCGGGTAATAATTTCAAGCTAGTCTAACTAGTGATGTAAGCGTGTCTCGAATCGGTCATGTTCACTGAAAGTGGATCAATTCAAAAAGTGCGAGCTCTACCTAACATGTGCAAATTTATAAAACTATCACTCGAGCACATGTTGAGGGGGAGCATTTGAAAAATATAAAACTCTCAAGTGTTTGCAAAAATGTGTTTCAGAATCATGAACACTTTGAGAGATTTTTCAAAGATTTGGTTTATGGCAATCGTGGAAGTACACCAAAGACCGACCATTTTAATTAATGCATGGAGTTATAAGGATGGTTAGGTTAGGCTCAAGTTCCCACGATCCCGCCAGAGCCGGAGGGATCTACCCAGGGACAATCCACTAGTTAGTGTAGAAGTCCTTAGGTATGATTAAAAAGGAGAAAAGTGGATAAGGGAAAAGTGCCGACTGAGATGGAGCTAGTACTGGAACAAACCCAACAAGGTGCTAGTTATGAAGTCTCGGTAAGCACTGAAGGGGTTGAAGAATGAAAAAGAATTGTAAAGATAAAGGGTGAAAAGAAAGAAGCCCTCCTTACAACTTAGGCAGAAACCGGGTCAATACATATGCTGTCAGAATCACTTAGTTGATTGCTGGCATTGAAGACAAAGTATCATGGACCCAGTGATACGCTGCACAACCCTCCCTAGCCACTCAAGGTCCCTCAAAGGACTCTTGTTTCACTTGTCACGGAGATCAATACATTTCTATCGTCTCTCTCACTCCGAGTTAGATGATATTGAAAAGGTGGCAGTCCTCTCCAGCCTCCGATCACCAAATCAAAACGCACAATTGAGTCTAGAGCCACGAGATGCATAATAAGATCTCATAGGAACACGAATTATTTCTACACTGGTTGTTCAACATTAAGGACACCAGTTGTAAACTTATGAGTCCTACGCAGATCTTAGCAATCTGCCAGAACATTTATGAGGGAATTTACAAATGTAATTCCCAATGATTAAATGGAAATTCCTGCCAGGGTCAACATCAAACAGCCCTGAAAGTAGGTCACTTCGGTAATTCTCTGTAGATTACGCTTAGTGGTCGCGGCGGTTTCAAACGGTCTACAGTCGTGGAGTGATCTCCAGCGACTCACCTAATCGTTGATGTGCTACGGTTCGATCTTAAAAAGCCCTCTGTGGGTTTTCGATTAGGAACGGTCTTGGTAAGGATTAGAGAGAGTTTTCACACTATGCTGTTAACAATCTCGAAGTCCGAACCTGTAAGTACCGGTCGATTTGTTGCTAACTGTCGTATGCAGGAACTTCTGGCGATTGTAGCTGAGGAATGCTGTAGCTGGTTGCTGTTGTAGCTGGTTGCAGAAAAGATGCCAATCCTTTACCACATGCTCACACTACATCATCATTGTAACTCAACAAAGTCATGATCAACCTAAAAGACCTTTAACACGGCTTCTGCAAACTCTGATGCTAAAGATCATGACACCAAATAGTGTGAGCATGTCGGTTCAAAGAATAACACATCACTTGGAAACATACTGCTGAAAGATGACTTGGAAACAAATGTTGGATGATGAAGTCGAAGAATATTCAAAGATCATCCAAGACAATCAATCAGTCATCAAATCATTACTGCTGAAGGCACAAAGACTAAAGACATTGAAGAATCAAAGACTACGAGCTATAAAGAAAAGTTCAGAAGATAAAATGCTAGAATTCAAGTTATTATTTCCGGGGTGACCTCCCTTAGGGGGAGATTGTTAGAAATATAAATATTCAGATGAAGGCTCGGTCACCCCGAATATCTATTTAGCATTTACATAGCTCGTAGGCTTATTAATATTAGCTTAGTACTATTAGTAATATTAGTATTATTAGTTTTAATAGTATTAGTCGTAGTTATATTTGTGGAGTGGGTCGGGGCTTTCCCCACTGTCAGCTCACTCCACAGCCCACTAGGGGCACAAATATTAGGAACTATATAAACCCTTCCCATACATGGGAAGGGGTGGAACTCTCATTACATTTAATCTAATCTTTCTGTTTTTGAGTTTCTCCCACCTCTCTCTAGTTCTTCATCTCACTAACTCCATGGATCTATACTTTCATAACACAAGACCACCCGAATCATTCACACAATCAAGATGTTCATATTCTAAAATGGGGATCTCATATCTGTCATCTATATTTATGTATGTGACATTTATAAGTGAACTAAATTTGAAAATAACCATAATTTATTCACTAAGATCTCACTTGGTACAAGTCTAGAAGTCCATGCTATCACAACTCTACATTCCCATGCACATAGATATTCATAAGGATTATTTTACTAGCTTATTAATCTTCTCAAATATGATACTATGAATTACTTGGTGCTATGTAGTGTTTTCTTGTCTAACATATATATGTTACATGCTAAATGAGTTGTTTGCATGCTAGATAATAATGTCTAATGAATATGCTTAGCATACATAAGTTATTATATCCTAAATTGCCTCAAAAGAAGTTGGACTTGTTTGAAACTAAACCCAAAAATACAACCCTTTCAACAATTTTCTGCCAAAAACCCATTTCCAGTAACCTGGAAATCAGCAGATGGGCGGCCCCCTTAATTCATTAGGCTGCCCCCTTAATATTTAAGGGGACCGACCCCTTAATTAAGGGGACCGGCCATCTGATGGTCGAAAGTGCTGCTCCCTTTTTCTATTTTTTAGCCCATTTTATCCTATACTTCCCAAAATTCACAAACACATTTTGTCACAAACCACCCACCAAAATTTACCTTCCACAATCACATCATCACTACACCATAAATACCCAACTCCATCATAAATGCTCATCTATATCATCCATCCAAACATGTCATCATCTAACCACCCAAGATCCAAGCCTTCAAGAGTTGCTAAAGTCTCAGTGAGGCCCATTTGGAGGAGGAAGCTTGACACTTGCCATAACCCAACAAATGATGTTGTTCAAACTCAACCAACACCTAAACCTCATCCTAATGAACCCTTTCACACACATAACCTATCATCCATATGTCCACCTTCATTCACTCATAATTACCCAAGTTCACAAATGTCTCCACCACCAAAAGTGTCACCACCACTTCCACCAAATAACTACCACTCTCCATTATCATCACCTTCCACTCAACACTTGAAGTTCATTGAAGAACTCAAGGAAGCCCATGAGCTTAATGCTCTCCTTGCTTTGCACCTTGCTCAAAGCAACTTAAACCCATCACCATCCATCTCACCATCATTACCATCATCACCACATCACTTGAGTCAAATTGAGAAACATGTCAACAATTGTCCTTGTTGCATCTTTCTCCAAAATCAAACCATCGCCTTAAATGAGCGTCTCACTTGGATTGAGTATCTTCTCACTAGATCTAATCCAACACCACCACTTGAACAACATCAAAACCCTCATTCAACATGGTCAAGTCCAAGCTCTCCACCTCCAATTCCTCCATCAACACTCTCTCCAACATCCATACACCCAAACTTACAACCCCATTAATCCAATTTTTTTTACCCCCTCTTTACCATCATCCATCCAAAATAATTCAAGCTTTTCATGTCTCAAGCAAGTCAAATGGATCACTTAGGCAATTTAAAATTTTCTACTTATTGTATGCTATAAGCAAAATATGTGTTGTATCAATAATTATGTTTTTAACATAATTATTTTCAACTAATGAATGCTTTATTTCTTGTCTTTAATATATGATTGTTATGCTTATTGCTTGTATACTTGATATCATGATATATATACATGCTTGATGATTAATAACATGCTTATTCCATAATATGTTTTAAATGTATACATGCGTATTTAACATGTTTATGCCACTATTTAATCATTCTTGATGTACATGATTCAAATGGAGCTTGCTGCAAAAACACTCTAAAAATGACCCTTTTCTGAAAAAATTTCAAATTTGGTCGCCTGGGAAAACACCAGATGGGTGGCCCCCTTAATTCCCTAGGCGGTCCCCTTAATTTTAAGGGGGTCGGCCTACAATTAAGGGGACCGGCCATCTGGGCAGTAAAATTTACTGTTTTCTTTTGCATCTTGCGACCCCTTTTATCTAGCCCAAACCTTACCTAAATCAACCATCACCTCCATCAAACACCCATTTTCATTCACCATGCTATCACCAAAATCATCTCTAAGACACCAAAACTCCATCACCACCACCTCAATGTTAATCCCCAAGTGCACCAAATGCACCATCAAAAACACCCTTCACTCATGGCATAACATCTTCATCCATACCTTCCACTTCATCCATCAATAACTACATCAACTCACACCTTTCATCACCACCATCAAGAGCATCAACTCCACCTCCTACTCAAGAACCTCCATTCACCCAACTTGTCATTTCCATATCACCAATAACACCTCTTGATGCTCATTTCTCATCATCACCAGTACCACCACCATGCTTTCCCATCCCTTGGGCTTTACTTGAAGCCCATGGAGACAATTGCCTTTGTTGCATCCACAACCGAACCATCATCTTTGGTCTTAGAGATGAGAGACACTACATGTTTTTATCCCTTGAACACATGCTTAACAACCAACCTCCACCACAACCTCCATCATTTTCACCCACTACACTACCACCACCTTCATTCTCACCAAATTAAGCATATGCAATGCTTAATCAAAAATAATTTTTCAAACCATTTTGTGTGCAAGCCCCATGGAAGATCATGTACTCCTAGAATGATTATGTAGATTGCATTACTTACTAGCTAATGTAGGATTGAATATAATCTTGGATGGTTGTGTATTGATACACAACATTTTTAATGAATGTCTTTATATGCATGCTTATTTTTGCTATATATATGCTTGTGCTTCTAATATTTTTCTTGCAAGTATTCCATATATCGATTCCTTGGTGCCCTCAAACGAGGGGGAGCACATATCAAGGGGGAGTTCTCGTTCCGACAAATTTTGTCTCTAAAACTTGTCGGCTCAACCTTTTTGATGCTACAAAAAGGGGGAGAAGTGAATATAAACTCACTAAATACTTGTCCAAAAATAACTTTTTGATTTAATGAGTTTAGGTTTTGTAATCATCAAAAAGGGGGAGATTGTTGACATAAATAAATGCCTAAAAACATTATCAATATTTATTCATATCTCTATGTTTTGATGATCACAAAATGTAAACTCATTAAAACATAAACTTATAAATTAAACAAGTACTTAGTTGTAAATATTCACTTCTACAACTAAAATCACTTAAGGTATGAATGAACTAATGCTTAATGCATTATATGATCAAATGAACATTTTCTTAATAACTAGATTTTTTATAAAACATCAAAAACATTTTATATATTTTTGAAAAACATTTTTGGTATTAAATAAAAATGTTTAATCTTTTATAAAAATATGAATTCAAATTTTTAACCAAAATCAGTTAAAATGTTCCAGAAAAACCTTCCCCACAAAAGGACAAATCTGGGCAACGGACACCTTGGGCGGCCCCCTTAATTTTACTAGGCGGCCCCCTTAAAATTAAGCGGACCGCCCCCCTATTTAAGGGGGCCGGCCACGCTCCAGTAGGTCTCCAGCTGTCCAGTTTTTCTCCTATAAATACCAGCCTTCTCCTGGATTTTTACTCACCCTTTTGCACTAAAACTTTCTGTTGCAAATCTCATTTCATATCTTCAAAAAAACCTTTGATCATGTAATCTTAAGCATTGGTTTCCAAGTGATCCAAGCTTCCACCATCCAAGTGCAAAAGAAGAATACTTCTATCAATCAAGACTAGAAGTATTACAACTTAGTAGCATCTTGTTACTCAAGTTGTTTGTTTTGTATACTTTGTAAATCTTTCATTCATTCGTGTAAAGTGTGTATATAAGTTGTAAACATAAGTGATTAGGCTAGAGTAGTGTGTAAGTAGTGAAGAAGGTGGATAAGTAGTTGTGGAGTAAAGAAGTAGAGTAGAAGCCTTGTAAAGTTGTGAAGTAGAGAAGTCTTGAAGCCGTTGTGAAGCCATAGCCTAGAAGTCGTGAAGCCGTAGCATAGAGGTTGTGAAGCGGTCGTGTTGAAGCCATGAAGTCCTAGTCGTGAAGTCCTAGTGTTGAAGTCGTGAAGCCGTAGCATAGAGGTTGTGTAGCGGTCGTGTTGAATCCATGAAGTCCTAGTCGTGAAGTCCTAGTGTTGAAGTCGTGAAGCCGTAGCATAGAGGTTGTGTAGCGGTCGTGTTGAAGTAATGAAGTCCTAGTCGTGAAGTTCTAGTGTTGAAGTCGTGAAGCCGTAGCATAGAGGTTGTGTAGCGGTCATGTTGAAGTCGTGAAGTCTTAGTCGTGAAGACATAGTGTTGAAGTCGTGAAGCCGCAGCATAGAGGTTGTGTAGCGGTCGTGTTGAAGTCGTGAAGATGTCGTGAAGCAGTCGTGAAGCCGTTGTGAAGTAGTCGTGAATAAGTTGTGAAGAAGTTGTGTTGTGAAGTTGTGAGATTGGTTCTAGCTACGATTAGAACTCGACATTTAGCTTTGTGTCGTTAAACCCGTGTAAGCCAAAGTTGTGTACGGTTTTCTCCGCCATAAGAGAGCTTATTGAAGTTGTGAACTCTCGAGCTTGGTGCTCGGGGAGTGGAGTAGGGCAAGGAAGGTGTCCTTGTAGCCGAACCACTATAAATCCCTCGAGTCTCGGTTAGATCTTTCCATCTCTTACTTACATCTTTATTTATATCGTCATTACCTTTATAACATATAGGCATATATCACTATTAGTAATAATTAGAAGTTGACTTCACATATAGATCAAATTGAAACTCCATTCAAGAAACCAAAACTTTTACTATCAATTTAAAAGAATACTTATATAACTAATAATAAGGTTCAAGTTTTATTTTTCATACAAACTTGAATCTAAGTGTTTTAAAAATAAACAAATGTTTTCTTAATAAAATTAAAAAGACAGAAAACTATTCAACCCCCCTTCTAGTTTTCCACAGTTTCCTTAGTGTATAAAAGGAACCCTAAGGCTCAAGAGTTGTATGCGTATTGATTGAGAGTTGGTTATTGAAAGTTAATAGAATACGAAGTTAGTATTATTGTGTTCTTTATTGTTCATTGTTAAGATTCCGCATTAGCAATTAACAATCTGTTAGAGTTTCTCACTTAGATCAATTTGGATTTATTCAAGTTGTCTAACAAGTAACAAAGGCTACTTGGATCCATAATTCGTGTGGACCTACAAGTGGTATCAGAGCCTTTAAAGAGACTCTAAGTTCGAAGAAACACAAAAACCACAAACCCAAATTCACTCCAATAAACCCTGCACAATGTCTGAGTTTGAGAAGAAGCCTGATGATTTCTCAAACCATCCCAGTGATGATGAGAAATCAACCCATGAAGATGAAAAATCTGAAGCTGGCACATCTAAACCACAATGAACTATCCCTGCAACAACAACCATATCCAACATAAAACTCCCAATCCTGAAGAAGGAAGAATATGACATCTGGGCTATGGAGATGGAGCACTATCTAGAGTATATTGATAACGAGGTCTGGAAGGTCATACAGAATGGGAATTCGAAGAAGAGGATTTCGGTTGGTAAAGATGGAGTGGTTAGGGTGCTACCACCAGTATCTGCTGAAGAGATACATGCCGTAGAAAAGGAGAGAAAGGCCAGGACTATGCTATTGATGGCACTTCCCAAGGAGCACTTGAGAAGGTTTCATGGCATGAATGATGCCAAGGAAATTTGGGAGGCTATCAAGAAAAGAGTTGGAGGGAATGCTAACTCCAAGAAGATGCAGAAGGCTGTTCTTAAACAGCAGTTTGAAGCATTCAGTGTATCCAGTTCAGAGGGGTTAGAAAAAGGTTATGACAGGTTTCAACACCTTCTATCACAATTGGAGGTTCATGGTGCTGCTGTGTCTGAAGAAGATGCAAACCATAAGTTTCTCAGATCACTACCAACAGAATGGTCAAGTGTGACAATGACCATGAGAATGAAGGAAGAAATTGACACCATGACAACTGATGACCTGTACAACAATCTTCGGGTTTTTGAACAGGAAATCCAAGGAAACACAAAAGCATCTTCAAGTTCTACCAATGTTGCCTTTGTTTCTCAAAGCAAGGGCAGCACTAACAAGGTTAAGTCTGGCGGTTTTAATTCTGGTGGTTATGAAACTTCTTCAAGCAGCATGAGAGAGAGAGATGCTCCTGCAGGTTTTGCTGATGAAGTAGTTTACTCATTTTTTGCTAAGCAACCAGAAGAGAAGGATTTCATCAGTGAGGATTTGGAACAGATCAATGATATTGAAGTTGAAGAGATGGATATTAAATGGCAAATTGCCATGATTGCTCTCAGGGTTAAGAAGTTTTACAAGCAGACTGGGAGGAACATTAGGTTTGATGGGAAGACTCTAGTAGGGTACAATAGGAGGACTGTTGAGTGCTACAGGTGTCACAAGCCTGGTCATTTTGCTAGGGAATGCAAGGAAAAGATGACTACTGATGGGAACAGGAAGAAGGGTTATAATTCTCAAGATGATGACAAGCTGGAGAAGAATCAGATGAGCATGTTGACACTGGAAGCTGGAGCTGTGAATTGGGATGAACACACACAAGAGTAAGAAGTGCCAAACCATGCACTTATGGCTATTGGTTCCAGCAATGAGGTATCTTTGTGTTCCAAAATATGCATTGATTCATACAATCATCTTAAAGCTTTGTGTGATGAACAATTAAAAGAAATAGGTGATCAGGAAGTAAAAATTCTTGCTTATACTAAGGCTGTTAAAACTTTAGAAGCACAAATAGTCACCTATCAAAAACAACAAGCTTCCTTTAATGAAAAACTCACCTTTCAGGCTAATGAAATATATGAAAAGGATGAAAAACTTAAGAAATATAGAAGAATTGGCATGAAAGCAGTGAAAGAAAGGGATGAATTGCAGAAAAGAGTAGACTCATGGAATCATTTTGCTAAATGTTTGGATAGGATAATAGAGTCTGGTATGAGTTCTACTTGTAAGATTGGGTTAGGTTATGGGATACACTCAGATAAGGAAATTTTAAGCTATGAGGAAGAGATGGAGAGATCTGTGTTCAAATGTAGAGAAGATGATTCTGCTGGTAAACCATTTTACAATAGGTTCATTAAAACTGATGATTTTAAAGGGGTGCCACCTCCATTAAGTGGAGATTACACTCCTCTACAAAAGGAAGACCTTGATGATTCTTTGTTTGTATATGGTAAAAAGGGTCCTATATATCCTGAAACAGGCAACTCAGATGACAAATCAAGTAAATATTCTACCTGTCAAACTAATGACAGTGAAGGATCCACTAGAGATGTCTCTGAGCAGTCTGAATCAGAATCAGAGAGTGAACCAAAAGACGTTTCTGAGTCAAAATCTGTCAAGCATGGTGAACCAGTTGTGACCACACCCAAATCTGACACAGATAAACCTAGTTGTGATACTCACATAAAATCTCCTAGGAAGTCTGTCAAAAGTCAAGAGTCACCAAAATCTGATAGGATGAGAAGAGAGTACAGGAAAAACTACACTTTTGGTCCTAAGAGGTGTTTTGTCTGTGGTAGTCTAAGTCATCTAATTAGAGATTGTGATTTTCATGAGAATAGGATGAAAAGATAGGCTGAACTTAGGAATCAGAAGATTGTTAATACTAGCCATATGAATGTTAAACCAGTTTGGAATAGTGCAAACAGAATTAATCATGCTAACCAATTTGCTTCTAGACCAGCACAAATTAATACTGGTAAACCATATGTTAATACTGTTAGGTCTAATGTTAATTCTGGTTGGTCATCAGTTAATTCTGTTAGACCAAATTTTAATGCTGGTAGGCCAAACATTAATTCTGGTGGGCCAAATGTTAGTTCTGATAAACCCAAAGTTTATTCTGGGTATGTTAATGTTGTTAGACCCAGACAACCAGTAATTAGACCACAGGTGAACTCATATAATCAAAGAAATCATTTTTCTAAACCACATTCACCTGTGAGGAGACCCATTGTAAGGGATCATGGGGAATCTGCTGTTAAGACCTCAGCATGTTGGTCTTGGGATCCTTTTAAGAATGAACTAACCTACCAATCCAAGAACAACAGTGGATCAAGCTCATACAATACTTATAAATATGTTGATCCACAAGGCAGACCCAAGCCTGCAGAGGCCTGGGTCCTTGAAAGAAACTAATCTCCTTTCTTTATGTGCAGGATCATCCACTCAAGAACATGGAAGATAGAGGAATATTTGATAGTGGGTGCTCTGGGTACATGTCTGGTAACAAGAATCATCTGAATGATTTTCAAGAATTCAAAGGAGGTTTTGTTACCTTTGGAGGTAGTAAAGGTCATATCACTGGTAAAGGTAGAATTGTTGTAGGCAATTTAGAGTTTGACAATGTATCTTTTGTAAAAGAACTAGGGCAGTTTAACCTTTTCTCAATATCACAAATTTGTGATAAGCAGCATAAGGTGCTTTTTACTGAATCTGAATGTTTTGTGTTGACTTATGACTTTAAGATGCCTGATGAAAGTCAGATACTTCTCAAAGTCCCAAGACAACACAACATGTACAGCTTTGATATGAAGCAACCTGACCCTGCAAAAGGTTTTGCCTGTTTGCTTGCAAAAGCCACTTTGGATGAATCTAAATTGTGGCATAAAAGGTTAGGTCATGTTAACTTTAAGAACATAAATAAACTTGTGAAGAATAACCTAGTTAGAGGCTTACCTTCCAAGGTTTTTAAGAATGACCATACCTGTGTAGCTTGTAATAAGGGAAAACAACATAAGGCTTCTTATAAGGCTAAGTTAGATAGGTTTGTTACTGAGCCTTTGCATACCTTACATATGGATCTGTTTGGCCCAACATCTGTACAAAGTATTAACCATGCTAGCTACTGCCTTGTCATCACTGATGATTGCACTAGATTTTATTGGGTGTTCTTTATGTCTAGGAAAGATGAAACCACTCCATTAATTCAAACTTTCATTAGGCAGATAGAAAACCAACTTAATAAAAAGGTTAAGATCATTAGGACAGACAATGTATAACACCACCGTTTTTGATATACGCAGCGGAATATAAGTTTGGGGTATTACTTCAAAGTTCACAGTCATGAGAATAGAAAACGACTCGAAAAGAGACGTTTTAAATAAAATTGTTATCATTCATTTATTTAAATCAGAGTTTACATATAGAGGTCCCAGCGGGAGGTTTCGAAATATGTTATAAAAGTTACATTATTAGTTGAATGATAACGAAATAGACACTCTTTTTATAAGAAGAAAGTCCATGCCACTCCGTGCCAAAGCGTACTTCCAGTTACCTGAGATAAACATGCTTAAAAAGTCAACACAAAGGTTGAGTGAATCCATAGTGTTTAAAGTAATAATTAGTTTTGAACACAAGCTAAGTTTAAGTAAATCAGGAATATCACAGTTCGGTATATTGCACTAAGCCTCATGACACACAAAACGTTAATAGGTTTATATAAATTACCCCATAATTAAATGTAGGTAACCTTGCCCCCGTGTAAGAGTTTGCCTGAAACTCTTTATTAAACTCAAATATAATGCATTTGGTTACTTAACCAGCAACACAAATGGGGCGTCAACTGCCAATAGATCTATTCACTATATTCGCGCTCACCCGTAGGTGATTAATGGTGCATGATATGAGGGACTTTGAAAATAAATAGGCAACAGTTAACTTAGGCAATAACAATCAGAAAAGCATACAGAAAATACTTGTGTTCGGTTTAGTAGCATGTATCTCCCCACAAGTTTAGAAAACATATAAAGAAAAGTGGGACTATGAACTCACCTGAACAGTCTGGATGGAAAACAAAGTTAAACAAAGTTGATAAACGTCTCCGGCTCGCAACCTGGGTTGGTATGTCAAGTTTTTAGTAACCGTTTCTGAATATATAAGTTTTTATTATTCGTTTCGTAACGTTTTCGGTAAATTTAATTTTGAGACAACATGAAGTCTCTCCAAAAGTTATAAGATTTTATCTTATTTCTTATTTGTAGGTTTTTTGTTCCGTTCGTTCGTTAAATAATTACTTCGTTTGTTCGTTATCGAGGAAAACGTATTTTGGTTTAATAATAATAATAATAATAATAATTATTATTATTATTATTATTATAATTATTATTATTATTATTATTATTATTATTTAATAATAATTATTATTTTAGAAAAAGTTACACTATAGACCTTCTAGTTTCATATGTTGACAACTTTTACGCTAGAACTTTTGTAAAATGACAAGTTTTACCCCTCAACTTTCACAAAATTACAATTTTTACCTCTTAACTTTGGTTAAATGATAATTTTTACCCCTACAGTTTCAAAAATGACACTTTTTACCCCTAGGGTTTATGTCGACAGCATATCAAGTCCTTTTTATAATTCTGGTTTGAGTTTTGACATGAAATACCCTTGAGACTCCCGTCGCGTTACACACAACGTCCTTATTTCTTAAAAACACTTTATATCTTACGAATTATGGCAAAACTTTTTACGACTCTTTTGTAAACTCATTTATCAGTTTAATAACTCAATTTTTACAAAACCTTAGCTCGTGATTCGAGCTCACGGGCTCGGGATTAATTTTTAAAAAGGTGCGTTTGGTTCGACTGTGGACAGAAAAACACGACTCAATAAACGACTATATCTCATTCAATACTTAACGAAAACACTTCGTTCTTTTTCCTACTGTTAGAAAACTAAAAGACCTTCATTTTTGCAAAAATCTAGAATTTTTAGAGTCCATCTAATGGTCGAAAACTAGGTCAAAAGTCGAAGGTCTGCTGCTGTTTTTAAAAAAAAATCTGTTCTGTAATTAAATAAAAACACCATTTGTTATGCGTTTTCATGATTCGAGGTCTAAAGACTTTTTGAAGGAAACGTCGTTCCAGACAACTTTCGTGTTTTAAGTTTTCGATGAAACAGACCTGAAAGGTCTCGTTTTGCGTCATGTTCGTTTCTGTAACAGTAGGTATTTTTAGTTTATATATAACTTCAAATAGCCATATCTTTTGACTCGTTTACTCATTTTTTTATGATTCAAATTGCAAAGTTTTCCTAAAAAAATTCTCTTTAACAATATGCAAGTTTCCTATAACCTAGTGATGCGTGGTTTTGTAACCTTACAACAGGTTTTACCTCTCGAGGGATCTCAAGAGGCTTACAACCCCACCAGGCAGTGTACCTGACCGATGTAGTATAGTGTAGTGGTAAGTACGGGGATTGATCGTTCTCCACAGGGAATAGTGTTCGTTAGGTGTGAAAGACTACTCTAATTAGGTCTAAGGGTTGAGGAAGATTCTTTTTTATGTTTTTATAATTTTATGAAAGCAAGTAAAATCTCGGGTTTGAAGGAGTGGGCGGAATTAGTTGCTAGTCAACTAACCCAAATTTACTACGGATGCAAATAAAATAAAATAACAAAAATGAAAATGTGGTGAGAAACTTATGTGTAGAGAAATGTGTTTACTTAGATTTCCTTACTCCCTAACTATCTTTTACCGGTTGATTAGTGTGTATTAGTCGCGTGGATGACGGGTGTATTCCTTAATACCAATCGTGGGGTGGCG
The DNA here is from genome assembly GCA_021014915.2 of Artemisia tridentata subsp. tridentata. Classification (NCBI taxonomy): domain Eukaryota; kingdom Viridiplantae; phylum Streptophyta; class Magnoliopsida; order Asterales; family Asteraceae; genus Artemisia; species Artemisia tridentata. Next base: position 403,275,806 of record CP139506.1, on the reverse strand, counting down.
TACGTACTTCCCCAACTCTACAAGCTCCTACTTCACTCCTATGTCGAGCCGGCTAGGAAGCTCCTAACATGGGATCACTAGAATTTGCTTGTGCATTAAATACAACCATAAAAACCTTTAGTACGCATTTGGTTCATGTTTCTTAAGACGTTCAAGCAAGTTACCGAATAGGAAGTTAGCCAGTTTTCTTAAGCCTAACATAGATAAACAATCATCCAATACAACTAATAACACACTAATAACCAATAATCAATAGCTAGGTTTCATTAGATCTAAGCAAACACAAGATAAATCTAGCCTAACATGTTAATCAAAAGACAAGAATAAGATAAAATCAAACAACACATAGACATATTGAATGATTAATTGATAACTTATCTTCAATGTAACATGGAAGATCTCAAGGCAAAAAGCCTTGAAAAAGATGCTAAAATCGTCTTAGGGTTTTCTCCCAAAATTCCACACACTAAGTTCTCCTTTATGACAAAAAATTAGAAAACTATATATAGATTTTTGGATCTGACGGCGTCACCTTATGGAGTGTGACGCCGTCACCTCGCCGCTTTTAGGGTTCCCGGATGACCTTCTTGACGCCGTCCCTCTTTAGCTCTTCAAAAATCCATTCTGGCTTATCAAGGCTTGACGCCGTCGAACCTTGAACGTGACGCCGTCCCTCTTTGATTTAAGCCGTGACGCCCTTGATCAAGTTAAAGCGTGACGCCGTCAGAATTCACATGCTATTTTCACTGGCTTATCATGAGTAAATTTCACGTCCACTTTTTCTTGCCAAGGCATGACGCCGTCCAGAGTAAATTGTGACGCCGTCAAAGGTAACTTTTGGCCGATTTTTGAGACTTTGCCGTTTTCTTCACTTTTATGCTCCAAAAACGTCCAAAATGCCTCCTTTTCCAGATTTCTCCTCAAAAGTACCTAAAATGACAAAAGAAACGATTTAGGGCAATATTTGATCAAATAAATACGATTTAGGGCTTAAATGACCCCTTAAAAGCGGTACACTTTTCGCTTCTTCAAATACCCTTACACTTGAGATTTGCTTGTCCTCAAGCAATTGCGCTTTTATTCTAATCAAAATACAAGTTAGGGGTCATTTAATGCTAACATAAAAGTAATTACAACAAATATTCGTTCCACTTCAATCATAATAAGCACGGAGATTACAAACTAGCACCTCACAAGTAGTGTTTAGATATTCACATCTCTCAAGTGTCATTAAAATAAATCTCATAAATGAAAACGGATAATATCTCTCACTACCTGTCATAGCAAATATAGATTACCATAGGCTTGGGAAAGGATCGAAAACCTCCTCCACTAGGCGTAAGCACCAAAGATAAACTATCAAAGAGGGCTTTTAAATGGGTTATAACGTTAGGTGTAGGGAAAAGGAAAACACGGTTTTGTTGGATAGGGGATATTTTACTGGTGGCGAGTTAAAAATCTTGATCAATTACATGTACTATACAATGTTGCTAAGCCAAGACTAGACTCAATTTAAGCAAATGAAAGAAAATAACAAAATAACAAAAACATAAAACAAACATAAAATGAAACGGGATGGTAGTCCGTATGTTTTTTCTATTTTTTTCTTTTTCTCATTTTTTTTTGTATATATATATATATATATTTTTTTTTTTTTTTTTTTTTTTTTGCATACACTTTTGCCCTACCATCCAAAATACATCATAGGGGCATTGCATTCCCCTTACACTTGAACTTTTACATAACCTTACAATTAACTATTCTAATGACTCGAATTAAGATAATTGAAAAACTTGGAGTACTTTTAAAATATTTAGCACATATGGGGGTAATAAATGATGTTCTTCCCCATTACTCCATTATACTAGTACTTTACCCATGAGTCCCAATCGTCCCAAAACAATATGTACAAGGATATGACTCGACTTAGCAACCATGTAATCAACTAGATAATTAACTTGGGTTTAAACAAATGTTGTAACAATAATGCACTAAAAATGAGTGCATACAAGGTAGGCTAAGGCGATTTGGGTGTACATTTTAGTGGGGTGTAACAAATTCTTCCTTTAAGTAAAATGCTTAAAGGTCGAAACGAAAAGATAGGCTCTGAGGGGTGTACTAGGGGTATCGTGTACTAAAAATGAGTACAACGCAAAGGGGTGTGGGAGAATTACTTGACCAATGTAGCCAACGTAATTATAACAAAAACACAGGTGTAAAACAATAGGTTAATCCTAATGCCTCTTATCATGTAGTAAATCTAACTACACGAATGTAGTCTCACTTGTGGCCTCGGAATGGTCCTAACGCAAGTTCTAGAATCTAAGTGCTACCGGTACACACATCATAGCATAAATGCTTTTCCTACCAATTCTAGGGGCGAACCTCACATATTTGGGGTGGAAAATTTTTTAGTGGTACGGTTTTTTGTGCTAGTCATATAACTCCTATCCGTGAGACGCTCATTAAGATCAAAGTTTCACTCCTATATGTTGTAAAAAAATTTAAATTTGGCAATAAAATTGCCCTAACAGGTATTTATCTCAGTTTTATTACACATCTACCATTAAACAAACAAAAATCAAGCGCATTGGCATTCTCTAAAATCGTACTTTTACCCCCCCTTACACTTAAGATGAACATTGTCCCCAATGTTCAAATAACAAGATGTAAAAGTAAAAAGTAAAAGAATGAAATCAAATACTCCCCTGATTCGCTCGGTGGATAATGAAATTACACGGTTAAATCTTCCTCCAAGGAGAATGTTGAAGCTCCATGACTAATGCATCGCCACAAGCTTGATTCAAAACATTTCCTTGTCCAAAATAACCTGTTAAACCTGAGAAAACAAACACGAAAACCTGCATAACATCGGCGGGAAAAAATCTATATATAAGGATATAATGCTTGTGGAATGATAACTTTGCAGATTCCTGGAGATTATAAGTTGGAGATTTTAATAAAAACTTTTTAAAAACAAAACTTTCAAAAATTTCTGAAAATTAAATCTGACGCCGTCAGGTTATAACCCCTGACGCCGTCAGAAATGACCTGACAAAAATTTTCATTTTAAGTTTCCGGAAAATTTCTGGAAAAACCTTTACCTTACTTCCTGGAAATCCTGCAAAACATCATTATGACTCGATACAAGCATTTGACTCAAACAAATACGAATATATATGTTAATTTATTATTATTACGATTCATGTTCATATGTGTTCTAATAAACCGATTTAGATTTCCCTTACACTTAACTTTTGCAAAATACCTTTATATGTAGTTAAGACGAAGTTAAAAACAAAATAAAGCATTTTCACAATTTACTTTTGAACATGAATCAATACTAATAAAAATTAAACACACATACGGAAACAAATAAAATCAAACAAACAAATAAATAAACACACAAAGCAAATAAAACAAATAAAGCTTGGGTTGCCTCCCAAGAAGCGCTTGTTTTTGTTCGAGTCATGAGCCTGACTCTACCCTTATTTAATGGATAAAGGAGAGGTTTTCCCTACACTTAGGATTAAGTGCGGGTGATAGTAGCGATACACACCAACTTGGTGGAAGTATGCCGCGTGAGGAAAGATTGGTGGATGAATTATATGCTCAAAGGGGTGTGCTCCTTTCATCATAACCTTACCTAGTTCACTTTGGTCAATGGGTGAGTTAAAGTGTTCTCCTAAAAAGGGATCATTTTCTAACAACTTCGAGAGACTCCTAATTGGGAATCCATCTTGACCCAATAGACCCGGTTTAAACCCATAATGTTTCTTGTGATCAATCATGAATGGGTGATGTAGACATGTAAGGTCATTTTTCACTCCTATATTGTCTTCCTCACTACAAGGCTTAATGTCCACTACCTTAAACTTAAGACTACCCGGACTATATGTTTTGATGGGTGGATCGGGACCTAATTCAATTCCTAAATTTTCATCCAAGGATGGAAGATTAGGTAACGGTTTTGGTTGAGGCTCCGGCTCATCAAAACTAGGAACTTCCATAGGACTAAAAGAAAGGTTGTGATCACTAAAAGCATTCAAACCTATTTCTTCTAGTTGTGTTTGGTCAAAGGGCTCTACCTCTATTGGGGTTCCTATAGTCTCCTCAACTTCTTCCGGGTAAGTCACCGGCGGTGTGTGTGCCTCAAATGATGGTAGGACTTGTGGGGTACTTGGTAGGCTTATGTTACTTACCTCATCATTCCTTGTGTCAAGACCACCTATATCCTCATCATGTGTTTTATTAGAATCTAACCCCAACATTTTCCCTAGTATCTCAAGTGCTTCTCTAGGCATCTCAACTTCTATATCCGAATCATAAGGATCATCCTCAATATTCTGACTGCTATATTCAAATTGCCCAAAAGATTCATCATGTGTTTCTTGAGATTCATCGTCATCGATCATAAAACCTAGGTCTTTTTGATCAATGTGATCATGCTCGGCTAGATCCTCCATCACATCAAGATAACCTATGTGTTTGTTTTGTACTATGGCATTACATGACAACCACTTAGGTATCTCAACACTAATGTATTCATCCCCAAACAAACTTGTTTCATGATCCAGGAAATTTATATTCAATTGACTTGTACTAACGTCTGTTGGGTTGTCTACCCTATAATAATATTGGGCACAATCTTCTATGGCATCCCATGCTTCTTCAGCACTTAATTCCCTAAAGTCCCCATTGGCAAAATCCTCAATGCGCATTTGGTCATATTGGCCAACACGATAGTAAAAGGTTCGGGTTAGGGATGCTAAAGCGAAACTATGATGAGGGAATTTTCGTAGTAAATTTCTAAAACGAGTCCATGCATCATATATGGGTTCATCTCGATATTGTTTGAAATTCGAGATGTCAATAGGGTAGAATGGCCTTTGTGGTTGGTGGTATGGTGGATTCGCGTACTCCATAATGGTGAACGAAAGAGTCAATGGAAATTACGAACAAACACACAAAGAAAAAGATAGACTAAAGAAAACCTAGAAAAATAAAATAAAAATCTCACTAGAAAGGAATCTAGTGAGTAGACCTATAAAATAAAAATTCAACCTAAACAATAACTATTCCCCGGCAGCGGCGCCAAAAACTTGATGCGTGGTTTTGTAACCTTACAACAGGTTTTACCTCTCGAGGGATCTCAAGAGGCTTACAACCCCACCAGGCAGTGTACCTGACCGATGTAGTATAGTGTAGTGGTAAGTACGGGGGATTGATCGTTCTCCACAGGGAATAGTGTTCGTTAGGTGTGAAAGACTACTCTAATTAGGTCTAAGGGTTGAGGAAGATTCTTTTTTATGTTTTTATAATTTTATGAAAGCAAGTAAAATCTCGGGTTTGAAGGAGTGGGCGGAATTAGTTGCTAGTCAACTAACCCAAATTTACTACGGATGCAAATAAAATAAAATAACAAAAATGAAAATGTGGTGAGAAACTTATGTGTAGAGAAATGTGTTTACTTAGATTTCCTTACTCCCTAACTATCTTTTACCGGTTGATTAGTGTGTATTAGTCGCGTGGATGACGGGTGTATTCCTTAATACCAATCGTGGGGTGGCGTACGTACTTCCCCAACTCTACAAGCTCCTACTTCACTCCTATGTCGAGCCGGCTAGGAAGCTCCTAACATGGGATCACTAGAATTCGCTTGTGCATTAAATACAACCATAAAAACCTTTAGTACGCATTTGGTTCATGTTTCTTAAGACGTTCAAGCAAGTTACCGAATAGGAAGTTAGCCAGTTTTCTTAAGCCTAACATAGATAAACAATCATCCAATACAACTAATAACACACTAATAACCAATAATCAATAGCTAGGTTTCATTAGATCTAAGCAAACACAAGATAAATCTAGCCTAACATGTTAATCAAAAGACAAGAATAAGATAAAATCAAACAACACATAGACATATTGAATGATTAATTGATAACTTATCTTCAATGTAACAAGGAAGATCTCAAGGCAAAAAGCCTTGAAAAAGATGCTAAAATCGTCTTAGGGTTTTCTCCCAAAATTCCACACACTAAGTTCTCCTTTATGACAAAAAATTAGAAAACTATATATAGATTTTTGGATCTGACGGCGTCACCTTATGGAGTGTGACGCCGTCACCTCGCCGCTTTTAGGGTTCCCGGATGACCTTCTTGACGCCGTCCCTCTTTAGCTCTTCAAAAATCCATTCTGGCTTATCAAGGCTTGACGCCGTCGAACCTTGAACGTGACGCCGTCCCTCTTTGATTTAAGCCGTGACGCTCTTGATCAAGTTAAAGCGTGACGCCGTCAGAATTCACATGCTATTTTCACTGGCTTATCATGAGTAAATTTCACGTCCACTTTTTCTTGCCAAGGCATGACGCCGTCCAGAGTAAATTGTGACGCCGTCAAAGGTAACTTTTGGCCGATTTTTGAGACTTTGCCGTTTTCTTCACTTTTATGCTCCAAAAACGTCCAAAATGCCTCCTTTTCCAGATTTCTCCTCAAAAGTACCTAAAATGACAAAAGAAACGATTTAGGGCAATATTTGATCAAATAAATACGATTTAGGGCTTAAATGACCCCTTAAAAGCGGTACACTTTTCGCTTCATCACCTAGTGTTTTAAAAATATCGAAGAAAAATAATATATGGTGTGTTTGTGTTTGGTTCGAACAAAACAAAAGAAAAGAAAGAAAAGGATATTTTTAGTTTTAGGTTTTAACTATTATTAGGGATTGTTAGGGTAGTCTTTTAAGAGTATTTAGAGCATAGTAACAGAAATGAAAAGGGTTTAGAACTTACTTTGATTATATAATTCGAAATAGGGCAATATTAGGGCGTAGGGCTTGGAAGTTGATACGCAAGAGCTTCTCCTTCCTTCTTTGGCTTCTTAGGGTGTTCTATTAGGCTTGTATGAAGTTGTTTGTTCAGAAATGAAGTGAGTAGGGGCTGTGGTGGTGGGATTCGAATGGTTTGGCAATAAAATGGGGCATATGGGGTTGATATTTATAGAAGGGAGTTGGCTAGGGTTTCTTGTGAAGAGTAGGGGAGACAAGGAGGTGTGTTATCATCTTGTGGTGCCACTTGGTTGGAGGAGGGGGGATGGATGTGGCGTAGGGGTGATGGTGATGAAGGGGGTGATGTGTTCTCTTAAAGACCATACATGTGAGCTTGTTCTAGAGGAGGGGGGATGTGGAAGACTAAGGTTTACACATTTGGACACTTAAGATTTAAGAAAAATAAAATTTTGGTTTGTTATATGTTGAATTCGAACTAGAGTAAAGGAATTGGGATGGTTTGGTTCGATTGGTGCATTATGGAGTCATACATTATGCGTAGGGTTATGGTACTGTAGGGTTTGAGGTTTAGTTTAGGTTCCTAAAGTTTAAGGATTATTTAGAAATAAATTTTAGGGTTTTATGAAAAATATTATATATATCGATTTATATATATGTAAAGGAAAAATAATTTTGTGCATTGGAAAGTTGTACTTTAGGTTTAGGAAGGTTGTACTAAAGTTTAGAAAATAAGAAAAATATAGTTTTAGTATTTCCTTATCTTATATAGTTTTTATATAATTTTTATTAAGGTTTTAAAGTAATTAAATAGGTTTTTAAGTTTTTATGCATTAGAGGGTTGTACTATGGGTTTGAGAGTTTGTACATTTATTTTATAAATTAATAAACTTACTTTAAAAATTAATATGTGTTTTTACTACAAAATATGTCTTTAAAATAATTATTATTAAGTTTTATATAAGGTTTTATTATTAATTAGTTTTTATGCATTAAAGACTTGTACCTTAGTTTAGAAGACTTGTACATATATATTTTATAAAAATATTAATTAGGGTTTGTGAATTTGTTACATATAATAATAGTTTTGTGAAATTAGGGTTTTATCGGGAGTTATAGTGGAATTAGGGTTTCTGTGCTTTAAGGACTTGTACATTAGTTAGATAAATTATATTTTAATATTTCTAGGGTTTTGTTATTTTTATATGTTGCTATGGTAGTTTAGGGTTTCGTAAAACTCTTATTAAATAAGAAACGTTTAGTTTAATCGTACATTAACGAAATAACGTAAAGTGGTAAACGGAATCTCATAAAGTTTTAGGTCAAAGATATTTATATAGATAAACATTAATTCAGTTAAGGTTGGGTTGCGAGCGAGCACATTTATCGGAGATATGATCTACGTCACATAAGATAATAGTTATAATCAGGAAATAAAATTAAAAAAAAAAATCTACGTGGAAAAAGGATAAGTATAGTTTTATTGTAAAGTCATATTTTTACCAGTGGTTACAGTATCCCCCGGTTGACGGGAATCTCATCCCGAGATTCAGTTTATGTTGTTCGAAGAGTGAGGGAAAAGGTTTGGGTATCTTGTCCTTATTTGATTTTCTTGTCTTATAGGTAATGGGTAGTAATTGTAGACATCTATTTGGTCAAATGGAATTTGTATGAACAAGTTGGTTTGTTTCAAAATTTTTGTTTTTGAATGAAAATTGTTATTAGAAATTCTGAAAAGATAATTGTCCAATTATGACATGATTCTTCCTAGTTTAGACATAGTTGGCCAGGCTATGCATAAATGAGGGTTGAATGATGTGATATTTGGTCCAGTTATAGTGATACTTATATTCCTTCAAAAGTTTTAGACGATGTTCAACGTTTTGTTTTTATAAAATGACTTCATCAATATTTTTCAAAAGATTAAGAAAAATTTTGTTTATACTATGGTGGTAGGTCAAGAATTTCTAGGGTACTAATGGGATGTCCTTAAAATGAATCTTAGGGTTCGAGTGAAAAATTCTTACGGGATGGTCAAAACTAATATTAACCAAATTTCTAGTGAGATGACAGTGTAATAACTACGAACAGGTCAGATGGAATAGAAACGTAGATTGTGATTATTACGGAAATATTACAAGATAGAGACTTCATACGGTAGAAAGGATAGTTAATACGCTTAGTTTACGTCCATCGTAACTAAGGTAGAGTACAATAGGAAATATGATTAGGAAGTTTTACGATGCGATTTATTTAGCTATAACGGAAATTTATCTTCTGCTTAAATAGGGATGTCATTCCTTGACATTGTCGGGATCTTAACGAGTTCTCATTCTCCTGCACTAGTCTTGATTCAGTTGTACGTTCCCATCTCCTAGCACATACGCTCTTCCACGAGAACCATTATTCTAGTCAGCTTTCGGTTTCTGGCACCGGCTCTTGTAATGCCCCTTCTCACCACATCCGTAGCAAGTTATGGCTACTGGCTGTGGATTTGCTCCTGTTGCTTTACAGTCTTTGGTCTGATGTCCAACTTTCAGACACTTTGCACACCTAATGGTGCACGGACCGTAGTGGTGCAACAAGCATCGATTGCAAAATGGTTTCGTTCCGACATAACCATTCTTCTCAGCAGGTGTGACGTTTTGGGCTCTGGCAGTCTCTTGCCGATGATTCTGTTGGTGGTGGTGATTGTTACGGTCGTGCTGGTAGTTGTTGTGGGGATGGGTGATCCTTCTATCATCAAGCTTTCGCTTGTGATCATCATTTCCTTGAATGGAACTTCACTTGATCTCACGATCCATTAGCTGTTGAGCTATGGTAATCGCCTCTTCCAATGATTGCGGCTTGGATGCATTAACATTTCCCTCGATACTTCGAGGTAATCCTTCCGTATATTTTTCCAACATCTTCTCCAGATCAGGCACAATAGTTGGACATAGGAGAGCAAGCTCCTGAAACCTTCTATTGTATACCTTGAGATCTGTTCCTTTCACAACTAGCTGGTGAAACTCATCTTCCAGTTTCTTTATCTCAGTACGGGGGCAGTATTTCTTCAACATCTTCTTTTTTAGATCTTCCCAGGTTAGTTGGTGAGCTGCTTCAACACCCATAGTTTGGGCAGTCGAAGTCCACCAAGACATGGCATCTTCCAAGAAAGTTCCGGTAGCAAAGGTAACTTTACAGTCGTCGGTACACCCACATCTCACAAAGACTATTTCTGTACACTCAAACCAGCGAGCCAACTTAGTAGCTCCTTCTGTTCCTTTAAAGAAAGTTGGTTTACAGTTTATGAAGTCTTTGTAGGTGCACTTGCGAGCTGTAACAGATTCGTTCTCTCCATTGGGTCGGCTAGTGCTTTCAGTACGAGCAAATTCAGCTGCTTGACTTTCTAGTGCTACAGCAACACTGTCTGCAACAAGCTTTCGGATAGCAGCTTGGGACATGGTTGGTTCGGAGGAAGTACGAGGCATATTTCTATTAACATCACAATAAAACACACGTTTATATTTTGTACATGTTGGATTATCAAGGTAAAACTCATGATAATCATAAGATCACAACATGTCCAAATACTATCATACGCGTATGTAAGAGGATCATCACTGGCCCACATCAACCGATACCGTACACAGCAAAATACAACAAAATCAAAACCACATATAGTCATAAATAACATGCTAATTTGTTATATATAACAAAATTAGTACAAGCGTCATATTTAAGCTACATATCCCATGGCCAAGATATTGTACAAAAGCTGGTAGATATAAATATGATTTTAGTGGCTACCAGAAACTCTTCCGAGTCAACTTTTCAGTTTGACGATCATGGTGACGAGGATATATATTTACTCTTAATATTTATCTTGCATGTCTCCCACTATTGTCTCCAAAATAGTGATCGTCGTCTAAACTGTCGTCACTTCTTCATTTCTTTTCATTATCTCTTCTAACATCTTCAATTCGTCATAGGTATTTCTCGTCTCAGCTGCTCATGACGGTTCTCTACCTTCTCACGATTCTCGTCCATCTTCTGCTTCATGGTCTCTGAATCTTCAACTCTATATTTTATACCCTCGATGCATTCTAGAGGCAGCTTGTCGGGATGACCTAAGCAGTCTCGATATGTTCTTCTTGCCGTTCTAATCGCGTCAGCAGGGTGGAAATAGTCGGTTGTCGTTCCTGTGCCGATTGCGAGTTTTCACTCACCTCCAAGACTCGCGGTGGAATAGGGAAGTCGGGAATATGTAATCGGGGTAAAGTATGTTATCGGGCGATAATGGTCCTAGCTTCTTCACTAAGTTTAAATGGGACAGATGGGGGATAGAAACTTATAGATGATAGTGGAGGCGGAGGTAAAGATGTAGGAACTGATGGTATATATGGAGGAAAGTGAACGTGGTAGTGGTGACGAGGATGTAGGTACTATCATGATGTCCGGTACTGTCGTGATATTTTTCAATATACGAGTCCGACATAAGAGGAATAGAATGGGTAGGGGAAATCAGGATTCTGTAACCACCCGGTAATTATTAACATTTCACTATATAATTAAATAATCAGCAATAAACATGTATAAGTAACGTTTCAGTGGCGTTGTGGCACGGAGGACTTTCGGTTAAGTTTTTGTGAAAAGCGGTTATAGTCCAATGTTTGAAAACATTTGGTTCTCTATAACCATGAGCTCTGATACCAATCTGTAACACCCCCGTTTTTTATATACGCAGTGGAATATAAGTTTGGGGTATTACTTCATGGTTCACAGTCATGAGAATAGAAAACGACTCGAAAAGAGACGTTTTAAATAAAATTGTTATCATTCATTTATTTAAATCAGAGTTTACATATAGAGGTCCCAGCGGGAGGTTTCGAAATATGTTATAAAAGTTACATTATTAGTTGAATGATAACGAAATAGACACTCTTTTTATAAGAAGAAAGTCCATGCCACTCTGTGCCAAAGCGTACTTCCAGTTACCTGAGATAAACATGCTTAAAAAGTCAACACAAAGGTTGAGTGAATCCATAGTGTTTAAAGTAATAATTAGTTTTGAACACAAGCTAAGTTTAAGTAAATCAGGAATATCACAGTTCGGTATATTGCACTAAGCCTCATGACACACAAAACGTTAACAAGTTTATATAAATTACCCCATAATTAAATGTAGGTAACCTTGCCCCCGTATAGGAGTCTGCCTGAAACTCTTTATTAAACTCAAATATAATGCATTTGGTTACTTAACCAGCAACACAAATGGGGCGTCAACTGCCAATAGATCTATTCACTATATTCGCGCTCACCCGTAGGTGATTAATGGTGCATGATATGAGGGACTTTGAAAATAAATAGGCAACAGTTAACTTAGGCAATAACAATCAGAAAAGCATACAGAAAATACTTGTGTTCGGTTTAGTAGCATGTATCTCCCCACAAGTTTAGAAAACATATAAAGAAAAGTGGGACTATGAACTCACCTGAACAGTCTGGATGGAAAACAAAGTTAAACAAAGTTGATAAACGTCTCCGGCTCGCAACCTGGGTTGGTATGTCAAGTTTTTAGTAACCGTTTCTGAATATATAAGTTTTTATTATTCGTTTCGTAACGTTTTCGGTAAATGTTAATTCTGAGACAACATGAAGTCTCTCCAAAAGTTATAAGATTTTATCTTATTTCTTATTTGTAGGTTTTTTGTTCTGTTCGTTCGTTAAATAATTACTTCGTTTGTTCGTTATCGAGGAAAACGTATTTTGGTTTAATTTTTAATAATAATAATAATAATAATAATAATAATAATAATAATAATAATAATAATAATAATAATAATAATAATAATAATAATAATAATAATAATAATAAAATCTTATAACTTTTGGAGAGACTTCATTTTGTAAATAATAATAATAATAATAATAAACTGCACGGTTTCTTTCTTGGTTTGTGTGGGCGATTCAGTCTTCTCCTCCACGATCATGGATGATCTTCATGATCTCTTCCTCACTGTTCCGTCCCCCACATTCAACATTCATAGTTGAATCCTGGTTCTTTTTCTTCGTGTATATATATTTCTTTTTCTTCCGTGTATATATATTTCGTTTGTTCTTTTTAGGGTTTTGTTATCTTCTTGTTCGAATGGTTTAGGGTTTCGTCCTTGAAACCCTTCTCTTCGGTTTAATAGTTGCTCTTTATTCGGTTGTGGTTTGGTTTGGGTTGTGGTACTCTCTTCTCCGTGCAGTATAGGGTTTCGATATTGAGACCTGATTCGGTCTGGTTGTTTTGGTTTATGAGCAGTTAGCAGAGTTCGAGTAGTTTATGGGTCTTGCCGTGGTAGTCTCGTTGTTCGTCTTCTGGTTCTGTGTGGTTGTCTCGCTGTGGTGGTTTCTGAGTTTGGCTGTTCGAAAAACTGTTCGCATTTGTTCGTCTTTTGGTTCTGTGTTGGATACAGACGTGACTTGCTTGCTGTGGTTGTCTAGCCGTGGTAGTCTCGTTGGTCGTCTTCTGGATCTTTGTGGTTGTCTCGCTGTGGTGGGTTCTGACTTTGGCTGTTAGGAATTCTGTTCACATTTGGTCGTCTTTTGGTTCTTTGGATACAGACAACGTACTGAATTGGAGAACATGCATGTGTGTGATGTTTTATGCATGGATATATTGAAGTTGGTTTTGTCCTATGTGATTATTATTTAGATTGAGGTTCTTGTTCGTGGTTGTTTTTTTATTGGTTTAATTATATGACGATTGTGAGATTTCATTGTCCTTTCGTGGGGCTAAGTGGGTGTCATGATGGTAGTGGAAATGGGCTTACCAAGAATTCATTGATCACACATCTTCGGGATAGACATTGCAATGGTGAGACACAAGCTATCACTAAACACTCTCTTGTTTCTGATTTGGTTGTTTTTGAGAGGTCTGAGGTTACTCTTAAGCGTATGGGACTTTGGTTATGTGGTGTTTGTTTCAAAACGCATACTCTCCGGGCTAAGTGTCATCATGGTTCTGAATTTGTGTCACCCCCTGATTATGGTGATGGTGTTGTTAGGTTCGTGTTGTACGGTCTCACCAAACCACAAATTCCTTCTTCTGTTCAACGAGCCCATGTTGAAGATTTGGTTCTGGATGAGCATGTTGTTTTTGATTTGCCTCTTCTTGACACTTTGTTGTCTAAGGGGTTACGCACCGTTAAATCCATCCCTCCCAAGTGTCGCTTAGGGTTTTCTCGAGTATTGAAAGGAGCACTTGATAAGGTGATTTGCACGCCTGATGACATTTCTTGTTGGGTTAGTTTATTAGTCTTGCCTACTTGTATCCTTAAAACCTTTTGCCCGAGGTGTAATCAAGAGTGTAGGTCGGCTATTAAGCGTCAACGCCAGGAAGAGTATATTATTAATGCCATTCGATCTTGGGGCATGTCGGGTGGTAGTTTGCAGCTCGTGAGAGAAGCTTTAGCCGAACCCTCCCCATCATGGTCTATCATTGATGAGGATAACTTGGACCTGGGTGAGCGTAATGTCAAGTAGTGTAAGAGGAAGATTTGAGATGGCCATTATACTGCGGCTGTCAGAGTTCTTTCTTCTTCTGGTGTTGCACCTTATAATGATGCAACTCTTGAGGACTTAAAGAGTAAGCACCCTTTCAAAGCTGCTCCTTCTTTGCCTCTTTTACCTATTGATCATCACCACCTCATTGCATCTTCTACTGTGGTTCTTGATATGATTAAGAGTTTTCATCGTGGTACGTCTTGTGGTCGGGATGGTTTACGTGCCCAACACCTTTTGGATTGTTTAAGTGGTGCTGCTGTGGCTATTTCTGATGAGTTAATCGCTTCTATCACCCAAGTGGTGAATCTTTTTCTTGATGGTAAATGCCCTAGGGTGTTGGGTGAGTATATTGCTAGTGCTCCTCTCACACCGCTGGTCAAGCCGAGTGGTGGTATCCATCCTATTGTTGTGGGGACCGTTTGGAGGCGTTTAGTTTCCAAGGTTAGTGCTGCTATGATTGGCCATTCTTTGGATGGTTATTTAAATGATCTACAGTTTGGTGTTGGGGTGTCTGGAGGAGGAGAGGCTATTCTTCATGCCGTGAATCGGTTAATTGAAGACCGTGGAGATGATGTGGGTCTTTCGATGTTGTTGGTGGATTTCAAAAACGCCTTCAACTTGGTGGATCGTGAGGTTATGCTACATGAGGTTCGCCTTCGTTGTCCTGCTATTTCACGTTGGGTTGAATTTTGTTACTCCAGCCCAGCTAGATTATATTATGGGGAATACACTTTATGGTCACATCAAGGTGTACAACAAGGTGATCCACTTGGACCTTTGCTTTTTTCTTTAGTGTTACATCCTTTGGTATGTAAGATTAGAGACTCCTTTAGCCTTTCCCTTCAAGCTTGGTACCTGGATGACGGCACTATTATTGGAGATACTTTGGTTGTGGGGGAGGTTTTAGAACTTATAATGTTGGATGGACCTCGTTGTGGTTTACACCTCAATGTTGATAAAACTGAGGTTTTTTGGCCAAAGGAAGATCCCAGAAGCAGGCTTGTGGGTGTTTTCCCACCTAATATTGCCCGACCTTTGCACGGTGTTAAATTACTGGGTGGGCCTGCTAGTGTGGACTTTGATTTTAGTAGTGAGCTTGTTATGAAAAGAGTTGCCAAAACCATTGAGCTTATGGGTGCTGTTGCTAAGATTAATGACCCTCAGTGTGAGTTATTGCTCCTTCGTGCTTGTGCCGGTATTTCCAAATTATATTTTGCTATGCGCACTTGCTCTCCCCGGGTCTTTGAGCGTGCTCAGATTTCTTTTGATGTGGCTCTTCGTTCTACTCTAGAGCGTATTGTCACTGCTTCTGGACCTGGTTTTGGCGATTGGCAATGGAGGCTTGCTTCTTTACCCTTTGCGTTCGGGGGGCTTGGTGTTTACTCTGCAGGTGACGTCTTGAACTATGCATTTCTTGCGTCTAGACTTCAATCTGCTAGCTTGCAGACTAAGTTACTTCGACATTCTGGTATCGTAACTTCTGGGCCTTCCTTTGATGATGCATTGTGTGCTTTTAATGCAAAAATGGAGATTGACCTTTTGAGTAATCCATGTGAGATCGCTGCCCCCAAACTCATGAAGAAACTGGCAGATATATATTTCACACGTGTTACCCAAAAAGCCGAATCTACATTTTCTTTATCTGCTCGACAGATGGCGTTATGGAAATCGCAAATGGAGGACTACACTTCGGATTGGCTTAGGGTGGTTCCGATATCTGGGTTGGGACAGCCTATGAATGCTAGGACCTATCGGTGCGTGTTATGTTATCGGCTCGGTGTTCCCCTATTCTCTGTTCAGATGCCGTGCTCAGCTTGTTCCAGGGTCTTTACTGGGGATATTTATGGGGACCATGCTGTATCTTGTGCTGGTATTATTGGTATTAAACATTGGCATAACGTGGTACGTGATGTTCTTGTTGACATATGTTCTCGGTCGGGGGTTTAGGTTCGAAAAGAGGTTGATATCGGGCTTTGTGATGAAAGAGACAAATCCTTACGTCCAGCTGATATGTTGCTCTACTCGTGGGACGGAGGTCTTGATGTATGTGTTGATTTGACTGGATCATCGCCCTTGACGCAAACTGGTATGGTTGATTTTGTGCCGGGTCGTGTGGTGATTGAGGCTGCACAACGTAAACGCGTCAAGTATGAGGCTAAGTGCGCAAATATTGGATATGGGTTCCTCCCTTTCTCTTTCTCTTCTTTTGGGGAACTTGAGAAGGATGCAGTGACCTTATTGAAGCGAATTCGAAAGTTCTCGATGACTCAAGACATTGGAGCACGTGCTGCTGCTCATATTTTTAGTAGGATTAGCTTTTCTATAGCTAGAGGAGTGGGGGCCCAGTTAGTATCTCGGCTCCCTGCTAACTTCTTGTAAATACTATGAGTTTCTAATAAAGTGATTTAAAAAAAATAAAAAAAATAAATAAAATAATAATAATAATAATAATAATAATAATAATAATAATAATAATAATAAAGTGATGGTTATAATAATAATAATAATAATAATAATAATAATAATAATAATAATAATAATAATAATAATAATAATAATAATAATAATAATAAAATTATTTCTTCTTCATTGGCCATGCCTCCATCACGGGTTTGATTTAAACCCTCAGTTACATCGTCCACCCAACGCCTCTGTTGGGGTTCTTTTCTTCTTTCTTTCTTTTTGGTTTTGGATTTTTAGGGTCTTCGTTCTTGAAGCACTTCGGTTTTGGATTTTCTGGGATTCGGTTGTGGTGTGTTTTGGGTTGGATTCGGGTTACCGTCTTCGTCCTTGAAGCTTTTCGGTGCTGGTTTTTCAGGGATCCTTGTTGGTCCGAATTGCGTGTTGGTCTTGATTTTGTACGGATCAGGTTTTTATCCGCTGGTTAATCACGTTAGCGGTTTGATCAGTGGGCCCCTTGATGTTGCGTGTTGGCTGTGCCGCTGTTTGGTAACTGCTTTTGCTTCGTGGGTCCCACACTGCAGATTGTATTGATGTGTTGACTTTTGGTTTAAACTTTAAACAAAGGTAGCGGTTTGCTATGGATAAGGCCTAGCGTGTTGTTTTCTTCGTGGGCCCCACCTATTTAACTTAACCTTGCGGTTTTGTTTAATTGTGTAGTGGCCCTTGTTTTTTGTTTTGGGCTTCGCGGTTTGGCTTATTTGGTTGCGGTTTGAGGCACCCAACGGTTTGACTGTGTTAAAAAATTAAAAAAAAAATAAATAAAAAAAGTTTTATGGCAATCATACGGTTTCATTGTCCTTTCGCGGGGTTAAGTGGTTGTCAGGATGGTAATGGAAATGGACTCACCAAAACCTCGTTGATCACTCATCTTCGGGATCGTCATTTCAGTAAGGATGCGTTGGCCACTACCAAACTTTCCTTGGCTACAAACCTTGTCGTTTTTGAGGCGGCTGAGGTCACGCTGAAACGCATGGGACTTTGGTTATGTGGAAATTGTTTTAAGACGCATACCTTTTGATCGAAATGTCGGCATGGACCTGATTTTGTGCCACCCCTGGATGGTGGTGATGGTGTTGTAAGGTTTGTGCTGTTTGATCTTGCCAAACCACAAGTCCCTTCTTCGGTCCAAATTTCTCGTGGTGAGGACTCGGGTTTTGTGGAGCGGGATGGTTTCGATCTTCAATTGCTTGACACCTTGCTCTCTAAAGGGGTGCACACGGTCAAATCCATCCCTCCGAAGTGTCGGTTGGGATTCTCTCGCGTATTGAAAGGAGCCCTCGACAAGGTGATCTGCACACTTGAGGACATTTCCTGCTGGGTTTGCCTGTTAGCCCTGCCTCTTTGTCTCCTTAAAACCTTTTGCCCGAGGAGTAACATGGAGTGCAGGTCTGCTATTAAACGTCAACGCCAAGAAGAATACATCGCTAATGCCATTCGCTCTTGGGGTACGGCCGGGGGTAGGTTGCAGCTTGTTAGAGAGGTTTTAGCCGAACCCTCGCCTGCATGGGCTAATATTAATGAGGATATTGTGGATTTGGGTGGGCGCAATATCAAGCAATGTAAGAGGAAGATTTGTGATGGTCATTATTCTGCGGCTGTCAGAGTTCTTTCTTCTTCAGGTGTTGCTCCTTTCAATGATACTACTCTCGAGGATTTAAAAGCTAAACATCCTTTCAAGTATGCTCCAGCTCGGCCTGATATACCGCTTGATCATCATAACCTCATTGCATCTCTTGCTGTGGTTCTTGATATGATTAGGAGTTTCCCCCGTGGTACCTTGATGAACTCAAATAAGTACATTTTATTACCATCATTTATCCTATTTATTTGACTTGTTTTATTATATTATCTGTGAGAATTGATACGTTAATGTTTACTTTTGTAATTCTCAGGTAAAAACAAGTATTATGTGAAACTTGGCGATTTTGGACTAATTATGGAGCAAAACAAGCAAGAAGTTAAGAGTCTACTTAAATGTACAAGATCAAGATTATTCTGCTCCAGATACGCCGCATCTTACTTATTATATACGGCGCATCACTATCAAGATTTCACAAGCTACGATCCAAGACAGCAAGGACATGCGCCGCATCTAGAAATGGAGTTACGCCGCATCTTCTGGCGGTGTACGAATATTCCTGAATATATTAATCTTGGACCCCACGCGAAGTTAAGTCAATGCGCCGCATCTACTTATCTTATGCGCCGCATCTAGCCCTCAGACAGAAACTATAAATACCCCAAAGTCAGACGAAATTCGGAGTTCGACAATTTAGCTAAGTACGAAACAGAAGAAACCCTAAGCCGAATTCAGACGAAGTAGCAGCACAAGACACACCTTGAACGAAGATACAAGAGCTGTAAGAAGGTCCTGCATGTATTCAATTCATTAAGCAGTTTTGTTTTATTGTATTAGTACACTTTAATTGGTCAGGATTGATGGGCTTGTGTCATTGATTTAATCATGCACTTCAAATCCCCTTAAAATTGCTTTCCCATTAATTAAAGTTTATATGTTGATGTCTTTGGTGACTTTTATTAGTGCATTGATAACCTCTGTGTCTAGCTGAGCATTGATTGGGTCGCCATGCCCCTTCCTCGCCTATTTATTAGATCGCCTATGCATTCTATCGTCTGTAGAAAAGTAGGAAGAAAGATAAGTAGGATAGTCATAAGTAATCATTAAGGGTTTACTCGCCGATAAGATTAGAGCCAACGAGAAAGGAATTAATCTCGGTGCGTTGCATCGAACTATACACTTCATATAAAACTAGCAATAAAACAAGTGACAAGCTACTTAACTATCAGGACAGGTCTTCTTATTGTCTCAAGTATTTATCTGTGTACGTGTGTGCTATTCGCTGATTCGTGCTTATTAGTTTAGTTTATTATTTAATCATAACCAAACCGTGCCAGTCTCTCAGGCTGAAACCCCCTTGCGTTAGATTAGGTTGTATAGCTAACTTAAGATATTAAAATACTGATTAGAATAACTTGATAATACGTTCCACTCTTAGTGATCGACACTCTACTTACCATTATATTCATACTGACCGGGTACACTGCTCGTTAAAGTGTGTGTGTTATTGATAAGTCGGCTAAATATAAATTTAAAACTTGAATACTGCTAAAACCACAACGACATACCGTGGGTATAAATTAGAGCATACGCACACGCGCATCAAGTTTTTGGCGCCGCTGCCGGGGAGTGAATTGTTATTATCTGTTAATTTGATTAGTATTTTAATTAGGTTTTTCTTTTTAATTTTTATTTTAACCGCTAACTCTGTTGTATATTAGTTAAATTGCATTCATTGTATTATTTTGCATATTTTCTGTTTTTGTGTGTTTTTATTTTCTTTAATTTGTGTTTATTTTCGTTTGTTTTTATTTTTGTTTTTCTTTTTCTATTTTCTTGTATTCTGCTATCGTTGTACTGAGCTAATTCAAACGATACGGCGCATCTATTTTCTTAGATACGGCGTATTGCGTTTAATTTTTATAAAATACAACGCATTTAATAAATTCGATACGACGCATCTTTTCCCCAAGATACGGCGTATCTGTTTTTAATAAAAAAAAAATTCTAAACGATAACGCCATACGACGCATCTGTTTTCACAGATACGGCATATCTATTATTTTAATTAAAAACAGTTTTCGAATTATTAAACAGATACGACGCATCGATTTTTATCGATACGGCGCATCTTCTGAATCAAAAATCTGGTATTTTGAAACGTAACGAAAATACGGCGCATTAACTTTTGTTAATACGACGCATTTAATTTTAATAAGTATAATAGATTTTTGATAATTAAAACTGATACGGCGCA
Source organism: Artemisia tridentata subsp. tridentata (assembly GCA_021014915.2). Taxonomy (NCBI): domain Eukaryota; kingdom Viridiplantae; phylum Streptophyta; class Magnoliopsida; order Asterales; family Asteraceae; genus Artemisia; species Artemisia tridentata. Next base: position 403,255,187 of record CP139506.1, on the reverse strand, counting down.
TTCTAAATTTATAAGCGGCGTATCTATTTTCTGAATAAAAGTCTGATTAAATTTTAATGATTATAAGATACGGCGTATCCAACTTTTTGGATACGGCGCATCGTCTGCAGTTATCAGTAACTTTAATTTTTCGTATTCCGTTTTCGTTGTTGATTTTCTGATATATTACTTTCTTGAACATACCCTACTGATGCTTTTGTGATAGTTTCAGGAAGTGCATGACCAGGAGTTCTACTAAGGACTTGATTCAACCTTTCGAAGATCCTGAACGAGCTTTTCATTCGCTTAGAAGGCTTTTCAACACAAAAAGCTTTGATATTTCAAGTTCATTCGAGCTTGATTATTTTTCTGAAGAGAAAGAGGAAGTAGAAACAGAAACAATGGCGGAAAACACAACTATGGAGGAATACATGAACAAAACCCGTGCTGATTACACTTCAGGAGTTGCTAGACCAAAGTTTGATGAAAAGTCTAAGTTTGAGTTGAAGGGTCAGTTTCTCAAGGAGCTAAGAGAAAATGCTTTCAGTGGATCGGAACATGAGGATGCTAATGAGCATGTTGAAAAGGTCCTCGAGATTGCAGATTTGTTTACTACAGAAGGAGTCTCTGACTATCAACTCATGCTAAGAATCTTTCCAATTTCGCTAAAAGGAGCTACTAACAAGTGGCTAAGGAACGAACCTGCTAGTTCAATCACAACGTGGGAAGATTTGAAGAGCAAATTCCTGAAGAGATATTGTCCACCTGCTAAAACCGCTAAAAAGATGGAGGCTATCAACAGTTTCAAGCAAGAGCCTGATGAAACTCTTTATCAAGCTTGGGAACGATTCAAAGACCTATTGATGAAGTGTCCTCAACATTATCTAAGTGAAATGCAGGAGATAATATTGTTTTATCAAGGATTGGACGTGCCTACTAGACAAATTTTGGATGCTAAGGGAGCTGTGCCTCAAATGAGTGCAGCCAATGCTAGGAAAGCTATCCAAGAAGCTGCTGATCATTCTCAAAAATGGCACGATGGGACCTCTACTAGATCTAAGAGCAGCACTAATTTTGACGGGTTTGCTGCTATTCAAGCTCAATTGGATAAAATTAGTAGAGAGATGAAGAAGCGTGATGAAAAAGTGTATGCTGCCCAAGTTGGATGTGAAAAATGCGAAGGACCTCACTACACTAAGGATTGCCCTAACAAGAATGAAAGTGAGACTTTTGAAGAAGCATACTACACACAATTTGGACAACCATTCCGACCTTCAGGAAGATTTAGGGAAGCTACTCCGGGATTCTATCAAAAGAACAACTTCAATCCCGCTTATCAAGAAAGGAGGCAGACTTTAGATGACACTTTAAAGCAAATTATGGCCGATGCTGCTAAAAGACATGATGAGAACACTGCTATGATCAAGGAAATCCGAGCTTCAACAGACACTATTACAAGAAATCAAGGAGCTTCGATCAAAGCATTGGAACAACAAATTGGTCAAATGAGCAAAGTTCTTCAAGAAAGGGGATACGAAAGTTTACCTAGTTCAACTGAAACCAACCCAAGAGATCATGTTAAGGCCATAAGCACCACTGAAGAAGTCACTCCTAACATTCCTTTTCCTAGAAGATTGATGAATGGTAATGATGGTGCAAGACCCGAATTTTTCTTTAATTCTTCAATCAGTTTAAGGAGGTTACTCAAAGAGAAAACGAAGATTGAAGAGGAGATCAAGGCTACAATGAAAGAAGAGAGCTCTGCAACCGACTTACATGCCTTGCCTCATAAAGAAAAAGACCCAGGAAGTTTTACTTTACCTTGTTCAATTAATGATATATCTTTCAATAATGTGTTAGCTGACTTAGGAGCTAGTGTTAGTGTAATGCCCCTTAAGACATTCACTACCCTAGGACTAGGAAAATTAGCACCAACTAAGTTGCTTATTGAATTGACTGATAAAACGGTAAAACAACCTGAAGGGATTGCTAATAATGTGCTAGTTAAGATTGAGAGGTTTGTTTTCCCTGTAGACTTTATTATATTAGATATGCCCGAGGATGTTAAGATTCCTTTAATCCTTGGAAGACCTTTCTTGTCTACCGCCCGTGCTAAGATTGATGTGTTTAAAAGAAAAATCTCATTAAGGGTAGGGAATAATAAACTAGTCTATAAGTGCCAAGATCCTGTTAAAAGCATAATTAGAGGCGTCTATATGCTAGGATTAAGAGAACGTATGGACCTCGATCTTGAAGCTAGGCTTATGGGAGAAACATTGATTCAAAACAACTCAACTAATCCTAATTATGAGAAGTTCGAGGAATTTATTGACCTTAATGTACCTACCGAACTTAGGCGCGATATTGTTAATGATTCTGATGATGAGTGGTATGATTGCGTAGTGATTAACAAACCTAGGAGAATAGTTGAGCATAAGAATTTGAATAATGATGTGTTTATTGAACTACCACCCCACCTTGCTTATTTATGCCTATATAATAATAAGAATTTCCCGTCTATCATTTTGTCATCTCTGCCCGAAAGGGACAGAACTTTGTTTATACAGATATTAAAGAAGAACGGCGTGAAAATTATGGACGAGCAAGGAGTGTTCAATATTACTGCACTGGCGATGAGGGAGCGCGATGCTTCCGACTCATTCAATGATCGGTATTAAAGAGCTGAACGTGAGTCTAACTTGAAGACTCTGGAATAAAGACAAGTGCTGACCGGGAGACAACCCGGAGAAAATTTTTACTATTCTGTTCTGTGTCGAGTCAGTCAGGCCCGCAGAAGATACGGCGCATCTCAATCCTAAGATGCGACGCATCTCCTGCAATGGTCATATCTTACTTTATTTTCTGCATTTTTATTTTTGACTTTAAAACTTTTTGTCAGTTTATTTTAATGCGGCGCATCCCTAGTTAAGGATGCGACGCATCTTCTATTCTGATTCGTATTTATTCCAGGCTCGATACGGCGCATCTTCTTCCATAAGATACGGCGTATCGACTGACCTGATGATTTTCAGTTTAATTTTTAAGTTTTATTTTTGCTAACTACTAATGTATTATGCAAGCTTGAACCTTCTTAACTTAGGTGTGTTAAAGTCTTGATGGTATTATAGATTCCTGCATTTCCTGTGGATAAATCAAATATGAAGCTTAAACGTTCTCATCCACAAGAAAGATGATTTTTGCTCTTATACAAATAATGGAGGATCATACCGAGCAAATCTAAGGGGAGTTTTTCAGTTCTAATTCTTTTATTTTCCAGTTTTTAATCCTTTGATACAAACAACGAGGACATTGTTTAACTTAAGTGGGGGGATTGGAGAATTAGAACACTTACTTGTCCTTAACTTTTTCAAAATATGCTTAAAATGCGCTTAATATATCAAAATTTAAAATTTTTAGCATGTTTTTGTTTAAAGTCTAAATTGCATAGCTGCACACATGACGTTAATTTCAAAAATTGTGAACTTTTCAAAATTCACAAATCTATGAGTGTGCCGGTGACTTGTAAACTTTAGAACTTGGCTTGTATACTATTCGAGACCACCATAATAAGTATTATTTATATAATTGGAATGACTTGTATAAATTGGTAAATTTCTAGGATTACACCCAAATAGCCTTTATATGTTATGTGATATTAGCTAACTACACTAGTTAGTTAACCCCCGTATAAACCTTTTTTTACTCTCACTTTTAGAGTAAGATACCCCTAGAAAAACACTCAGAGCCATTCCTTTCGTTTCTTACACCTTTGTTATAATGTTTCGTTACACCCTTACACCTTAGCCTACCCTGTAGATTAAAATCCGTGGTTGGTTAATTGCTTTAGGCAAAGTGTGTTTCCTTACATTACCTGTGTTCGCGTGCGTAATTCATTATCTTTGGTTGAGTCGGGAAATTGCACAATGCAATTGGAGTGAAAGTAAATATTGTATATCTTTGAGTTTATTTTTCGTGTGTTTACTACTTTCACTATTACCGTTATTTCTGAAGTCATGAAAAGTATGGAAAAATTATCCAGATTTATCATTATAGTGATGTGGTGAAATTTTACACATCTATGTTTATGTTTAAAGTTCAAAAAAAAAAAAAAAAAAAAAAAAAAAAAAAAAAAAATGAAAAATGAAAATTTGGATGTTTGTTTTAACCAACTTATGTAAAGTTTTGTATTAAGTGGTCGATATCACCACTAGTTGTTGTATATTATATCTATGGATTGAATGGGAGTTGAACGTTATGGGAACGCCAACTAAGGTTTATTCTTTGATTGAGATCTTGTTGAGTATAATTCGTGTCTACCTAAAGCGTGTGTTTCAAGTGTTAAAGCGTGAGTTATTCTATGATATGAGTCTTATTCATGGGATGGTTAGGATAGTGATTAACCACACTTAGGATTTTAATTTATCTGTTTTGTTTATTTTTCATTTTACACCAATTTATATCCCAAATATTATCCATACCCTATATTATTCTTTATCCAAACATTTGATTTATTGAGATTAGGGATTTGAGCAATCTTAAGTATCGTAGTCGTGGATTCGGCTATGTATTTATGATTTTGTCGCCCTTTTTGATATAATATTATTGGTGAAGATTACTTGGTCCTATCTTTAGCCTATTCGAGTTAAGGATTTGAGCAATTGCAAGTATCGTGTTCGTGGATTCGATCATGTATTTGTGATTTTGTCGCCTTTTCTGGAATTTGAGATCGATAGAGATTAAGGAGAATGATTAACCCTTAACCAACAAACCCTTTTTACCGCTTTAGACTTGTTATTCCTTGGCTTTAGTGGGGGAGATGCGTATACTTGCCAAGCTTATGATAGAATATTCGTCACGACTGGACAGTTAAACGATTAGATTTGCTTTTATCAATATATTTTATTTTACTTCTAATTCGTTAAGTGTTTGGTTGTGTGATTATGACAAAAATGAATACATGCTTAAATATAAAAATAAATCCTAACATCTTTTAGGATACATTTTCATAAGATTAATTCTAAGGTTTACTTAGGGACAAGTAAAGTTCAAGTGGGGGGATATTTGATGAACTCAATTAAGTACATTTTATTACCATCATTTATCCTATTTATTTGACTTGTTTTATTATATTATCTGTGAGAATTGATACGTTAATGTTTACTTTTGTAATTCTCAGGTAAAAACAAGTATTATGTGAAACTTGGCGATTTTGGACTAATTATGGAGCAAAACAAGCAAGAAGTTAAGAGTCTACTGAAATGTACAAGATCAAGATTATTCTGCTCCAGATACGCCGCATCTTACTTATTATATACGGCGCATCACTATCAAGATTTCACAAGCTACGATCCAAGACAGCAAGGACATGCACCGCATCTAGAAATGGAGTTACGCCGCATCTTCTGGCGGTGTACGAATATTCCTGAATATATTAATCTTGGACCCCACGCGAAGTTAAGTCAATGCGCCGCATCTACTTATCCTATGCGCCGCATCTAGCCCTCAGACAGAAACTATAAATACCCCAAAGTCAGACGAAATTCGGAGTTCGACAATTTAGCTAAGTACGAAACAGAAGAAACCCTAAGCCGAATTCAGACGAAGTAGCAGCACAAGACACACCTTGAACGAAGATACAAGAGCTTTAAGAAGGTCCTGCATGTATTCAATTCATTAAGTAGTTTTGTTTTATTGTATTAGTACACTTTAATTGGTCAGGATTGATGGGCTTGTGTCATTGATTTAATCATGCACTTCAACTCCCCTTAAAATTGCTTTCCCATTAATTAAAGTTTATATGTTGATGTCTTTGGTGACTTTTATTAGTGCATTGATAACCTCTGTGTCTAGCTGAGCATTGCTTGGGTCGCCATGCCCCTTCCTCGCCTATTTATTAGATCGCCTATGCATTCTATCGTCTGTAGAAAAGTAGGAAGAAAGATAAGTAGGATAGTCATAAGTAATCATTAAGGGTTTACTCGCCGATAAGATTAGAGCCAACGAGAAAGGAATTAATCTCGGTGCGTTGCATCGAACTATACACTTCATATAAAACTAGCAATAAAACAAGTGACAAGCTACTTAACTATCAGGACAGGTCTTCTTATTGTCTCAAGTATTTATCTGTGTACGTGTGTGCTATTCGCTGATTCGTGCTTATTAGTTTAGTTTATTATTTAATCATAACCAAACCGTGCCAGTCTCTCAGGCTGAAACCCCCTTGCGTTAGATTAGGTTGTATAGCTAACTTAAGATATTAAAATACTGATTAAAATAACTTGATAATACGTTCCAATCTTAGTGATCGACACCCTACTTACCATTATATTCATATTGACCGGGTACACTGCTTGTTAAAGTGTGTGTGTTATTGATAAGTCGGCAAAATATAAATTTAAAACTTGAATACTGCTAAAACCACAACGACATACCGTGGGTATAAATTAGAGCATACGCACACGCGCATCATACCTCTTACGGACGAGATGGTTTGCGTGCCCAACACCTTTTGGACTGTTTGAGTGGTGCTGTTGTGGCTGTTTCGGATGAATTAATTGCCTCTATCACCCAAGTAGTGAACCTGTTTCTCGGTGGCCAATGCCCCAGGGCGTTGGGTGAATACATTGCTAGTGCTCCCCTCACACCGCTGATTAAGCCAGGAGGTGGTATCCGTCCCATTGCTGTGGGGACCATTTGGAGGCGCTTAGTATCCAAGATTGGTGCTTCCTTGATTGGTCATTCTTTAGATGGTTATTTGAACGACCTACAGTTCGGTGTTGGGGTGTCTGGAGGAGGGGAGGCTATTCTTCACGCTGTGAATCGGTTCATTGAAGAATGTGGGATAAGGTGGGTCTTTCGATGTTGCTGGTGGATTTCAAAAACGCTTTTAATTTGGTGGATCGGGAGGTTATGCTACAGGAGGTTCGCCTTCGTTGCCCTGCTATTTCACGTTGGGTGGAATTCTGCTACTCCAGCCCAGCTAGACTTTATTATGGGGACCACATCTTATGGTCGCACCAAGGGGTGCAACAAGGCGACCCCCTTGGACCTCTACTTTTTGCCTTAGTGTTACACCCCCTGGTTCGCAAAATTAGAGACTATTTTGATCTTACCCTCCAAGCGTGGTACCTGGATGATGGCACTATTATTGGCGATACCCTGGTCGTGGGGAAGGTTTTAGATCTTATTATGTCAGATGGACCTAGTTATGGCTTGCACCTTAATGTGGATAAAACTGAGGTTTTCTGGCCAACCGAGGATCCCAGAAGCAGGCTCGCAGGTGTCTTTCCGCCGAATATTGCTCGCCCTTTACGCGGTGTTAAATTATTGGGCGGGCCGGCTAGCGTGGATTTTGAGTTTAGTAGTGGGCTTGCTACGAAAAGGGTGACTAAAACCATCGAGCTTATGGTGGCCGTTGCTAGGCTTAATGATCCTCAATTTGAGTTGCTCCTTCTTCGTGCTTGTGCCGGTACTTCAAAGTTATACTTCTCTATGCGCACATGTTCTCCCCGGGTCTTTGAGGGTGCCCAGACTTCGTTTGATGCGACGCTTCGTTCCTCTATGGAACGTATTGTCACTGCTTCTGGACCTGGGTTTGGGGATTGGCAATGGAGATTGGCCACGCTTCCGTTTGAGTTTGGGGGGCTTGGCGTATATTCTGCAGGTGATGTCTTGAATTATGCTTTCCTTGCGTCTAGACTCCAATCTGCTAGCTTACAGGCTAAGCTCCTCCAACAGTCTGGCATAGTAAATCATGGATCTTCCTTTAACGACGCTCTGTGTACCTTTAATGCGAAAATGGAGTTCGACCTCTTAAGTAACCCGAATGAGATCGCTGCCCCCAAACTTATGAAGAAATTGGCAGATATATATTTCACACGTGTTACTAAAACGGCTGAATCCACTTTTGGCCTATCCGCTCGACAGATGGCGCTTTGGAGATCGCAACGCGAAGACTACACCTCTGATTGGCTTAGGGTGGCCCCGATATCTGGGTTGGGGCAGACTATGAACGCTAGAACTTACCGGTGTGTTTTATACTACCGCCTGGGTGTCCCCCTTTTCTCGGTCCAGATGCCGTGCTCTGCTTGTTCCAGGTTATTTGCGGGAGACATTTTTCGGGGATCATGCTGTGTCATGTGCTGGTATTATTGGTATCAAGCACCGACACAACGTGGTGCGCGACACTCTTACTGATATTTGCTCTCGGTCTGGGATCTCGACTCGCAAAGAGGTTGACATTGGCCTTTGTGGAGAAAGAGACAAAAGCTTACGCCCAGCTGATGTATTGCTATATTCTTGGGACGGTGGGCAGGATGTTTGTGTCGATTTGACAGGGTCGTCTCCTTTGACGCAATCGGGTATGGTCGATTTCGTGCCAGGACGAGTGGTGGTCGAGGCTGCACAGCGCAAGCGTATCAAATATGAGAGCAAATGCGCCGACATTAGATATGGGTTTCTTCCCTTCTCATTCTCTTCCTTTGGGGAACTTGGGAAGGATGCAGCAACCCTACTGAAACGGATCCGAACGTTCTTCGTAACTCAAGACATCGGATCACGAGCCGCTGCTCATATCTTTAATAGGATTAGCTTTGCGATAGCTAGAGGTGTGAGAGCCCAGTTAATATCTCGGCTCCCCTCTAATTTCTTGTAAACCCTATTTTCTTCTAATGAAGTGATGTTATAATAATAATAATAATAATAATAATAATAATAATAATAATAATAATAATAATAATAATAATAATAAGAAAGAATAATTATTTAATAATAATTATTATTTTAGAAAAAAGTTACACTTTAGACCTTCTAGTTTCATATGTTGACAACTTTTACCCTAGAACTTTTGTAAAATGACAAGTTTTACCCCTCAACTTTCATAAAATTACAAATTTTACCCCTCAACTTTGGTTAAATGACAATTTTTACCCCTACAGTGTCAAAAATGACACTTTTTACCCCTAGGGTTTATGTCGACAGCATATCAAGTCCTTTTTATAATTCTGGTTTGAGTTTTGACAAGAAATACCCTTGAGACTCCCGTCGCGTTACACACGACGTCCTTATTTCTTAAAAACCCTTTATATCTTACGAATTATGGCAAAACTTTTTACGACTCTTTTGTAAACTCATTTATCAGTTTAATAACTCAATTTTTACAAAACCTTAGCTCGTGATTCGAGCTCACGAGCTCGGGATTAATTTTTAAAAAGGTGCGTTTGGCTCGACTGTGGACAGAAAAACACGACTCAAGAAACGACTATATCTCATTCAATACTTAACGAAAACACTTCGTTCTTTTTCCTACTGTTAGACAACTAAAAGACCTTCATTTTTGCAAAAATCTAGAATTTTTAGAGTCCATCTAATGGTCGAAAACAAGGTCAAAAGTCGAAGGTCTGCTGCTGTTTTTTAAAAAAAATCTGTTCTGTAATTAAATAAAAACACCATTTTTTATGCGTTTTCATGATTCGAGGTCTAAAGACTTTTTTATGGAAACGTCGTTCCGGACAACTTTCGTGTTTTAAGTTTTTAACGAAACGGACCAGAAAGGTCTCGTTTCGCGTCATGTTCGTTTCTGTAATAGTAGGTATTTTTAGTTTCTATATAACTTCAAATAGCCATATCTTTTGACTCGTTTACTCATTTTTTATGATTCAAATTGCTACGTTTTCCTAAAAAAATTCTCTTTAACAATATGCAAGTTTCCTATAACATAGTGTTTTAAAAATATCAAAGAAAAATAATATATGGTGTGTTTGTTTTTGGTTCGAACAAAACAAAAGAAAAGAAAGAAAAGGATATTTTTAGTTTTAGGTTTTAACTATTATTAGGGATTGTTAGGGTAGTCTTTTAAGAGTATTTAGAGCATAGTAACAGAAATGAAAAGGGTTTAGAACTTACTTTGATTATATAATTCGAAATAGGGCAATATTAGGGCGTAGGGCTTGGAAGTTGATACGCAAGAGCTTCTCCTTCCTTCTTTGGCTTCTTAGGGTGTTCTATTAGGCTTGTATGAAGTTGTTTGATCAGAAATGAAGCGAGTAGGGGCTGTGGTGGTGGGATTCGAATGGTTTGGCAATAAAATGGGGCATATGGGGTTGGTATTTATAGAAGGGAGTTGGCTAGGGTTTCTTGTGAAGAGTAGGGGAGACAAGGAGGTGTGTTATCATCTTGTGGTGCCACTTGGTTGGAGGAGGGGGGATGGATGTGGCGTAGGGGTGATGGTGATGAAGGGGGTGATGTGTTCTCTTAAAGACCATGCATGTGAGCTTGTTCTAGAGGAGGGGGGATGTGGAAGACTAAGGTTTACACATTTGGACACTTAAGGTTTAAGAAAAATAAAAGTTTGGTGTGTTATATGTTGAATTCGAACTAGACTAAAGGAATTGGGATGGTTTGGTTCGATTGGTGCATTATGGAGTTGTACATTATGCGTAGGGTTATGATACTTTAGGGTTTGAGGTTTAGTTTAGGTTCCTAAAGTTTAAGGATTATTTAGAAATAAATTTTAGGGTTTTATGAAAAATATTATATATATCGATTTATATATATGTAAAGGAAAAATAATTTTGTGCATTGAAAAGTTGTACTTTAGGTTTAGGAAGGTTGTACTAAAGTTTAGAAAATAAGAAAAATATAGTTTTAGTATTTCCTTATTTTATATAATTTTTATTAAGGTTTTAAAGTAATTAAATAGGTTTTTAAGTTTTTATGCACTAGAGGGTTGTACTATGGGTTTGAGGGTTCGCACATTTATTTTATAAATTAATAAACTTACTTTAAAAATTAATATGTGTTTTTACTACAAAATATGTCTTTAAAATAATTATTATTAAGTTTTATATAAGGTTTTATTATTAATTAGTTTTTATGCATTAAAGACTTGTACATATATATTTTATAAAAATATTAATTAGGGTTTGTGAATTTGTTACATATAATAATAGTTTTGTGAAATTAGGGTTTTATCGGGAGTTATAGTGGAATTAGGGTTTCTGTGCTTTAGGGACTTGTACATTAGTTAGATAAATTATATTTTAATATTTCTTGGGTTTTGTTATTTTTATATGTTGCTATGGTAGTTTAGGGTTTCGTAAAACTCTTATTAAATAAGAAACGTTTAGTTTAATCATACATTAACGAAATAACGTAAAGTGGTAAATGGAATCTCATAAAGTTTTAGGTCAAAGATATTTATATAGATAAACATTAATTCAGTTAAGGTTGGGTTGCGAGCGAGCACATTTATCGGAGATATGATCTACGTCACATAAGATAATAGTTATAATCAGGAAATAAAATATAAAAAAAAAAATTCTACGTGAAAAAAGGATAAGTATAGTTTTATTGTAAAGTCATATTTTTACCAGTGGTTACACAATGGCACAGAATTTAAGAATATGAGCATGATTGAGTTTTGTGGTAATAAAGGAATCAAACAACAATATAGCAATGCTAGAACTCCACAGCAGAATGGAGTTGCTGAGAGAATGAACAGGAACCTGATTGAGGCAGCTAGGACTATGCTAGCAGACTCACTTCTACCCGCAACCTTTTGGGCTGAAGCAGTAAGCACTACTTGCTACATTTTCAATAGGGTTAGAGTGACCAAGCCTCAGAATAAAACACCTTATGAGCTTATTTTTGGCCATAAACCAGTTGTTAGCTATATAAGGCCTTTTGGGTGCCATGTTACCATTCTTGTTACACTCAGTGTGCTTGGCAAATTTGAAGGAAAGTCTGATGAGGGGTTTCTAGTTGGGTATTCACTGAATAGTAAGGCCTTTAGGGTATACAATTTAGTGACTAAGAGGGTAGAAGAGAATCTTCATGTTAATTTTCTTGAGGAAAAACCCAATGTGAAGGGACTAGGTCATAGATGGATGTTTGATATTGATTATTTAACTGATTCTATGAACTATATTCCTGTCTCTAAGGAGAATCAAGCTAACCCTGCTGCAGGTTCCATAGAAGTAACTAACAATGCAGGTACCCAAGTTACTTCTGATGCAAGCACTGCTGAGCAAGACAAGAAAATTGAGGAGCTTATTGTGATTCCTACCACAGAAGTCAAACATGTTGCAACTAATGAAGGAACAAATAAATCTTCTACAAAGAAGAAGGAGACTGTGAACAAGCCTCAAACTGAAAGGAAAGAGGCTTCTCCTACCAAAGCTACAGAAGATATTTCATCTTTCAGAGATGAAATGAATGCTTTTGCTGAAAAACATCTTGGGAAGAAGGCTACCAGCACTAACTTGGTTAAGTCTGGTAGTGAGTTCATTAATTCTGCTACCGGTACTAACTTAGTTAATTCTGGTAGTGATGTTGTTAATTCTGCTAAGCCTGATTCTACTCCAAATGCTGATTTTGATGATTCTGAGATGCCAGAACTTGAGTTCTTTGATAATCCAAGTGAAGGAATTTTTGATGGGGCCTCTTATGATGAAGAAGGAGTAATCACTGATTTCAACAACTTACCCACAGAAGTGGATGTAAGTCCAGCTCCAACACTCAGAATTCACAACATTCATCCTAAAAGTCAGATAATTGGTGATTCTAAATCAGCTTCAAACCAGAAGTAAAGTGCAAAAGCTTCCTGAATCTCATCCACTTATCAGCCTTATTAAGAAGCAGCAAAGGGTCAACCACAAGGACCAACAACATTGTCTGTTTGCTTGTTTCCTTTCTCAAAAGGAACCCACCAAGGTCTCTGAAGCACTTGAAGATGAGAGTTGGGTGGAAGCAATGCAGGAGGAGTTGTTGCAGTTCAAATTGCAAAAAGTTTGGGTTCTGGTAGATCTACCTAATGGGGCTAAAGTTATAGGCACAAAGTGGGTCTTCAGAAACAAAAGGGATGAAAGAGGAGTAGTTGTTAGGAACAAGGCAAGATTAGTAGCACAAGGGTACAAACAGGAGGAGGGAATAGACTATGATGAGATTTTTGCTCCTGTAGCTAGAATTGAGGCTATCAGATTATTTTTGGCCTATGCATCATATATGGGGTTCATAGTCTATCAGATGGATGTCAAGAGTGCCTTTTTGTATGGCACTATAGAAGAAGAGGTGTATGTACACCAACCTCCTGGCTTTGTTGATCCTGCTCACCCCACGAAGGTATACAAAGTCATTAAAACTTTGTATGGTCTCCATCAAGCTCCTAGAGCTTGGTATGCAACACTCTCCAACTTTCTTGAAGAGCATGGGTACAAAAGAGGTGTGATAGACAAGACCTTGTTCATAAAAAGGAATAAGAATGATATCATCCTAGTCCAAGTTTATGTGGATGATATTATTTTTGGTTCTACTAAAAGGTCTTGGTGTGAGGAGTTTGAGGCATTAATGAAGGGAAGGTTTCAGATGAGTTCAATGGGTGAGCTCACATTTTTCCTTGGACTGCAAGTGAAGCAAAAAGAAGATGGCCTCTTCATTTCTCAAGACAAGTGATGCGTGGTTTTGCAACCTTACAACAGGTTTTACCTCTCGAGGGATCTCAAGAGGCTTACAACCCCACTAGGCAGTGTACCTGACCGATGTAGTATAGTGTAGTGGTAAGTACGGGGGATTGATCGTTCTCCACAGGGAATAGTGTCGTTAGGTATGAAAAACTACTTTAGTAGGTCTAAGGGTGAGGGAAGATTCTTTTTATGTTTTTTATAATTTTATGAAAGCAAGTAAAATCTCGGGTTTGAAAGAGTGGGCGGAATTAGTTGCTAGTCAACTAACCCAAGTTACTACGAATGCAAATAAAATAAAATAACAGAAAATGAAAAGGTGGTAAAACTTATGTGGAGAGAAATGTGTTTACTTAGATTTCCTTACTCCCTAACTATCTTTTACCGGTTGATTAGTGTGTATTAATTGCGTGGATGACGGGTGTATTCCTTAATACCAATCGTGGGGTGGCGTACGTGCTTCCCCAACTCTACAAGCTCCTACTTCACTCCTATGTCGAGCCGGCTAGGAAGCTCCTAACATGGGATCACTAGAATTCGCTTGTGCATTAAATACAACCATAAAAACCTTAGTACGCATTGGTTCATGTTTCTTAAGACGTTCAAGCAAGTTACCGAATAGGAAGTTAGCCAGTTTTCTTAAGCCTAACATAGATGAACAATCATCCAATACAACTAATAACACACTAATAACCAATAATCAATAGCTAGGTTTCATTAGATCTAAGCAAACACAAGATAAATCTAGCCTAGCATGTTAAACAAAAGACAAGAACAAGATAGAATCAAACAACACATAGACATATTGAATGATTAATTGATAACTTATCTTCAATGTAACATGGAAGATCTCAAGGCAAAAAGCCTTGAAAAAGCTGCCAAATTCGTCTTAGGGTTTTCACACACAAAGTTCCTCAATAATTCCACACCAATGACAAAAAATTGCAAAACTATATATAGACTTTTAGATCTGACGGCGTCACGTTATGGAGTGTGACGCCGTCACCTCGCCGCTTTTAGGGTTCCCGGATGGCCTTCTTGACGCCGTCCCTCTTTAGCTCTCCAAAATCCATTCTGGCTTATCAAGGCTTGACGCCGTCAGACTTAGGGGTGACGCCGTCCCTCTTTAAATTAAGCCGTGACGACCTTGATCACATTAAAGCGTGACGCCGTCAGAATTCCATGCAAATTTCTCTGGCTTATCATGAGTAATTTTCACATCCACCACTTTTGCCAAGCCATGACGCCGTCCAGAACAAATCCTGACACCGTCAAAGGTAATTTCCAGCACAATTTTGAGACTTTGTCGTTTTCTTCACTTTTATGCTCCAAAAACGTCCAAAATGCCTCCTTTTTCAGATTTCTCCTCAAAAGTACCTAAAATGACAAAAGGAATGATTTAGGGCAATATTTGATCAAATAAATACGATTTAGAGCTTAAATGACCCCTTAAAAGCGGTACACTTTTCGCTTCATCAAATACCCTTACACTTGAGATTTGCTTGTCCTCAAGCAAATGCGCTTTTATTCTAATCAAAATACAAGTTAGGGGTCATTTAATGCTAACATAAAAGTAATTACAACAAATAGTCGTTCCACTTTAATCATAATAAGCACGGAGATTACAAACTAGCACCTCACAAGTAGTGTTTAGATACTCACATCTCTCAAGTGTCATCAAAATAAATCTCATAAATGAAAACGGATAATATCTCTCACTACCTGTCATAGCAAACAAATTACCATAGGCTTGGGAAAGGATCGAAAACCTCCTCCACTAGGCGTAAGCACCTAAGATAAACTATCAAAGAGGGCTTTTACATGGGTTATAACGTTAGGTGTAGGGAAAAGGAAAACACAGTTTTGTTGGATAAGGGATATTTTACTGGTTGCGAGTTAAAGATCTTGATTAATTACATGTACTATACAATGTTGCTAAGCCAAGACTCGACTCAATCTTAAGCTAAAAACAAAATAACAAAAACATAAAATAAACATAAAATGAAACGGGATGGTAGTCCGTATGTTTTTTTTTTTTTTTTTTTACTTTTCTTTTTCTCTTTTTTTTTTTTTTGTATTTTTCTTGATTTTTTTTTTTTTTTTTTTTTTTTTTTTTTTACATACACTTTTGCCCTACCATCCAAAATAATACATCATAGGGGCGTTGCATTCCCCTTACACTTGAACTTTTACATAACTTTACAAATTACTATTCTAATGACTCGAATTAAGATAATCAAAACACTTGGAGTACTTTTAAAATATTTAGCACATATGGGGGTAATAAATGATGTTCTTCCCCATTACTCCATTACACTAGTACTTCACCCATGAGTCCCAATCGTCCCAAAACAATATGTACAAGGATATGACTCGACTTAGCAACCATGTAATCAACTAGATAATTAACTTGGGTTTAAACAAATGTTGTCACAATAATGCACTAAAAATGAGTGCATACAAGGTAGGCTAAGGCGATTTGGGTGTACATTTAAGTGGGGTGTAACAAATTCTTCCTTTAAGTAAAGTGCTTAAAGGTCGAAACGAAAAGATAGGCTCTGAGGGGTGTACTAGGGGTATCGTGTACTAAAAATGAGTACAACGCAAAGGGTGTGGGAGAATTACTTGACCAATGTAGCCAAAGTAATTATAACAAAAACACAGGTGTAAAACAATGGGTTAATCCTAATGCCTCTTATCATGTAGTAAATCTAACTACACGAATGTAGTCTCACTTGTGGCCTCGGAATGGTCCTAACGCAAGTTCTAGAATCTAAGTGCTACCGGTACACACATCATAGCATAAATGCTTTTCCTACCAATTCTAGGGGCGAACCTCACATATTTGGGGGTGGAAAATTTTTTTAGTGGTACGGTTTTTGTGCTAGTCATATAATTCCTATCCATGAGACGCTTATTAGAACTAAAGTTTCACTCCTAAATGTTGTAAAAAAATTTTAAATTTGGCACTAAAATTGCCCTAACAGGTATTTATCTCAGTTTTATTACACATCTACCATTAAACAAACAAAAATCAAGCGTAATAGCATTCTCTAATCGTACTTTTACCCCCCCTTACACTTAAGATGAACATTGTCCCCAATGTTCAAATAACAAGATGTAAAAGAAAAAAGTAAAAGAATGAAATCAAATACTCCCCTGCTTCGCTCGGTGGATAATGAAGTAACACGGTTAGATCTTCTTCCAAAGAGAATGTAAAAGCTCCATGACTAATGCATCGCCAAAAGCTTGATCCAAAACATTTCCTTGTCCAAAATAACCTGTTAAACCTGAGAAAACAAACACGAAAACCTGCATAACATCGGCGGGATAAATCTATATATAAGGATATAATGCTTGTGGAATGATAATTTTGCAGATTCCTGGAGATTATAAGTTAGAGATTTAATAAAAACTTTTTATGAAAACAAAACTTTCAAAAATTTTCAGAAAATTAAACCTGACGCCGTCAGGTTGTAAAGCCTGACGCCGTCAGAAACAATCTGACAGAATTCTCATGTTATGTTTCCGGAAAATTTTTGGAAAAAACTATACCTTACTTCCTGGGATTCCTGCCAAACATCATTATGACTCGATACAAGCATTTGACTCAAACAAATACTAATATGTATGTTCATTTATTACTATTACGATTCATGTTCATTTGTGTTCTAATAAACCGATTTAGATTTCCCTTACACTTAACTTTTGCAAAATACCTTTATATGTAGTTAAGACGAAGTTAAAAACAAGATAAAGCATTTTCACAAATTAGTTTTTAACATGAATCAATAATAATAAAATTTAAACATATATACGAAAACAAATAAAATCAAACAAACAAATAAATAAATAAACAAAGCAAATAAAACTTGGGTTGCCTCCCAAGAAGCGCTTTTCTTTATTAACGAGTCTTGTAGCTAGACTCAAAGTAACGTACATTACGTGACTCCATCATCGTTCATGGTTCCTAGGCCATTCTCCTTTGATTCTCTATCAGAATCACTTTCATAGTAAAGGTATTTCGGGTCCTCGAGATCAAAAGGATTGTTTCGGTATTTAGAACTAAACTCCTTATCATGCTTAAAGAATCCACTTGACAGGTCAAAAGTGTCCTTACATCCCCTTCTCACATCATCATCACATAACACGAGTTGGGAACTTAACCCATCGAGCCCTTCATAATCAATCTCCTTGAATCCTCTCATCTTGTAAGGCGTTTGGTATGAGATTTCCCTAATCCCATCGGTGAAAGTTATGATCCCATTGAGCTCGTCCACAACCAAGCTTGTGGCCTTGCAAAAAGGGGCCCCAAAAACAACTTGTGATAACCTGGGATCGATGTACTTTTCGATATTATCGACGATTGCGAAGCTCATAGTGAATGTCATGTTTCCTACAAACACCTGTACATCATCATCTATGCCAATGTCGTCCTTCCCTTTATGAATCATTCCCCATCTGCAAATGTTGTTATAATGAAACAGGGACATCACATTTTTAGGTAAACATGTGTCGATGTAAACATTATAAAAATGCTTGTGACCAATCATGCAAGGTATTTTGAGATTATTCGGATCACATCGCTTAATTCGGCCAGGCCTTCTACCGCATAGCCCCCATGTTTTGCCACATGCTGATGGTTGATACTCATACACTTCTTCACAGCCATCCCGAAAAATCACTTTCCTAACACCATCGGTAAATAATGCACTCCTATCATCCTCATCGAGCATCACTCCCGTTGCTTTTATGAATGGTTTGCCTAGAACAAGGCCAGTTAAGGATGGGCTGATGATAGAGTTCATGTTATTAATTACAGTTAACTCGATATGAAAGAGGAACTTTTCTATCACAATTGGTACCCTCCTTATCACCCCGATGATATTAGACCCTTCATATTTGACCTGTTCGGTGAAGGCTTCGTTATATAGAGAAAGGGATATTGCATTCATATAAGAATTGGGGTTTATGTAGGCATCTTTAATGAACTTTTTCCTAGTGGTGCAAGATATCTTAAAGACCCTGGGAGCGCCATCCTCTATTCTCTCTCCGAATCCCATAGGCAACTTTGCTGTGCCCCTCTCAAGTTTCTCCACCAGGGGGCGGTCTAGCAGTAATGGGAGCCCATGAGGCATTTCGGATTTCTCTTCCGAGCCCTCCTCATCACTCACCTCTCTTGTACTCGAGTTTTTTTGTGAGTCTAGATAGTCGTCGGGCGCCTCGGGGTTCTTTTCGGGAACTTCACCCTCCATTTCATTGTCCACATTCTCGGTTGATTGTTGGTCCAGATTGGGTTTAGGAACAGGTATTGTTGTAATGGTGTTTACGAAGTGGAGAGGTTTCGAAGGGGTATGAGTATCTCCAGTTTCTTTTCTGTTTTGTGATATGTGTTTGAAGAGTTTACTAGGGTGCTTGATTTTTACAGGAGGGGGTGTTTGGTGAGTCACCGTGACAGATTTGATCTCATTAACTCGTGCCAACTCACAAGTTGACCTGCCAGCAAGGCGATCATTGATAACCTTTAACAGGTTATCAACCTTGTTGTTCATATCAACTTGCTGTTGTCTGAATTGATTCTCAAGTTTGGAGAGCTGTGTTTCTTGAGAGAGAATGAATTTTTGCAGTGATTCCTCGCGATTTTGTTGTTTATGCGTATTTTGCTGAGGATAACGTTCAGACCAGGTGAGTGGGGTAGAGTCATTGAATGATACGCTTCGAGTTTGGTTCCAACTAAAATTTGGCTTACTCTTCCATGCCTCATACTTATCTTCGGAATTCTTGTGTCCATAATTAGTAGTGAGCCACTTATCTCCCGCCTTATCGATTCGCGAGGATGCGAATTCTTTGAAAGCCTGTTTGGGGAGTTCCATGCAATCATGAGTGTTGTGGGGCCCACTACATAATTTACACGAAGAAGTGATTTTGTTCACTTGGCTAGAAGGTTTAGGAGCCTCGTAGGATTTCATGAGAAACTTGACTTGGTCTTCAAGTTCTATGATCCTACGGTCGGAAGTGCTTGAATTGTTCGAAGGCAAAGATATTGCCTTGACCGTTTTATTCAAATCACGGGGATCACTCCAACTTTCGTTGTCATAAAGAGCAAGATCCTCTAGGAGAGCCCATGATTGTTCCGCACTTAGATCACGTAGCTTACCTCCAGCCGCTTGGTCAATGGTTTGCCTCGTGGAGAGATTGACATGGTCATAGAAGATTTGGACTTGGAGCCAAAGTTCTAAGCCATGGTGAGGGACTTTTTGGAGTAAGTCCTTGAATCGAGTCCATGCCTCGTAGAGGGTTTCGTCTTGATGTTGTTGGAACATCAAGATATCATTCCTTAGCTTGGTAGTTCTTCCCGGTGGGAAAAACTGAGCAAGGAAACGAGTGGTGAGATCATCCCAAGAGGTGATGGATCCTGCGGGTTGACGCTCTAGCCATTGACTAGCTTGGTCCCGCAGAGAGAATTGAAAGAGACGTAATCGGGTCGTCTCTCGAGTGGCAACATCAAGGTCTATAGAATCAACGATTTTGAGAAAGTCCTTGAGATGTTGATTAGGATCTTCAGAACGAAGTCCATGGAATGCGCATCCGCTTTGCACCAGCCGGATGGTGTCGGATCGCAAGGGAGTGACATTGGCTCCTTGAGTGAGCTCAATGGTGTTTCGATAGCCATGGTGGCTAGGACGGGAGTACTCTCCTAAAGTACGGGCTCTAGGAGGTTGTGGTGGTGGGTTGTTGGGATTAAGGATATTACCATCTTCCATGATGTCGAATGGTAATGGTTACGAACAAAGAAACGAAGAAAATAGATAGACTAAAGAAAACCTAGAAAAAGAAAATAAAAATCTCACTAGAAAGGAATCTAGTGAGTAGACCTATAAAATAAAAAATTCAACCTAAACAATAACTATTCCCCGGCAGCGGCGCCAAAAACTTGATGCGTGGTTTTGCAACCTTACAACCGGTTTTACCTCTCGAGGGATCTCAAGAGGCTTACAACCCCACCAGGCAGTGTACCTGACCGATGTAGTATAGTGTAGTGGTAAGTACGGGGGATTGATCGTTCTCCACAGGGAATAGTGTTCGTTAGGTATGAAAAACTACTCTAATAGGTCTAAGGGTGAGAGAAGATTCTTTTTATGTTTTTTATAATTTTATGAAAGCAAGTAAAATCTCGGGTTTGAAAGAGTGGGCGGAATTAGTTGCTAGTCAACTAACCCAAGTTACTACGAATGCAAATAAAATAAAATAACAGAAAATGAAAAGGTGGTAAAACTTATGTGGAGAGAAATGTGTTTACTTAGATTTCCTTACTCCCTAACTATCTTTTACCGGTTGATTAGTGTGTATTAATTGCGTGGATGACGGGTGTATTCCTTAATACCAATCGTGGGGTGGCGTACGTGCTTCCCCAACTCTACAAGCTCCTACTTCACTCCTATGTCGAGCCGGCTAGGAAGCTCCTAACATGGGATCACTAGAATTCGCTTGTGCATTAAATACAACCATAAAAACCTTAGTACGCATTGGTTCATGTTTCTTAAGACGTTCAAGCAAGTTACCGAATAGGAAGTTAGCCAGTTTTCTTAAGCCTAACATAGATGAACAATCATCCAATACAACTAATAACACACTAATAGCCAATAATCAATAGCTAGGTTTCATTAGATCTAAGCAAACACAAGATAAATCTAGCCTAGCATGTTAAACAAAAGACAAGAACAAGATAGAATCAAACAACACATAGACATATTGAATGATTAATTGATAACTTATCTTCAATGTAACATGGAAGATCTCAAGGCAAAAAGCCTTGAAAAAGCTGCCAAATTCGTCTTAGGGTTTTCACACACAAAGTTCCTCAATAATTCCACACTAATGACAAAAAATTGCAAAACTATATATAGACTTTTAGATCTGACGGCGTCACGTTATGGAGTGTGACGCCGTCACCTCGCCGCTTTTAGGGTTCCCGGATGGCCTTCTTGACGCCGTCCCTCTTTAGCTCTCCAAAATCCATTCTGGCTTATCAAGGCTTGACGCCGTCAGACTTAGGGGTGACGCCGTCCCTCTTTAAATTAAGCCGTAACGACCTTGATCACATTAAAGCATGACGTCGTCAGAATTCCATGCAAATTTCTCTGGCTTATCATGAGTAATTTTCACATCCACCACTTTTGCCAAGCCATGACGCCGTCCAGAACAAATCCTGACGCCGTCAAAGGTAATTTCCAGCACAATTTTGAGACTTTGTTGTTTTCTTCACTTTTATGCTCCAAAAACGTCCAAAATGCCTCCTTTTCCAGATTTCTCCTCAAAAGTACCTAAAATGACAAAAGGAACGATTTAGGGCAACATTTGATCAAATAAATACGATTTAGAGCTTAAATGACCCCTTAAAAGCGGTACACTTTTCGCTTCATCAACAAGTATGTTGCTGAGATCTTGAAGAAGTTTAACTTTACAAATGTGAAGACTGCGGTCACTCCCATAGAGAACAAGGTGCCATTGACAAAGGATGAAGATGCTGATGATGTGGATGTGCACCTCTATAGATCAATGATAGGTTCTCTAATGTATCGAACAACCTCTAGGCCTGATATAATGTATGCTATGTATGTTTGTTCTCGTTTTCAGGTTACTCCCAAGACTTCACATCTTCATGCTATGAAGAGAATCTTTAGGTACCTAAAGGGCAAACCCAATTTGGGCCTTTGGTATCCTAAAGAGTCATCTTTTGACCTGGAAACCTATTCAGATAGTGACTATGTTGGAGCAAGCCTTGATAGGAAATCCACAACAGGAGGTTGTCAATTCCTTGAAAGCAGATTGATTTCCTGGCAATGCAAGAAGCAGACCATTGTGGCTACATCAACAACTGAAGCTGAGTATGTAGCAGCTGCAAATTGCTGTGGACAAGTCTTGTGGATTCAGAATCAAATGTTGGATTATGGTTT
Source organism: Artemisia tridentata subsp. tridentata (assembly GCA_021014915.2). NCBI lineage: Eukaryota > Viridiplantae > Streptophyta > Magnoliopsida > Asterales > Asteraceae > Artemisia > Artemisia tridentata. Next base: position 403,232,794 of record CP139506.1, on the reverse strand, counting down.
GAACTTTATGAACACTGTAATTCACATAGATAATGAGAGCACTATCTGTATAGTTAAGAACCTTGTGTACCACTCTAAAACTAAGCATATAGAAATAAGGCATTACTTCATTAGGGATTGCTTTGAAAAGAAACTAATTAGAGTGGAAAAGATACACACAGACTTAAATGTGGCTGATTTATTAACCAAAGCCTTTGATGGACCTAGGTTTAATTACTTAGTGGTTAATATTGGTATGATGAACCCATAGCTGGAATTAAGGGGAGGTTACATTTAAGGGGAGGTAAAATGTAAAGTTTGTATAATAACCAGTACTTAGTAATTTTAATTCTGGTAGTCTTAAAAGTTAATTCTTGTAGTAGAATTAATTCTGGTAGTTAGTGTTTTTTATTTTAGTTACAAAATTGTATGTTTGTGTGTTTTTCTTGGTGTTGGGACTAACTTTTGCAGGAAACACATGGATTGGTGATGCTCAGAAGCCTTGCTAATGATTTCTGTGCGTGTTTGTCTGATCCTTTGGTTAAGTCTGGTTGACCATTTTTAAGTCTAGTAGTGTTAAAATGTAAAAATATCTTTTTTTACCTTTAGGTCTGGTCGTACATTTAATTATTTTCCTATTTAAATATTACCGTTGATATTTTTTTGGAAAAACAAAGTATATATGGATGAGATTTAATTAGTGTTTCATCTTTATCCATTATCTACTTCTAATTTTAAACTCTTAATTTTCGGCCAAGATTACTCTGTTTTTAATCGCCAGTATAAACCCTAAAGTCAATAGTCAACCAGCACTTCCCAATCATCCATGGCTTCTCTAAATTTTTGTGACAAGCACAACCAGGTTGGTTTCATGAAGAAACCAAACAAAAGTAAAGGTTTTGAGCAGATTGTGGATTTCTTGAGAGGTTCTTCCATTCGGTATGCTTTAACTCATAATCCTACAATCTATGCTTCCCTAGTTAAGCAGTTTTGGGGGTCTGTTACCTCTGAAACTCTTGCTGATGGGACATCACAGTTAAGGGCAACAATAGATACACATGATTTCTTTATCACTGAAGCATCCATAAGGAGTAGTCTTCATTTGGATGATGCTTCAGGGGATTATATATTGCCTAATGATGAACTTTTAGAGGGTATGAGAACCATAGGCTATCCCACTGAAGGTACTTTTACTTTTTGGAAAAACTTTTTCTCACCACAGTGAAAGTTTTTGATTCATCATTTGCTCCATTGCCTAAGTCCCAAGAGTGGTGGATGGGATCAGTTTGGAAGCAACATTGCTTCTGCATTGGTCTGTCTTTCACTTGGAAAGACTTTTAATTTTTCAAAACTCATTTTTGATGGCATGGTAGCAAATGCAAACAATAAGCATAAATTTTTAATGTACCCTCGATTTCTGCAAATGATTTTGAATTTTGAAACTGATAATAAAATGCAGACTTTTGAAAGTGTGGCTTTTAAAGATAAAATCTTTGCAAATATGAAAAGGGGTTTTTCTGGGGCACATTGGCCACTTTTGCCTGCTATGCTTTCTGGTACAACTAACATTGCAGGTACATCTAGTGCTGCACAAGTGGAGCCAACCCATGAGGAGCAAACCCAGGAACAACCCAGATCACCTACACCACAACCACCATCTCGTACACCCTCACCTCAACAGCAAACCCACGTACCCTCTCCTATTCATGAGGAGGAACCAGTTCAGATGACTGTGGATACACTTTTAGAGCTAGTTCCACAACTAGTAACTAGGATCACTGCATTGGAGAAGGCAAACAATACAAGGAGGTATGCTATTGTAACATTGGTCAAGAAGGTCAAAAAGATGGAAAAAGTCATGAAAGACAAAGGAGTTGAATTTGATGACCAAGAGGGTGCTGATGAAAATTCTTCCAAACAGGGGAGGAATTTGGATGAAGAACAGACTTTTAAGACTCCAGCTCAGGATAAACAAACTGAAGGTGCAGATATAAGTCCTGAAGGAATGGAAGCAGCAGAAACATTAGCCCAATCTCTGAGCAAAATTCAACAAGAAAACAAGAAAAGAAGGCTAAAAAGAAAGTTGATAATTGATTGTGAGATTAATTGTGATGAGGAGATTATTAAGTCTGCTGAGGTTATTAAGTCTGGTAATGAAAAAGATAAGTCTGACGGTATTAAGTCTGGTGAAGAATCTGATGTTGTTAAGTCTGCTAAAGAGGTTAATGTGCTCAAAGGGAAGGAACGGTTTTGTTCGAAGTTCAAACACTTGGGATATGAATCTTAGTAATGTGTTTGAGAGATATTTATGTATTGAATGTGTTTAGCATGCGGAATCTACTACAACACACTTAAAAGAACACAAGGTGGTGAGTTTATGTAAACGTGAGAATGCAATGAACAAAGAACACAACTTTGGTTTAACACAAAACGATTCAATATTATTGATGAAATAATACGGATGATCTAAATATCACCGGGATTACAAAGTAATCTTGAATCTAAGATTGTAAAAAGGATTTGTGATTCGAAGTAACTAAGTTACTTGAGAGATAGTTTGGTTTTGGTTATTTTTTGTCTAAGATGCATGCATGAAGTGGTGACTAAGATATCCTTTTATAAGATAAGGATATCTTATTACAAGAGTGTCAAGTGGTTGAATATAAAACTATACTTTGACTATATTGGCGCCTACAATTAAATACAACTACCAATGTACAACTCTGCCATATTCTTCTGTGAACCACAGAGGACTACACTACTTCTACATAACGTATAACTTTGTACAAAGACTAATAATTCAACTAAATATCTATTACAAAATATCTAATCGACTTGACATAAGCTTGGCAGGCTCTTCATCAACCAGCAGTACCTTCTACCCAGAAGGTACTGGTAGAACATCTTTATACACTTCAAAATCAACTAGCAGGCTCTTCAACATCTTTGGCAGGCTCTTTGACTTTGATCATTTTATTCCCAACAATCCTCCCCTAAACTTGTTATTTCCATTAAAATACACAAGTTTTTGATGAATAAAATACATACCTTGAGGATTTGAGGGAACTCTTCCAAAAACCTTTACTTTCTATCCTTCCTTTTTCTTTCACATTGTTCAAATATGCTCCTTAGCAAACTTTGAACAATTTCTGAGTTCTCATCATCTTTGTCACACCTTAATCTCTTGGAGATCATAGTTGAGAGCACTTCATAACTAAGTGGATACTCTTTCTCAGCCAACATGAAGAGTTCAATCCCACTTGATGTGTACAAATGATGAATACTGCAATGACTTAGGAATTCCCAGGTTGTAGTGGGATCATAATATGGAAACTTCCAATAATCATCTTTGGGATCAGGATCATACATCCTATTGAATTCAACCCATAATTCCTATTCCTTAACATCATTGCTAGAATTTGTGGCTAGCCTAATCTGCACTAGATTCCACAATTCTTCTAAATCTGCTCTGTCAGATGCTCTAACTAGATTTTCAAAATTCTTAAAGATAGTAGACTGTCCCCCAACCCTTGATATTTTCCATGACTTACCAAATCTATCATGGTGTATTTCCCAATCAATTATAGGGTGTCTAGACCTAATTGGATCAGCATGTATGATAGTAGGCAAAGTAATCAACATTTTACTTACTTGCTCTGTGTCCAATTTTGCTACTTCTTTCTTCTGAGCATTTTCCTTCTTCTTTGAAGACCTTTCTTGTGTGTGTTCAGGAGGAGTGCAGTGGTTCTTCTTGTAGGCTTCAATGTATAGATGCTGCAACTCATCAAATGATTTTCCTTTGAGTTGATGATCCTTCCAATTTGCAGACCTTTTCAGATATAACCTAAAGAATTTCATCTGCTCTTTCTGATCATGTGGCAGTTTAAACCCTTTCTCCTTATACTGCATGATCTGCTGAAATACATCATTTAAGGCTTCTTCTCTATACTTTTTGGTGATGAATTCTTCAAGTTTGGCTGTCTTCTCTTCTACACTGAGAGACTTATCATCCACATACACAGAAGCTTGACCTCTTACAATTGGATCAATAGAGATAATCCATTGTAGTTGTGCATCAAATATTTGTGCAGCTTGAGAATCAAGAAGAGCTTGAGCAGCATCTTCAGCATCTTTCTGCTCTTTCATTACTTGAAGCATTCTTGAAGCTTCAAGTGCTTTTAGCTCTTCTTCATGAACCCTTTTGGCCTCTTCTTCTCCTAAAGCCATCTGAATTTGCTGAGTTCTTTTCAACTTCTTGGACTTTGGCTCATCTTCAATCAGAATACTTTTGCCCTTATCCTTTGGAGTTGGTGCTTGTGATGGAGCAGAAGATTGCTCATCAGCAACATAAATCCTCCCCTGAACAAACAAATTCCCTTGAGGTTCTAAATTCCTCTTTCTCTTGTACACTTTCTCAGCAGACCCTTTATACCCCATAGCCAATAGCCTTTCTCTCCTAGCAGGCTCTTCTTCTGGCCTAGCAGGCTCTTGCCCTGCTCCAACAGGCTCTTCATCATAAACTGGAGTTCCATCATGGAATTCAAATTGAGCCTCTTCCTCATCTTCAGACCTATCCTTCCTCCCCTTTTTGGAAGAGTGACCTATCATATCATCATCTGACTTCGAAGAACTAGATAAAACAGCCTTTGCAGATCTTTTACCCTTCAACTTCTTCACTTCACCCTCCAATTTCTTTACCCTCTTTACCAATTTGATGTTGATCTCAGAAAACTTCTTGCTTTGACTTTTAAGAGCTTCTTCTAAGATCTTCACCTTCTGCTTTAGTTCTTGCATTGTCTGAGGTGATTGGGGTTGTGATACATGATGTGATGATATTGGTGGTGTTGGTGATGGTACTGGAGATGGTATTGGTGATGTTTGATGTGTTGGTGAAATGTAACCATGTGAAGAACTAGATGATTGTGTTTCAGTCGATGGTGTTGGTTCTTCTGGATGTTGTGGTAACATTTCATCAAAAAGTGGTATTTCTTCCCCTCTAAAACCAATTCTCATATTTGAAAAAACTTTGTGAGAAAGTTTTGGTGTTTCATAAATTGAGTCTGTGGGAAGTAACAAATGTTTCAATTTTGCAATGATGCACCCAATAAATCTTGGATACATCAAAAACTTTGTTTCACTTTTCACATTTTTAATCAACCCTTCAAAAATATGTTTTGAAAAATTGTATTTTCTGTTTGTGGCTAAGCAAATGAGAGCAGAAGCCATGTTGCCACTAAATTGCTCCCAAGAAGTTTTCTTCTGGCTCAAACAGTGAAGGATTGTGTGAATCAAAAATCTCCATTGTGGAGTAAGATGCTTTTTCAGAAAAGTGAGTTTGTTAGACTCAGCATGATACCCCATTCTTTGTAAATTTTCAAAAATTTCAGTATCTGGTAACTGACTAATACCATCAGAATCATCCAAATGAAGATGCCTTCTTATGGATGACTCAGTAAGAGTCAAATGTTTACCATCCACTTTGGCCTTAATTCTTTGTTCCCCATTTTCAGAAGTTTTAATTTTAGCAGATTGCCAAAATTGTAAAATTTGATTTTCATAAATAGTGGGATTGACTAGCAAAGCAAACCTGATGTAGGAGTTGTTTAAAAAGTCCACTACTTGATGAAATGAGGCATTATCCGCTGACTTCTCCAAAAATGCTAACTGATTGTGACGTTGGACAAAATCTAGAACAACTGTGGAAGCCATAATGAAAATTTTGAAAATGATGGTGGGATTTGTTGGTAGTACTGGTAGAAGATGAAAGGTGTATGTGAATTATGATAATGACTGATGAAAGAAGATATGAGAGAATTACTTTTAACCGACAATAAGAAAGATTATAATAAGTAAATGTATAGGCGGTTAAAAAGATCTTTTATATGTGAAATATAATATAATATAATCATCAGTAATTTACATAACTACCCCAACGGCTAATTTTAACTACCAGGCCTAATGGCTAAAACTTTTTCTGACAGGCTCAACGGCTATATAGCAGTACCTTTTTATACTAGCAGTACCAATTTTGAACTACCAGTACCTTTGAAAGTTTTATAAAAATCCCTTATAGTTTTTAGCAAACTACCAGCTATCAACGGATTTGAGTTGTCTTTACCAAAAGCCGTTTGCTTAAGGACTAGCTAACTATTTACAATTAAGTATGGTTAGTTAACAACCATATAGTTTTTGGTAAACTATCAACCATCAACGGATTTGATTTGTCTTTACCAAAAGCCGTTTGCTTAAGGACTAGCCAACTCTTTAGTTTGTAAAAACTTGGTGAGTGGAATACCAAAAGCCATGATGGCCCAAAGATGGTGCAATTTCCTTGGATGGAGGAAATTTAAAACAGGCAATGATGCTGTGTATCTTGGATGATTGGTTCAACAAGTGAAATCATCTAATGTCATGCCTTTGAGTTGAAACTTTCCTTAGGTTGATCTAGATAGAACTTTCTCCTTGAGAAATGCTTCATCCCTTCTAGATATGTGATCTAACTCTCTCTTTTTCAACTCTGCATCATCTTGTATGCTCTTATCTTTCCTTTCATTAATTGGTTTTTCTTCCATTCTGAGCTATCAATTCCTCCCCTGAGATTGTTATCTCTCCTGAAATGAATATAACTTTTGTTGCTCCTTTCTGTTTGGAAGAACTCTTGTTTTGTTATCAACCTGAAATGTGTTAGTTGCAAACCAAAAGAACAAAATGTTCTACCAGTATTTTAAACATTCAAGCCTTTATATGAACAAAACATAGCAATTTTATATCAGCAGTACCAATTATGAATTAACAGGACCTTTTGACTAACTAGCAGTACCATGTTTAAAATCCAATACCAGTTAATTTTATGAACAAAAACATATGATTTTCAAAGATTTATCATTCCAATACCTCCTACAAGATATTTGAATCTACCTAAATCAAAAGCTTTGGTGAGAAGGTCTGCATAATTCTTTTCAGAATCAATTTTAACTACTTGAATTAACCTCTTCTCATTGCAATCCCTTATAAAATGGTGTCTGATTTCAATATGTTTTGTTTTTGAGTGTTGAACTGGGTTTTTAATGATACAAATAGTACTGCTATTGTCAATATAAATAATGGTGTTAAGAAAATTGTACCCATAGTCAAGCATTTGATTTTGGATCCAAAGAACTTGCCCACAACGACTTGCACCAGCAACATATTCTGCTTCAGTTGTAGAATTGGCCACCATTGTTTGTTTCTTGCATTGCCAAGAGATTAGTCTGCAACCAAGAAATTGACATCCACCAGTTGTGGATTTTCTGTCTAGAGTTGCACCAGCATAGTCACTATCCGAATAAGCCATCAATTCAAAAGATGATTCCCTTGGATACCAAAGACCCAACCTAGGTTGACCCTTAAGATATCTAAAGATTCTTTTGACTGCTGTGAGATGAGAGATCTTGGGATGTATTTGAAACCTTGCACACACACATACTGAGAACATGATATCTGGTCTTGATGATGTAAGATACATCAAGGACCCAATCATAGATCTATAATTGTGCAAATCCATATCTTCTCCTTCAGCATCCTTGAGTAACCCTTTGTCTGGATCCATTGGTGTACTTGCAACTTTAGAATCAGTAAAATTAAATTTCCTTAGGATCTCTGCTACATACTTATCTTGGCTGATAAATATGCCTTCTTTGGATTGTTTCACTTGGAGACCCAAAAAGAAAGTAAGTTCCCCCATGGAACTCATTTCAAACTTACTATGCATAAGTTTTTCAAATTCTACACACAAGTCTTGGTTTGTTGATCCAAAGATTATGTCATCAACATAAATCTGCACTAGCAAGATGTCTTTCTTTGTTCTTTTGATGAACAAAGTTGGATCAATCCTGCCTCTTTGGAATCCACTTTCTAGTAGAAAACAAGCCAATGTTTCATACCATGCCCTAGGAGCTTGGTGTAGGCCATACAAAGCCTTGGTAACCTTGTAAACTTTGTCTGGATACTCTGCATCAATGAAGCCTGGAGGTTGAGATACATATACTGGTTCTTCAATTTCACCATATAAAAATGCACTCTTAACATCCATTTGATAGACAGTGAAGCCTATGAATGAAGCATAGGCCAAGAAAAGCATAATTGCTTCAAGTCTTGCAACTGGAGCAAACACTTCTTCATAATCTACCCCTTCTTCTTGAGTATATCCTTGTGCTACCAATCTAGCCTTGTTTCTGATCACTATACCCCTTTCATCTTTCTTGTTTCTGAACACCCATTTGGTTCCAATTGCCCTATGACCTTTAGGCAAATCAACCAATATCTAAACCTTCTGAATCTTGAATTGGAGAAGCTCTTCTTGCATTGCTTCCACCCAACTTGCATCATCTAAAGCTTTGTTTATGTTTTTGGGTTCAGCCTGAGATAGAAAACATGAAAACAGGCATATATTGGAAGTATCATTCTTCTTTTCTTCATAAATAGAGGAGATAAACCCTTCTTCATCTGAAGATAAAACTTGAGATAAACCAACTTGAGATCTTGTTCTAACACCAGAAGTTATGCTTCCAATCACATCATCAGTTGAGTGATCTTTGAGAATTCTAGTGTTTGGTGTTTTAGGAACTTCATATGTAGTTGGAAGATTGCTAATCCCAACTTCTTCTTGAAAAGAATCATCTATTTGAACATTCAATGGCTCAGCAGTACCAATACTTGAACTAGTAGGACCATTCAATGGCTCAGCAGTACCAATACTTGAACTAGCAGGACCATCTGAAGAACTGGCAGTACCATTGTCATTAGCACCAGTTTCTTGATTCTCTTGATTCTGAGTTCCTTGATCTTCTTCATTGCCTTCATTTGTTGTGTTTGAAGGTTCTTCTTGACTTGAAGATAGATCCATACTTTTCCAAATTGGCATCCAGATGTAATCTTGATCTTTAGGAGTTTCAACATTGTCTTCAAAACCTGCATCATCATTAGTATTTGTACCTGTAACAGGCACATAATTCATAGATTCTGAAAGCCTATCAACATCAAACATCCAATCTGGTCCAACTCCTTTCACATTTGTTAGTTTCTCTTGAAACTCTATGTGAAGATTCTCTTCTACTAGCCTAGTACAAGTGTTAAACACTCTATAGGCCTTACTCTGCAAGGAATACCCTATCAAATAGCCAACACCTGCTTTTCCATCAAATTTGCCTAAATAATCTTTGGTATTAAGAATAGTGACATGACAACCAAAAGGTCTCATAAAACTTAAAGATGGTTTTCTACCAAAGAAAAGTTCATAAGGTGTTTTTCTATGTGGCTTTGTCACAAGAACCCTATTTTGCACATAACAAGCAGTACCAACTGCTTCAGCCCAAAATGAAATAGGTAACTTAGAGTCTACTAACATAGTTCTAGCAGTCTCTATAAGTGTTCTATTCTTCCTTTCTGCTACTCCATTTTGCTGAGGTGTTCTAGCTACACTAAACTCTCTTTTTATGCCTTTTTCCTTGCAAAAGTCATCCATTACTCTATTTTTGAACTCTGTCCCATTGTCACACCTGATGACCTTGACCTTCTTATCAGATTGGTTTTCTACCTCAGTGATATAGGTTTTAAGTATCTCACTAGTTTCATGTTTAGATCTTAAGAAGAAAACCCATGAAAATCTGCTATAGTCATCAGTAATAACCAGACAATATCTTTTTCCATTCAAGCTGCACACATTAGTAGGACCAAAGAGATCCATATGAAGCATATGTAAAGCCTGAGAAATAGAGTTTTGGGTCTTGGGCTTACAAGAAGCTCTATGTTGTTTGCCTTTTAGACAGTCAACACAAGTTTGGTCGTTTTGGAAAATCTTTTTGGGTAAACCTCTTACTAAATCATATTTTGCAATAGTGTTGATTGTTTTAAAGTTTACATGACCAAGCCTTCTATGCCAAAGCATAGATTCATCCAATGAGGCTTTTGCTACCAAACAAGTTAAACCTTCCTTGGGATCAATGTTCTTTAAATTGACACTATACATATTGTTCCTTTTTGGAATTTTAAGAAGGATCTGACTCTCATCAGGCATCTTAAAATCAGAAGAAAGAACCATACATTCATTGTCAGTAAAAAGAACATTGTTCTTTTTGTCACACATTTGTGAGACACTAAGAAGATTAAACTGAAGTTCTTTCACAAAATACACATTTTCAAAATCTAGTTTACTGGTTTTGATAGTACCTTTACCAGTGATCTTTCCTTTTATTCCTCCCCCAAAGGTAACATATCCTCCATCAAAAGTTTTGAAGTCTGAGAGGAATGACATGTTGCCTGTCATGTGCCTTGAACATCCACTATCAACATATCCTTGATCTTCAATATCAGATGAATGTTCCTACACATGAATAAACATATTAGTTTCCTTGGGGTACCCAAGCCATGACAGACTTGGGTTTGCCTCTTGCATCAATGAAATCAAACCTTTTCAGGATTGTTGATGCACCTTTTGATTGGATTGGTTTCCAAATCCAACATGCTGAGGACTTAACAGCACTTTCCCTTTTAATCCATTGTGTGGTCTTTGGTCTATCAGTACCAATTTTGGTAATACCAATCTTGGCAGTACCATTTGGTCTAGCAGGACCTTTTGGTCTAGCAGGACCTTTGGTTTTTGGTTTCCAAATTTGTGTTTTGACCACAGATTTCTTTTGTATAGGACTATTCACAACTTTTGGTACACTTTTGAAAGTGTTTCTTGTACCCTTATCAGTTGGTTTTGCAATAACAGGCTTATTTTGTCTAACAGTATGTTTAACATTTGAGGTGTTAGACTTAACAAAACTTTTTCTGGGGTGAGTAACATTTGTTTTAGACTTTGATTTACTCCCAGAAACCCATTTATTACAGTAAGCATGAAGATGATTAAAGCTACCACAATAATAACAAGCCTTATTGAACATAACAAAGTCATCACCTAGTTGTTGTGACTTAAGGTTGTTCCAATTTCTTTGGCTTCCCCTAGGTTTGTTATTACAATTTTTACAACTTTCAACTGTTTTCAAAACAGTTTTAGCCTTAGCTTTAACTTCTACTTTCTTAGGACTGTTTGGTCCTACTTTGATTCCTTTGATAGGAATAGTTTCAACTTCATCATCATCAGATACCCAATCTTCAATGATTAGGACATCTGGTCTCTTATCAGTGAGCACCTTAGAGAGTGAGACATTCTTAGCACTCTCAGAAGGTTCACTTATCACTACAGATTTAGCCAATGGTTTGTTCATGACTTCATGCACACCTGATTCAGCAAGATTTGATCCTGGAGGACAAGGGATTCCTCTATAAGGAGGTGGACATTCATTGTATCCTATCCCTGATTTTATTCTCTTATTCATCTGATTCTCTACTATGCTCCTAGTACACTCAGAAGCATTTTCCAATTTAGTAACAGTCAGTTGAATATTATCTCTAGCCAAAGTAACTTTAGTACACTCATTCCTTACAATTTCTATTTCTGAATCTTTCAAAAATATTTGTCTATTAAGAGCAGCTTTAGCATCAGAAAATGTAAGTTCATTTTCTCTATAGTGAATGATTTGTTTTTCTAGTTTGGCCATACCACATTGATGGTTAAATAAGGTTTGTTGGGTTTTTCTGTGTTCTAAAATTTCTGTATCATAAGATTTTCTTATAATTTCTAGTTCTTTAAGAAATTCACAATTGCTAGAACATTTGATAGTTTGTACCTCAGGAGTGGAGAATGCCATCAAAGCCAATTCATCAGAAGTTGACTCATCTTCACCCATGAAACTCCAATCAAAACCCATGCCATCAATAGCAACCATTGCTTTTGGCTCAGCAACTTCAACAACCTTACTCTTGCTTTCAAAGCTTCCTCTCTTCTCAAAGCTTTCTTTCTTTCTGTTGTCAAACCCTCTACCTTTGTCATCCTGCTTCTTAGGTCTTCTACACTCTCTAGAGTAGTGACCCATCATGTGGCAGTTGTAACACTCCACTTTTGACTTATCATAGCCAGCAGGCTCATTTCCATTTATCATTATCTTCTTGCCAGTCCTCATCAACAACTTCTTGGCTCTAATGCTTAAAAGTGAGAGTTGCCACTTTATGTCCATCACTTCAAGATCATCAGGATGAATCTCTTGAAGGTCTTCAAAAGTTAATACGGACCCATTGTGTTGAGATGTAAGAAAAGCACACCCAATTATTTCATCTAAAATGGATTTGGTACTACTTGAAGTACTAGCAGTACCAAAGGTTGTACTGGCAGTACCTTCTTCTCTGCCACCTTTTTCTTCATTATCAACCTTTGAGATGCTTGGGGATGAAACAAAAGCCATATTTCCTGAACTTGACCCAGTAGTCTTCTTTACTTCATGTTCTACAATTTTGAAATTGTTGTAGAGATCATTGAGACTCATCTGGTCAATATCTGGCTTGTTCTTCCAGACAATGACATGCATAGACCATTCTGAAGGTAAACTCCTAAGAAATTTAGAGTTTAGGTCTTCTTGAGTTATCATCACTTCATGGATGGCTAACTGACTTGCAAGCTTCTGAAGTCTATTGAACATACTGTCCAAAGACTCATTGGTTGTGGCTGTGAAATTCTCAAATTGTTGTTTGAGAAGTGTTTTCTGTGTTTTCTTGGTAGCATCATTACCACCAAACCTAGCCACAATAGCTTCAAAAAGGGTTTTGGCATCTTTGTATTTGTTAAAGATCAGAAGTTGATCATTTGGAATAGTCATCAGTAACATACTCCTTGCCTTTAGATCATTTCTCTTCTGAACTTTTTCATCTGCATTTGATGGTTGGTCTTGTATTCTTGTTACAAGAGCATCATTTACTGTTGTAGTGGTGATTTGGGGTTTAAATGAATTGCCTTGTTCAATGATCTCCCAAAGTGCATAGTCCTGCACTTGAAAGTATTGTTCTACCCTAAGTCGCCACATTTCAAACTCATTTTGTTTAAGTAATGGAAGTTTAGCTGCAACATTTGTTTGAATATGTTCAACATCCATTGTTCTTTTAAATTAGTAAATATCAAGCCTAGCTCTGATACCACTTGTGGAACGGTTTTGTTCGAAGTTCAAACACTTGGGATATGAATCTTAGTAATGTGTTTGAGAGATATTTATGTATTGAATGTGTTTAGCATGCGGAATCTACTACAACACACTTAAAAGAACACAAGGTGGTGAGTTTATGTAAACGTGAGAATGCAATGAACAAAGAACACAACTTTGGTTTAACACAAAACGATTCAATATTATTGATGAAATAATACGGATGATCTAAATATCACCGGGATTACAAAGTAATCTTGAATCTAAGATTGTAAAAAGGATTTGTGATTCGAAGTAACTAAGTTACTTGAGAGATAGTTTGGTTTTGGTTATTTTTTGTCTAAGATGCATGCATGAAGTGGTGACTAAGATATCCTTTTATAAGATAAGGATATCTTATTACAAGAGTGTCAAGTGGTTGAATATAAAACTATACTTTGACTATATTGGCGCCTACAATTAAATACAACTACCAATGTACAACTCTGCCATATTCTTCTGTGAACCACAGAGGACTACACTACTTCTACATAACGTATAACTTTGTACAAAGACTAATAATTCAACTAAATATCTATTACAAAATATCTAATAGACTTGACATAAGCTTGGCAGGCTCTTCATCAACCAGCAGTACCTTCTACCCAGAAGGTACTGGTAGAACATCTTTATACACTTCAAAATCAACTAGCAGGCTCTTCAACATCTTTGGCAGGCTCTTTGACTTTGATCATTTTATTCCCAACAGGTTAAGTCTGCTCAAAGGGAAGGAAAGCAAAAATAGAAAAAGAGGAAGAGCAAAAGAGGCAAGATGAATTGATTGCTAGAAGGTTGCAAGAGGAGTCTGTTGATGATCCTGTTATGTCCATGATTCATGATGATGATGAGTTGAGGGCAAAATTGGATGAGCTAAATGCTGATGCAAGTCTGACAGGTGAAGAAAAATCCAAACAACTTGCTGATTTCATCAATACTAGAAGAAATTCATAAACTTTGGGGGATTTCATGTCAAAGATCAGGCAAACTCAGAAGAAAAGTGGTACAAGAAAGAAGCTCTCTAAGCCAGAAAAGATGCATGATATGAAGATGTATTTGAAAAACATGATGCATTCTACTTTTGAGCACATGAGAGGAAAATCCTATGAAGAGATTGAAGCCATGTACCTAAGGGGATATGAAAGGGATCATGGTTACAGACCAATTGATTATGAGGATGCTATCAGAAGGAGCTTCAAAAGACAAAAAGTGACAGAGTCTGAGCCTGTTATTGAAGTTGAGAAAGTGGTCGAAGAAGCATCTGAGGCTGAGAAGGGATCTAGTGAAGTAAAAGAAGAGGTAAAAGTTGAAAAGCCCATTATCAAATGGACCAGAAGAAAGAGTATAGCTAGGAAGGCCAAATCAGTGTCCAAGAACAAAGTGCAAGAGGAAGACGAATCAGAAGAAGAGGAGCCTTCATCTGAAGAGTTTACTATGGGATCAATCCCTGAGAGTTCTGCACAACCAGCCAAGATTGTCAGATATCAAATCATCAAGACTGGATTGAGAGCAGCTTATCAAATAATAAGGGAGGACAACACTGATGTAGTGTATGTCAACTTTCCAGGGATATTAAATGATGTAACTAGGTAAGATCTCAAGGAGTTGTATAAATTGGTGAATATCAGACATGGAGACACTAGACCTGAGGAGGAGTTTGAAAGGGTCTTTTGGGGAGATCCAAAAGTAATGTTTGAGCCACCATCAAGAATAGATGAGGTTTGAAAACTGCCATACCAACAAGAGATTGTTCGGTGGAGATACTTTCACAGTTGTAAGGTACATTGCTTATCTCTGCAGATGGCTCATATTTATATGCTTGCAGAAGTGGAATATCCTTTACCACCTAGGGTCTGCAAAGAAATGTTGGAAAAGAAGTTGTATGCAGACAAGAGGGATGAAGTGTATGAGCAGATTTTGGATTTGATTAAGGAACAATCCCTAAAGGAACCATATTGGGGTGTTTGAAGGGTTTGAAAGAATTTTCAAGATGTTAAGTGAGACTAAAGGAACTTCACACTTGGTGAAGGTGCTTAGCACTGACACAACAAATGGTTATCAGTCCACCATGTCTAACCCACATAAGGACTGGTTAATCCAGAGCAAACGGCTCTGGTAAAGATATTTCAAATCCGTTAATGGTTGACAATTTACCAAAAATTGTATGGTAATCAACTCACCATATCTGAGATAGTGAAGAGTTGGCTAGCCCACAAGAGTATGGCTTGTGGTAAAGGTTGTGGAAAACCATAATTGGTAATCAATTCACCAAGGTGAGGTCTGATTCCACCAAAGAATTGGCTAGTCCAAAAGCAAACGGCTTTTGGTAAAGACATCAAATCCATTAATTTTCAATGATTCACCTCTCACAGGAGTTAACACACCTGGAAGTGATGAGAATAGTATGAAACTTTTAAAGAATTGATGTACATGTAGTCATTGTTGCTGTGAAGATCAGATGGTGTCAAATTTGATGATGAAAGTTGCTGCACAAGATCAGATTTGATGATTTGAAGAGTTAGAGATCAAGATAATTCCAAGAGTTCAGAGTTCAATCCTCAAGAAGCTTATCAGAAAGGAACTTGAAGTTCATGAAGAATGAAGATCAAGTTAGGGGAGGATTGTTGGGAATTATCACAAGACAAGACTTAATATGAAGAACAGACTTAAGTCTGCTGGGTTACGTAGTTAAGTCTGTTAGTTGTATTTATGTCATAGTTAAGTCTGCCAGTTTAATGTTAAGTCTGGTAGATAGATTCTATAGTTAAGTCTGGTTGACTTTATTAGTTAAGTCTGTTTATGAATTATAGGAAGTCTCTTAGCTATAAGTTAGGAAAGGATACGTAGTTATCTTAATAGAAGATACGTATATCCTTCTACACGTTTTGTATCTAGGGTTTCCTTATTGTATAAAAGGAACCCTAAGGCTCAAGAGTTGTATGCGTATTGATTGAGAGTTAGTTATTGAAAGTTAATAGAATACGAAGTTAGTATTATTCTGTTCTTCATTGTTCATTGTTAAGATTCCGCATTAGCAATTAACAATCTGTTAGAGTTTCTCACTTAGATCAATTTGGATTTATTCAAGTTGTCTAACAAGTAACAAAGGCTAGTTGGATCCATAATTCGTGTGGACCTACATTTCGCAAAGTAGCTACCAGAAAAGTATAAATGTTGTTCCAGTTCAAATAAAGTTTCAGAAAGCAGAAAGCATAGTTTTCAGTTCAAAGTATAGTTTTCAAACAATTGTGATCATATTCAAAACAATAGCATATATCTCACCCCAAGTAACTTATAAAACAGTTTAAGCAAGTAAAAAGTGGGGCTATGAACTCACCTGAGTATGCAGCAATGCAAGATATCACAAATACACAACTGGCATCAAGTAGTAATGGCATGACGATATTAAAAGTAGAGCACAACGGCATTCAGAAAGTACAAGTATAAGGGTGCTGGATCGGCACAACATAACAAGTAACATGTCTTAGAAATAATACTCAAGTAATTTATGAAGTAGTGTTTGTTGAATACTTGTGTTATTATAGAAAGGTTTAGTTTTCAATGGCGTTCGGAAGAAAATACGTTTAAGTCTCGTGTGGAAGACAAGAAAGGTAAGAAGATAACAAGTCGGCGAATACGAACGAATACTCAAGGAAGACAAGAGGAGAAGAAGAAAAGAATATGAAAGAAAGAGTAAAATCAGAAAAAGAATAAATAAACAAATAAACAACGTCGATAGATAGTTTCGGCTTTTCCCCGTTTTTCCCAAAATAGATGTTATAGTCGCTAAAACATAAGAGTTTTGAAAAGCTTTTAGGACATTTAATAAATCATAACGATTTAAGTTTATAAAGGTTTTAGGAAATTTCGGCATGAAATACCAGTTTATAAGACATTCCCAAGTCATATGACTTATTTAAGTAATTCAATTATCGTCAAGTTTTACAAGTTTTAATATATAATTGGACATATTATTCGCGTATATATTAGTTGTTTAGTTTTATCGACCATTTCGTACAATTCGGGTCCAGATAGGTTAAGATCTTATGAGTCTAACGTATCCTTCTGTCTCGTGTACCAAAGGGTCCATAATAGTCCAATCAACCAATACCGTAAATCCAATACGTCCAATCCTTGTCCAACAATGTTACATCATCACAATGTTATCCAAGCCCAAATCGTTATATATTAAGTATCTCATATGTTGCAATTTATATCCCATATCGCTTTTCAAATAATCTGAAACCCTCATATCGATAACAAACGAACAAATAAATAATAATAAACGTCTAACCTAATATAACATGACTCAACAAAATAAATAAATAAACAGTGACAAGTAAATAAACTTCGCCGTGACTCGCCACGAGTCACGGCTTGACTCCACCCGAGCCGATGAGGCTCTCGGCTACAACTATATCCAACACAAACACAACCAAATTCACTCTAATCTAATTCTAACACTAATCCTTCTCTATATTAAAAATCTTAACCGACACAAACAAATCCGAAACTGCAAACATAAATAATCCCAACGCAAATCCAAAACCAAACACAAACATCATAGCACCAACTAATCCTAAATCCAAACCAACGCTACGCCTCACCGTGACTCACCATGAGTCACGGCTCGGCTCGGCTACTTGCCGACTGTCGAAACTGAGACAAGACAAACGAAACCCAAATCGAATCCAAGTTCAACCATAACAATAACAACAATAAAAGGAAAGAAAAGTGAAAACAATAAAATCATTAACCACACCGAGTCAACTGAGTTGACTCGGTGGTTGACTGAGTTGACCGAGTCAACGCCGAGAGGGGGGAGCGTTTCCACACAAGGTTTAACAAGTTTTTATCACTATTTTTATAAAAAAAAACACTATTTATTTTCGGATTAAATAAAATAAATAAATAAATAAAATTATTTAAATTAGGGTTTTGAAAAATATTAAGGAAAATTAGGAAATAAGGCGCGTGGGGTGGGTTTACCGAAGGAGAAGGCGGAGGAGGGTTGTGGTGGTGGCTCGGTGATGGTGGCAGTGGCGGTGGTGGCGCGTGACGGTGGTTGTGGTGGGAGCCGTGAGCTCAAAAACTCCAGAAACATGTAAAAATGGCCGATCTATCGATTCGGCTAATAAAAATACACGTCGGAAAATTTTTCGGTGGCCGGAATTTTTGCCGGCAGTGGTGGTGGTCGGATGGAAATGCTCGCCGGCGAAGATAGAGAGAGAGAGGAAAGAGAGTTAGTGAGAGAGTGAGTGAGTTATTAATGAATAAAATATTATTTTAGGGGTATTTATATTTTTGAGGAGGGACTGAAAATGAAAAATTAAAAGTGAGGGATGTGAAAGGTAAATATGGGGCGGAGGGACCATTTCTGCCACTTTGGCTAATCTTTTGCAATAAACACTGCGGGACCCATTTGACATACCAAACGGACTCGAAAATCAACGAAACTTGCGCCATTGTTCACGAAATAATTTTTTCATTAAAAACGAGTATAAATATACAATACTTTCACGAAATCAATATATTTGGCGAATACGATATGTTTTGTGCTTTCTAGGTTGTGCCGGCTCGGTAAGGGAATAACGCTCACGTTAAACAAGATATTCATAGTTTTTCAAACCCAAACAAGTTCAAAGAAGTTCAAAAGCTAAAGAAAATGAGAAGCAAGTGTTTTGACTCGTAAAATAGGTTTAGAAAATTTACCGGGTGTTACAGCACATACATCATATATGGAAATCCGTCCCGGATTTCAGTTTAACTTATCAGTTCTGGTTTCAAAGAGGTTTAGAAGCTAAGGAAGAATAAAAATTATTGTTTCGGCTCGTAAAACAAGTTTAAGAAATTTGTCGGTTGTTACAAAAAAACTCAACTCTATGGCATAGACGCTTAGGTCACGCCAATATGAGGCTAATTTAATCCTTATCATCTAAGGAACTCGTTAGGAACCTACCCAGGTTGAAATAAGACCAACACTTTTGTGATGCTTGCAAAATTGGGAAACAAGTTCATAATAGCCATAAAGCTAAAAACATGGTGTCTACATCTAGGTGTCTAGAATTGTTGCATATGGATTTTTTCGGTCCATCCATTATACAAAGTTATGGAGGAAACTTCTATACTTTTGTAATAGTAGATGATTACTCTAGGTATACATGGACTAAGTTTTTGAAAACTAAAAACGAGGCATTTGATAAGTTTGAAATTTTAAGTAAGAAAATTCAAAATCAAATAGGAAATCGCATAGTGTCAATAAGAACCGACCATGGTCGTGAATTTGACAACGAAACCCAATTTGGAGCTTTTTGTGATGCTAATGGCATAACACATAATTTCTCGGCTCCTCGAACTCCTCAATCTAACGGTGTAGTAGAACGCAAAAATAGGAAAATTCAAGAAATGAGTAGAACTATGTTAAATGAACAAAACATACCTCAAAAGTTTTGATGTCACGCTGTAGATACATCCACATACATCTTAAATAGAGTATTAATCAGACCATTTTTGAAAAAGACTCCATATGAGTTATATAGAGGCAAAAAGACTACTTTAGGATATTTTAGAGTTTTTGAAAGCAAGTGCTTCATTTTAAACACTAAGGATTATCTCATCAAGTTCGACCCAAAGTCGTACGAAGGTGTGTTTCGTGGGTATTCACAAACTAGTAAAGCCTACATAGTTTTGAACAAAGAAACCTCAAGAGTCGAAGAATCGTTGAACGTAACATTCGACGAAAGTACACCTCCCTCTAAGACATCACCTTTGGTAGATGATAACTTAATTGAAAGTCAAATGGTTGAAAACCAAGAGAATGTAGAAAATGACGAAGAAGATGAACCGGTAAAAAGAGAAATAGTCAACATCAAAGAAACCAAAAGTCATCCATTAGAACACGTCATAGGAGAAATTAATGAAAGAACATTAAGATCTAAAGCTCAAAACCAAAGTAATTTCTTTTGTTTTGTTTCAACCGTTGAGCCTAAAAATATAAATGAGGCCATAAAAGATGAATCTTGGGTCATTGCGATTCAAGAAGAATTAAATCAGTTTATTAGAAATGACGTTTGGACATTGGTCCCACAACCTAAAAATCAAACCATAATCGGTACAAAATGGGTTTTTAGAAATAAAATGGATGAAAATGGGGTTGTGTCTAGAAACAAAGCTAGGCTTGTAGCACAAGGCTACAATCAACAAGAAGGGATAGATTACGACGAAACATTTGCACCCGTCGCTAGGCTTGAGTCAATTAGAATACTACTTGCATATGCATGTGCACACGACTTTAAACTATTCCAAATAGATGTTAAAAGTGCATTTTTAAATGGTTTTATAAATGAGGAAGTATATGTTGCACAACCTCCCGGCTTTGCCCATTTTGAAAAACCTAATCATGTCTACAAACTTAAGAAAGCATTATACGGACTAAAGCAAGCACCAAAAGCTTGGTATGATCGACTTAAGACTTGCCTAGTTGACCATAAGTATACCATGGGCCTAGTAGACAACACTCTTTTTACCAAGAAAAAGGGATCACATATTATCATAGTCCAGATATATGTGGATGACATTATATTTGGTTAAACTTCTCAAGAGTTATGCAACGATTTTTCAAAAATCATGCATGATGAGTTTGAAATGAGTATGATGGGGGAACTAAACTTTTTCTTAGGTCTCCAAATTAAACAATTAGAAGATGGGATACTCTTCAACCAATCTAAGTATATAAGGATATGCTTAAGAAATTTGGTCTTGAAGATTCTAAACCCATGAAAACACCTATGTCCTCCGAAACCAAACTCACCAAGGATGACGAAAGTGAATCCGTAGATAGCACTAAATATAGAGGAATGATTGGTAGTTTACTCTACCTCACGGCTAGTAGACCGAACATTATGTTTAGTGTTTTTCTATGTGCACGCTTTCAAGAAGATCCCAAAACATCCCATCTTGAAGCCGTTAAACGGATCTTTAGGTATATTAAAGGTACCACACATTTAGGATTATGGTATCCCAAAAGGAACGGGAGTAGAAACCATAGTGTATGCTGACTCAGACCATGTCGGTGACTATGTCGATAGAAAAAGTACAAGTGGTATTTGTACTTTTGTTGAACATTGTCTTACCGCTTGGTTCTCCAAGAAAAAAATGGCCCTCGCAATATCAACAACCGAAGCCGAGTACGTCTCTGCAGGAAAGGTGTGTCAACAAGCACTGTGGATGAAACAAACTCTCGTCGACTATGGAATTGAACTCAACAACATTCCTATTCTTTGCGACAACAAAGGAGCCATCGACCTCAGCAAAAATCCAGTCCAACACGCTAGAACCAAACACATAGAAATACGTCACCATTTCTTACGCGACAATGTTCAGAAGGGAAACATCTCAGTCGAGAAGGTATCCTCAGAGGAAAACATTGCCGACATTCTCACTAAACCTCTTAAAAGAGCACCCTTTAACTTTCTTAGACTTGGTTTAGGTTTAATGGAACCTAGTGAGTAGATAAAACCTTAGCTTGAACCTTAGATTAACCAAACACAACAAAAACCAAAAATTGAGTCTGATCCTGCGGAACCAAACGACAACAAGGACGGACCCCTTGTTTTGGTTCCGCCGAATCTGTGAGTCTCCAGGCTAGTTTTTATAGTTTATTAAACAAACACCCTTTACTGTATATCACAACTCCCAAAAACATATCACCTACTGGAACTCGACTCAAAATTAACCAAACTCACAATTTAGGTCATATCCTTCCACCAATTTGTGCTCTAATCATCTCTGTAAGTATCCTAATCATATTTACATTCCTGATCTGAGTCTAGGATTTCTATTTCATGCATAAAATCAAAACATGGGGTTTATGCATATTTTTAGTAAAATCATGAAGCATATTTACTAAATTGCACAACAAATCAAGTTTTCCTTAGTTAGGAATTGCATATCATAAGGCATTATCATAATTCATCAAAAACCCCACGAGAAATTTTTATCAAAATCTTCTCACGACTAGGAAAAACGGTTTTTGAACATTGTTCATACAAATACAAAACGTTATGTTTTTAAACATCACTTGCATAATGTCTCTTGAATGCTAAAAAGAATACATAACTAATATGTATTTTCGGGTACATTCAATTGAAGCTACATTAAAGTAGGAGCGTTTGGGTTATCTCTCGTTTTTGTCATAAAACTTGCATAAACGAAATTTTCATGCATCAAAAGGAGTCGAGATAACCGCAACTCCACATTGTCCCCATGTAGGCACACACTAGAAATACATATACGTATTTTGATAGTTTTAACTAAACTATGTTAATTTTCGTGTCTAGGATAATCATGCCTCCCGTGACTTATTATGATCACAAAGAAACCGGCAAATACCTACCTCCACACCATAAAACCAAAGGACTCACTGAGGACCAAGTCAAAATCTTTAAAGCCTTAGAAAAATGCTATGTACACGAGGGTAGAACCGTAGACCCCTCATTCTTAGAAGGAACCATTCTTAGAGAACAACTAGCCGCAATCCAATTCGATTGTCTCCTAGATATCGATGAACCCATAATTCCTAGATTCATACTAGAATTCTATGCTAGTGTAGGTCTTAGCTCAAATGACTTTGGATACATGAACATCCATTTCAAAGTAAACCAAACCCAATTCAACATCCCTTTGGACCAATTTGGAGAAGTCTTAGGTGTTCCAAGTCAAGGAACTTGTTTTTATTCGGATAAATGGTCATTGTCCATTTTAGATTCCAACCTTGATCGTATGCATCCATACGACACACCCCTAACTCCCAAAGAAACCATCCGTGAACATCTCTTCATCCCTAGAAACAACCCAACTAGGACAAGCCGAGGCAAACAAGTAGATCGAGATCCATTTGGAATGGAGCTCAATGAGCTTAAACCTCAATTTAAGAAGCTAGAAGAGATTCTTAGGGCCAACGTCATTAGCACCATAGGAAATAGGGACCATGTCAATGCATGCCTTTGCTACATGCTCTATTATGTGTCTACTCACCAACCATTCAATCTAGCCTACTATATCGCCAAAAAAATGGCCGATATTCCCGTTTTGGGTACCACCGCCGTGTCTTACGGGATGCTACTTACCCGTCTCTATAAAACATTCGCACCCATTCCTCGAAACGCTAGTGGTTTCGTTCCCGACTACACCGAGATTAAACACACCTTTGTGCCACTTAGTGACCATAGGGTAGCTGTGTCTAGAGGAAAACGTGCTCATCCTCCAACCTCATCATCATCATCATCATCCGTTAGTGAAGAGGATGGTTTTCCAAATTCTAGGATCTCTCCACCCGAATACATGAGCCAACTTCCTCCTATCGCGAACGAATCAGAGGAGTTTCGACAAACAAAAGGAATGATGAAGAACATAGGCCGGTGGATCATGAAGCTCAACAAGAAGATGAACAAGTAGTGAGTCTTAGGGAGTGTTTGGTATAAGACAATGTCAAACAATGATGTGATGAACTTGTGTGTTCTTATGATATTATGTTGGTATTTAACTTTTATGTGAACTAACATAACAATGCAGGATGATAACACTTGTTGTTATCAATTTTCCGGATTTAAGCCATTGTTTGGCTTAAACATCTATTTAAGGTAAGTTCAAAATGGTCCTTTTGATCTATGTGTTGTCATATGTTAGAACCTGTCTTTTTGCTTTTAGTCAATCACAACTAATTAATTACATATGATTTAGGAAAATTTTTGGGATTTCATCCGGTTTCGGGTAGTTTTACAAGCCCTCTGTTAAGAAAATCCATTTGGCGGAAATGGCGGATCCAAATTTTGGGTTCTGCGTGTTGTGTTCTTTGGCTCCGCCATTTATCACCTTGCCGATTCTGCGGCACCAAAAACATGGGTCCGCCTTTGTTATCGATTGGTGCCGCCACTCCAACAGTAACTTTTTCAAATTTCCCGACTAATCTCGATCCTTAGATTATTGATTCTAGTTCTTAGGATTATTCTACTGATCATTAGGCACATTAGGATGATTTAGGAACACTTAGAACCATAAGATACCCATTTCCCACTAAAATTTGAATATTCAAATTTTCTATCCAAGTTACCTTTCTGTAACACCCAAGGACCCCTCTAATTGGTTCCTTGGAATCCGCGAATCAATCACATTACAAGCTTTTCAGTCACATTCTGCATTCACTGCACATCTTCATGTCAACTCCATCTCTATGGATTGACTTTGATAATATGACAAACAACTTTTTCTTGTTCCAAGTCATTGGAAATCAACATTCTTTTTTATGCATTAACATCCAAACACATTCCTCCATAAACCTTAGAGATTATAAATTAGAAGCCTTAGATAGTCACAACACACACCTTCACCATCATCTCTAAGCCTTACTCCTGCATTCCTAAACAACTTTCTTCCTCACAATGCATAAATCAAACAACTCCTAGGGGTGTTATCGGGTCGGGTTATCGGGTTATCGGGTTAGTCGGGTCGGGTTGAGTCGGGTTTGGATTTTTTAAAAGCTCACCCGACACCCGACCCGATAAGGATTCAGGTTATCGGGTTCGGGTGGTAGTCGGGTCGGGTTATGTCGGGTCGGGTGATTCGGGTTATCGGGTGACCCGATTAAGTGGAGGAGATACAGATCAGGCATGGGTTTAACTATATGGTGTTTGAGTGTACTGTGATTTATATTTGATAAAAAAAAGACAAGTAAGTAATCAAGCTGCAACAAACTCTCAAAGAATCTAGAATTCATGATGTAAAAGGAATATGAATGATTTAATTCTTAATAGATTGGTAGCTAGTTAAGTAAGTAATCAATTGTAATTTTAGTTTAGGATAGTTTAAATTTTGACTTTCAGTTTATATAACAATAGTTGGAAAACTAATCTATCTTCCTATCACTACTAATCTATCTTACTATACTACTAATCAAAAGATTTCATGTAGAATTCCTCATCAAACGCATTCTTTTTTCGACAACCAGCAAACATTCAACTTGCAGCCTACTATGAATGTGATAGTAGCAAACATTGACTTTCAGTTTATATAACAATAGTAGCAGTTTACAAAAGGTAAGTCAAAGTGCAGCCTACTGTGATAGTAGCAAACATCGACAACCAGCAAACATTGACTTTCAGTTTATTCAACTTGCAGCCTACTGTGATAGTAGCAAACATCGACAACCAGCAAACATTGACTTTCAGTTTATTCAACTTGCAGCCTACTGTGATAGTAGCAAACATCGACAACCAGCAAACATTGACTTTCAGTTTATATAACAATAGTAGCAGTTTACAAAAGGTAAGTCAAAGTGCAAATATAGTAGCAGTTTAATTATAGATAAGTCAAAGTGCAAATATTCTAGTGATATTCCAGTAGCAGACTAGCAGTTTACAAAAGGTGTTCACCATTGAACAAATCCAGTAGCAGTTTACAAAAGGTGTTCAACATTGAACAAATCCGGTAGCAGTTTTACAAAAGGTGTTCAACATAGTGTCAATCTTCAACCATTCAAACGCGCACCTTCTTGCTCCATCAACTCTACATAAAGGGACATTAATATATTTAGCGATATATAATATGTATAATATTGTCAAATATATAAGATAAAAGAAGTACCTTTTTCTATTTTTTCAATGGTATCCATATCTTCTTCTTTTTCGGGATTTAAACTTATACGAAGCCAATCTTGAGCACAAACTAAGCATTCGATAGTTTTGTCACCCAAAGAGCTCCGATATGAATCCAACACTCGACCACTAGTGCTAAATACCGACTCCGAAGCCACTGTTGAGATTGGAATGGCCAACAAATCTCTAGCCATTAAAGAAAGAATTGGAAACCTAGGGCTATTTACTTTCCACCATAGCAAAATATCAAAATGGACGCTTTTATCAAAAGGTTCACAAAATTCACCGGTGTACTTATCTAATTCACTAGTTAATGAACTAGATGATTGGCCCATTTTCATCTTACCTCTCAATATATCTCCATGATCAAGTTCGTTGCTAGTATTAGTGGTCCTTGGCCTTTTCCCTAAGGTTGAAGATGAATTAGAAGATGGAGCATGAATACGCACGTAATCGTCATAAAGAAGTTTCATTTTCCCTTTAATGTACTCTTTTTTCTTTACCACAACTGATATGCCTTCCCTTCCGTAATGGTCATCCACAATTACATCCAAAAATTCATACTTGTTCCTTGGATCAAGAATGAAAGCAAAGTACACTAACAAATTCATGTTTTCAACCTCACCATAATATTTTTCATATTTTGGTTTCATCGCCTTAGCAATGTCATAGAGATGTTTATCCGTAGGTGGTTCATCATGAATATCACAATCAAGTTGTGCTCTTAAAAGAGCACGAATTGAGGCTAATTCATTGACTAGTGTATGTGATGTCACATACTTAGTCCCGGAAATTCTCAAAGTTATATCATAAAAAGTTTTTAAAAAATGACACAACCTTTTAGCTTTAACCCAATCTTCCGATGTTGGAACCGAATGACCTTGGTTTACAATATGAAGCCCAAAATCCACATCTTCTAAATCGTACCTAGCAAAAGCATCTTTATATTCATGAGCTACTTCTAACATATTGTAAGTGGAGTTCCACCTAGTTGGACAATCAAGTACCAAACTCTTAGTGCTATCACATCTAGCACTTCGAGCACATCTATTAAACCTTTCAATCCTAGTTCCCGACTTTTTAATCCACTTAACGGCACACCTAATGCTTTCAATCGAATTACCAACATGTTTTATGCCATCTTGCACTATAAGGTTGACAATATGAGCCGCACATCTAATATGAAGCCATTCTCCTGATAACAAACAATCATGGTTTTTTTCAAATATAAGCTTCATAAAACCAATAGCACTATCATTTGAGCTTGCATTATCAACTGAAATAGACAAAACATTATTGAAACCCCATTCATTCAAACAATTCTCAACCCCCTTCCCTATATCAACCCCCGATGGCCATCAAGAAGACAAAAGTTCAACACTTTCTTGACCAAATTCCAGTTATTATCTATAAAGTGGCCCGTAAGAGCCATATAACTCTTCTTTTTAATGGATGTCCAAGTGTCGGTAGTCAAACAAACCCTACCAATATTTTTCCTAATTGTTTCACGAAGCTTGTTTTTCTCCTTTAAATACATCCCTAAACACTCTTGTGTTATTGCACCTCGACACGGAACATCAAATAAAGGTTGGTTGATTCTTTGATAATACCTAAAACCTGAATTCTCAACAAAGCTAAATGGGAGCTCATCGACAATTATCATGTGTGCTAAAGCTTCCTTACTTTTTTTCTGATCAAACTTCCATGCCATCATCTTTTTTGCATCACCACCCTCAAAAGTTATATTAGTTTGAGAAGTACTTATTTTTTCTAAGTAGGGTTTGCATGTCGTTAGATGATTTATCATATTTTTATTACCATGCTTTCTAGAGTGGCATAAGTAAGTTTTGCCGCAATGTTTACATTTAGCTTTTTTTTCGATAAGTTTCTCACCTTTTTTAAGCTTTAGTTCTTCAAATTCGTTCCATACAGGTGATGTTTTTTTGCGGCCCTTTCGTTGTTCTACCTCCTCCTCCGTGTCACTGCTCTCAACCTCAACAGGTACTTGATTAACTGAGTTTGATTCCAACGTCATCTAACAACAATTAAAAAAACTAATAAGAAAACTAATAACTTAAATATATAGATATGAAAAATAAGCCGAAATTATATAAACTTAAACAAACACCAGCATTATTATTCTATTTGGCGTAATGATTAGGAGTAAAAGAATGGATTTGTCTAACACCATCTAACACCAGCATTATAAACTTAAACAAATAAGCCGAAATTATAGATATGTTTTATTTACCAAAGCCCAAGGATGTGATGCAAGTCATGCAACTATGCGGATTTAATGACTTAATAAAATTATAGATATGTTTTATTTTACCTTTCTTAAGCAAAAAGTCATTATAAACTTAATAAAATCGAGAATGAAGGATGTGAAATGTGATGCAACTTGAAGCTGAAATCGAAAACATCAAGACAATTACCTTTCTTAGAATGATGATGATCTTGTGAGTTGTGAGGGGAAAGTATGGACACCTAAGAGATAAGAGATGATAATGGTTGATTGAATTTTGATGGTTGAGTAAAAGAAAAGATTTGTCAGGGGAGGGAAGGAGGGAAGGTACCACTGGTAACCAAAGTGCATAGGAAATTGATACTACTTGAGTATTAGATATGATATTCGCCGGCCTAAAAAGTACTAATAATTAAAAAAGCAAAGGGTTGTCAGGTCTTATCGGGTTGACCCGATAACCCGATAACAATTTTTATTTAACCCGAAACCCGACCCGATAACGCTATCGGGTTATCGGGTCGGGTCAATTTGACTCGATTAAATTTTTTGACCCGATTAGACCCGACCCGATCGGGTTCGGGTCGGGTTGACCCGATCCGACAGACACCCCTAAACAACTTTCTTCCTCACAATGCATAAATCAAACAACTCCTACATGTCCAGACCACACAAAAGGACTGCTAGAATAAGTGTCAGACCATACTGGTTCATAAATCCCATTCCTAATGTAAACTTCCCTACTATATCCACCACTACTACAACACCCACCATAACTCCAGTGGTTAACATATCATCACCCGCTCCATCCCAACCACCAAGATCACCTTTACCTACCATAGCTCCAGTGACCACCACCTATTCCATCTCAACCAAGATCACCATCACCTACCATAACACCAGTGGCTACCACACCACCATCTCAAGTAACAAAAGCATCATCACCTCCATCATATCTTCACCAAACCCAACCAACCTTCCGCAATAGGCACTTATAGAAGTCTTTCCTTAGTTTCCTTTTATAGGACTTCTTAGGATTGTTGTAGGTCTTTTCTATTTTTAGGTTATTTCTTTTGTTATGTTGTAACTCCTCGTTTATGACTTTGTTCATAAACAATTTTCAAATGAAATGATGTTATATTTATGCTTATGGGTGATCACTATTTGGCATAATATTTTGGTTGATTTGCAGCATTATATATATGGTTGGTTAGAGCATCTTTGTTTGACCTTTGTGATTGGTTTGGACAATTTTACTTAGTTGACTTTTTAAAGTCAAACGGGTTGAACTACAATTCTTGGTTGAACCTTTACATATGCATTATGCTACTTGGTTGGATATACAACTAACCATTGTTTTGTAGCATTTCTCATCCTTGAAATATATACGTTGGTACCCTAGCAACGGGGAGTATTGATCAAGGGGGAGTATATTATGTACTAATTTTTCTTTTGTAGCATTCATAAACCTTGAATCACATACGTTGGTACCCTAGCAACGGGGAGTATTGATCAAGGGGGAGCATATTATACACTAACTTTTGTTTTGTAGGATCATTCATGCATCATGAACTTGGAATTCCCATTAAGGGAAGTATTATCCAAGGGGGAGCTTTAAGTTCTCAAAATCATTTGAATCATTCTTGGTACTCCAAATTAGGGGGAGTAAAAACCAAGAAATGTTCACCACATTCCGCTACGCATATCTTCTTTTTGTTTCGACAAAAAAGAGGAGATAGGATTAAGTTCATACATCACTGTTAACATCACAGTACATTTTTTTATGCTTAAAATAGTTTTCACAACTTGCATAAAACTAACTTAATCTATATTTTTAAAAAGACTTTCACTTTACTTATTCCATTGCTTAAAAATAAAATTTATGTTTTGTCATCAACAAAAAGGGGGAGATTTTTAATACAAATATCGTCCTAAAAACGTTATTTATATTTTACGGTCTTTGCTTTATTTTGTTAATGACAATTATAAGGTTTATCTTTAGCAAAGCATAAAATAAGTTAAAGTCTTTTACATTTATAGTAACAAGATTTTAAAACACATTTACATATTACATGATCACTAGGAATTATACATTACATACATATATACATTTACATGTTTATTTTTATTTCTTAAAAATGGAAATATACATGACATCATGGCATGCATCATTTACATATCTTAGTTGACTTTACAATATATTTTGGAAAGATCTTGAAGCTAAGGAGTTGACTTTGTAAGATCTTGACAAGACTTGACAAAATATAGAAAGATTTGTGAAGCTCTTAGCTGGCTTGTTCCCGCGGAACCAAACCAATATATGGGCGGAACCCATATTTTGGGTCCGCCGGATCCGTGGTTTGTCTGCTCAGTTTTGCCTATAAATAGCAAGCTAATCATTCAAGCATTCTCATCACTCATATAGCTTAAATTACATATTCATTCATTTGTACATTACTAACCCATTTCATTCATTCATATCATTCTTAGTGATCTCTTTTTTTGTAGCAAAGAAGATCAAGCATACAAGCTTCAACATACTGTGGCAAGTCTTGATAGATAGATACTGTGTGATTTGTTAGTGTTCACACATCATTGTTATACCATTCATTTAGTAGAGTCCGGTTAGTGTTTTAGTCCTCAAAACACATAGAGTGTCGGGAGTGGTTGTACCCTTGTTAAAGAACCAACGGGAGTGGTTGTACCCTTTGTAAAGAACCCGGTATTTAGCTTAGTACCGGATAAAGAGTAAGCGACGTGTAAAGGTTTTCTCCGCCTAGAAGGGAGCTTGTTTCTTAGTGAAGAAAAACTCTCGAGTTAGAGGCTCGAGGAGTGGAGTAGGGCAAGGAATAGAGTCCTTGTAGCCGAACCACTATAAACATCTGTGTTTTGTGGTTTGATCATTCCTTTCCTTACTTACTTTATATATATTGCTTGATTGTTTGCTTTACTTTGAAATCACGTTAAGAATACAAAGCGAATTAATTTTTAAAACGGTAAAAACTATTCAACCCCCATTATAGTTTTCCACAACGTCAAGTATTCAAAGCAAATTAATTTTAAAAACGGTAAAAGCTATTCAACCCCCCTTATAGTTTTCCACAATTGGCATCAGGAGCTACGTTACTCAAGATCTTTAAAATATATTGTATTTTAAAACTTGAAACGATCCATGGATTTTGAAATTTTCAAAGAATGGCAATCTATGCTAAGACCACCGCTATTTGAACCAAATAGTTTTATATATTGGAAAAACCGCTTTGAAACTTATGTGAAGTCAAAGGATATAGATCTATGGTACATTATTATAGAAGGTGATTATAAACCCATAATTAAGGATATATCAAGCGGTCGGGATGAGGATATTTCTCTTACTCGTCACAGTGACGAGCAAAAGAAATTAATTGCCAAAAATAACGAAGCTAAAATGATACTTTATAATGTTTTACCTAGGAAAGAATATGAAAGAAACCGCTAAAGATATTTGGCAATCCTTAATTATCACTCATCAAGGGAACTCACAAGTAAAGGATAACAAAATTGATCTTCTTGTTCAACAATATGAACAATTTGTTATCCTTGAAGATGAGACCATTGATAGTGCATTTGCTAGGTTTAATACTATTATTACTTCTCTTAAAGCACTTGACGATTCTTTTTCTAGTAAGAACTTTGTTAGGAAATTTCTTAGAGCACTTCATCTGAAGTGGAGAGCAAAGGTGACGGCCATTGAAGAATCCAAGGATCTTTCAAGCATGCCACTTGACGAGCTCATAGGAAATCTCAAAGTTCATGAGATGGTGATGGAAAAAGATTCAGAGATAGTCAAAGGCAAAAAGGAAAAGATCAAGTCCATTGCCTTAAAAGCTAGGGTAGAGTCAAGTGATGATGAAAAGTCTAGTTCAGGTAGCGAAGACGAAGAGTATGCCATGGCCGTAAAAGATTTCAAGAAGTTCTTCAGAAGACGAGGAAAGTTTGTTAGACAACCTCGAGAAGAAAACAAATCCTTCTGGAAAGACCGTGATGATAAGAAAGGAAAAGTAGATAGGAAGTGCTTTAGATGCGGGGATACTAGTCATCTAATAGGAGAATGTCCGAAGCCACCCAAGAACAATACTCAAAGAGCCTTTGTTAGTGGTGCTTGGAGTGACAGTGAAGATGATGACGAAGAGCCCAAGAATGACGAAGTTGCTCTTATGGCTCATGACTCTAATGAGGTACAATCTGACTCATCTTACTCCTCTATGGATGATGACACTTTAGAAATAGAATATAACAAACTGTGTGAAATTATACTAAAAATCATAAACAAAAATAAGTTCTTAAAAAGCAAAAAGGAATTTTTGTTAAACGAAGTTTATTGGTTAAA
Organism: Artemisia tridentata subsp. tridentata; assembly: GCA_021014915.2. NCBI lineage: Eukaryota > Viridiplantae > Streptophyta > Magnoliopsida > Asterales > Asteraceae > Artemisia > Artemisia tridentata. Next base: position 403,200,466 of record CP139506.1, on the reverse strand, counting down.
AGAAAAAGCTTTACGATTAGAAAAGGGTAAAGCCATTAAAGAAACATGTGTTTCATGTCAAGAACTTAAACTAGAATTAGAAACAATTAAGACCACACAGGAAGAACTTATCAAACAAAACTCTAAGTTTAAAAGGTTTGATAAAAATATTAGTTGTATAGATGAGTTAATGAAAGTTCAAAAGTTACCTCATGATAAAACTGGATTAGGCTTTATGAAACTAGGAGACTTAAGTAGCTTTAAGAAACAAACAGTGAAAGTACAAGAAACTGTTCCAACAAGTTCAGACACCCACGGATCCCACGGAACCAAAAATTTGGTTCCGCCAGTAGTGGAAATTGGTTCCGCGGGCACTGTTGCTGAACAGAAGGATTGCACTTCGGCTCGTACTGAATTCGTTAAGGTCACAAGAAAACCTAGCACTAGTACAACTGTTAATAAACAAAAACCAGCAGTTACGATAGGAATAGGACAAGTTAAAAATGAGTTTAGAACTAAAACAGTTCAGCAAAGACCTAGAACTACGTTTCCCAAACGCCCCTTTCCAAAGAGTAATTACAACACACAACATCATTATCAAAATAGTTGGAACCCAAACACTCCTAGGAACTATCAAGGTCCCAACTTTATGCCATGGAACCCATATCCACCGTTTCCTTACATGAATCAAGTAAATGGGATGTTTAACCCAAATGGACCCATGAGATATTAGGGACCAAATGCTTGAGTTTTTCTTAAACTTAGGTATGCTTGAAAGTTGGATTGGAACCAGACGAGTGGATTAAGGACAGCGGGTGTTCAAGGCACATGACGGGAAATAAAAGCCTTTTCTCAACCTACCAAGCATACGACGGAGGTAATGTTACGTTTAGTAGCAAGCTTAAAAGTAAAATCATCGAAAAAGGTACTATCTCTCATGACTCACTCTCTCTCTATTGATGATGTTGCTCATGTTGACAACTTAGGTTTTAACTTGCTTAGTATTAGTCAACTATGCCGTAAAAAGTATGACGTCATTTTCAGTAAAAACGGAAGTAAGATACTTAAAAATGGTATAACCGTAGGAACAAGTGTTTTGAAGAATAACGTATACGTTATGAAATTAGACAAAACATCTAAAGACAAACTTTATCTCACCTCCTTAGACGACAACTCAACTCTGTGGCATAGCCGCTTAGGCCATGCCAATATGAGACTCATCCAATCTCTATCATCTAAGGAACTAGTTAGGAACCTACCCAAGTTGAAATACGACCAACACTTTTGTGATGCTTGCAAAATTGGGAAACAAGTTCATAATAGCCATAAGGCTAAAAACATGGTGTCCACATCTAGGTGTTTAGAACTATTGCATATGGATTTGTTTGGTCCATCCGCTATACAAATTTATGGAGAAAACTTTTACACTTTGGTAATAGTGGATGATTATTCTAGGTATACTTGGACTAAGTTTTTGAAAACTAAAAATGAATCATTTCATAAATTTGAAATTCTAAGTAAGAAAATTAAAAATCAAATAGGAAATAACATTGTGTCAATTAGAACCGACCACGGTCGTGAATTTGATAACGAAACTCAATTTGGAGCTTTTTGTGATGCTAATGGCATAACACATAATTTCTCGGCTCCTCGAACTCCTCAATCAAACGGTGTAGTAGAACGTAAAAATAGAACACTTCAAGAAATGAGTCGAACAATGCTAAATGAACAAAATATACCACAAAAGTTTTGGTGTAATGCCGTTGACACATCCACATACATCTTAAATAAAGTCCTAATAAGGCCATTTTTGAATAAAACACCATACGAACTTTATAGAGGCAAAAAACCTACTTTAGGATATTTTAGAGTTTTTGGAAGCAAGTGCTTCATTTTAAACACTAAGGATTATCTCACCAAGTTTGACCCAAAGTCTTATGAAGGTGTGTTCCTTGGATACTCACAAAATAGTAAAGCATATATCGTCTTGAACAAAGAAACCTCAAGAGTCGAGGAATCGTTGAACGTAACATTCGACGAAAGTCCACCTCCATCTAAGACATCACCTTTGGTAGATGATGACTTAGTTGAAAGTCAAATGGTTGAAAACCAATAAAATCTAGACAATGATAAAGAAGATGAACCTTTAAATAAGGAAATAGTCAATATCAAAGAATCTAGAAGTCATCCATTAGATAACGTCATAGGAGAAATTAATGAAAGAACATTAAGATCAAAAGTTCAAAATCAAAGTAATTTTTTTTGTTTCATTTCAACAATTGAGCCAAAAAATATAAACGAGGTCATAAAAGATGAATCTTGGGTTATAGCAATGCAAGAAGAACTAAATCAATTTGTTAGAAATGATGTTTGGACATTAGTCTCTCAACCTAAATGTCAAACCATAATTGGAACAAAATGGGTGTTTAGAAATAAAATGGATGAAAATGGTGTAGTGTCTAGAAACAAAGCTAGGCTAGTAGCTCAAGGCTACAATCAACAAGAAGGTATAGACTACGACGAAACATTTGCACCGGTTGCTAGGCTCGAGTCAATTAGAATACTACTTGCATATGCATGTGCACATGACTTTAAACTTTTCCAAATGGATGTTAAAAGTGCATTTCTTAATGGTTTTATTAATGAGGAAGTGTGTGTCGCACAACCTCCCGGCTTTGCCAACTTTGAAAAACCAAATCATGTCTACAAACTTAAAAAAGCTTTATACGGATTTAAGCAAGCACCAAAAGCTTGGTATGATCGACTTAAGACTTTCCTAGTTGAACATAAGTATACCATGGGCCTAGTAGACAACACTCTTTTCACTAAGAAAAAGGGATCACATATAATCATAGTTCAAATATATGTGGATGACATCATATTCGGATCAACTTGTCAAGAGTTATGTGACGATTTCTCTAAAATCATGCATGACGAGTTTGAAATGAGTATGATGGGAGAACTTAACTTTTTCTTAGGACTCCAAATAAAACAATTAGAAGATGGGATATTCTTCAACCAATCTAAGTACATCAAAGATATGCTTAAGAAATTTGGTCTTGAAGATTCCAAACCCATGAAAACACCCATGTCTTCCGAAACCAAACTCACTAAAGATGACGAAAGTGAATCCGTAGATAGCACTAAATATAGAGGAATGATTGGTAGTTTACTCTACCTCACGGCTAGTAGACCGAACATCATGTTTAGTGTTTTTCTATGTGCTCGTTTTCAAGAAGATCCTAAAACATCCCATCTTGAAGCCATCAAACGAATATTTAGATATATTAAAGGTACTACACATTTAGGATTATGGTATCCCAAAGGAACGGGTGTCGAAACCATAGTGTATGCCGACTCAGACCATGCCGGTGACTATGTCGATAGAAAAAGTACAAGTGGTATTTGTACTTTTGTTGGGCATTGTCTCACCTCATGCTTTGCTAAGAAACAAACGGCCCTAGCAATATCAATAACTGAAGCCAAGTACGTATCAGCAAGAAAAGCTTGCCAACAAGCTCTCGTCGACTACGGAATTCAACTCAACGACGTTCCTATTCTTTGCGACAACAAAGGAGCTATCGACCTTAGCAAGAATCCAGTTCAACACGCTAGAACCAAACACATAGAAATTCGTCACCACTTTCTTCACGAAAATGTTCAAAAAGGAAACATCTCAATCGAGAAAGTATCCTCAGAGGACAACATTGCCGATATTCTCACAAAACCTCTTAAGAGACAGCCATTTAACCTTCTTAGACTTGGTTTAGGATTAATGGAACCAAATGTGTAGTTAAAACCTTAGCTTAACTAAACACGACAAAAACAACTAACTACAAAACAGTTCCCACGGAACCAAATGATCACAAGGATGGAACCCATTTTTTGGTTCCGCCAAATCTGTAGGTTCCTGAGATTGTTTTTTTTTTTAATATATCAGACAAACACCCTCTTCTCACATTTCCCAAAAACATACAAGAAACACAAACTCGACCCATAGCACCCCATTCTCAGAATTTAGGTCATCCCCTTCAACAAACTTGTACTTTAATCCACACTGTAAGTATCCTAACTATATCTACATTCCTGATCTGAGTCTAGGATTTCTATTTCTTGCACAAAATCAAAACTTGGGGTTTATGCATATTTTTGTAAAATCATGAAGCATATTTACTGAATTACTTAACAAATCATGTTTTCCATAGTTAGGAATTGCATCTTATAAGACATTATCATAATTCACTAAAAACCCCATGAGAAATTTTTTATAAAAATCTTCTCACGATTAGGAAAAATGGTTTTTGCACATTGTTCATACAAATAAAAACGTTGTGTTTTAAACATCATTTGCATAATGTCTCTTGAATGCTAAAGGGAATACATAACTAATATGTATTTTTGGGTACATTCAATCGAAGCTACATTGAATTAGGAGTGTTTGGGTTATATCTCGTTTTGTTACAAAATTTGAAAAAAAAAAATTCATGCATCAAAAGGAGTCGAGATAACTACACCTCCATATTGTCCCCATATAGGCACACACTAGAACTTTATATACGTATTCTCGTTAGTTTTAACTAAACTATATAATTTTCGTGTCTAGGATAACATCATGCCTCCCGCAACATACTACGACCACAAAGACACCCTTAACTACCTCCCTAAACACCATAAGACCAAGGAACTTTCAAACGAACAAGTTAAGATATTTAAGGCTTTAGAAAAGAGGTATGTTCACGAGGGTAGAACAATAGATCCCTCCTTTTTAGAAGAAACCAACATCCGACAACAACTAGCCGCCATCAACTTTGATTGTCTTTTGGACATAGATGAACTTATAGTTCCTAGATTTGTGCTAGAATTCTATGCTAGTGTCGTTCTTAGTTCCAATGACTGTGGTCTCATAAGCATCCATATCCCTTTGAACCAATTTGTGAAAGTCTTATGAATTCCGGGTGTAGGCACTTGTCTTTACACCGAAAAATGGTCATTGTCAAGCCTCGATTCCATTGTTGATCGTATGCCTCCATACGACACACCCTTGACTCCCAAAGAGACTATCCGTGATCATCTCTTCCTCCCTAGGAACACCCACACTAGGACCAACCGACAAGGCCGAAATGTAGATCGAGACCCGTTTGGCATGGAGCTAAACGAGCTTAGGCCCCAATTCAAGAAGTTGGAAGAAATTCTTCGGCCAAACATTTTATGCACCATAGGAAATAGGGATCATCTCAATGCTAGTCTTTGTTATATGCTTTATTGTGTGTCTACCCATCAACCCTTCAACCTAGCTTACTATGTCGCCAAGAAAATGGCCGACATTCCGGTGTTAGGAACCACCACCATGCCTTACGGGATGCTTCTCACCCATCTCTATAGAGCTTTTGCACCCATTCCTCCTAACGCTAGAGGTTTCCTCCCAAACTACTCTCTCATTCCCCATACTTTTGTACCCCTAAGTGACAAGAGAGTAGCGGTGTCGAAAGAAAAACGCGCTCATCCTCCAACCTCATCATTATCATCATCTGTGAGTAAGGATGATGGTCTGCCTAACTCTAGGATTCCTCCTCCGGAATATTTGAGCCAACTTCCACCAATCGAGCAGCAAAGTGAAGAATTCAAGCAGACACGTGGAATGTTCAAGAACATTGGGCGTTGTATAATGAAGCTAAATAAGAAACTGGACAAACAGTGAGGGAATAGGGAGTGTTTGATACAAACAATTTGAAACCATGATATGTTGAATTGTTATGATTTTAGGATATTATCTTGTTGCTAAACATCTATGAAAACTAACTTGACTATGCAGGACGATAACACTCTGATGTTATCAATTTTCCGTGTTTAAGCCACTATTTGGCTTAACTTCCATATATGGTAAGTTCAAAATCGTCCGTTTGATCTCTATGTTAACATGTGTTTATACCTGTGTTTTTGTCATTAATCAATCACAACTAATTAATTACATATGTTTTAGGATAATTTACGGGATTTGAACGGGTTTAGGACCTTTAGAAATCCGCTCTGTAAACTTTTTTCGATTGGTGGATATGACGGAACCAAATTTATGGTTCCATCTGTTGAAATTTTTGGCTCCGCCTAAAATCAACCAACGGATTCGGCGGAACCAAAAACAGGGGTCCGCCTGTTTTGTCGATTGGTTTCGCTGACCAACAGTATCTTTTTAAAATTTCCCGTCTAATCCCGCACTTTAGATCATTGATTCTAGTTCTTAGGATTACTTTACTGATTCATCATATTAGGATCATCTTAGCAACACTAAACCAATAGGAACACAATTTCCCACCAAAATTTGAAAATTCAAATTTTCACTCAAGTTACCTATCTGTAACAAGCAAGGAACCCTCAAATGGGTTCCTTGCAATCCGTGAATCAACCACATCACTAGATTTCCCACTCACCGTTGCATTTACTGCATATCTTCATACTCTTACTCAACTCCATCTCTATGGATTGACTTTGATGATATAAAAAACCTCTTTTCTTGTTCCAAATCATTGGGAACCAACATCTTTTTATGAATCAACATCCAAACACACTCTTCCATAAACCTTAGAGCCTATAAATTAGAAGCTTTAGATGATCATAATTCACACCTTCACCATCATTTCTAAGCAATATCTCTGCATTTCTAAACAACCTTCTTCCTCACAATGTCTAAATCAAACAACTCCTCAACATCCAGACCACACAGAAGGACAGCAAGAATAAGTGTCAGACCATGCTGTTTCATAAATCTCAACTCAACTCCAACACCACCTCATATCATCATCACCACTTCACCACCTACCATAACACCAGTGGCTACCACACCACCACCCGCACCATCTCAAGTAACGAGATCACCATCACCTCCTCATTCACCCAACCTTCAACCCATTGATTTATTTGCCACACTTCAAGCCATTGATGAGTCAATGTAGATCAACCAACCACAAACTCAAGGCGAAGTTAATGAGGAACTTCATCCTCTCTACGCCTCTTCAAACATTATGGATTCCCACCTAATTGATGCAAAGGATTTACAATCCACATTGCTTGCCTCCATCATGTCTCCACCAAATCCAAATACAAAATGAAATGCGGTTCATTTTGAACCACATCCTAGAGCGCCTTAATGCTCTATCACATCCTCCACAATAGACGTTAGGAGTTTCTCTATTGTTTTTCTTTTATAGGACTTTTTAGGACTTCTATTTTTAGGTTATTTTGTAACACCTTAATTTGTGACTTTGGTCACAAATAATTTTCAATTGAAGGATGTTGTGTTAATGTTTGTGTGTGATCACTTATTTTGCATTATATTTGGTTGAATTGAACTACTAACATTTGCATCATTATATGGTTGGTTTGAACTACTGACTTAGTTTGAACAATTATACTTAGTTGACTTTTTTGGTCAAACGGGTTGAACTACAATTCTTGGTTGAACCTTTTCTCATGCATTATATTACTTGGTTGGATCATCTACAACTAACCTTTGTTTTGTAGCATTTCTCATTCTTGCATCATATACGTTGGTACCCTAGCAACGGGGAGTATTGATCAAGGGGGAACTAATCAAGCACTAATATTTGTTTTGTAGCATTTTTCATCCTTGCATCATATACGCTGGTACCCTAGCAACGGGGAGTATTGATCAAGGGGGAGCTAATTATGCACTAACCTTTGTTTTGTAGATTTCTTATTTCTTGCATCATAAACTTGGCACTCCAATTAGGGGGAATATTGTCCAAGGGGGAGCTATTAAGCACTCAAAATCCATGAATCATCATACTTGGTACTCCAAACTAGGGGGAGTAATCACCAAGGGCCATTCATCACATTCCGCTATGCATTTTCTCTTTTTGTTTCGACAAAAAGGGGGAGATTCGATTAAACTCATACATCATACATTTCATACATGTTTTATGCCAAAATTTATTTCAAAACTTGCATAAAACTAGTTTAATCTATATTTTTAAAAGACTTGCACTTTATTTATTTCATTGCTTAAAAATAAACTTTATGTTTTGTCATCAACAAAAAGGGGGAGATTGTTAATACAAATATCGTCCTAAAAACGTTATTTATATTTTACGATCTTTGCTATATTTTGTTAATGACAATTATAAACTTTATCTTTAGCAAAACATAAATATAAGTTAAAGTCTTTTACATTTATAGTAATAAGCTTTTAAAACTCATCATAACATGCTACATTCATCACTAGGATATACATAGGACATACATATATACATTTACATGTTTACATTTTTTATTCTAAAAATGGAAATATGTACATGACATCATTGCATACATCATTTGGATATCTTTAGGATATCTTGAAGATTTAGAGAATATCATGGAAAGATCTTCAAGCAAAGAATTGGATTTGATAATATCTTGGCAAGATTTGGAAAGATTTTTTAAAGATATGTTGTCAGGTTCTGGCGGAACCAAAACCTATAAGGGACGGAACCCTTGATTTGGTTCCGCCCAATCCGTCGCCTGTTTTGGCATTTTGCCTATAAATAGCAGGCCACTCATTCTTGTTTACTCATCACTCATAAGCATAAACATTAGCATACATTCTTTCATTATTAACCCATTCATATTTCATTCTTAGTGATCTTTCTTTTGTAGCAAAGAGATCAAAGCATTACAAGCTTCAACATACCGTTGCAAGACTTGTTAGAGTAGTTACTGTGTGATTTAGTTGTACTTCACACATCATTGTTATACCAAACATTCAGTAGTGATCGGTTAGTATTTTAGTCCTCAAAACACGTAGAGTGTCGGGAGTGGTTGTACCCTTGTAAAAGAACTCGGTATCTAGCTTAGTACCGGAAAAAGTGTAAGTGACGTAAGGTTGGTTCTACCTCGAACTAGAACTCGGTATTCAGCTTTTTACCGGAAAAAGTGTAAGCGACGTGTATAAATGTTTTCTCCACTTAGAAGGGAGCTTGTTTCTTAGTGAAGAAAAACTCTCGAGTTAGAGGTTCGAGGAGTGGAGTAGGGCAAGGAAGAGAGTACTTGTAGGCCGAACCACTATAAACATCCGTGATATGGTTTGATTGTTTCTTTCCTTACTTGCTTTATTTATATTGATTGATTGTTTCCATTAAGTTGAAATCACGTCAAGTATTCAAAGCGAATTAATTTTAAAAACGGTAAAAACTATTCAGCCCCCCTTCTAGTTTTCCACAGCCTCATCAAAACTAAAAAAAAAAAAAAAAAAAAAAAAAAAAAAAAAAAAAAAAAAAACTCAAAAGTGTGCATAAAAGGTGTTCATTCATAACAATTTCTTATAATGAGGCCTCTTAATGACGTTTTATTTATTGTGGCAAGTAATGAGATTTACAAAGAACAGGGGTTTGGATATATAACATAAGTACACAAAGTAAGGCCCATTAGATTGTGAAGCCATATATGACGGCCCCACACTGCATATGAAATTTACGAAAAGGATTCAGCCACATAATCAATCCCCAAAACTGTCACTCGAAGGATTCCAAGCAACCTACAATAAGCAAGCTAGAAGTCAAATTATCACATTAAGATGCTATAAATATAGTTGTTCTCAATAACTAGAATTACCGTCAAATGGCTTAGCGGTAATGCACTTATGTTAAAAATCAAACCTCATTATCTACACATTTAAAGGTGGCTATAGAAAAACCATAAACATTCACCGAAATACCATAGTTAAACCACATACAACATAATTATAGACTTGTTCCCCCCGAGTAACAGCCCCATTCGTTTACCGTTGTATTCTCAATAACTAGCATTAAGAGCTAGTTTCCATAATCTAAATATTATCTCATCTGATTTCTGTCAAAAAATTACGATTAACAAATTTTAACTTTTTACAAGTAGACCAACATGCAACAAAACGAGAAAGATACATGCACTCAATGTACATGATTACATGTAATATTTAAAAAACTTGAACTAGATGACTCAGTGTACATTTCTTGAACCATATTCATACTTTTATACATAAAATTTAAAGACTAGACGAGTACCCGTGCACAGCAACGGGATTTATAGCGGCAGATAGTTATAGTGATATTTTTGGTTAAACATTTTGTGTAACTATAACTATTTGCCGCTAGAAAATCCCGTTGCTATGCATGGGTACTCGTCTAATTATTTTTTAAACCTCCAATATGCATATTCCTCTTTTGTATATAACATGTGGATAACCCATTGATATGTTCGTAAAGCAAAAGTAAAGTGATCAACTATCATCTAAAGAAAATAGTATATTTTTGTTTATTAATATTTTTCATTTAAATAAACTAATCAAGTATCAATTAATTTTTTGTACATATAAATGCTTTTTCATCATACAGATTATGGAAGCTATTTGAAATTTCATTTAGAAGTTTGTATTAACACATTGGGATGTCCCAGCCTTGCATTTTTAGTTTTCACTTTTTCACTTTCAAAAAAAGGTGATTTTTCCTTAAAAAAATGATATAAATGCTTTATAAATAATATAGATAATATAGATATAGATTACTAAATTTAGTTACCCACTCATGGTAAAGAAGTATACTTAAGTTCATTTTATTGTCGGCTTCAGCCGCTTCACACATTCAAACCGGCCTACAATTCTATAGTATTAATGTCAAAACTAACACATAAAACAGTAAGAAATTGCATCTAATATAATTAATCGGTTGAAGGTGAAGTGTAAAAAACAATGCAACAATGCCGAATATTGTTCTTAAATTTTAATGAAATGTAATCCAATGAAAAAATGGCAACCAAACCACGGAGCAAAGTGAAATAAATAAAATAATAAAAATGATACATGGACCTAATTACATGTGACATCATCCTGATGGGTTGTAAAATAAGTGGGTCCTGTCTGCAGCCATCAGAATAATGTCACGTGTTTTTAGTTCCACAATTAGGTCCATGTATCATTTCTCATAAAATAAAGGGAGCAGTGAAATCTTGCTGCAATGTAATTATTGTTTCCTAAGACCAAGAGTAATGGGGCGTTGAAGTAGGCTTAGTTGACCCTTCAACGCCCGTTGGCCCACCCCCATGGGGCGTTGAAGCCCGTTGAATGCAATAAAATCCAACGAGCGTTGATGCATCAACGGCCGTTGAAGCTTGTTTTTGATTTTTTTTACTTACTTTTATTAATTTTAAATATAATTATTAAGTTTTTTTTTTTTTACTTTCTTTCACGTTAACGATGCAAAGTTAAATTAAAAAACGCTACGTTAAAAAAAAAAAAAAACATTCATTACATTAAAAAAAAAAAAATACATTCCATTAAAAAAAAAAAAAAAAAAAAAAAAAAAAAAAAAAAAAAAAAAAATAAAAATTAAAAATGTTGGTTCCCACGTGGTTCTTCGCCAGGGCCCAACTGGTGAGGTGCTTGAACGAGACCCTGCCGTCTCGCTCCTTCCACAGCCTCATCGCGTCCTCGAGCTGCTGATCCTCATCATCCAGCTCGTTGGTGCACTCACGGTAACACCGTTCGAACTCGAACAACTCCGCCCGAAGTGAATGCCACTTGGACGTGATCTTGTCCATGTTACGGTATTCCCGCTCCCTACCAAGCGAGATGTGAAAGTCTCGCCTCACCCTTATCCAAAAATCTTTTTTCGTATCATTTGTCTCCGCCCGAACGTCGGAGATAGTCAAATACGAGTTCACCAAAGCAATTTCTTCGCTTTCTTCCCATGGAACTCGTGCATCACTCCCGCTAGCCCTTCTTTTTTTTTTTTTAGTTTTTGTGAACGTTGACGGCAAAGTTAAAGTTTTATGTTTAGTTTTGTGGCGTTAAAGGTAAAAAACGTGTGGTATTTATAGGTAAAAATGGGCTTTAATGGTGGTCAAAGTCCACGTTAATGTTTAGGAAGTTGAACGTTAACGTGGAAAGGGGTAAAAATTGAATGTTAACATTCAATTCACTGAGCGTTAACAGTTGTAAAATCTTATCTTTAACGCCAGCGTTAAAGATAAGATTTTTAATTTTTTATTTTTTTTATATTTTTAAGTATTTTAAAACAATTTATAAAGATTTAACGTTAACTTGTGTAATTTTAAAGCTTTAACGTCAAAAATAAAGGTGTTAAAATAAAAAAAAAAAAAAAAAAAAAAAAAAAAAAAAAATTAACCCAAAGCTTCAGCGCCCCATCCCACTACTCCCATTTTTTTTACAAACTTTCATTATCAATACATGCCACGTGTCGCAATTTGCCCCAACCCACACTCAAAAATTCCAACACCACTACTCTTGGTCTAAGATAGTTTAGTTTCTTAAAAGATGGTTTTTAAGTTGCCAAAGATAGATTAATTAAGGGTAATTTAGGCAAAATATTAATTTAATTTTTTCACTTTCAAAAAAATTGGTTTTTACATTATCTATATCTATACTACACATAAAACATGAATGACTATCTCTCCTTTTGGTCTTAAAATTAAGACTTACAAGCTATAATGCTTATTGTACAATACACAAAGCACTATTAATGATCTTTCTCATCAATCTTAATTTTAAGGCTTACAAGTCTTAAAGCTTAATGTACAAAATACAAAGCACTATTAATTTAGTCAAGATATTTAATGTAGTCAATTAATTAATTGGTCAATAAATACAATTAATTTAGTTATTAAAACACCCCTTACATAAGAAATACAAATTATCAAGCATATTGTACAACCAACTTAAACACAATTTCTGCATTAAATGTTACTAATACAAATAATAAAGCACATTATACAAATATTCAAGCACGAATTGGCAACGGGCCAAACGGGCTAGAACACGAATGGGCAACGGGCCAAACGGGCTAGAACCCGAACGGAAAAGGGTCAAACGGGCACGGGCTAAACGGGCACTGGCCAAACGGGCTAGAACTAGAACGGACATGGGCCAAACAGGCACGGGCTAAACGGGCACTGGCCAAACGGGCTCATGTTATACGAATGACTTTAGAAAAGACCCAAAAAGATGACATAAATTCCTTACGTCACATGAAATTCTTGATATCCCAACATAAATATATTATTTCAGCGTACTCGCCGCCGATGATAGCAGAGAAAAGTTCAGTGCATAAGACAAATTATCTAAAGATCAAGAGGATGGATCCGAGCCATTGATCATTCTTCATATCTGTTTTTATTTTGAATTAACATAAGAGTCACTCTTCCCTCATTTAATCCCTCACCTATCCCCGCTCCCCTCATTTACTCTCCCCCATTAGTTACATCTCTCTCATAACCCTAATCCCCAACTTCCAAATCCATGTTATTAACTTCGTTGCCCCAATCATCTTCGTTACCGGTTTCCGATCAAAATGAGCCTACAAACGTTGCTTCTGGTATAGATTTGCTTATTTTGGTTATTTATGTTGCTTATTTTGAATATAAACCGTAGATGCTGCTTATTTTTTAGCTTTTTAGCTTTTTTATGCTTATTTGTTTCTTATTTTGATTATAAATCAATATATGTTGCTTCTGGTATACATTTGCTTATTTTGCTTATTTATGTTGCTTATTTTGAATATAAACCGTAGATGCTGCTTATTTTTTTAGCTTTTTAGGTTTTTGATGCTTATTTGTTTCTTATTTTGATTATAAATCAATATATGTTGCTTCTGGTATACATTTGCTTATTTTGCTTATTTATGTTGCTTATTTTGAATATAAACCGTAGATGCTGCTTATTTTTTAGCTTTTTAGGTTTTTGATGCTTATTTGTTTCTTATTTTGATTATAAATCAATATATGTTGCTTATTCAACTGATTTTGCTTATTTTTGCTGTTCATTTTGGATATTTAGTAGTAGATTTTTCCTTTTTTTTTAGGTTTTTGTTGCTTATTTTTGTTATTAGAAAGTTAATTAGGTGTGTTGTTGAATATATATGCTGCTTTGTTTGATGCGTTGAATTAAGTATGTTTTGTAGTTATTTAATTAGGTTTATCTGTAGCGATTATTGAAGCAATTACGGTACGGGAGATAAGCTAAAATAATGTAGTTTACTATTCACACTTATCAAATAAGCAAGAGGACCGCGATCAAGTTGTTATCCTTTTCCAGGATATGCACGAAGTTGTAACAAGAGACATAATGGAGGAGGACCAGTTTCTAATGTAAGTCCTTTCCTGTAACTTATGCCCCCTTCAGCTTGAATAATTTCTTAGAGTCTGCTGTTTCATTTTTGTATTAGTATATGGAGTATCAGGCGAACAAAAAAGAGGATAGGAAGAGCACTCATTTTTAAGTCTTTCACAAGACTTCCATTTCCGATATGTTTATTAACTTCTTCAAATATTTAGCTGACGACCCTGAAATGAAAATAATTGTGTCCCCATTAAACATCTTGAATTTCATGATAAAACTTGTTAAGAGAAAAATCAGACTTGCTCCGTTTCAAGATTGCCACGAACCAAAAATTTAATTGCCCTGCGGAATAAAAAATAGCATTCACGAACAGCACAAGAAATATAATTGTCGTTTTCAATTCTCCTTTCCAGCTCCCGGTCTTTGCCAATATACCAAAGGTGGGTGGCGGCCGGTTATGATAGAGAGAGATAAAGAGTGTGTTATGTTAGTTTTAGGGTTAGAAAATGAGGGGGAGGTAGGGTTTTATTATTCCCTTGAGACAAACACAATGAAGATCAAATTACAAGCTGCGTTCAAATTATACCTACATTTTGGCCCAAGGGAATAATATAACCCTACCTCCCCTCATTTTCTAACCCTAAACCTAACATAATGCACCCTTTATCTCTCTCTATCATAACCGGCCGCCACCCACCTTTGGTGTATTGGCAAAGACCGGGAGCTGGAAAGGAGAATTGAGAACGACAATTATATGTCTTGTGCTGTTCGTGAATGCTATTTTTTATTCCGTAGGGCAATTAAATTTTTGGTTCATGGCAATCTTGAAACGGGGCAAGTCTGATTTTTCTCTTAACAAGTTTTATCATGAAATTCAAGATGTTCAATGGGAACACATCTATTTTCATTTCAGGTTGTCAGCAAAATATTTGAAGAAGTTAATAAACATATCGGAAATGGAAGTCTTGTGAAAGACTTAAAAATGAGTGCTCTTCCTATCCTCTTTTTTGTTCGCCTGATACTCCATATACTAATACAAAAATGAAACAGCAGACTGTCTTTAGAAACTGGTCCTCCTCCATTATGTCTCTTGTTACAACTTCGTGCATATCCTGGAAAAGGATAACAACTTGATCCCGGTCCTCTTGCTTATTTGATAATTGTGAATAGTAAACCTCATTATTTTAGCTTATCTCCCTATACACTTCATCAGATCAAATCAAGTTATTTCAATATGTATTAGTATGGAGTATGAGGCGAACAAAAAAGACCAATTATTTGCACTAGCAGGAGCTATTCTGTTCCCCATTAAAGATACAGAAGCCTGGAAGGAGAAAGTAATAAAAATACATATTTTCACATTTTGATGTTTTTGTTTCACATGTAATATATACTTCTTGTTGTCCTTTGCAGATCAATAGGCTGTACTTATTGCTTGCAGTGAAGTAGTCTGCTATGGATGTGCCGTCAAACTTGGAAGCTAGAAGACGAACTATTTTAAAATGAATTTAGTTTATCCTACATTGACCCCTTACTGAGCATAATAAGTTTCTTTTTATTATCTTTTTTGTAGCGCACTGACTCCTTACTACATTGACCCCTTACTGAGCATGATTTGAAAGTCCCAAATGAGGGCGGTGTATCCATTCTCTTTTATTTACAGAAGATTTTCCCAGGTTTGTCATGTTCTATTGTGTGATTACACGTCACCACTCACCAATGTATGGTATTACTGACTGGTGATTATGCCTTACAGATGAATGGAAAAACTTTCTCTGAGAGAATGGATCTTCACAATGAAGATGACCTAAAAGGAAACGAGTTAGAGGATCAACTACGTCTCTGGGCTTCCTATAGAGGCCAAACTTTAACCAAGACAGGTGTGTTTGCACCAAAGTTGATTAAGTAACCCATTTAACATCTTATTATATGAGTTGAACTAATTCGTATAATTTATGATAGTCCGCGGTATGATGTATTATCGCAAAGCATTGGCGCTTCAGGCTTTCCTTGATGCTAAAGATGGCGGTACATAATTTTTCATTTTCTTGTGATTATATTGAGGTATAAGTTAAGAAATTAAATTGCTGTGTCTAATGTCTTGACCAGATCTGATGAAGGGGTCAATCGAGGATCAATTGAAGGTAGAAAGATCATTATGGGCACAGTGTCAAGCAGTAGCTGATATGAAGTTTACATATGTGGTGTCATGCCAAAAGTATGGTACTCAAAAGCGGTCTGGGGATCCTCGTGCCTGAAATATTTTGAGGCTTATGACTGAGTATGCTTCTGATTTGTACTTGGTGAATTAGAGTGATAATGGCTATTTACTGATAGATGGTTATGACAGGTACCCATCTCTCCGCGTAGCTAATATCGATGAAGTTGAGGTGCCTAGCAAAGATGCAAATAAAAAAGTAAACCACAAGGTTTATTACTCTGCTTTAGCCAAAGCTTCCAGTGCTTTTGAGACGGGACAAAATTTGGATCAGGTAAATACGACATCCTAAGATGATACTAATATGAAAACTTCTAGTCTTAAAGTTTTGGTTTGGAGAATTTGGATCGGGTATTCATATGTGTACCAGAATTGCTTTTGGTGACAGTTGATGTGATCTCAATTGCAGGTTATTTACAAGATAAAATTGCCTGGACCTGCAATATTGGGAGAAGGAAAGCCTAAAAATCAGAATCATGCTATCATCTTCACACGAGGCGAAGGCTTGCAAACGATAGACATGAACCAGGTATGTTGTCAACTTCTGCTTATATTTCTATAAATTAGCTAACAACATTAATACCTCCCTGAACTTGTACTCAAACATCTATTTGTAGGACAACCACATGGAAGAGGCCTTAAAAATGAGGAACTTGCTTCAAGAATTTCTTAAAAAGCATGATGATGTGAGGTACCCTACCATATTGGGGCTTAGGGAGCATATTTTCACTGGAAGGTATGTTCAGAACTATGCAACTGTGTTTCCATTGTTTGTTTGTTCATAAAGCTCATCATGCTTACCTTCTTGCTGCAGTGTTTCTTCTCTGGCTTGGTTTATATCTAATTAAGAGATGTCTTTTGTGACAATTGGTCAGAGATTGTTGGCCAACCCTTTGAAGGTTCGTTTTCACTATGGCCATCCAGATGTTTTCGATAGGTTGTTTCATCTTACAAGAGGAGGTGTGAGCAAAGCCTCCAAGATTATAAATCTCAGCGAGGACATATTTGCTTGTATTTTCATACTCCAGTTGTCCAATACCTCTTCCATGCTATGTTATATGTTTAATATAGGTTTTAATTCTACACTTCGTGAAGGAAATGTCACACATCACGAGTACATACAAGTTGGTAAAGGAAGAGACGTCGGTCTAAATCAAATCTCTCTATTTGAGGCAAAAATAGCCAATGGAAATGGGGAACAAACACTTAGCCGTGACCTTCACAGACTCGGTCACCGTTTTGATTTTTTTAGGATGTTATCATGTTACTTCACTACGATAGGTTTCTACTTCAGTACCTTAATTACTGTAGAACCTTTCATTACTGTGGAATGATATATATTTCTTGAATATGAAGTGGAGTTTTGTTTTGAGCACCATGATCTTTAATAGAACCTTTCATTTGCAGAAAGATAATGTGGCAAATCAACGGGAACACCTGATTTTGTTGCTTGCAAATGTTTATATTCGTCAGATTCCAAAACCTGATCAACAGCCCTAGGTTAGTCAGAATAATTCTCCTCTGAGTTGCATCTCTATGACATGATGTTTTATTGATTCTTCAATTCGCGCCTTTCAATTTTCCTGATCTTGAACTAGTCGTGTATGCACAACTTTTAGTTCACAAGAAAAAATATGTTACCACATGACATAGAGGCAATATTTAAATGTGCACGTAGTTACCGGTTGCAACACGATACTTTGTTTTTGGAATTCATATGTAGGCAATGCTCAAAGGAACTCACCACCTGTATTTTAATTAGCTTTGATTCTTTCTTGATCACATCCTATGTTTGATAGTTTGCGTCCTGTTTGTCTTCACTAGTTGGATGAGCGTGCATTGAATGAAGTGATGAAGAAACTTTTCAAGAACTACAAGAAATGGTGCAAGTACTTGGACCGAAAAAGTAGTCTTTGGTGAGGCTTCACTTGTAATTGTCTTTAGCCTTAACAATCCGACTAATAACTTTGGTTGAAATGGACTGGCATGCGTGAACTCTTTATTTGCTTATTGAAAAAACTGGCTACAGATATGATCATTGCCTGTTACAGTCCAATCTTTTATGTGAACTTACTCATATAGTTTTCTCTTATGCTGATGATAGGTTGCCAACAATTCAACAAGAAGTTCAACAGCGTAAATTGTTGTATATGGGCCTATATCTTCTTATTTGGGGGGAGGCTGCAAACTTAAGATTCATGCCCGAGTGCCTCTGCTACATCTATCATCATGTATGCTTTTTTTTGGGCGTAATAGATTGTGTCCTCTTGTAGCTTTAACCCGTCTGAAGTGGGAGATATCGTTGTTGGATCAGTCTTGGGATCAAAGAGCAATTGAACGCAGGATGGCTGCTTTCTATGCAGGCTTTCCTGTATGTCCAAAAGTCAAGAGATTGCATTTCTCGACAATGTATGCCGACTTCCCTCCATGATCTACTTATATACGATTTTACCTATTTCTCAGAAACGGTGCCGGTTAGAGTTGTCAACAGACAGTGTTCCTGTGGTCTTCGAGCAGTTGCTGATGTGGCTGCGGCTATTAAAGCTTGATTTTATGACATTGGTGAGTTATTATATGTTTTCATTTTCTCATTGTTAAGCGTCACTTAAGAGTCTCATAAAGAGGATCAACCTCGGCTTACTTTCTGAACTGGTTTACTTGTATATTACAAGGTTTTTGTGCTGGTTTAGAATCTATTACCGCGAGTTTTAGATCTTGGCACTCTTGGGACAGATCTGTTAACCCAAGAGAATGCTCTTTCTTCTTTACCTTTGGATATAGTCTACTATTTTAAAGGCACTCCAAGGTAGGTTCTTACTTTTTGGATGTAATCGGAGATTGATATCTTCCTATAACAGGTGAAGAAAATGGCACAAGCTCAAGATTGTCTTCTCCTGATGGGCATTGCGTCAGATACTGTTGCACATTTCTTTGGTGTGACTGAAGCCAATAAATTAAGAAAGACTGGGTCAACCATTGCTGGTCATTAGCTTTGGTGAGTGATGGTGCTGGTGCTGTCCTTCTTATGAAAAGAAGTCTCACTTTGAAGAATGGAATACCAATTCTTGGTGTATTCAGGTATTTATGAAGCTTCTTCATATATGTGTTTTATGTGCTTGTGTATCCTTTATGCCGATGAAGTACACAGTCAGAACAAACTTTTAAATGTTATAGGTTATACTGCTGTAGGACTTCTGCTGCTGTTGGTGTTCCACCCGCGATTATGGGAATTGGCCCTTGTGTCCCAATTCCAACTGCAGTCAAGGCTGCTGGTCTTGAAGTTAAAGATATTGACCTTTTTGAGATCAATGAGGTGATAATTAGCTATGTTCTTATGCAGTTTCGTATGTATCATAACCTCTTACATAAGTATTTGAAAAACTGTCCTTCTCTAGTTTATGGAAAGAACATGTCGATACCTTATCGTTGCAATCGCTCTTTTCAATATTTTGGCTCTTGTTAATTTTGTAAAGATATCTGAATCATGATACATATGACAGGAGCCAGTTGTGTTGCTACTCTACTGCACGAGATGAAGCGTCGTGGAGACTGCCGATTTGGTGTCGTTTCGATGTGTGTTCTTGTTTTTGCACGTGTGACGTGAATGCAAAGCAACTTGTGCAGTGCAGGTACGGGAATGGGAGCAGCTGCTGTTTTTGAGAGAGGCGATTCTTGTGATGATCGATCTATCCTGTGCTAAATAGACCATCGAATCTTCCACCCTTTGTAAATTGCAAAAATCGTCCTTGTGGTTTGGTCAAATTGCACGTTTGGTCCCTGTAATTCATTAAGTGCAAAAATGGTCCGGGTTTGGCACTGTTTCATTCACTTTTGGTCCTCCATCATTGCAAAAATCGTCCTTGTGGTTTGGCCAAATTGCACGTTTCGTCCTTGTGGTTCAATGTTGAAGGACCAAAAGTGAATGAAACAGTGCCAAATCCGGACCATTTTTGCACTTAATGAATTACAGGGACCAAACGTGCAATTTGACCAAACCACAAGGACGATTTTTGCAATTTACTCTGTGCTAAATAGACCATCTAATCTTCCACCCTTTGTTAGTTACGTATGTGTTTCTGGATTTTTACTAGTATACGGTGTCTGTAGCAAGTTACTTGTTCGCATTATTTCATTTTAAGGTGTATGTATTTGTGTGAACTTGAAACAGTTTGTTTATTTGCGTGTTGGAATTTGATCAACAAATGTACGTCTATCATACAAAACAGTGTCTGGTGAAGCTTTAGTGCTGCTGGATCCTACATTTTAAATGTGACTCGATGTCTCGATTGTTGGTAAACTGTATGGTCTCTCCTTCAGGTTGTTTTGCACAAATTGATGAGATCTCCTTCTGATTGTTGGTAAATTTCTGTGATTGCCTTTTTTCTTCAGTGGATATGACTTCTAAGTAGCTATTAGTTTATGTTTTATAATGTTACAAATAACTTAGATATATTAAAAATCAATGAATCAAAAGACCATAGAAAGTAAAACTAATGCTAGGTGGCACAAAAAAAAGTCAAGTGTTTACCATCCCACATCGAGCTTTGCAGGAAAGTAGCAAGAGAGCTGTTAGTATAAATAGGGAGGGAAAGGTAGTATTTAAGGTAGGTAAGTTAAAAGTTTGAAAAACCAATGCAGAAAATTTCTTAACTTTGGCATTTATGTCACCATTGGTTATTTGAATTTTTTTAAACCACCAATTTTATAAGAAAAACTTTTTATAATCTCTGAGCTGTACTTGTTTAGCTCTATGATTGTTGTTGATGGTTTAGGTTCAAGTTTCATCTAAAAACATTAGGTGGTTTAAGTTATGGGAGTTATAGGACACTGTTAATTGTTAAAGATACATTAAATGTAGAATCTAAAATGGACTTAAGGTTACGGACACAATTCATAACCATTGCGCAATGGTCTTCTTTAATATCAAAAGAAAATTAGAACTGTTGGTAAAAGTAAAAACAATGATTTTGTTCCAAAAAAGCAAAACTACAATCCCATTTACTAATCGTAGTGTAAAGCTAAAGTAATAGGCCTGAACCCAAATATCTCTTCTCAAAATAAAAACATAAATACCGAACCCACGACATTTGGCTAGTGGTAAATAACAAGACTTATACCCAAATATCTAAGGCTGGATGCAGTAAGGGGTCTCGATCGATTGAGGAGATCGATTCACAATCGATCGTCCTACTGTGTGGGTAACTGGGTACTCGATCGCATCCCACTTTTTTTTTTATCAAGGTCGTCCTCACGATCGATACTTTATTACTTGTGCATTTAATATTTAAAGTAGCCATTTAATACTTTATTACTTGTGATGAAGGTCGCCCTTACTGGGGCACCCAATCTTACTGGGGCACCCAATCGCCTAAAGGTCGCTAGAGAGAGAAAGCTGACGTGGCAGAGAAAATGAGAGGGATTGGGATACTGGGCAGCCTAAATGGGCTTACACATAAACTGTGAGTTTAGGACCCAACCCAAAACATCTAAATGGACACTGACAACTAGAGTTTAGAACCCGGCTAAAATGATATGTTTCTAACTTACTAAAATGATATGTTTCTTACAAATTTATTGTTTAGATCTATAAGTTTGTGACACCCAAACAAGCATCCACTATCATAGTGTAACATATTTCACTATTATTGAGTCCCTCATTATAACCAAATTTTAGTAAGTGATAAAATTGGTGTTTATTGAGTATTTTTACTTGTGTGTCAAAAAGGTTGAGTAGTTTGGTGGTTGGTTTAGTGAATGAAGTGAATACTAAGGTGGCGGTGGTGTTTATGTGGTGACTATTCCATCCGGTCTTAAAATGTTAAATAATTGTATCATACGTTTAAAAGTAGAGAAATTTATCAACTTACGTCTATCTTTCAAAAACATTGTGGTGAAATTTAGGCCTTTTTCAAAAGACATGACTTATAAGTTCTTAATAATAGTGAAATTTAGAATCCAAAATAGACTTGCAAAGTTACAAACATAATTCATGACCATTGCACAATGATCTTCTCCAACATCAAAAGAAAATTGGAACTGTTGGTAAAAACTAAACATAATGATTTTGTTCAGATAAGGCAGATACATTAAGTAAACAGTACTACCAATAGTTCTTTGTTTCTTTCTTCATTCTGACTTGCTTCAAGCACGCATTTGTTACACATCCTTGGCAACAATCTTGTAAGTTTTTTTTGTATCTGCTATATCAACTTATTTACCTTTTTATACCAATATAATGCTTATATTTAGGCACTATGTTTTTACGTTGAGCAACTTTGAGCTCGAATTTGAAATGTTTTTGGTTAAAAGGTCTCTTGATGGCGGAAACAAACTATGTGCTCCTAATGAAAGTCAACAGTCTGAAACAACCCAAAAGAACATTTACAGCTAGTGTGCTTTTTGACTATTCATTATAATTCCCAAACTCACAATATAGTTTTAAGTGATAATTTTGACACCACACGAAAATGATCATTAGGTGACAGATCGTTAAAAATGTTTTATAGCGCTTGTTCTTTATGAAAGTTTAACATTTGTGCTGAAATATCTATGTGTGACTTACTGATTCTATGTTTGCACCCAAAAAAAAAAAAAAAAAAAAAAAAAACTTGCTGATTCTGGGAGTTGGGTTCATATTACTCGGATTGCAACTTGATCACAAATGAGGAAAGACACGCAAGGTCGCCGAAGAAAGAAACTTGGCATATGCATACTAAGACTACTTTATAAATTTAGAAAGTTATCTCCCGTCTTCTGCTTACTTCTGATTCTAATGTTGCATCCTTCAGTCGCGCAAAAGGGCGTCAACATCAGCTCACAATAATGAACATTCGTGGATACCCGTGGAACTGCTGGTGGAACTGTTGGTGGTTATAAGCCCAGAACACGATGAAGATAATCAATAGCCGAACTAATTACCAATGAATGGTTACAGGATATCACTTGTAATCGTGTTATCATTTTCCAAAGTAAACTATTCGACCCTAATGCCTGGGTATCACGAATATCTATTTGTGATAAGACCAAATGTATATTATTGAATTAGACACAAATCAATAACCCTTGCGCATCTAAGTGTTCATGTTCTCTGTTATGTGTCTTCCATGCAGTTGTGTTTGATCTCCTATTTATAGGTAAGATCAATCAACCTTAGTCAATGGAATTATGAGTGATTAACGGCCCATTAATCACCACATAATTAGCCTCCATAATGCAGTTGAAACTGTCACTTGAATAGGTCAAAGCCGTTACAAGTTAGTTATGATTCAGTCCGAGCTTGTTTGATAATGTTACAAATAATTGTGTTGGCTATCCCACATTGAGCTTTGAAGGAAAGTAGCAAAAGAAAAGTTATTATAAATAGAGAGGGAAATGTAGCATCAAAGGTAGGGAAGTTCAAAGTTTGAAAAACCCTTTTACATATTTTAGCCCGATTTATGATTTCTTAACTTGGGCTAACGTTACTTGTTAAGCTTTAAGGTTATTGATGTTGCAAATAACTTTTTGTACTGCTAAACTGTTTTTACTTCTAAAATACAAACATAAAACGACACACCTTTTTAAGAAGTCTGTTTTTTAACTTGTTTGAATATGATCAACTTTCGTTAAAAAAAAGAAAAAAGAAAAAAGAATATGATCAACTTATGTCGATTGACAGTTTCGAAAACAATGTTGATTGTCATGTGTGGAAAAATTTAATCTTTTTTTGCTGATAATGGATTAACCAAACTTTCTTTTCCTAATGAACAGCAAGGTAGAATTAAAAATGGAATTACCAAGTAGTAACAATCACTAGTCAACAAGCTATCAACAAGCTCCTTTGGGTATGTTTGGCAAAAGTAACTGTTGCTGGAACTATAGATGGTGCTGGAAATGAAGATAATAAAAAGAGATTACTTTTATAAGCTACATGAAATAACCTTTGATTTTCAGAGATTGTGAAAGATTATTTTTTTTTATAATCTCTTATAAGTTCTGTCTGTCAAACACAGATTATTTTTTAAGTTGCTTATTTTTTGAAAAAATAAGCATAATCTCTTCATAATCTGCTGCACCGGGGCTATGAAACTCACCTTGAGTGTATCTGGCAAGGTGGAATTATGAAATTAAGATTACGGAAACAGCTTCAACACGTAACCTGAATATAAGGGAAGTCTGAGATTCTGACTTAATACGAATAACGAGTGTGAAAATGAGAAATCGTATAACGATTTGATCGGTGACGTGAGTGTGATATGCTTAAAATAATATTACATATAATATTATCTTGTTTTTATGTCTTTTAATCCAAAAATATCGTTTCCTCGAAAGTGGTGAAACGAAACATGAAGTTAAATCGTTTAGAAACTCGTTATATATATAAATAATGTAACGTTAAATATTAAGTAAATGAAACATAGAAAAATGCACGTGACGTGACGGAAAATCGTAAAATGAAATATAGAAATGAAATGATCAATTACATTCTATTGGTCTTTGTACTTTTACTGTTTTTACACTTTATACTCTAACGGCGTTAGCGTTGCACCGTTAGTCCTTAGTTAAATATAAATTGCATTTATAGTCCACTACTTGTCCAAAATAACTTTCTGAGCTTGGAATATAATATAATATCAGTTTCTACCCTAATGTTTCTGTTTTGGCAGTTTCAGTCCATGTTTTTAAGGGTTGGCATTTTTAGTCCTTGAGAGTTAAACTAGTTTGCAAGTTTAGTCCAAAAGTACAAAAGTTGTGGGGAAAAATTATCCGGAATTTTTTGTAGCTTATTAAAGATTATTAAAGCTTATTTCAACTGCTTATTTGCCAAAATGGCTTATTTTTCACTTAATGGGCCTTAACGAGTGAAAACAAAGGCCCGTTAACGTTTAACGATCCGTGAGCTTTGAGACATGTTGGGCTTATCCTTAGGATTGTTTTTAGTGTTCTAAAATCATATCAAAAGAGTTTATAAGCCCAGCTTATTCGGTTGGCTTAATTTCAGCTTATTGGGCTTTTCAGTCTGTTGGGAATTAAAATATTCAAGATGTCTAATATCGGGTTCTAATCCAAGAAATACTCTAAGTGTAATTCTGCTACTAGTACAAATGGTTTCTGCTGATAATGTTGATTCTGCTGATAGAACATTTCGCTATGCTGATAGTGATAAATGACTCTGCTGATAGGCTTAGCATTCTGCTGATTGATTCTGCTGATAATGATACTTGTTCCTGCTGATAGCGATAACTCGTTGCTGCTGATAGTGAACATTCTGCTGATGAAAGGATAAGATCGAAAAGATATTTATTGTATTTTGGTCAACAATATACGGTAGATAATATCTTACCCCATGTGCTTAGTTAACAAGTTGTATACATAGATACATGTTGTATCTGATGTACTGACACTAAAAAGGATAAGTTAACAAAGTAAGTCGGCCAAGACTTTAGGCAATATGTAAAGATCTTTTGACTATAAAAGAGATCATAGTTGTGATATTAGTGTAGCAGAAAAGTTGATACATAGAACATAGAAGCAAGAACATATAACTGTTAGAAAAGAACAAACACAAAAACATCACAAGTTAGAAAAACTTAAGATTCAAGGTTGTAACCCTAGTGATAGTTGAAGATCACTCGTATTATTATCTTTAATAATATTGAATCGTTTGGTGATAATCTTTATGTGTTCATTGCTAACTAACAAACATAACAATTCCATTTCCATAACATACACAACCTTCTAAGTTTGGTTGAGTGAATTTCGCGCACTTAATCATTTTAACACAACATATCATACACACAAAGTTACAAGGTTTAACCACCTTAATCGTGTGTCCAGGATCCTAGCAAGTGGTATCGGAGACAGGTTGATATTGTTGTTTTTAGAAGAAACAAGAAATGGATGTACAAGATGTTCAAACAAATGTTGCTGCAAAGTTACCCATGATCAAACCCAATGAGTTTGAGTTATGGAGGATGAGAGTTGAGCAATATTTTATGGTTCAAGATTATGCTCTTTGGGACATAATTCAGTATGGTGATTCCTTCACTTTAGGCTATTCAGATGTTCTTGTTGAAGGGAAGACAGATAGAAAAAGAAATACTGGACCAGTTTTCAATGATGAAAAGATACAAAAGAGAAATGATCATAAAGCAAGAAACTTGTTGCTTATGACCATCCCTGGTGAGCAGATGCTATCTTTTAGCAAATATCTTGATGCAAAAACTCTTTTTGAAGAGATTTGTGCATGGTTTGGTGGTAATGAAACTACCAAAAAGACACAGAAGACTTTACTAAAGCACCAATTTGAAAACTTTACTGCTTTTAGTAATGAGTCTCTTGATAAGCTATTTTCAAGACTACACAAGCTTGTCAGTCAGTTAGCTGTGTTGGGTGTTGAGACTGAGAAGGAAGATCTCAACATGAAGTTCTTGAAAAGTCTACCTAATGAATTCCATACTCATGTTATTGTCTGGATGAACAAACCAGAAATAGAAACAATGAAGCTTAATGATTTGTTCAACAACTTTAAAATTGTTGAACAAAGTCTAAAGAGAAGTGGAAACTATGGTACTAGTTCTGGGAATGCTGCACTCTTATCAGTTCCTAGTGTTAGTCATACAGAAGAGGTAGATGAAGTTGAAAGTGTTTCTAATGTTACTTATGGTGGTCCTTCTACTAGTGTACAAAAGGATATTGCTGGACTTGGAGATCCAACATTTTATGCCTTTATAACCAGTCAAGCTAGTGGTTCTCCTCTAAATCATGAAGACCTTGAGCAGGTAGATGGTGATGATTTGGAAGAGATGGATATTAAGTGGCAAGTTGCTTTACTTAGCATGAGGGCTAAGAAGTTTTGGCAGAAAACTGGAAAGCAAATTACCATAAATGGTAATGATACTACTGGGTTCGATAAGAAGAAAGTAGAATGTTTTAACTGTCATAGGTTGGGACATTTTGCTAAAGAATGTAGAAGCCCAAGGAAGCAGGATAATAGGAACACTTGGTATAAATAAGAGAGGAATAAGGAAGTACTGGTGGAAGAGCCAAAGGCTATGCTGGCTATTGATGGTATTGGATATGATTGGAGCTCTATGGCTACTGAAGAGGATGCACCACCAAATGCTGCTCTTATGGCCACTGAATTTGCTCTAATGGCTACTTCTGATTCAGAGGTAGATACCATTCCTACTTGTACTAATTCATGTCCTAATCTTAAAAATTATGAAGACATTAAAAAGAGATTTGATGCTTTTAGAGAAGAGTTAATTGATGCCCTTCATAATTTAGCTAATCATAAGAGGTGTGTAGGAGTTTTAGAAAAACATATTCAACATTATAAAAGGAATGAATCTACGTTTACTGATGACTTAAATGCTTTAAAAAGAGGAATAGCATTTAGAGATGAATTACTTAATGATCAAAGTAGACAGTTATCTGAAGTCAAAACTGAAAAAGAAAATGTTAAGGTAACTATAGATACTCTAGCACATGCCTCAGAAGGAATGAATAAAATTTGGGAAGCTCAGGTAATTGATAAAGCTAATTCAGGTGTAGGTTACAAAACTGTCCCTCCACCATATAGAGGTGTTCCTTCACCTCCAGGTGTTGACCTAGCACATACAGATTTAGCTGAGTTTCAAGAACCAATCATGGAATATGGTTCTAAGACTAGTAAGAGTCTTAAGGTAGCAAAGATAAGTAAAAGTTTAGATAAAACTTTACTTTATCAGGACAAGGTGTCCTTTGCTAAGAAAGGAGAAACTATAGTTGTTGAAGATTGTACAACTGATAGTGATGATGATGAAGAAGATCAGGTTATGTCTAAACCTGAAGTGGTTAAGAAAGTAGAAACAAGTGTTTCTAAGGTAGTCAAACACAATACTGATAGGCCTAAATCAAACATTAAGCATGTTAGGCAACCAGTTAGATATTGTGAGCAATATAGAACCACCAACAAGCCCAGAGGTAACCAAAGGAATTGGAACAACCTCAAGTCTAACCAATTAGGTGATGACTTTGCTTTTTATAATAAAGCTTGTTACACATGTGGTAGTTTTGACCATCTTGCAGCTTTCTGCAACCAATGGGTATCTGGGTATGAAAATCATAGAGTGAACCTCAAAAGGCAAACACCTAAATCTCACTTTCACTCTAGTTCTAAGAAATCAAACCCCAGAGTAGTCAAAAACAAGTCTATCTCAAAATCTGTTCCTGCTGATAGACCAAATGATCCTGCTGCTAGAAAATTTGTTCCTACTGCTCGACCATTTATGACTATTAACCCAAAATCAACAGCTAAGGGTGCAAAAACATTTTTCAAACATGCACCTACAACTATTCTAAGGCC
Source organism: Artemisia tridentata subsp. tridentata (assembly GCA_021014915.2). Lineage (NCBI taxonomy): Eukaryota > Viridiplantae > Streptophyta > Magnoliopsida > Asterales > Asteraceae > Artemisia > Artemisia tridentata. The sequence goes on along the minus strand of CP139506.1, from coordinate 403,171,840 downwards.
CATTCAAACAAAAGCAGTGGTCCAAAAACAAGTTTGGAAACCAAAGGGTAGAATTACAAAGTTAGCAGATTCTACTGCTAAGCGTGTGGTTCATTCTGCTGCTAAGGGAAATAGGGCAAATGCTGTTAAGGCCTCAGCATGTTGGATTCTCAAATCCAATGTTGCATCAACTATCCTCAAAAGATTCAATTACATTGATGCAAGAGGCAGATCCAAGTCAGTAATGGCTTGGATCCCCAAAAGAAACTAAAACTCTATTTTGCAGGAACATTCAAATGATCAGGAAGAGGATCAAGGATACTCAGATAGTGGATGTTCAAGGCACATGACAGGCAACATGTCTTATCTCTCATATTTTGAAGCTTTAAATGGAGGATATGTTACCTTTGGAGGGGGTGTTCGTGGCAAAATTTCTGGTAAAGGTACAATCAAAACCGGAAATTTAGATTTTGAAGATGTGTACTATGTAAAAGAGCTAAATTATAATCTTTTTAGTGTCTCACAAATGTGTGACAAAAAGAATAATGTTCTTTTCTGTGAGACTGAATGTCTTGTACTTTCTCCTGATTTTAAGATGCCTGATGAAAGTCAAGTACTTCTTAGAATTCCTAGAAAGGGCAATATGTACAGTGTAGACATGAAGAATATTATTCCTAAAAAGAATTTAACTTGTCTTGTTGCAAAGGCCACATTGGATGAATCAATGAAATGGCATAGAAGGCTTGGTCATATTAACTTCAAAACCATAAATAAAATTGTTAAGAATGGTTTGGTAAGAGGTTTACCTCACAAAAGATTTGAAAATGATCAAACATGCATTGCTTGTCTAAAAGGCAAACAACACAAAGCCACTTGTAAGCCCAAGATTTTTAACTCTATCAATCAGTCTTTGTTTATGCTACATATGGACTTATTTGGACCTGTTTCAGTGATGAGCATAATGCATAAGAGATATTGTCTAGTTATTACTGATGACTATAGTAGATTTACATGGGTTTTCTTTTTAGCCACTAAGGATGAGACATCAAGCATCCTTAAGGACTTCATTACACAGATAGAAAACCAAGTAAGCAAGAAAGTAAAAGTCATTAGATGTGATAATGGGACAGAGTTTAAGAATAGAGTTATGGATGATTTCTACAAAGAAAAAGGTATTAAGAGAGAATTTAGTGTTGCTAGAACACCACAACAGAATGGTGTAGCTGAAAGAAAGAATAGAACACTAATTGAAGCTGCTAGAACAATGTTAGTTGATTCTAAGCTACCAATAAATTTTTGGGCAGAGGCAGTCAACACTGCTTGCTATGTTTAAAATAGAGTTTTAGTTGTGCAGCCTCACAATAAGACATCATATGAACTTTTTAATGGTAGAACTCCTGCAATAGGATTTCTTAGACCTTTTGGATGTTATGTGACAATTCTCAATACCTTAGACCATTTAGGAAAATTCGATGGTAAGGCAGATGAAGGATTATTTGTTGGTTATTCTCTCAATAGCAAAGCATTTAGAGTTTACAACACAAGAAAAGAAATAGTAGAAGAAAATCTACATGTGGAGTTTTTAGAAAACAAATCCAATGTAGAAGGTCAAGGACCAAAATGGCTATTTGATCTAGAGTATCTAACAAATTCAATGAATTATGTGCCTTTTGTTGCAGAAACTAATGATTTTGCAGGTTCTAATACAACAAATGAGGCAGAGTTAGAGAAAGATCAAGATGATGTGATAATGCCAATATGGTCAAGTTCAATTGTGGAATCAACTTCGACAACTGATGAACCTTCTTCTAGCAAAGCTAAAGAAGGTGTTGAAGATGAAAGTAAAGAATATGGAACTCAGGAACAACAAAGTGTTTCTGCTGGTAGTGTATCTGTTTCTGCTGATGACTCTGCTGATAAGCTTACTGATTCTGCTGTTCGGCCAAATGACTCTGCTGCTGGCCCTTCAGAAACAAAAGAAGCAGAATTCTCAGATAATGAGGTGGATTTCAACAATCTTCCATCAAATTATCAAGTTCCTACTACACCACAATCAAGAATTCACAAAGTTCATTCCCTGGAACATGTGATTGGAGATATACAGTCAGGTGTGAAGACAAGACAACAATTGATGTCTTCAGACCAACAAGGGCTTCTTGATGCCCTTTATGCTTCAAAACAGCATGAGCTTTTAAACTCTTGCTTGTTTGTATGTTTTCTCTCACAAGCTGAACCAAAGACAATTCTTACAGCCCTAGATGATTCAAGCTGGTTAGAGGCTATGCAAGAAGAGCTTCTTCAGTTCAAGATTCAAAAGGTTTGGGTGCTAGTTGATTTACCTACAGGTGTGAAGGTAATTGGCACTAGATGGGTTTTTAAGAACAAAAGGGATGAAAGAGGAATAGTGATCAAGAATAAGGCTAGATTAGTAGCCCAATGGTACACACAAGAAGAAGGGATAGACTATGATGAAGTTTATGCTCCAGTAGCAAGGATTGAGGCAATTAGGCTGTTTCTAGCTTATGCTTCATTTTTAGGCTTCACAGTCTACCAAATGGATGTCAAAAGTGCATTTTATATGGTAAAATTGAACCAGAGGTGTATGTTTCACAACCTCCAGGCTTCATTGACCCATTACATCCAAACAAAGTGTACAGAGTAGTGAAAGCTCTATATGGCCTTCATCAGGCACCAAGAGCTTGGTATGCAACACTAGCTTCCTACTTATTAGAAAATGGATTTCAAAGAGGAAAGATTGATCAGACACTGTTCATCAAACAGCACAAGAAGGATCTTCTGTTAGTGCAGGTGTATGTGGATGACATTATCTTTGGATCTACTAGGAAAGATATGTGTTTAGAATTTGAGAAGCTTATGAAAGATAAGTTTCAGATGAGTTCTATGGGAGAACTTACATTCTTTTTGGGTTTGCAAGTTAAGCAATCATCTGAAGGCATATTTATTAGTCAAGACAAATATGTTGCAGAGATACTTAGAAAATTTCAATTTGCTGATTCAAAAATAGCAAGCACACCAATGGACTCTGAGAAGCACCTTCTGAAAGATGAAGATGGAGAAAATGTAGATGTACACAATTACAGATCTATGATAGGCTCTTTGATGTACCTTACATCATCTAGACCTGATATCAAGTTTCCTGTTTGTGTTTGTGCAAGATTTCAAGTTACTTCAAAGGTTTCTCATTTAACTGCAGTCAAGAGAATTTTTAGATATCTTAAAGTTCAACCAAGGTTGGGTATATGGTATTCTAGAGAATCTCCTTTTGACTTGGTAGCATATTCGGATAGTGATTATGCTGGTGCTAGCTTGGACAGAAAGTCAACAACTGGAGGATGTCAATTCCTTGGGTGTAGACTTGTCTCATGGCAGTGTAAGAAGCAAACAAGTGTGGCAAATTCAACAACTGAAGCTGAATACATAGCTGTTGCAAGTTGCTCTAGTCAAGTTCTATGGCTTCAAAACCAACTCCTTGATTATGGGTACAATTTCTTAAACACTGTTATTCATATTGATAATAGTAGTACAATTTGTATTATTAAAAATCCAGTGCAACATTCTAAAACAAAACACATTGAAATTAGACATCACTTTATAAGAGACTGCAATGAGAAAAGATTAATTCAATTTCTTAAAATTGCTTCAGAACATAATTTTGCAGATCTGCTAACAAAAGCTTTTGATGTTTCAAGGTTTCAGTACTTGGTAGCAAGTATTGGAATGCTTAATCTTTAAATTTTCAATATGATGTGTTTTTGTAAATAAATTTTTGTTGTTGCTGCTAATTTATCTAATACTGCTGTTATTACAAAAGTTTGTGCTAAAGTACAAATTTAAATTGTGTTATTCATATAGTTGGTCTTATGATTATACTAATGCAAGACAAGTACTTTGTATTTTGTTCTTTTGTTTTTAGACTAACAATTTCATGTATGAATATATAAACACAAAGGATGTTTTCAAGTGAAATGGAAACAGCAGAATTGAGATATTAGCTGCTGACCATAATAGGTTTATGATGGACTGAGTTTGGGACTTTAAAGCTCCTTAAAACTTCTTTCTTGAAATCTAGTTATGATATTTCACATTGAATTGATGACTTAGTTGATCAGATAGTAACTGATACAACTCACTTTCTATCATTTTATACTTTTAAGTATAATGTGCAAGTCTGAGGACATCTGATAGAAAGAACAGCTAGTAAAAGTGAATCTAACACTTGTATTAGAGGTAACAATTACTATGAGCTGGAAACCCTGTCAAGAAAATCTTTTGAATAGATTTATCTTTACACAGACAGTTATTTATAACTGAAAAATATTGGTTCTCATACAACCAGAGGTTGCTTTAAACCGAAATGCTGATTAAGTGTCTGTTATACACTTGATTCCTTCAAAATGGTTGAAAGTAGTATGATTTTTCAATTCTAAAATCATGAACATACTACTAAGTCAAATGATTTCTTAAAAGGATTTTCAAGGATTCACAAAAACCATCCATTGATGGATCATGAATCGAAATGTCCACTGATTCACCTCTCATAGGAGTTAACACACCTAGAATTGATGAGGGCAGTAACTTAAACTCTTAAGAAATTGATGGCTTCATGTACAACATTGTCTGACAACAAGTTCTAAATGTTGGATCAGATGATAAGGAAAGATATACTTTGGTACATAGTGAGATCTTCCAAACAAGGGGAGGAAACAAAAGTTATTTGCTTCAGGAGAGGTAACAATCTCAGGGGAGGAAATAATGGCTCTGAAAAGGAAGAAAATCCAATATATGGAAGGAGAAGACAAGAGCATACAAGATGTTGAGGAGGTTGAAAATGACAAGAATAAGAGCTTATTCTGGAGTATTATATATATTCAGAAGGGATGAAGCATTCCAAAGGAGAAAGTTCTATCTAGGTCAAACGAAGAAAAGTTTCAATTTCACTTCAAAGACATGCTGGTTAGATGATTTCACTTGTTGAAACAAGCATCCAAGATACACAGCATCATTGCCTCTTATAATTCCTCCATCCAAGGAAATTGCACCATCTTTTAGTCCAAGATTGGTTCAATATGTTTTGATATTGTTAAAGTCAAAGAAGAGCAAAGTAGATGAATTACTGAGAAGATATTCAATCTTGAAGAACATAAGTGTTTGAAAGATCTTCAATCCAAGATTTAATTCAGAAAACATGTTTGAAATGGTTCACATGTTTAGGGGAGGATTGTTGGGAATTAAAATATTCAAGATGTCTAATATCGGGTTCTAATCCAAGAAATACTCTAAGTGTAATTCTGCTGCTAGTACAAATGGTTTCTGCTGATAATGTTGATTCTGCTGATAGAACATTTCACTCTGCTGATAGTGATAAATGACTCTGCTGATAGGCTTAACATTCTGCTGATTGATTCTGCTGATAATGATACTTGTTCCTGCTGATAGCGATAACTCGTTGCTGCTGATAGTGAACATTCTGCTGATGAAAGGATAAGATCGAAAAGATATTTATTGTATTTTGGTCAACAATATACGGTAGATAATATCTTACCCCATGTGCTTAGTTAACAAGTTGTATACATAGATACATGTTGTATCTGATGTACTGACACTAAAAAGGATAAGTTAACAAAGTAAGTCGGCCAAGACTTTAGGCAATATGTAAAGATCTTTTGACTATAAAAGAGATATTAGTTGTGATATTAGTGTAGCAGAAAAGTTGATACATAGAACATAGAAGCAAGAACATATAACTGTTAGAAAAGAACAAACACAAAAACATCACAAGTTAGAAAAACTTAAGATTCAAGGTTGTAACCCTAGTGATAGTTGAAGATCACTCGTATTATTATCTTTAATAATATTGAATCATTTGGTGATAATCTTTATGTGTTCATTGCTAACTAACAAACATAACAATTCCATTTCCATAACATACACAACCTTCTAAGTTTGGTTGAGTGAATTCCGCGCACTTAATCATTTTAACACAACATATCATACACACAAAGTTACAAGGTTTAACCACCTTAATCGTATGTCCAGGATCCTAGCACAGTCCAATTAGAAATATATAACTAATTTTAAAAGTGTGTGTCGATTTACTTTGGCCACTTTAGAAGGTTTAAATTAGCTTATCATTGTAAAGTATAAACATGAAACTTTTAGTTTGTAGTATAGAGAAATAGGTCGAGCAAAAATATTAAGTTGCTGTTAAGTCAGATTTTGTTTTACAAGGTCATCTAGGTTGCGACATGGGACAGATTTTACAAGTAAAAAGACTTGGTAAATTTTTATGGTTTTTCATAAATCTATACGTGTGATCCTTGATTAAAAATAGGTTCGAAATATGCATGTAAGCTATAAATAAAGGTGAGGTGAGTGTGTATCATGACTCCTAGGCCTTCCACAAGGGAGGCTAATCATGTTTCGTGTTCTAAAAATAAACGTGATGCGTAAAAATGAATGTAGGATTCTACAAAAATCCATTGTAACCCTACTCGTTAATCAATAATAATCTCAAGTTACTGTTTACTAAATCCCATTTTTACGGGGAAATTTAAATTTTTCTTTCATTATTATTTTCACCACGTCACGTTATCACAATATTTCCCGAATAACGACACGTACTTCGACACACAATGATTCACAAAACACCATCCTCACTAAATTTAAATCTCACCAATTATGATAAGTACTAACAAAATTTTACACGCTAAATATATTTAATTCTCACTAATTACTTCAACTAATTACAATTTAACTACACTAATTACAAATTAAACTACCTTAATTAAAAACCAAACGAGCCATTCATAGTTCCAGCCCACCACCACCTTCAGCCCATCACCACCTCACGGGTTCAAGCCCACTTCAAACCCATCTCATTTTTTTTATTATTACATACGCTATACAATTTCACACCACCTTCCAAAACACAATTCGTACTCCAAAATACTAAACGCGACCTAGGAGTATTTTTGCACCACGTTAATCACTAACCACTAGACTATACCCATGCCAACTTTCAGACTTAAATATGAAGTGCTCATAGGATTTTCAAGGCCAAACTCTTTGTCCCATAACCACCCAAAACGTATAGACAAAAAAATAATCCCAAAACTCAACTATTTCGAACCCCGATTTTTCCTACGTTCCCTTTGTAACATTTTTAGCATATTATGATGTTCAGAAGAAGGATTAGACAACAGGAGCAAGTGAGGCTCGCTAGCTTCATTTTTTTTTTGAACTCGAATAAAAGAAAACGTGTATGTATCTTTTACACAAAGTCAAGATAGGACTTTACTACCTACCAAATCCCTCCTAGGATCTTACAACATCAAAATGAGTATGTGAAAGTACTTCCAAGCTACTGCTACTCCACAGTGATCGCCTATGATTGTTATGAAGTCAAAGAGTCAATATTCGTGTGTGGATTCTATATCTATAAATCATGCCCTCATTTGGCAGCCTACCCTACTCATCATACACTCTTTTCACTCTCAATAATAACCTTAAAAGATCAGAAATACTCCTGTCTCTCGTGGGGAAGCAAGCGAATAGAAATACAATACGTAGAAACGTATTTGAAGCTCGCCAAGTGAACTGCCTTCATTCTTGTGTTGGCATTCGAACACCACTGCCTCTTCACCACCTTTCTAAGGTGAAGTAAGTATCTCTAGATTCCCTTTCTATCTCAGTCTCACATTAAGTTGTTTACTCATGCATGGTTCACATATACACTCGAGCGTATCATAATTCTTTTGTATCATAGTCACGTTAAAATGGAAGAAAAGACTTCATGTGATGTTCAACACACAACTAGAACACATAAGATCACTCATATACACGTTAACATCTCAAATACAAGTTAAACTGAGTTCAAACGAACACAAATCCTTTATTGGCCAAAC